>JAWMRA010000078.1:115580375-115613747 GCA_035584735.1 Pseudotriccus pelzelni
GCGCTGTCTCTTCTCCTCGAGAGTGATCCTGCGCGTGTTCTCAAAAGAAGCAGCAGCGTTATAGATCTTGTGTCTCCTACCCTACACATGAAACCACCTTACTCATCCAGTTTTTAACAAGGAAATTATAGAGACCCATATTCATTTTGGCTACTTCACTGAGAATATACTGGGGAAAAGGACGAATCCTTACTTGTGGTAGGTGTGTTTATACAACAAAGAGCTCCTGTAGCCAGAGCATCAGGCATCTGCTCTAGTGCTGCTGGGGCTGCATGTGTGGTGCTGAGAGAGAGAACGTATCACAGTGTGTTCTTTCATTTTGGGGCATCTCAGGGGACCCATCACCTTATGAAGCTGACAAGTTCCCCCAGCCATAAGAGACTGTTCCAGACAGATGTTTGACAGGCACAGCCACAGCTGTAGAGCTGTCAGCTGTTAGGGAAAACCTCCGCCTCTGATCCTCTCCAGTATGAGAGAGAGGCCAGTTGCTTCTGATGTGATTTCCCTCCAACATGAGAAGAGGTCTGTCTCCCTGGTAAAGCTAATGAGAACACTTTGTGACTGGATTGACGGTGATTTAGAGTTTGTCTTTCTACTAAGATGACATGTAAATAAAGCCAGAGCCTTCATCTGTCTCCAGTTTTGTATATTCACAAAGGCTCTGGGTGAAAGAGCTTACCAATTTTAAAGAAACACTTTTATTTTTTTTAAAGGTGCAAAAACTTTTGAAGTTGCAGGACATTTAGTTCCATTTTAAATTAGGACTTTCAGACAGCATTCCTAACCAACTATAGTTGTAGTAACAGGCTTAATCCATTTAAAGTACGAAACAGAGATGCATTTCTTATATTTGAAAGTAAATTTCTGAACAAGTTTTATAGCAAATATAATACAGTTCAACACTATGATTTAATAAAGAAGTAGCAAAAGATAATTTACCAAACATAGAGAGTTTGGAAAGATAGTCTCATCACTGACACACAAATGCTTTTGCATAAGTTTTTTGTGTGAATTATACTTAGACAATTATAATGGCCATCTTTTTATCTTTCAGTGTGTGTTTTATTGCACAGGGCCATGTTTCAGTGTCTCTCATATGGATTATGCCATTTCCTTCACAGAGTTGTCCTGACAGCCACTCAGAAACAACACACCTCCATCCTGGGTTAAACCTCTCTGTCCATGTCATCTACACCATGCAATAAGTGGGCTGATCATGTAAGAGGAGACAATTCTACCTGTTTTACTGGCACATTTATTTGGTTCTCAAATGTTCATACAGAACAGTTTCTGTGAATGAGAACAAAGTATTTCCTGACCTTCATAAAAAGTCAAACCTCATGCACTTTGGCCTTTGTGGCATTCTTCTGCGTACAGTACATAGGACAAAGTAAAAAAGATTTTAGAGGCAGAAATTCTATTTAATATTGTTAATCAGTCATTCACAGCTCTAAGAAATCTACTTTCATTCAGAATTTATATACTGGGGGATTCTTTTGTGTTCAGAATGCTGGATAAAAACAAATTTGTCATTTTAAGAGATTATGCAGACACTCTGAAGACATAAGGCACTAGCTTTTCAAGAACACATACCTCTTTGTGTAAGACATTTTGAATAGTATGTATATTGGAGAAATGTTTTGGATGGGAGGTGGAAAAACAAATGGATAACAAAACTTCTGGTATTGACCAAACATAGCAGCTTCTGACTCTGTTATGATTCACAGCTGGCCTTGTGACCTTCCTTACTACACACCAGTGGATACTACAATGAAAGAAGTTTTCTTCAGAAAGGAATATGACATGAAAACAATGGTGAAAAACAGTGGTGTAGCCTGGTGACTTCAAGAAAGGGTCTTTTATTTTCTAAAATATTATTGGTGCTATAAAGTGAAAGAAAATCCAGAAGATCCCTGAGGTTACCTTCCCAAAAAAAAGCATGTACATAACCACATTTATCAAACTGTGTCTACTTTAAATTTTTCCTTTAATAGAACTTATGCTTGTACATTGTTGTTCACATTCTATAGCAAACAAGTAGATGAATCAAAAACTTGAGTCTTTAACAACAACAAAATTGACAACCAAATTTATCTGAGAGAATTTGACTCAGTGGGAGCACAACAGTGTCACTCAGAGGTATCTTACTGGATGTTATTTTTCAGAATAAATACTTTTTAAAAATCAAGCAGGATCACAATGTTCCTAGCTTTCAAGTAGAATCTGACCTGTGATGAAAACAGATATTAGTTTATATGAGTAAAATATATAAATGGTACTTCTTTAAAATCAAAAGAGCCTTCTGGATAAAATTTGGGTGTTTATTTTTATACATAAAACATCTGTACTAAAGGACAATTTATACAATAGGATTTGGGCAAAGTGCACTTTTCCCTGGAAAGCCAACAAAGCAACAGGAAAGCACTTCTCATAAGGGACATACCCAGCCTATAAATGTTTATTGTGTTATTGACAATTATCTGTTTAAGACTGGGATTACTCAATGAGTAGTTCAGAACATACTGCGTTATGGCTTAATTGTTTCAGTATCTAATTCATTTTTAAAATACCCTGTAGATAAAGAAGATAGCAAAATAGTGGATGCATGTTTATGAATGGAAATTTTGCTCTAACTGCCTTCCTCTCACCGAGGTGCTTCATGTTTGTTTCAACCAAAAAATGTCTATAGTTGTCCTTTCTTTTTCTCATATCTAATTAACACATTTGAATTTTAGCTAAAAAATTAAGATCAGAATTGCTTGTGAATTCACTGGCCTAATAAAATGATGGTAGGTGATATTTGTTCAGTCTTTTTGCACAAATGACAGCTAACTTACAAAGGCTAACAAATACTAATGTTACTGTTGTGGCATCATATGAGATGCCTTTGATCTCAGGGGTATCACCAAAAGAGAGTCAGCAACTGTTCTAAAGCTTCATAGAGAAAAGATATTTCCTTTACTGTTAAAGAAAATTATCTTGTGAATGGATATTCTACAGATTTAGAAGTCTTATTAGGTAACCTAGTTATATTCCATAACCAAGGAAGAACTATTTCCTGTAACAAATTTTTCAGTGTAAAATTTAATTATCAAGTCATTGGCTTCTATAACTTCTCTTGCAACTATTCCAAAGACTAATAGATTTACCAGTCAGGAAGCTTTACATATATTCAGACTATATTTTAGGCCATTACACCTAATTCTAATGCACTAAATAATTTCTTATGAAGGGCTGACCCTCTGAATACTGTAGACCAATATCATCTTGCAGTTAAATTATACATTTTTTAGTTTTCGAGCTTATCACCATAACAGAGACGGTTCTCCCATTCCCTTTTCAATTTTTAATTTATTTCTATCAAGATTGTGGAGGTAAAAATGAGAAATCTTTCATTCAAAGGATCTGTTGCGGAAATCAAGGGTTCCTAAGCGTGTTTCTGTCTAGAGAGGCAAAGAACGGGTAAGTATTTGAAATATGAAAAAAGCGTTCTTAACAAACATACATGGAAAGGCAATTCTGAGGATGTGGTTGGGTTAGAAAACATAACATGACTCTACTTCTGCTCTCTACATTTGCCAATATCTTCCTGATAAGGAGGTGAGGCCAGTATAAGAAAAGAGTCATTGCCTCTTTCCTCTATGACAAGATGCTCCTATTTATGAAACATTAAATTAAAATGAACTTATATGTATACATTCATAGCTGATGAACTCGTCTATGAAGGCAATATCTTCTTCCCTTTCAAATCCCTCCTTAAAGGACACTTACTGCTAATTATTTGTGTTATTATAGTACCTAGCTATCCCAATAATAAATTGGATGTTTCTTGCAGTAGGTGCCTTATTTGAACATTCCCCACTATAGAGAATATTCTGCTGAGGTATGAGACATGACAGCAAATGGAATTGGATTGGGCACAGGGGCAAATACAATAATGTTTTACAAATTAACAAGTTTCTTGAATCAGGCTTTTTTGACCTTTTCCACACAAACTGTGTTATGGAATTTTACAAAGAAGAGCACATTAGAAAAATCCCCAAACCCATTTCATTTTAATGGCATTTCAGACCTTGAAAAGGTTCACAGTTCAACTAGCAATATCAACAAAGCTACCTGAGACCTAACACAGATACAAACCTCATCCAGCTGATTTCCATGGCCCAAGGAGGTATCTGTTGGGAAAACCTGGCTCCCAAAGTCCCTTTCCGACCAGGTTCCTCTCAGACTCAGTAGCCCCAGAGCTCTCAGTGTCTGTGACATTAGTACAGATACTACTGGATTTGTTTTAAATTAGGAATTCAGGAATTCCTCAGTCCACAAATCTGGGGTAACCCAGAACTACATAGCGTCCCGTAACGCTGAAGATCCTTGGGCTGTTTGGACATGTTGCTCTTTTCTGGAAAATGCTTTCTTCTTCGAAAAATTGGAGAGGAGGAGAATGAAAACCCATTGTACCATTTCTGTTTTAAAATACTATCCATTAACTTAATTGTTATTCAGATTAAATAAGTTAGAGCGCAGCCAAAAATCAATAGTATGAAACAGAGGAAAAAATGTGAACATTTACTATTTTCCTTCATCTAGCAGATCATCCTATCAATTAAAAAAAAAAAAAAAAGAGGAAGTCCAAAATTTTTGGCACCACTAATAAGAATTCTTTCTTTTTTTTAATTCGTGGTGAATCATATGAGCAAGAATAACTGACAATCAAGTATTACTTTGTGCCAGATTTGAACAATTTGCATCCCTTTCAGGAAAACAATTATGCACGTACTTAAATTTCAAGCAGCTGAAGGGTCCAAAGTACAGCAACTTTGTAAACCAAAAAACTACAGGCACTATCTGCTCTAACTTTTATATTTCGAGCTGGTGGTCTTTGAATTTGTGATTTTACTTAAAGGATTCCTCTTCAGAATACAGACATTATGAGTTCAATGACAAATAGAAAGCCATTTATTCAGGCTTCTCTAGCATGCAAGCATCACTTAATGAAGAAGACAGTATTTCTTTGTATACAAAGAAAAATAGAAACAACAAATCCAATTTTTTTCAAAGTCTCTTTTGAGGACATGTACATGTCTGAGCCCAAATCCTAAATCTTATAATCTCTTTGGAAGGGTTACATCAGAGCTTTTAATCTTATTTGCAGAATACTCCCACATCTACTGTTCACTTAAACACATTAAAAATCTAAACGGAAAAGTGAAGGAAAGGTAATTTTTATCATCAAACTTTTCTGAAATAGTACTTACAACCTTTAAAGAACATTGTTGTTTGCACTGCATCCATTTCCTACGTTGTGTAGGCTATCAAGAGAAAATAGGTAGGTTTGTGGGTTTTTTTCTTCAGAAATAAGAAGACAAAAAGCTGATCCACACCACTAATTACCCCAATTCTACCTACTTGAGATTTTTTTTTCTCAGAATGTCCTTTAAACCACCTCAGAACTTACTAACATGAAAATCTCACCTCATAGGGTGAGAGCACATGAAATAAAATGCCATTAAAGTTCTGTACCTTTTTAATTTCATACTTAAGTTAACATAACATAGGCATTAGATTTTTTCCATGAAGAAGTGACCTAAGACTGGTAGAAACCAATGAAAATGCATACAGAATTTTCCTAAACCACCCAATAGTTTTTACCCATAATTATTTGTGATACTGCATTTCCTATACAATTTCTTCTGGAACAATACAAGGCAGACAGCACTAGCTGAACAAAATAGTCCACATGAAAGTATTATTTTGTTTCCTTCTCAGACATTATAATAAAATAGTGGATGTAGAACCAGATTAGCCTATTTCTTCAGCTAACAATTATTTCTTCTTAAATTCCAAAAAGTTTAATGTCTGCCTAATCTTGAATGATATCCCTAATCAAACTTTTTGATGTCTCTTTCTTGCAGCAACTGAAGAGTGCTTAAAAGTAAACAGAAATGATGGAAAAGGAATCCCTATAACAGAAAATAAGAAATAAAATACAGGGATTAACCTTCAGCCTTATGTGCCTTTATCTCTTCTCTGCCTTGAAACTAAAGAGAGACTGTTTAACCATTGAAAAAGATTAAAGGTATTAATTAGACTAAAAGATAGAAACCTATCACCCTTCTGTCAGAGCAGACCAGAAATAAACCTTCTTCCAGATAAAAAAAAAAAAAAAAAAGAAGTCTATACTTTTAGAGTTTGGTCTAAACAAAAGTCCTGCTGATCAGCTTTCTGTATTCCTATTGTTGTCTAAAAGATTAAACAAATGAGCCTGAAATTGAATAAACATTTTGACGAATTTGTGTATGAGGGGCAGAGCCACTACTTGCTCTTCATATCAAAGTAGCAGCACTACACACAAACAAATATAATTCTGTTGGGATTTCATAAATCTATGTAAATAAAACAATGGAAGAAGATTAACAGACAGCCCCCAGCAGTGGAGCTGAATTGCCTTCTTTTTTTTTCTCCCCCAAAACGAGCAAACCACACAGTACATTTAAATTATGTAGAAAGTATTATAAATGCCTTTTGCAGCAGAAACAGATATTATACCAAACTGCAGCTATATGCCATGTCTAAGGACAGATTAGACATCCTTTAGAGTCAGTTGTCAGTAGAAGATTACAAAATATTATTCAAGACAGTAGACGACTGGCAGAAGAGAATATATTTTTATCTAAGAATAACCCATTTTTGAATTTTTCAAAGTTGTGTGTGACTCTTTTTTAAAATCTTACGGATAAAAAAAAATTGCAGCATTCAATCAGACGTCCTTATAAAAAGAATAGATATTAATAAGATACATTCATCTCATCATATATTAAAGGTGACCCTGTTAGAAAAATAGATTATGATGAGGTTGGAAAATTGTAATGGGCTATATTAAATAGCTGAATTTGAAATATGTTAAAGTCAGCTGCTAAACAGCAAATTGAAAAAAATTATTTTAAAGGTCACGATCAAAGAAATACTTTGGATGCATAGTATTAGTAAAAGGTAAATGACTATTCTATGGAAAAGTTCTTTTATGTATATATATGCGTATATATAAATATACACAAAAATACTGAACAGAGTCACACAACTGACAAACAAAATACTCATACATAACTAATTGCTCTTTTTTTCTGACTTAATTCAGTCTGTACCTAGAGTAATCACCCTGGGGCAGAGTACACTAGGTTCACGGTGCTCTAAGTAGCAAAAGTTTGGCTACCAACATTTAATACTTAGTACTTCTTTACTTTTAACAGCTAATCAGACAACAATTTCAGAGAAATTAAAGTAGAAAGAAACAGAACACTAGAAGAACTTGCACCCATGCTCTTTAGCTGCTGAATGAACCTCAGTATCTCACATAGATGAAATATCCATAACAGAATCAAATGATCTTTTCTAAATATTTCAGTTCACAAATAAGACAAACTGAAATATCTGAAATCACTTCAGGATAAATTTGAAACTGTTTTTGGGGAAAAAAGACAGTTGTGTGGATTTTGTTGGAAAGGTAGTTTCTAATATAGGGATTCAGTCCAAAGGCTTAATTCAGTAAAGGTCCTTCTGTAAACATTAAGGCAAATTTTATTATCAGTCACATGGTGCAACAGTGTTATTAGCAATTACAATGAAGGTGCCCAAATCCTGACACAGTAAAAAGTAATAATTTTTTTTATCTTATAAAGTGATTTAAAAATTAATCAGAGAAGACAAAAAGCTAAATACTGATGCTTATATGCAGAGCTCCAAAGCAAAAATAATTTTTTTTAAAAATACATCAAAAGCGTTGTCCACAGGAGTATTAGTCAAACAAGTAATTCTAAAGGTGCCCCACCACCCTCACATTAAAGAATTTCTTCCTAACATTTAATCTAAGTAGCTCCTCTTTCCATTTAAAACCATTCCCTCTTTTCCTTTCAATATCTGCCCATGTAAAAGTCACTTGCCCTCTTTTTTATTAATCCACTCTATGTAGTAAAAGGCCACAATAAAGTCTCTCTGGAGCTTTCTCTTCTCCAGGATAAAAAACCCTCAACTCTCTCAGCCTATCTATATGAGAAAGGTGCTCCATCCCTTCTCCTAACCCAAACCACTGCATAACGAGAGTAAAAGCTGTAACTGGTAGTAAACCCTTCAAAAAAAGCTTCAGGCTCCTCATTAGCCACGTTGCTGACGAAATCCAAGTTTTCTCCACCAAATACATGTGAATATGTAAACTACAGTTTTCCAAAGCCACAAGAATAGGCCATACACAAGGTTGGCAAGAGGCACAGCCACAAAACAGAGCACAGAAAGATCCTTTCTACTAAAAGCCTTGCTCCAAAGCAGAGGGACGCTTGAGCTCTTCAAAGAGAAATGTACCAGAAATTTCCTTTGTTTTCCTGTGTAGGGTTAAAAGGGTATTTCTGCTGCTTTTCAAACCTGCTTACTGAAAATAACCAGAACATTTTTGAAAGGAACTTCAAGAGAAAGACAGAATAAAAGGAAAGAAATCTGCTGAAGCAAATACCCATTAGGGAAAACTTCAACCCGTGTACTTAAAATCTAGCAAAACTTTTCAGGCTGAAACATTTTTCATAATATGAAGTACATTTAATACAAAGTATCAAACAATCATAATATGCGTACCAAGAAAAATACCAAAGACCATGGCACAGTTAAGTACTCCAGCATCTATGCTAAATGGCATCGAAGGCAAGGGGATACCTCTAGCAGCTGTTCAGCTTTGGCTCTCTCTAGTACTTGGGGGCCCGGCCAGGTGGTATCACCATGACCCTGGATGAGGCTACAGCTGTTGACGAGAAGCCTTAACCGAAGTATTACTGCGCAATAACACCAGCCAGGAATATGTGGATGTCCTCAGATGTCCACCAGCAGCTGGGCAGCAATTCTCACGAGTGAGTAATTGTAGGTGTTACCACACAAGTCTTGAGAGAAAATTTGCTGGTGAACCAGAAAAGTGAGTTGCAACACCAGCAACATTTTTAGTATGCAGGCAATAAACATTGCAAATATATCACAAGCATGATTCAAAAAAGAAAATGCACACAGAAAAAATGTGAGGGCTTTCAGTCTCTTCCATAATCAGGAGCTTTCTATAGGCTTTTTTCTGGGTTTAAAAAATGATCATAATATAAATCTGAGGAAACGCCTAACTTACGATAAGATGTACACAAATCTTTTTATTCCACTTAAAATGTGAGAAGAAACTGCAACATTCTTCACTGATAGCATAAATAGGTCTTCTCTTGATGCCTCTGTGTACTTCATGGAATGAATTGTTCCTCTTAAAAAAACTGTAACTTTCTCAAGAAACCCCCACTTGAAAAACTGATATATGGAAAAGTCCTCCATCCTTCACACAAACAATGAGCCTTCTTTCATTCTTGTAATAATCTTTTGGGGCTTTGTTTTCTTATCTGTGGAACAAGTTTCTCATGTCCGGGTGTCACCATATTTATAAAACTATACCCTCTCAATTTCTGTAAAATCTGTAAAAAGGAAATGGTTGGATTCCACCATGTCTTCAGAAGGAAAGGAAGGATTGCATATGCTGACTTAAGTTACAGATCAAGTTTTAGCTGTCTTACTTGAAAGTCAAAACTGAGAACAGAATACTGGGGGTGACTTGTAGATAAAATGTTGTTGTAGTTTTCTAGACATGGGAAATAATAGAGTAAGATATGACAGATCAATTTTTTTAATTATTTGTAGAATTATAGTATTAATAATTTTAAACTGTCTAACATTCAAAACAGGAAGGGAAAAAAAATTCAACTAGAAGAGAAAAAAAATTCGTCTCATTTTTTACATTCAAGAGAGAAAGAAAAGAAACAAACAAAGCTAAACAGACTTTCGTGCCTTTTCAGTGGCAATTTACAAAGACTGCAAACTGCTGTGTCTTGGTCCAAAGCAAATTAAAATGGTTGAGCTACTATGTAAAATACTCAAAACAAGGTTCATAATGGACATTCTAAAGGAACATTGGCTCTGGCAGTGACAGTGACTGCCTTTGTAATAATGTATTTCAAATTATTTAGCTGACTAAGTGCTTCAAAGAACACAAGAATACATCATTTTTTTAAGTGCTGGTGCAGCCGAGTATTTTAGGTGAATGTAGCTTCCAAAGCATTTGAGGTGGCGCTCCTTCCCAGACAGAGATAATCAAAGATTTTGACAGGTGGAAAGCCTTCCTTCACACGCACCAGCATAACAGTGTTGATTTCAGCACTGTTACTACCGTGATTTAGCAGAGTACATGAGAGGAGAATCAGGCTCAGCGTGTGTAATGTCCCACCAGCATGCTTTACATTCCTGTTCGCCATCCTATTGATGTATGAGCTGCTCTGTGGTTCTCTGAGGATCATTGACTTTTGAATCAAAATGATGATATGATTGTGCTGCTGCATTTGCATGTTCTTACATCTTCTAAACTTAAACACAAACAGAACCCATACACTTAAAAAAAAAAAAAGCTGAAGCATTTTTTACATGAAAACTAGAATGAATCCATTCTAATTGTAATCAAATATTCACGTGACTTAATCATATTGCTATTGTGCTACTTGATAAGCTTATCTGTAGCATACAAACTACAGAACACAACACACAAGAAACTTCCCAAATTCTGACTATATTTCTCTAGAACTTTCTTCTTGCTCTCATCTTCTGTTTTATATTATCGGCAAATGCCCAACTGATCAGCCCTTCAGATCAATGATCTGATTCTTCAAACAAGCTATAGTAGAACTAAAAGCTCTAATTTCATTCTGCCTACCATAGGGCCTATGGGGAGGATTCCAGCTCCCAGTTTCCTCTGCCAATGACTTCTAATGCTATCTTAAATTCACCCTTCTGCTGATTTGTGCAGAGCCATGAGCAAACCAAACCCTGCACTGTGGCCATTCCCAACCAACCAGAAAAAGCAAACTAAGCATAAGTAGTATCTGCTCAGCTTTGAAAGTGCCATGTCTTATTCTGAGCTCTTCAAGCTGCAGACAATTGATAACAATGGGATTTAATTGTTTTTAAAAGAATGCAGCTATCTATGATCAGCAGGTATAGTAGAGAGATTTAAATTCAAATTTATACCAATGCACTTTTGTGAAAATGTACATCAGCCTACATATGTGCAAGACACTCAGTCCTAGGGAAAGAGCTTATTCTTAAACCTAATTCTAGGTCAATGGACCTTAGTTCATGTGAACAATATCATTTTAACAGTAACCTGGATTTATTGTCCTAGAAATATAATATTAATAAACATCAGTGATGAATGTGATAGGGCATTCAGAACTGCTAGCTGATCACATTTAGTAACCCGGGAATATTCCACTATGTTATGGAGGAAGGATTGTACTATCAATTCATTTAAAATGCCTTTTTTTATTTCTCCTCCCAAGATTTGGAGCATCTGAATTTAAATGTTGGCACAGCCTGTCACACACAAAATCTTGGCAGCTGTCTAGGCTGAGCAATAGAGATATTGAATTTAATATAAACAATATTGTAACATTTCAAAATGCTTATGTATTTTTTATTAGCTTGTCCCCTTCTGTTTACTGTCATTCTTGCATAGTCCGTTATCAATAGAAATTCACCAGGTTTTGGGACGAAGACTAGTACTTGGTTAACCTTATGAAATGAAAAGCAGTAAGAAATAGTCTGGCACAGATGTACTAAAGTAATTTAAAAGTTCCACCTTAAAATTTGATTTAGTGCAGCTCCCTAAAAACCAAACTCACATCTCAGGCCAATAGGCCATCTCATTTTCAATTATCACGAAGCCAGATTAAGTGCCCTGTCAGCTTTTTCAGCCCACAGTTCCAACAAAGCCTCTCCCTATCAAGAAAAACTGCTGCAAATGTTGCCCTAAACCTAGGCCACTTACTGTTATACTCTTTAATTTAAAAAATAAATAGAAGCTCCTCATGCAAACATTTGCCAAATGGGATAAGAATGCCTTCAAAAATGGCTTTCCATAAGGAAGCTTCTGAAGTAACCGAAATAAGGTTTAGGTTGTACTTCTTCACCTACTAACTTACTCTTAAGGGATTCCTGTGTGCATCCTAGAGGCACTGAGAGAAGGGATCATTATGCTAATCTAATCTAATGTTCTGTCATTTTTTGTTTTCAATTGCCAAATATTATTCCCTTCAATTGTTTTTAAATATAAAATGAAATTAACTGTATCTGTGGGGTTTTTTTTTCCAAAGATCACTGTGTCTAGTTGATAAGGCAGAATTTGACAAACAGGCTATGTATTACTCTTTCTGCCACTGGCTTCTGAAATGTCTTCTGACAAGTGATTTAACATCCCTGAGATACAGTCCCCATATCTGTACAATGGTAATACTACTACTGATCTGCTTTCTTAAATGCTTTGATGAAAACTCTATGTAAGAAGTAAGAATTAACCGGATTAGTAGCCTTTAAGGGACAGAACTGACTAGTCTGATCTCGTGTATATTGTAGACTGTGTTATATCCTGGCAGTTTTATTTGCACTGAGCCCAAGACCCTGTGCTAGACAGCTATCTGAGGACTTTGAAGGACGCGGAATCTAACATATCCTTGGAAGTTTGTTCCAGAGCTTATTAACACCCTACTTTTACCCCATTATTAATCTGTATCTCATACTAATCTGAATTCATGCTAAATCCAAGCTAAATCATTAGTTCTCACCTCTCCTTTTTTCTACAAGATTAAAAGCCTCTTTTGTACCTGGCATTTTCTCCTTGCCAACCTCCTTACACAGTGTGATCAAGTAATTTCTCAGTCTTTCTTCAATATTATTATTATTACTACTGCAAATGGAGTCAGACTGAAAATCTCAGCCTGAACACTGAAATCCTGTGCTTAAATGCAAAATGAGAATAGCATAGGGTATCAGCAGTGCTAGCTCTCCTGCAGTGCCCTGCCAATGTTCTTTAATCTTGATCAGGAAAGACCACCTGCAAGGCTAAGCTGATAGTCTCATTCTTCCTGTCCATTCATTCCTGGGTCGCTGAGCTCAGTCTGCCAACATGGGTATCAATTAGTGCAAAAAACATCATCAGAATTTCAATTAAGCTGTGCTAGTGTCCCTGCATCTGAAGCACTGTTGTCAAAATTGTGCAAATTGAGACAAAAAAGCTATGGTCTGTAATTAAGTCTGTTCTTTTTTAGCCTGAGATCAAGTATTTTTCTAAAAAAAATGTTTTAAAAAAATTACTTTCGAAACATTGGGAAAAAACATAGGACAGTCAAAGGTGTTGTTATTCCTCTGACTCAAACACATCTTTTATTTTTAAATGACATTTCACAGGCCATTAGTTCATAATGTGAAGTACTGCCTTTGGACATTAAGAGTAATAAAAAATCCTTCTGCAGGGAAACTCATGTTCAGGTTACTTTTCTTCTTAAACATATTTTCAGTTTGTGGACTTAGTGTACAGCTGTCACAGGGACAGTTTACTCTTTCTTGCTTTGAAACACAGAAATCTTTTGAAGAGACATAGATAAAATAAATAAATAATAATAATAAATATATAAATAATAATAAAAATAATAATAAATAATAAATAAAAAGAAATAAAATTACATAACATTTTATGTACATAGAAGTACATAAAATTACACATAAACACTTATATTAAATATGAGGAAATCTAAAATTTTCCTGTCTAGCTGAACCTATGTGTGATTTCCGAATCTAGAAACAATGTGGATATCTCCCAATCACAGATCCTGGTTCTCATGGGGAACTTCAAGCACCTGATGGAAAGCAGAAACAGAGCTCAGCACATGCAGCCCAGAAGATTCCTGCAGAGCACTGATGGTAACTTTTTGACACAGATAGGGGAGGATTCAGTGAGGAGAGGTATCCTACTGGACCTTGTACTATCAAACAAAGAAGGACTGCTTGGGAATGTGAAGACTGGGGACAGCCTTGGTTGTAGTGACCATAAGATGGCAGGAAGGAAGCAGGGCAATAAGCAGGATTACAATTCTGGACACCAGGAGAGCTAACTTTGTCTTCTTCAAGGACCTACTTGGAGGAACCCCACAGGTTAGGGCTCCAGAAGGTAGGGTGGGTCCAAGAAAGATCATTAAAATTCAAGTATCACTTTCTCCAAGCCCCAGATCAGTGCATCCCTGTGAGCAAGAAATCAAGTAGTGGTCAGAACACCTGCATGGGTGAGTAAGGAACTTCTGGCAAAACTCAAATGGAAGACAGAAATTTACAGAATATGGAAAACAGGACAAACCACTTGGGAGGAATATAGGAACATCTTCAGAATATGCAGGGATATGACAAGGAAGGTTTATAACTAAATCTGGCAGAGGATGTCAAGCACAACAATAAGGACTTCTTTAAGCACATCAGTAACAAAAAACTAGGGAAATGTGGTCCATTGCTGAATGAGGTGGGTGCCATGGTGACAAAGGATACAGAGAACGTGTAGTTACTGAATGTCTTCTTTGCTTCAGTCTTTATAGCTAAGGCCAGCCCTCAGGAATCTCAGGCGCTGAAGGAAAGAAAGTCTTGCCTCCTCCCTTGATTGAGGAGGACTGGGTTAAAAATCATTTAAGCAAACTTGACACCCACAAATTCATGGGCTTCAGTGGGATGAAGCCACTAGTGCTAAAGGAGCTGGCTACTGTTAAGCTACTCTCCATCATATTTGAAAGGTCATGGAGAACAAGAGACGTGCCGAAGGACTGGAGGGAAGCCAGTATCACTCCAGTCTTCACAAAGAGCAAAAAGGAGGACTTGGGAAACTAGAGGTCAGTCAGCCTCACCTCCATCCCTGGAAACATGTTGGAACACCTCATTCTGGATGTCGTCTTTAAGCATGTGAAGGAAAAGAAGACTGATAGTAAAAGGCCCTAGCAGCTGACTCACTGCCCTCAATGCAGTCACCTCACAGACAGTCCAAACTCCAATATTTAGTTTTGCTCTTACCTATTACCTGATATGTACACCCAAGTGCAAGGGAAACAGGTACTGTTCCTCTAAATAGCTCAACATATAGAATTTTTTTAAAGTTTAGTAGCTTAGTTTCTAAACACATGCATTGGTCTGTGGGAGAACTCTGGTCTATTTAACCTATATCTTAACAACATGGACGTTCTTCTTCCTTTTTGATAAAACTTACTGTCTATATTGTAGAAGAAAAATGTGGAAATGTGCTTAACAATTGGGCTTCGATTTTTGCTCCTTTGCTTTTGCTAGTTTTTCAGAACATTGGACTACTGTTGTCACATTATCACAGCATCTCAGATGCTTGTCATGAAACACCATATTTTGGAAAATAAAGAGTTTCAAAATAAAGATGAAAGCAAAATTTCCTCTAAAAAGCCTTTCTGTGGATGTAATCTTGCTTTGGAAAAACTGTGTCTCAGTATCTCTCCTTGGTGTCCCCCACAGGTAAGATATCACAAATGCCAAATCTGACTATTTTCATTAGAGTGTTCCAGCCAGACATGTTAAGGAAATTGTAGAGGTCTTTTTTTGGAGAGATTCAAGTTTCACCCATTCGTGTACCAGGTTTTCAGACAGTTTCTTGCTCAAGCCCTATGTTTTATGTGCAGGAAAGTTAAAGAATTCTCAATCATTACTAAGAAAAGTGGCTGGTAGCAAATCCAGCTTCCTGGCTATAGAACCATGTGTATATAGACTCTGTATATCCTTAAATATACACATCTAGAAATTACTGGGAATAAAAATACATGAGAAAAATAAGATTGAAAAACTTGTTGACATAGTAAATAAAGTGTGTAGAATATAGACTATTAACACAAAAGCCAAGATTTGTATCCCAGCAAACTTGAAATTTATAGCACAAAATAAGGCTCAAGCTTTTAGACTGACAAACATTTTACCAAGCGTTTATAGCTCCGCCACTTACAAGTAAACATTTTAACCTGAAGGAAAGGTCTGATGTATATTTTACAAGAATGATCTAACAGGACCTCCCCCATGATAGCTCTCTGGTTTTATTAATTGTTTTTGCTTTTTTTTTTTTTATAGTAAGGTAATCTTAAATAGAAATACTTTCAAGTCAGTATTGGAAAGAACACTGAAGAATTTTTGAACAAAACATGAAGAGTCATCCATTAAAATCAGGCCTATATTATTTGGTAGAATGTGTAAGATCCAGCTTCACACATTCTAAGATTTCTGAGTAAATTTCACGTTTTCTAGTGCACTAAAGGCTGGAAGAGAGCTGCCAGCTATGTACTGTGAGTTCAAGGGTGATGATTACATTTACTATCTCTAAAAAGTGACAGAGCTCTGTCCAAGCACTTAGACACAGAGGGTGAGAACCACAGATGTAAACCATGGATGCAGAAGACAAGAAATTTGAACTCTGAGGCTACACAAAAATAGTTTTGTGAGACCTTTATATATTTATGGTGCTACTGTGTTCTCAGTCATTAAATAGAGTGAACAAAGAGAATATCCACAAAACTGTTCATTGCCAGCTTTCCAGATTTCCATACAGAAACCTGCCCAGGCATTCAAGCAGTGTTAACCTCTGCCAAGATTTCTCAAGAGCTCTAGGATCTTCAGCCAATAGCTCACAAAGGACAGAGATGGAGTGGGGCTGGAGGGGGAGTGTTGGTAGTTGAATGGCACTGAAGCTTACAGAAAGATACCAAGTATATCTTTGCCCGTGCACATTTCATTTAATTCTCAGATGTAAACCTTTCTTATCACAAACTATCTCACCTCTGTAAAGCGTGTACAACAGCCTGTCATCAAGTGGAACCTGCCTAATCCCCATCTTGGCCTCATTCCTCAGCTTTGCTGTAGCCAGATTTCACTGCACTGTGGCCAGACACAAAGTGGCCAAGGCTCAGATTTGAAAACCAACAGCAGGAGAACCACAGGAGGGCAGGGGGCACCTCTGCTGGTGCAAAACGGAAGGATAAATTTCTATCCACCTCCAGCTCCTCAAAGCATGAAATAGTTGTCTCTGGGGAAACATGGTAAGTACAAATTGCACTCCGCTCTAGAAGAAATAACTTACCTTTGAACAACTTCAGATACATAACCAAAAAGGAGCTAGCACAAAGCTTTCAGCATAATCTGAGATCAAAATACAAAACTCCTAACAGCATGGGGCATCACATGCATTTGAGAAACCCCCTATCAAGCTTCAGTTCAATAAACTGGTGAATGGATTACAGTGATATAGTTGTATGGAGGTTCTTTTTTCCTCTTTGACAGGTATGGTGCTTCTAATATTCTGCATGCTAATAGCTGACAGCCAGCTTAATGAAACAGGCAGAGCCTAGACTCCTAGGGCCCAGTGCCCGTCAGTCTATGCCACATAATCTGTAGCTGACAGGAAGAATCTGGCAGCTATGTTCCACCACTGATCATTTTATCTTTAATCCAATTTTAAAGACACAGTTTACTGTGAAAAAGTGAAAACTTTTTCATTTTATACAACAGGAGAGAATTCTTAGTCTTTACCACGGGGAAAGCATACAGGCACATGGAAAAACTTTAGAGAGGCATTTTCTCAAATATTTCAATTTAGGCAAACGCAAAGTGTGTGTATGTGTGTGTATAAAGACAATGAAATCTCAGACCTGGAAACATTTGCGTGAGTGCCAGTGCCAGTAGGTGTGGAACCCATCCACTTCCCACCTTTGTGGTCACTGCAAGCATTAAGGATTTACAGGCATAAAAGATATTTCCTACATCCATAACACAGAGAGGTCTGATTACTGCTACAGAAATAGCAGCAGGAGTCACAAGCTGTCACACACCCCCAGCACTCTCACGACTGGGTTAGAAATGCCAAGGTTACAGCTAGAACCAGCACTTGAAACAAAGCTTAAGGAAACAGCAAGCCCAGTGTGAATGGGTCTTATAGGTATAAGCAAAGAGATTTTCTCTTTCTCCTTGGTGCCTACCAATTCAGGAAAACATAGCTTTGATTGTCCTTGAAAAATAAATGCACTCAATTAGCAATTGCTTCTCTCAATGGGAACCATCTGTAAGCCCCTGAGTAGTTTATCATCTTCTGAGACAGAAGAGCCTCCTTAGAAAATACATGGTACTTCAATAAATATGATCCCTGGATGTCATATCATTCTTGCAATAATGTATGTAGAGATTTTATATACATTATGGTCATATAACCTGCATAAAATTTGCAAGCTACCCATTCAAACACGTAAACCAGATTATCAATGTTAGTAAGTCTTTAGTGTGCTTTTTGTATTTGCTATCTATGGGTAGAGCTGACAGGCATCCCACCCTAGCATTGCCTGGCACCTCTCATTGTAAGCTTTTGCTTTAATTTAATTATAGTGTGATCCATTTTCACCTTATGGGCTGGCAGCTTCCTAGTTGATATCTACTTCAGCCTGACAATCTAGGATTTATTGGAAGACTTAAACTGAAAATTATATTTTGTTTCTGAACAGGGAAAAAGATACAGTTTTGTTCTTATGGAACAAAACTTTGATACCCTCAATGTCCCATATGGCAGCACAGAGACTTGTCCTTAGACAGTAAAGTGATGATATTGTGCTTCAATAGCTTCGCATAGCTCACATGAGGAATTTCCTTCTATGGTGATTGCTGGTGGATAAAGTTTAATGGCCTGTAATTAGGGCTCTCACCTGATATGAAGCACCTAAAAGAGATACAGCTTGCCTGACCTAGTTGTTCATGTTCCAGTAACAGCCAGTGAGAAAGGGTGGCCAATTTTCAAGGATAATTCATCCCAGTTTAAGTCAGGTGTCTGGTACAGATGGGTTGAACCATCTTTGGCAGATTCCTTTGCCTTCCACTGATTGCCTGAGTAACCAACATTTAACTTCTAGAAAATTAAAAAGACATACAGTCTATCATATCCTAAATGTTAACAGTGGCATATGTTATGTTCATTCACTCAAGTCCTGTGAAGATGATTTCCATGGAGAGAGAAAAGGATGAGATGAACTAACCTGCTACCATGACACTGAATTCAGAGGATCTTCCAGCCAAATTTAGGAGCTCAGAGGCACTGGATGCCATCAGCAAGGTCTCTCTGTGACAACTCTTCATAGATTTTCAGGCAGACATCAAAGAGATAAGAGGTTGCTATAAAAATCAATAGAACTATATATTTAACTTTTTTATGTCTCATGACTCACTTTTCTATCTTAAGCCTTCTGGGATCCCATTTTCCAGCTTCTCCTTTACAACCATGAAGGGAGAATTTTTTTTTCCCGCACTTAAAAGCAGAGATTTTGGTGATTTCATATTGCTGCAATGACATAAAGTTTCAAAGTGCATACACAGTTTTTCTGAGAAGACTATGCGTTGGTTGTTCTAATTCCTCATTATAAACAAGTAACAGATCATTCTCAGGGTTTTGGGTTTTTTTAATGAGCTCTATTTATAACATGCCTTTATTTATAGCTTCCTCACAATATCCTGAAAACCAAATCTTCCTAACTGACTTCCCCATCTAAACTGTGTGCAAGCACACTTGTTTATTTCAACTGTTCTTTGTTATTTGGTCAATCTCATCACTGTTTTACCTTGACTAAATGATCAGTAACAGCAATATAAACTCCCTGGTAGCTAGTTAGAAGAAAAACAAGCATTTGAGATCTGCAAACCCACTCATTTTCTTTTCAACAAGAATGTCCCCATTCTCCTTCATGGCACTGATGTCACTCAGATTTTACACAATCAAAATTACATGGAAAATACTGATACTGGCTTCAGTGCTTCCTGCATACCATTAGTATTTGCATGTTTGCCTTAAAATATTTTCAATCACTCCAAATGCCTTACGCACATGAACCCTAACCAACATGGTGTGACCAACATTTCCTGTAAATACAACCTATCTGGAGAATTTAAATATTCAAAGTGTGTTTGGTTTGTAAGCTGTGTACTAACACACTGGAAAAGTATGTGGTCTTTTTACAATAATTCCTTTTCAAGAGCCCCATAGTCTTTTCTCTCATTGGATTTGGGAGACTAGATTAATAAAATAAGAGCAAAAGTAGCTTTGCTGAAATATCTGAATGATTTTGTCAGAAAAAAAATGAAGAAAATGTCATTACCAATGTTAGAAACACCAGCAATACCTGAAGAAGGCAGATTCTCAAAATGTCAACATATACTCATCTCAGAGGCTACAAGGAATGGGCATGGATGATGAATTTAAATACATTATCAAAATAAAAACAAAGGAGTACCAACATGGAAAACTGTGTGAAAAATATGAAAGAACTTTTTTTTGTAAAAACAGAGATGCTCTCTGCATAAAAATCAATGTGTGGATAGATCAGAAAACCTTACAAAAAGTTTGGTTTTTTTTTAAATTATGAATGATTGCTCAAGGGAATTTTTATATGTCAGTTTTATACTTCCTCATGTTAAATGAAGTGAAACCACTGAGACCTCAGGCAGCTAACTGCATCACCAGGCAAGGATGGAGTTAGTAATTTCCTTTTTTATCTGGACAGTAAAAAATATTGCTGTGCCACCATAACTTATAGCTTGTGACAAGGCAAAACTTTATGACTTCTGGATTTCTAAGTGGGTCGTAGGAGAAAAGCAAAAAGTCTAATGTATCAGAATCTTGAGTAAAGAAAAAAATCCAACGTGTCAGAATCTTGGGGTTTTTTTAGCATAATGACTTGAAGATGAAGTTTAAATTAATGGATTAATG
This sequence comes from Pseudotriccus pelzelni, assembly GCA_035584735.1. NCBI lineage: Eukaryota > Metazoa > Chordata > Aves > Passeriformes > Tyrannidae > Pseudotriccus > Pseudotriccus pelzelni. The sequence continues at coordinate 115,601,044 of JAWMRA010000078.1, forward strand.
AATACTTTCCCATCTCTCTCTCATTCTCTGTATTGCTTTTAGAGTCCCATAGCAGGCAGCCTGAAACAGTTACTGTCTAAAATGGAGAGTTCATCTGGGGTAACTCTTAACATTTCAAAAGCAAATTGTTCAGATTTGATAATAAATGAATAGGACAACATTTTTTTTCTAAGCCTACACTACAGAAAAAAACAATGTAATGCTCTTCATCCTGATTTCACCAAGGCCTGGAAGTCTGATGAATAGGAGCAATCATCCAAAAGCACCACTGTCAGTCTAACTTTGCAATTTCAGTTCAAGATCTTTCCTGTAGGCTACAACAATACTGAGACTGGGTTAAAGAATGTGTCTTAGGCTATTTTTTATTTTTGTATAGAATGCTATCATTATGGTAACTCTGCACTGCAAGTATAATTTCTTCCCAAACACAGGGGTCTCTCCAGTCAAAATTTGCCCCTGTAATAATTACTTAGCTAAATAAACACACATAATGCACCCCAGCCTGAAAGGAGTACTTTCTCTTTGGCATTGCCCACTATCTGTAAATCTCAGATGTTTATTCATTAGGGCAGTGATTAGAAACACAGTCTTCCAGACAACAGTCATAGTCATTAAGTTATAGAGTCTGAATATTTACTATGAATATTTTAAGTATTTTATATTAAGTAGATTAGCTTTACCAAGAAGGGATGAGGGATTAATCTTAGAGCACGCTATTGTGTGATAGCTAGTGAATTCTTGATCTGGTAGAAGATATTCTATTGAGAGGGTAAGATGTAGCTTCAAATCTGTGTTCCAAACGAAGCAGGAGAAGAAAATGAGCCTGTGTATTACACATGAGTGTTTCATGCACTGGGCTGTTGAGCATTTGAGATGGGTCACTGTGGTTTTTTTGTGACCGAAGCCAATAAAGACATTATGAAATATTTTATTACATCAGGACTTGCCAAGAAGATCAGAAAAACACACCCATGGTTTGTGAAACTTGCTGTGGTTTTGGCACTGATCAGTTAGTTTGGTGTTTTCAGGTGCCCTGCTTGAAAGGTATCATGCCAAGCAACAGAAGTGAAGGTCACTAGCAATTGTCTGACTGCAGTCTCATGCCAAGGTGTCCAGGGCATCAACAGGGTTAGGCAATAGCTAAGAATCAATTTGGAATGAGGTTCTTAGACATCTATTAAATTAGGAACTTCTGTGAATTAACTCTTCCAGGATTAAATCTTCATATCTCTAGTCCAAATGCCAGATCACACAGGAAAAACTGAAAGACCCAGACTGGAAAAAGGGAAACATTGCATCCATTTTTTAAAAGGGTGGAAAGGAGGAACCCAGGAATTACTAACCTTTCAGCATCACCTCTGTGCCTGTGAAGATCATGGAACAGATCCTCCTAGAAATTATGCTAAGGCACATGAAGAACAGGGAGGTGATTTGAGACAACCAGCTCAGCTTCAGCAAGGGCGAGTTCTGCCTGACCAATTTAGTGGCCTTCTATGATGGAGAGACTGCAGCAGCAAACAATGGAAGGGTTACAGATTGTCACTTGTCTGGACTTCTGTAAGTTCCCCACACCATCCTTCTCTCTAAATTGAAGAGAGATGGATTTTATGGGTCAAGAGTTTGAGAAATTGGTTGGATGACTGCACCCAGAGGGAAGCAGTCAATGGCTCAAAGTCCAGCTGACAAGTGATGCCCCTCTGGGGACCATATTGGGACCAGTGTTATTTAATGTCATTGTCAATGACACAGACACAGGGATCAAGGGCACCCTCAGGAAGTTTGCATACCACACCTGGCTGAGTTGTCCTGTTGATACACCTGAAGGACAGGATGACATCCAGAGGGATCTGGACAAGCTTGAGAAGTGGGCCCATGGGAACCTCATGAAGTTCAACAAGGCCAAGTGCAAGGTCCATCACCTTGGTCAGGGCAACCCCCTCATATCACTACAAGCGAAGGGATGAAAAGGTTGTGAGCAGTCTTGTGGAGAAGGACTTGTGAGTGCTGGTGGATGAAAGGCGTGAGCCAGCGATGTGCGCTCACAGCCCAGAAGGCCAATCCTACCCTGGGCTGCATCAAAAGTGTGACCAGCAGATTGAGGGATTTGATTCTGCCCTTCTATTCCACTCTGACAAGACCACACCTGGAGTGCTGCATCCAGCTCTGGGGTCCTCAGTGCAGGAAAGATATGAACCTGTTGGAGCGAGTCTGGAGAAGGCCCACAAAGATGATCAAAGGGCTGGAGCACCTCTCCTAAGGGGGAAGGCTGGGAAAGTTGGGGTTGTTCAGTCTGGAGAAGAGAAGGCTCTGGGGTGATCTTACTGCAACATTTCAGTACCTGAAGGGGGCCCATGAGAAGGATGGGGACAAAACTTTTAGCAGAGCCTGTTGCAATAGGACAACGGGTAATGATTTTAAACTAAAAGAGGGCAAATTCAAATTAGATTAGATATAAGGAAGTAATTCTTTGCAATGAGGGTGGTAAAACACTGGCATGGGTTGCTCAGAGACGTGGTAGGTCTCCCATCCCTGGAAACATTCAAAGTGAGATTGGATGAGTCTCTGAGTAATCTGATCTAGTTAAGAACATCCCTGCGTACTCCAGAGGGGTTGGACTAGATGGTCTTTAAAGATCCCTTCCAACATAAACTATTCTATGATTCTATGTTTTGCTTTTGAGTTAAAGAGCTCAAAAGGACACTTGTTCAGTATTCAAGGTCATATTGTACAGCAACGGCACACGGCTTTGCTGGCTGAATGGCCCACCTCTTTTTCTGCAAATATCAACAGACATAATGCAGGTAGACCTAATCATAAATGCAGTAGACCCAATGTTTTCTGGAACTTCTGCTTGGACCTCCCATGCACTACACTCTGTGTGTTTAGGGGTTGACTCACAGAACAAACGCAGTCAGGGTTGGTCCCCACTACTCAATTAATACATGGAGCCTGTGGCCCGTTTTCTTGGAGTCCTACCGCTATCATGTGGCCAGAAAAGAAGACAGCTGGGATCATGCAGCTGCCACCATCACTAGAATAATTAGTTTAGCCTGGAGCAAGCTCCTGTGCATCTCCAAGGTGCCCTGGGAAAGAGAGTAACCAGGATTAGCAGACAGACTCTCAGTTGAACACTTGAGAGATGAGATATCAAATTGATTTAATTCATATGTTGGATGTTTTTTACAAAGTCCTTGAAAAATTGAGTGATTCGGGTCAACTCATGTAAAAGCTTCAAAGCAATCAGGATATTTTTGTCTTAGTTACTAACAGGTATCCCACTGCTACAAACATATGAGCCTTTATAGGTGATGTCTACCCTGATAAATAAAACAGACTAGGGAACCCTAAAGGCAAATGTCATAATGGCTCACAGCCATCTGGCTAGATTCTCTTTCTTCCTCCCCCAAATAATGTGGTCTAATCCAACCTGCCTATTGAGAGCAGCCCCTCACTGGTGTTATTCTCCCAAACATGCCAACATTTTGTCTCGAAAAATGCTATTTGGCAAAAGCCTGAGCTGTGCCAAGGACAAGTGCTACTAACCAAATACTGTGGACATTCATGGTCTGGCATCCAAGCCCCCACCCTGGCTGCACTCTGCCTACTGAGGAAGGAATAGCTGCAGAATCCTCTTGACTTCAGTGATCTCCTTCAGCCCTCACTGCAAGGTCTGCAAAAGCACAATTGCATCCAGTCTCAGGGCCTGGAGCTCTGTATTAATAAATCTTAATTCTCCAACAGCTTTGACCAGCAGAATTCAACATGCACCACGTATAAGAATGGTTATGACAAAACATTTCTCAGTTGGCAGATGTTTTTCCTAAATGCTGATCTAACCTGCTATGGTCCTGGAAGGATTTTTCATAATGTGATCTTGTGTAAGAATGTATTCAAGGCACTAGAGTTTCTGTCCTCTTTACCAGAACAATTTTAAAAGACCATTTTAATGGACAATTTTGGCTTTTCTAACTTGAAGGGCATCTCATTGCAGGGGGATTAGACTAGATTACCTTTAAAGATCATTTTTAACCTAAAATATTCTGTGATTCTATGATTAGTGCAAAACATCAAAATCAAAGTATTTTTTAAGGTTTCCAAATACAACAAAATATCTGAATATAAAAGATGACATGTCTGGCTTTTAGAAATAACTCACAGAACCTGTTAAGTCTTTCATCCATTCATGACAGAATGCTGATCAGAAGTTCAACCACATATCAGGAAAATAAATAACCATAACATTGTATGCCCATTTTAATGTCATAAACCGCGAGATTCTCCAGAATTGCTCAAATCTGTGTGTTTTCCTTTATCTGGTCAATGTAAACAGTCATCTTATGGGTAATGAAGCTCGTGGACAGTAGGTGTCAGAATGACAAAACCTGCCCCTTCACTTGTAGAAGATTTGTGCCAGATGCTGAAAGTGCAAACATTAGACCTCAGCTGCACATGCCAAGTTGCACATGCGTTCACACTAGATTCTTGCAGGCAAAAGAAAACAGGGAAGAAAGATATATTCAGGGCCTTTTCAACGTCTCCTTTGGTGCTCAATTCATCATCATGGCTTTGTTCACAAAGAATAATTTTGGGATATGTTTTAAATTTCATCTTTCCTCATTTTCAGCTTATGCCCATTTTTAAAATCCTTTGTTGAGTTACAGCCATCATGCTGGAATTATGGAAACTAGTTAGTGGAATGTATTTAATAAAAACTTATTTCTATAGTACCATCAGCTACAGATGTAAGGTTTGAGCATAACATTTTATGGCAATCTATCTGCATATCATATAGAGCTGGAATTTTTTAGCATCCCCTTCTATTAAATTCAAATAAACCTGCCTGCCACTTAGAAATCTTGCCTGCCTGCCATGAAAGATATAAGCCCGAACACAACAATCATGTCTTCAGCCTTGTCTTCACTCACTGGGTGGGTCTGTCCAACTCAGATTAACGTTAATGGGAATTCCATGTGTGCATCACTTGGAGAAAATACTAAGATATTTTATCATTATCTTCCTTGGTGGGTTGGGATGACATTAATCATGCATCCAACAGAATTGAACAATATGCATTACTAAAGCATCAGAGCAATAAAAAAGATAGAATAAAGAGGCATAGACATTTCCAAAAACTTTCTTCTTAAAACAGTGAGAAGGATCTAATGGAGAATCTTTGAGAATCCTGTGAGGAGAATATAATTGCATATTTTCTTGTAATTACAAAAGATCTAAAACCTAAGCTCAACCTTTCTCTTTCTAGAGAGAGCAGCAATGTAATAGAAAGGACCAATCTCATTATGTAAGCAAGTCACAGATAAGATGTACCCAATTTATCACAAACATCCAGCGGGTGAAGAAAGAAGGGGGCACAATACTGCACTCAAAGCAAGTTAGCTTTTGGAAGCCCACACTTCTTTCAGGATACCATGTCATCCCACATCCTGTTACACGGATGTATCAGCAGCAAGCAGCAAAGGAGCAGCAGGAGAAAAGGAAATACTTTCATCTGAGGATTATCAAAGCATCAAGGTCTACTGTTGAGGTAGGCATCCTGTCAGTCTTCCCACCTCTCTCTCCAAAAGATTACATTACTCTGCTATTTTCTCTGGTAAAATAAAAGGTCTAGGAATAAATATCCTTCATTTCAATCTAAATTACAAATACAAGTTACTAGTTGTGAGTGAGAGTTCAGCCTGGACAGACTCTTCTTCTGTGCTCCCCATGGAAGAAGATACATGCAATACTTTTCTGCATATATCCTTTCAGCATCAGGTACAAATTTGCTTCCACAGTCACTCTGACACTCAGATCACCTGGGCTTTGAGAAACACTGAGAAATACTAAGTGAAAAAAAGGAATAGCAGAAATCCTGGCAGACTACAATGAACTTGGTTCATCAGCTACATTGTCAAACAATCACAGCTCTCTGACAGCTGGGTTTTCCTGAATGAATAAACCCAAGTGCAAGGTCCTGCAGCTAGGCTGGGGCAATCCTTAGCATTAATACAGTCTATGGGTTGAAATTATTGAAAGCAGTGTTAAGAGCTTGGGGATCCTAGTGGATTAAAATCTAGACATGAGCTGGAAAAAAGCCCAGAAAATCCAGCCATATCCTGGGCTGCATGAAAAGCAGCATGGCTAGCAGGTCAAGGGAGGTGATTCTGTTTGTCTATTCCATTCTGGTGACAGGCCACCTGGGGTGCTGCATCCAGCTCTGAGAAAAACAGTATGAGAAAGATGTGGACCTATTGTAGCAGGTCCAGAGGAGGCCCACAGATGTGGTCAGAGGGATGAAACACCTTTCCTGTGAAGCGAGGCTGAAAGAGTTTGGGTTGTTCAGCTTGGAGAAGAAAAGGCTCTAACGAGACCTTATTGTGACCTTTCAATAAATAAAGGGTCTTATTATGGAGAGAGACCTCTTGCTAAGGCCTGACAGGACAACGGACAACAGTTTTAAAGTGAAAGAGGTTAGATTTACAGTGGACATAAGGAAGAATTTTTTAATCTTGATAGTGTTGAGACACTGGAACAGGTTGCCCAGAGAAGTTATGGATTCAACATGGCAGGAAGTTGGACTAGACGACCTTTAGAGGTCCTTTTCAACCCAAACCATTCTGTCATTCTGTGACAAAGAACCCTCTTCCTTTTTCTGCACTGCCATTCAGTCTGCATGCAAGGATGAAAAACTTCCCTGAGCAGGCACCAGAATAAGCCTCCACTTAATGTCTTACAACTGTTGTGTTGATCCCAGGTCATAGGAGACTGAAGCTTCCTAAAAGCTTTGCTCCGAAACTTCAGCCCATGCTGAAGGGCTCATACTTTTTGCTCTTCTGTTGTCCAGTTGATGTCAGACAAATCCATGTCTATAATATAAGACAGCAGCTTCAGGGAGGTCACCAGCATAGGACAGTTCAGAGGATTAGTCCCTCTATATTAATATTCAGGACCATCCAGTTTCATGCTTTAAGAATCTAATTTTGAGACCCATTTCACCCCCCTAAAAAAAAATTTAATAGATTGAGAGTTGAAACAGAGAAATTGAGATATTTAGTACCTTCAGAAAAGCTACAGGCCTTCAATTTTTAAAAAAAGCAATGTCAGTTATTGATTCTATCTGGCAAACTGTCATTCCAGCAAGTCATACTGGGATCAGCAAGGGAGGAATGAGAGTTACAGAGTCTTCAGTATGCTTCATTTCTGTGTTTATACACCTGTTAGCACATTAGTGAATCACCAATGCTGCCACACTACAAATAATAAATAACATTAAAGGAGAACTCATATTCCCTCGTGTGCATATCACAAACCCATTTAAAGATGTTTCTAACTCTCTCAACTCTGAATACATTAGAAATTATTTCAAACAGAAAGTCTTCTTTAAAGAATGTGACAGTTTCAAATACTGGAAATTTAGTGGAATAAACACAGAATAAACACAGACTCCAGTACACTGATTCAATAAAGTACATTCAAAGAGTAGCACAATGATGTCTTTCCAAGTCACTCAGACTTTGGAGGACAAAATGTTAGCTTTTGTCTAGAAATCCTGCTTATGTTATTGTGTGTCATAATTATTTGCATTAGGGCATTATCAAGAGATATAAGATGGTATTTATAGTGTTTTTGTGGGATTGAGCATCCTTGTGAACTAAATCTGATTTGCATTTCTAAAATAGGTGGTCAGAAGTTATCTAGGACATAACAGTACATTTGAGCAGTTTCAGTGCTGGAACAGAGCAAGCTTTACCATACTAATAGAAAATTCAGCAAGTGTGTGAAAAACTTTCTGAGGGATCAAACTGATTGACCATGTTGGTCAAGAAAGATGAAATCTTTTGCCAGACATACACACATAGACATGATTTTGTCTCTGGTCTCTCATGATTAGATTACTGTTTCTAGAAAAATAGATTAATAAATAAATGGCAAAACACATGGAGCCAGGACAGAAGAGTCTTGTAAAGATAATAAGAAACTGTAACTTTTTATTCTGTTCAAAGAATCCGTGTGTTATTGGGACATTTTCTGGCTTATTTGTTGTCATTATTGATGGGCACACATGGGCCATTATTTTTTTCTCAGTGGATCAATCCTGTACCAGCTAAAAGCATTCTGTAGTTTCTAATCAGGTGGATACTGGATTGCTGCAGTTAGTCTAACCAGGATGCACTGTCTGTTTTCCAGTTCAGCCAGGTGGAAAACCCACAGTGGGAATATAGCCATATGCACATTCCGAAACTGGTTTCTGAAAAAAAAAAAAAGTTCACTTGCTAGTTCTAAGTTTGATTTCCATGGAAATTCAGAACAGTGAAACTTATAGTGGTGGAGATCTAAAACAAGAGAGAAATCTGGGCTAAAATCTTTCCAGAGCTTGTTCTTCAGTGTATTTCTCCAGCTATTGCCCAAAGATGCTGGAATAATAGAAATACGAGCAAATAAAGCTGTCTGTATTCCCCTGGTTTACAGGTTGTCACAAAATCTGCAGACTAATAAACCACGTAACCTCATCAGGAGAAAATCTCTCTGCTCTCTTCACTGGAAGGACAGAGGTCTGAAGGTAGGAACTCTGCTGCCAAGAGGGCTGGGGAAAATCTCTGGGCATCACAGGAAGCTGCTACAGCATCCAGCTGTCAGAGCAGGGACTCAGAGAGAGATGTAAAGGGATTGGGACAGCAGGGGTGAGGACCAAGTACACAAAACAATTCCTTTGCTGACAAATTAAGGGGCAATACAGCAACCAGAAAAATAGAGGCAACTCTTTGACTGTTATTCGGCTCCTTACGGAGACTAGCCTGCCCAGAAAGAAACATTCTGGGAGTATAGCTACATGTATATTCTGAGAAGAGATGGCCTTATCATGGAAAAGTGGCTTCAGGGGAGGTTGGCACAAGCACAGAAATCTCCTTGCACACAGAGGAGCCTTAGTCACTACCTAAGTGAAGGCCCATCATAAATTTGGATCCCTAACCTTCAAGCCAGGCAGCCCACAGACCACAGTGGGAGGAAGAAGGATGAGCTGGACAAGGTAGCCTTTGTTTAGGAATAACTAAATACCAAAAAAAACTATGTTAGAAAAATTTAGTTTTGTATAATTTAACTCAAAAGTCACATCTTTTCTTTCAATGACTTAAGAACTTGTTTTTTTGTACTGGATATTCCTGAAAAAGAAATTTGGAACAAGAAGCTAATTCAGGCTTAGTTCTTTGTGTCCGCTTGCAGCGCTGTGTGTTTGAATAGTCAGACCAATAAATTTAGAAGATGAGTTTTAATACCTACCACTGTTATGCTGTTGGTACTCCACAGAGAGATGTAATAGAACAACTACTCAGACGCTAAGAACATCATCCAGTCAGATAACCAGTTCAGACTTCCACCCCGTGTTTTTGGGTGGGTGGGAGGGAAGAAAATTAATATTCTTTTTACATGGAGCTTAAAAAAAGTGTAATTTAAGAAGATTAACTGACAATTTAATGGATTGATCCAAAGATTGTTTTAATTTGGAAGTAATCTCCTAAATGTCATGAAATCTCTAAAGAAACATGCAAACTATCCTGAGTCCAAAAATAATGAGCTATTGATTCTTTTGTTATGAAATCACTCTGTAGGTTGGCAATATACCTTTGGGCCACAATCTATTACATGAGCAAATTACAGTACCTGATGCTGACAATGAAGAAATGACAGCAAACTATTTCTCATTAAAATTTAGGTTGCAAAAAATGTAAAAACTAACTTTCTTCCCCTAAATAAAAAAATAAACAAATAAATAAATAAGCACCATTCCTTCATACACAGTATTTCCGAACAGATGCCATTTCTGTATATAAAACCTGATAAAACATGTTACCTGAAATTCCCAGAATTGATTTTCTACTGAATCTAAACCACTTGCATCTGTAGACTACAAAACCATATTTATCTGTGCATAGGTATAAGGTCTCAGAGAGTTAAACAAATGCCCCAATCCACTTTGCAGGCTAAAACTGTCAAAACCAAGTAGCACATAAAGCAGCTGAGCACCTAAAGGCACAGATGACAAAATCACTGAGGACTAGAAGCTCTCATTCATTCCAGAGTTGAAACATACTGCATTTCCAAAAATCGGGAAGAATAACTTGAGCATATGAGGTCCGTTCAGTTCAGCCACCAACAGAGCACCAAAACTTCTCGACTCACAGTCTCTAGTCTTTTCTTAGACCACCTTTATGTCAATAATTAGGGTAGCTTAAGTACAAAATAAAGCAAAATGAAAACTTGAGCTCAGAGTACTCTACAAAGCCTAAAATTTAAACTGGAGTACACAATACACTCATTATGACACTTTCCACTTAGAAATAGAAGCTTTTTTCAAAAAAATCTTCAAGGCCTTTCTCCAAACATAACTAGGTGCTCTCTGAAGCAACTGCAAGTTAAAAAAAAAGAATACACTGCATCAGCCTCCAAAAGTGGTTAAGTTGGAGCCCAAGCCTGAGGTCAAAGCAAGGTATGAAATATCTGTATCCATATTCTGATCCTTATCAGCATAGTGTCTCAGTGTCTATTCCACCAGCCAAAATGGAAATGCCTAGGGCCATCAGAGCCTCTGGTACCCATTCCTGCTTTAGGCAAACCTCTGAGGATAGAGATAATGGTATCCAGTAACTCACCCGACAGCCCAGCCCTTACCATGGCCCAATTTCACCCTCTTCAGTTCAGTTTACCACAGAGACTAGCTGCTCTCTTTCCAAATCTGGGCTCCTCGTGAGATAGTGGTACACAGCTTTCCTCAGCATCCCGCCACAGCTCCCACAAAACCCTTGCACTTCTCCAAAACATTGGGTTCGTAAGGATAAGGGATGAGAATAGAGGAAGAACAAGGCAAATAGCACACAAAACAGGATCTGGATGGAGATACAGAGATTTTGCTTGTGGGTGGAGAGGTTGCCTAATTATTTTGATTCCCCTGGTAGAGGCTGAGTCTCTGTTTCAGTCTCTGCTGTGTGGTTGCTCTAGCCCTGAGCAGCTGTAAAGTTAGAAAAGACTGAAACTCATCCGTCAAGTATTCCCACTAATGTTGAGCATAAGTTAAGCTGACCCTGTTTGTCCCTGGATTTACAATTGATGTTTTCCTTTTGAAAAGAAAAGTAGTGCAACATTGAAGAATTCTATATTTTGAATACAGGTAACATAAAAATTCTTGATCAAAAATTGTTGAGGTGGCAAAGGGGAGTAGGATATATTCCCTGAATACAGATTTTAATGTGTTCCAGGTTTTCTTTTGATCAGTTGTTTTCTTTTCTTGAGGTTTTTTAAGAGTTTTACCTCCATTGTGGAATTATCTTATAAACTGCCTTTCTTCACTAGGCAAATAAATGTTAATTATTATAAACACAACGTGAAATCTATTGTATTCATCCATTGTTTACAGTTCTTGCAAAATAGTATAGAGACTTTCTACATAAAGACAAACCTTTAAAACTGCTTCAGGCTTCAAATTAAAAATTATTCCCTTTTGTGTTGATTACCAAGGGACATTTGGAGAATCCCCTGTGATCACAGGACATTTCCATATAGCCTGTCACGTTAAGGTGAAAAATTCGCAAGGACACTCTAACCATCTGTCATCAACTCGCTTCGGTGACACAGAGGGCTGGTCTGAAATGGCCAATAGGCCTCATGCATAACAAAGCCCTTGCACTTATGCATTGTTTGTGTTTTGACCTGGGCAGATAATCCTTCAGAAAGGGGGGCTGTGTTTTGTTACTTCTTTTTTCTTTACAGGGTGACCATTTCAATGCTGTCTTTTAAAGAGAAATCATCCATCCATCTAGAAAATAAATTTAGAGAACTGTCTCTCTGCTATTATTATGCCTAAAGAACTATGTAGCAGACTGAAGGCATTTTATTAACAGCTCCGTGTTTTATGAAAGACAGTGAAAAACCTCCTTTTCTAAACTAAGAGTCTTTTTGTGAGTGACATAGTCACTTCATTTAAACTGTAAATCTAGGTGGTTGTGAATGCTTAATATACTGTCAAGGTTTGTTGCTAACAGTCTTTCATTAAATGGATAATTTAAAAGCAGACAGCATCTGGAAAGAAAAAAACCAGCACCTTTCTGCAGCTTGACAAAACCATGTTAGCCTGTTTGTATAGTCACTCATGTAACAAGGACCATTTCTCATAGCAGAAGTCAAAGATAAACTGTTCTTACCATGGTGTCAAGCACCACTTAAGACTTGCAAATACTATTTCCTCATACAATAGATGCCTCTCCAGACTATCAGGTTTGTAGCTGACACACTTACAGCATTGCTTAAAGGATTTAAGGAAAAAGTTGGAAAAATAAACTCCCAGAAAATGTTTTTAATCCTGTCAGTTATCTATCTCAATGACTGGAAAGTAAAAGTCTAATAAAACATTCATCCCAGGCCTCTGTCTGCCTCGAAGTCCAACAGCTAACAAAATTGTCAGAAACGGCTGTTGTTAGAAATGAGTGAATAGATGAAGAGTGAACGACTATATGATGGGGATATCCCTTCTGTCAGTATAACAGGATCTTAACAGGATCGCTTAGAATCATAAAATCATAGAATTAACTGGGTTGGAAGAGACCTCCGAGATCATCAAGTCCAACCCTTGATCCAACTCCACTGTGATTACTAGATCATGGCACTCAGTGCCACATCCAGCCTCATCTTAAACACCTCCAGGGACGGTGAATCCA
>JAWMRA010000078.1:115613847-115707200 GCA_035584735.1 Pseudotriccus pelzelni
ATCCATCCATCCATCCATCCATCCATCCATCCATCCATCCATCCATCCATCCATCCATCCATCCATCCATCCATCCCACCCGTCCGGCCCGGAGGGGAGCTGCCCCGCTCCATCCTTCCCACCCGTTCCCCCCAGAGGGTAGATGCTCCCCTCCATTCATCCCACCCGTTTCTCCTGGAGGTAAGTTGTTCCCCTCCATCTCTTTTCCCGTTTCGCCCGGAGGAGAGCTGTCCCCTGTCCCCTCTCCCTTCCTCCCTCATGTCCCCCACACCGGTGGGGCCCTTGCCGGCCCCTCCTTTCGCCGGCCCGGTTCGGCCCGGGGGTGGCGGCGGTGGAGGGAGGAGCGAGGATCGGGGGCGACACGGTCGGCACCGGGCAGGGGCGAGCCGGCAGTGGGGCGGAGGTGAGCAGGGTGACTCCCCCGGGCGGCAATCGTTCCCGGCGAGATGGGAGCGAGTGGTAGAGTTCCTTTCCCGCTGACCTGGTGTGTCATCCTGCCCCGCGACTTGCCTGGCGATCTGTGCTGCGAGGGCTGAGCAGCCGCCTGGTACCAGGGAGTGCTGCTCTACTGAGGGCACGCAGAGAGTAAAGGAAAAGTGCCAAAAGTCAGGTGAAAATAAACAAATGTAGATATGCCCGTGGTAGAACGAGGGAAACCCAGGGAGTGCAAAACTTACAAGTCTGACAAGTCCAGCTCATGTTTAGCATAACCACCGCACACTTTTTAAGTGCCCCAAGTTTTAGAGAAGGTAGTCCTAATGTAAGTGCTAGCTTTGGGGTGTGCTCAGAAACCCTTTGGTCTCAACTGCATGAAGTAGTTTTGACAACAGTTTGCCTAAAACTACAGCCCACGAATTAGGCTTTTCCTTGCCTATTTCCTCAGGGATCTTCATTTGGCAAGGATTATCACGGTGCTGAATTACTGCAGGAGGGCTAACAGAATATTAAACTTTGTATTGTTACTGGCCTCTGCACATCACCCCAAGGCCATAAATTACAGTTGCATCCATGTTGTTTTGCAGCTTTATTGAGAAAGCAGTTGGATGCAGCTCCACAAAGGATTGGATGCCACACAAAATGCTCCTCTGGAGCATAGGTGGTAATTGATTTTTATCCAAGGTCTGAGTGGTGAATGCACTGATTTAGGATTTGGGAGACTTGGATTCAGTTGTCTCTTCTGTTTACAGGGATTGTCTTCCTGCAGAGGGAGACCAAACCATCAGCTGTAGTCTACCCTGTAGTCCAAGAGGCACTTGTCCTGTTATGTTGGCTATTCCATGGGGCAGCTTAGAGGAGCAGAGTTCTCCCTTATCGTTACAGAGTGCTGTAGTCACTGAGGTCATGTTTGTTGCAGTAAGTAAAACAGATTTTTTTGGCCTCAGAGATGTGTGACATACTATGGCTGTCAGCCACATGCCAGAGCAGTCTTCCCTCACAGTAGATGAATGTCGGCTTGCAAGCTGCTCGCTGGATGTAGTCTCTGGTACATGCTGTCTCCCAGCTGTGAAGGGAAGAGGGCTGGACCAGAGCTGTGCCAGGTATGCCAGCCATAAAATATATAGATGATCACAGGCTAGTGGCATTGGCACCTGTGTTCAAGCAGTAGTTCCTGGCTGTGCACCATCAGCGAAGGAAAGTGCCCGTAGGGCAAATTTTAGAAATCTGCATCTGTATCTGAATTAGGAAGAAGGACAGTCCAAAACAAATGTCTCTGTAGCAAAACCACTGAACATGAGAACCTGTCAACCATAATATGCGTGTTTCATAGGGATTACTTCAAACTCTCTCTAGTCTGATCCCTTGAGTTGAAGACATTAGCAATAGGAGCATTTTTGGAGTGCTTTTCTGGCATAGTTTCATCTGAAGGAGAACAGTGATGAACTCAGACTGTTTCACAAAGCATATCAAAGCTCAGTAGTTAGTTGGGAATGACTGTGGGAATGACTTCAAAAGAATGGTTTGGATTCAAACTAAAACCCTGAAGGAGTAACAGCATAAGAACCAGAGAGGGGTGTGATCTCAAACACAGCACTGGTAGCTTCAGGCATCATCTTGCTTGTCATCCTGGTTGGTTGGATTTAAGCTGAAGGGATCTAGTTCTACTTGTTTACAGGGGAAGGCAAATGGGGTGAGAATGCTTCTAATGGTGAAAAAATGAGCTGGTCACACAGAAACCATTTCCATGCCATGGAGTAAAGGAGGCACTTTTAAGGTGAAATTGACCTCATCCAAAGAGGTAATAAAACAGATCAATGAATCATAATGTAGAAGAGCTTTATTCTCTCCCTTGGCTCTAAAAGATGTCTAGATGAATGTGTCAGAAGAACTGAATCCCACTCTTGCTCTGTAAATTAGAGTTCTGAAGAAATTTCTGTGGACAGGCACTCCTCTAAGTTAAGAACCACAGCATTTATGTTCACTGTTAGAAACAAAGACTGCATAGTTATCCATCTTATTCAACCACTGCACAAATCTTCCCTCAAGAATTCCTTCTTCTTGCCTAAGCACCACACCAGGGGTTGTGATGAGAAAGGTGAAATCTGTGTTGCAAAAGTATTCTTTGTATTCATCACTGGGTTTTGGAAAGGTGGCAAGGTGCAGCACTGAAAGTGTGGTTTGTATGGGATCACCAAAACCTTTATTTTAAACCAACCTTTTTTTTTTTTCCATTGGAGTGTATATTGGTATTAGTCTCACGAGTCCAAAGGACCTCTAGGTAGTAATGAATCTTGCCTTGAGATTATCTCAGGCCAGCAATAATAAAGCTACAAGACATAGATCATTTAATTCTGACTTTTCCCCCTCCAATAAACTACAAATATTCTGAATGCTTTTTATGTCTCAACAGTGAATAATTCAGTGGGAGTGTTTGTTGAAAAAAATATTTCAACAATAAAGCGTTTGCAAGCTTGCTGAATTTGAAGGGAGACGGGAAAAATGTACAGGCTAAGCCCTGTTTGCCTATCTGATAAGACTTCAGAACTCTTGGTTTATTTTATTTTGAAGAGAAAAATTCAACTCTTCTGAAGAATTGAATTGTACAAAATGTATGACAGGTACAAAATGACATATGTCATAAGTATAAATTTATAAATAGGAATCATCTGGAGGAAAATCGTGGGTCATTTATAAATCTAGAGGTTTAGGAAGACTTCTCAGAAGAAAATTATAGATGGAAATCAAGGTGGTTTAGTACTGCTGCAGGTCTCTTTCCCTGAGTTCAGGAAGCAGCCAAGAATCAGTAGGGCCCACTGCAGAATCCCAGAATGGCTGGAGTATAGCATTCCCCAAGCTCAGCCTGCGGCCTTTGGATATACCTGTGCCTCTTCAGATCCCATGGTGTGTGTCTCTGCCCTGGTAGTTCTGGGTAAGAACAGGATAGTTCTGTTTGATTGCCTTCCTGAGGCCCAGAGAGACTTCTCATCTGAGAGAAGTCCTGTAAACCAGGATCAGAGCAGAGTGGAAGCAAGAAGGAGTCTGTCACTTTTAACAAAAGGTCCTGGAGCTTGAGTGTAGAGAGTACAATTTAGTGTTCCACTCTGTGAGTGAGCAGCTACATGGTACTTAGTTGCTGGCTGGGGTTAAACCACAACACAGTTGCACACGTATAATCTTTAGGAAGGGCTTAGGATTAAGTTTTGAATGAGAACACTCAATAAAATGAACAGTTGCATAAGATAGTGCCTTAGGTCTCCCAGAAGTTATATCTGCACTGCTGCAATTTTGAACACCTCTTTTCAGTGCTGATAGGAATGTAGCTAGACTGAAGTTAGGAAACATCGGGAACCAGCAATTTACCATTTGTTTTGCATTATAAGTATTCTGTGCTGAATAAGGAACAGTCTATTTTCTCATGGTTCATTTGCTATTGTGCTATTCTCATAAAATTTTTAATTCTGCAAAAACACAGAGTTAATAATCCAATATAATAACAATCCAATATTTCCTTCTCAGTCAGAAGTAGTCTTTTGCTACTTATCAGGAATTGTCGTCCACTGACATTAGAAGGGGCATGACTGTCACTTTGCATCACATGTTAGATCCAGCAGGTGAAATTTAAAATATTTTTTGAGAAGAGAAAGCTATTTTCATTTTCCTTCAGTCAAAGATGTTGGTGCATAAGAAGAGCAGGAACAGAACAACATATGGTTAATAAAACTATCTTTGTAAGGGCCTCTCCTCTGAGTTATATAAGCAACTGCAGAAAAGCAATTAAAACGGCAGAAGTGGGCATTAACTTGGCTTGTGAAATTTAATAAGCTGCTGCTGTTTGTACTCCTAACACTGATGGAAGTGTGAGAATAGTTTTTGAGGAAGACAGGGCAGATCTCTTCAGGGTGTGTGAAGAAGGAGGAATAAATCACTTACAGGATTAACTTTAACCTAGTGCACATGGGTTTGCAACAAGTTATTTTTAATAGTGCGTTCACATCATTACTGGTATGAATATAAAAATATAAAAGCTATGACAAAGCCCACAAGCAATAGGTAGAGGCTGAATATCTTAAAGCTGGTTTTCCTTTTACTTCAGATTTTCTTGAACACTATCTATATAAATCAGTCACAAGAGCAGAATCTGACCCTCAGTTTTTTCCTTTAATTAGTCTTCTTTTATCTGGTGGCACTCTTGCTGCGCTGTCTGATTTTCACATTCTGATTTGTGAGAACACAGTTCTTTCAGCAGAGAAAAAGTAGTAAAAAGTAGTAGAAAAAGCAGTACCTTTACACCCACACTGCCCTACTTATTAATCCTAGCCACTCAGTATTAAAAGAAGATGAGGAAACACACTGAGGTTAACTGTCTGAGCTCATTGAAGCTGAGCCAGAGAATCACAGAATGGAAAGCAGGGGGAGCTTGAGGAGCACAAGAGAATCTTCCTCCTCTGGTGTCTGGTGTAAAGCACTATGCCCACACAGCACAGAACTGCAATTTCTGTGCTCACCAGAAGCTGGGACATTGTCCTTGCAGATGGTTTCTCCGGGGAAATTAGCTATAAACTCTAAGATGTTTCTCCTGATCATTGTAAACCACATATTTTCAAAGACTTCTTTCTTAGCACGTCCCAGATGGGAAGGCCACCTCCTGACAAATTTCATTAATTGAATGCTCCAAAGCTTGGGGGTGCCAGAGCAGCTCAAAGAAAATGTCACTATTTTTTTAAAATATAGTTAGTTATTTTCTTTTCAGAAACAGTTGAATTGTTGGCTGACCTTTTCCAAAAACTTTGAGCAGGCACCAAGCTTGGAAAATGGCAGGTTGGAGCCGGCAAAGTTATAAACAATGTAAGATGCGGCCGAACTATGGGAAGTGCATCCTTAATGATTTTTGATGTTTTTCTCCTCATGTACCATGTGTGGAAATAAATGAGGCAGAGCAGCCCCTATGCTGCCACATTTCCCTGTCTGAATCCCAACGGCAGTGGTTGCCACTGCGTCACTGTTGTTGCTGGCCCAGCCTGTGACTGGATGGCATGGGTAGTCCGAGCCAGCAGTGCATGCACCCTGCGGAAGCTCTGGCTACGCTGGACTGCTGGGCAGATGCCTTCCCTAGAGGTCCTCATCCCGCTCCAGTTAAGATCAGATGGGTTTCTCCTCCATGGAAATGAGAAGTCCAGGAAGGGAACACAATCTGGAAGGAATAGGTCTGTTGTCCTTATACAGAGTTGGCTGGGTAGTAACTTCTGAGTATCCAGGTCACAGGATCACAGAATCAACCAATCAGGTTGGAAAAGACTTCTGAGATCATTGAGTCCAAGCCGCGATCCAACACCACTCTGTCAACTAGACCGTGGCACTAAGTGCCACATCCAGTCTCTTCTTAAATACCTCCAGGGTCAGTGACTCCACCACCTCCCCGGGCAGCCTGTTCCAATGCCTGATCACTCCCTCTGTAAAGAATTTCTTTCTAATGTGTAACCTAAACCTCCCCTGGCCCAGCTTACGACTGTACCCTCTTGTCCTACTGCTGATTGCCCAGGAGAAGAGACTGACACCCATCTCCTTCAGCCTCTTTTCAGGTAGTTGCAGAGAGTCATGAGGTCTCTCCTGAGCCTTCTCTTCTCTAGGCTAAACAACCTCAGCTCCCTCACCCTCTCCTCATAGGACTTGTGCTTGAATCCCTTCATCAGCTTTGTTGTCCTTCTTTGGACACTTTCCAGCACTGCAGTGTGCTTCCTAAACTTGAGGAGCCCAGAAGTGGACACACTATTCAAGGTATGGCCTAACTTGTGCTGAGTACAGGGACAGAATCACTGCCCTGGTCCTGCTGACCTGGACACACTGTTGTTGATGCAGGCCAGGATGCCATTGGCCTTCTTGGCCACCTGGGCACTCTGCTGGCTCATGTTCAGCCTCCTGTCGATCAGCACCCCCAGGTCCCTTTCTGCCTGGCTGCTCTCCAGCCACTCTGTGCCCAGCCTGGAGCGCTGCAGGGGGTTGCTGTGGCCAAAGTGCAGGACCCGGCACTTGGCCTTGTTGAACTTCATCCTATTGTAATCAGCCCAACTCTCCAGCCTATCCAGGTCCCTCTGCAGAGCTCTCCTGCCTTCCAACAGGTCGACACTCCCTCCCAACTTGGTGTTGTCTGCGAATTTGCTAATATGGACTCAATCCCCTCATCCAGATCATCGATAAAGATATTAAACAAGACTGGTCCCACCACTGACCCCTAGGGAACACCACTGGTGACCGGCCTCCAACTGGATGCAGCCCATTCACCAGTACTTTCTGGGCCTGACCATCCAGCCAGTTCTTAACCCAGCACAGAGTGTCCCTGTCCAAGCCATGGGCTGCAGCTTTTCCAGGAGTAGGTTTTATTTCATCAACACATACAATATTTGCATCTATAGAAGCAAGTCTATATTTAAGGCACAAGCACGCCTTCAGATAATGCATTGTACATACATAGACTTATTTCTTTTATATCTGGGGAACTAGTCCACCCTTATATTTTAGTAATAAACCAGTCCTTTTAATTACAAGTGACGTCAACTCTTTCCTCTGCAAAAACAGGCTCCACTGATGCTAAAGGGAATCACACTAAATTCTGAAGGATAAATAAATACCTTGAGGTCCACTCCTTCTCTCCCATCTGCATCATGCACAGTATATCAGGAACATGGAGTCATTTACGCAAGGGAGGATTCCTCCTAGCTCCCCTTCTAGTTCTGTATTTCACTGAGCATGGCTGCCCATAAACAAACAGTCAATTGTTGTTCTATTGTTACATTAGGTTCTGAAGAGATTACCGTTTTAATCAAATTTCCATACTGAAAATAGAATCTGTAAAACCATGGGCGAGATAGACTAAATACAAAACCCTGGTGAACTGTGAACTCCTGAGCTCCTGCTTTCTCCTGGGCCTAGGATCTGAAAATATTTTTTAAAAAAATTTCTTCTGATATAATTCTCTCCTCTCTCAGACAAAATTGTTCAGGTGTACAAAAACCAAACTCCCTAAAAGCCAGAGTTACAGAGAGAATTTCCACAGAGCTTAGAGGTAGGGTGATGCTACAGATGCTGAAAACCCTCACTGGGTTCCCCCTGCAGTACGAAATTAGCACTTCTGCTTGCTGAAGATACAATCATGTCTTTTATATATGTTTGGCTTTTCAAAGCAGCATGACATGCACAAGAGAACAACTAAAAGAAGTTGTCCATATTCAAATGAAAATTCCTCTCAACAGTTTTGCTGTGTTCTAGATGATCTTTTTCAAGTACAGATGTGTGTAACACAGCTGCCTCAGGAGTTTCCAAACTCTTTTCCTGCATAATGTTGATCATGCACAAGTCATCCTTACACATTTTTATGCTCTAAATACAACTTTATGTATTCCATCCAAGCTACAACTAAATTATTTAAAGTCTTTGAGTGCTACAGCATTACGGTAAATATATGGGGGCAGTTTCAGATGAAATAGCAGAAGTAATTCTGGAACAGCTACAGAACTACCCAGTAACCTCTGTGACAAACACTGGGGACTCCAGGGTGAGTTGTGATACGGGGTTTGCCAGCAGTCCACCTCAGTGACAAAAGCTCAGTGATGTTAATTCAGAGACAAGTGCTGAGGTTCTGCTGAGACAGAGCTGGCAAAAGCTACACTTGCTTCTCATACTATGCAGACCCCTTGGTCCTCTTTATAAGGATTGGTCAAAGGTATATACTGCAGCCTTGCCTGGAGTTCTCTTAGCCTACCCTCAAGGTGTTCATAATTCTTGGCACACACTGCTCAGGATAACTCCCTGCAGAAGGCCTCATCTCTCCCTTTGGACCTCTAGGGTAATGACCCACACACCAAAATGTTTTAGCCTCCAGGGAAGAGAAGAGACTCATTCTGTCTTGGGGCAGATACCTAGAATTCAGAAAACAGGTACGTAAAGAAAAGAGTACCTGAAAGCCATGCACATATCCTACAAAGCTTGATCTCCAAAAAACAGAAGTTTATGAAAAACCAGCAAGGCATAATTTAGTAGGTGTGACAATGCCTTTTCAGTGTGCAGAAATCTGTTGTTTAATAGTTTCTTTCTTCCAAGGGCAGCATTTGTCCCAGGAAGTTTTTCCTTTACATTTTATTAACATACATTAAAAAGCATTTCTGAGAGCACAACCAGAATCTGACAAGCACCCTTGAAGCCAAAGAGAGCACTTCAAAAGTAAACTTTTACTTGGGATTGTAATAGAAACTTTAAAAAGAAGTAATGAACAATATATTAAATGTTTCTTCTTATTGTCATCTCTCTTATTCACAGATTCAGTATTTGTATGCCCATGCCTTGAAGAAGTATTTTTATTTATGATATCTAGGCATAACATTTAAATTCCTTTACAATCTGAGTTTCTAAATGAAAATGTGAACATAGTACAGAAGCTAAGAAATGCATGTTTTCTTAAACACATGAAAATGTCAGATTTTACAAGCTAAGCTTCCAATAAATGAGATGTTGTATTTAACTGTGGACAACTCTGAAAAAAAATTAGACAAAAATGTTCCAATATATCAAGATTGAGATTAACAACTGTAAAAACTATCTTTCTAGGGCTGCAAGTGCTGGATTGGCATATCATGTTAGCACTTCTGACATCTGAAGCTGTAATTTCCATGCTTTAAAAAAAAATAACAGGATTGATTTAGCTTACTATTGACAACGTAAGTAGAGAGCTCGATTTCCCTCTGCCTGACACATAAACACAAACAGTCCTATTACAAAACACATGACAGTTTTCATTGCCTTGTTAATATTGTAGCCACATCTTTCTGAAATTTAACAGACTTCTTTAATTTGGAATTCATTATAATTTGTGTTGCTAATTAAAATTTTGTCTGTTGGATTATTTCTGTATGAAAGATAATTTCTGTAAGAAAGATATTATTTTTTTAAGCTGCCGAGTGAAATATTTTTTAACTGACATTAGACCTGTCTGGTAAAGAAGAACGTACCTTCACTTCATGGGAAAGCTCATACAATAGTATCTACATAAAATCTATAAATATACTAAAAATCTAAAAGATCTCAATGGAAAGTTTTTTATAAAAATTGAAATAAATTACAAATAAAGGCATCTGAAGGATATAATTTTTAAAATGCTATTTTTTTCATTATCAAAAGAAAAAATAACAGTGAGGTGTTTCATAACCACACAATAAAATCTATAGCAAACAATATAACAAGAAATGCTAATGGGAAAAGTACAGTATAAGAGAAATTGAAGAAATATGGAATATATTTAATGGTCAAAACACATATGGTCATCAGAAGCTACGAGAAAGCACTGTGAAAGCAGTTGCTTTTTTCACTGGTCACTTGCTACCACTATTTCATTGCATCACAGCCTTTCACAGTAATCCTAGGAATTTTGTGGCTAAAGAGATTTGAGTGTTTTTGACAAGCCACACTTTCTTAAGTACTCAGCAAGGACTAACAATTTTCTTTTGTGGTTTAAGCAAGGATAGACCTTCCATTTAACCTTTGCATCTGAACTAAAACCTCTAGTGACAATATGCACCACTTCATGACCAGCAGTCAGAAGTGAAAATGTAGTGCTCAGCTCTGCCTCCAACAGAGGTAAGAGGAAGATTTACCCTGGGAATAAGGCTGAGTTGTCATTGCCAAATCAGCATTTTGACCAGGGGCCAAATCCCATTCTCTGAATCCACCAGCCAAACCTGAGAGGGTCGCCAATCGAAGGCAGACATGCAGTGTTTGATCCTCCCTATGTTTGATATGTGGATGACTGCAGCTGCAGAGACATACAGACGCACTTGGACCTTCAAGGGCTCCATTCTGAGAAAGTGCTTAACTGTGCAGATATTGTGTTTCCCAAAGAACACAGTATACATATGCATGGTTATCCAGGTATTCAATTGTATTTCTTTTTTCCAAGAAAAAATGAAAACAACAAATTCTGTAGGATTTTTGAAAATCCATTCACTGAATGATAAATTCCACTTATGGCACATTTGCTGAATATATGAAAATACTTACAATCTGTTATTCACACTTTCAGTCAATTAAGCTATTTAAATGATATGTTTTAATTTCATTCCCAAGCCTTCCAAATTCTGTTGTCTCATGTTTGATCCAAATAAAGACAGATACTTCATTTGTCAAATACATTTATTGTTCTCTAAACAGGACAAATGGTAATTTCATTTATTTGTAGCAAGAGCTGAAATGGAGAATTATTCCAGGTAAACAATGAATAAGAAGATTCTACTGCTTCAGTATGCCATTAAATAACAATTATATAATTTTCCATTTCTTTGAAATGGACTGACTTTGATAAATTAATATTTTATCTTTATATCCACCCTGGACTATCAGCTGAGTTATAACTTCCTGAAATGCTCAATGAAATAAGCTGATATTTGTAACTTTTATACCATACTGCATTACTAAAAGAAATGGTGGGGTTTTTTATTATTTCTGATTGTCTTTTTAAACATTTCCTGAAATCAAGTAGCAATATTTTTTACCTGCATTGTCATATGGAATGTTGGCATACCTCCTCAAAGGCATTTTAATAGATGGAGGCATAATTTCAGATACTAATGTCAGAATGATCTTATTTCTAAGCACTGAATATATATATATTTCTAAGTAATCTTTAAGCATGAGCATTACCTGTGCTAGGGAGTAACACTGCCTCATCACTGTTGTGGAATCTCCCTTGCCTGTAACCTACAGAAAGGATGATGTGTATGAAAGGTTAATATGGTGTAAAAACATTCCTAAGAATACAGCACAGTGCTGGTTTCTAAGATGTTCCTGTTAAGGTTCATTACATTTATGCTCTGTGCCTCTGCTTGCTTGTGCTTATCCAATACCACTTCAGTACTGTGGTTGGTACAATGACAATTCTACACATACCACTTTTAAAATGAGATAGTACTAAGACTCAGGTTCATGTAAAACCAAACTTGGTCATACCACAATATTCTATAAATATTTCTGAACAATATGTAAAGAAAATAAAATGCCAAACGTACATTGCAAGCTGTCTCCCTACGTCCACAAATATTTTGTAAACATGTATTTTCTTGCAGAAGGGGAAAGAAGCGATTACCAAGGCATGGTTGAAGAAGTAGATACATGCGTCAGGAAGGACAGATGGGACTAGATCTTGCCTCAAGGCTAAGAGAGCAGCTCAGAGAAAGGGGAGCATAAGGACAGCTCCCTAGGAGAAGATCATCACAGTGCTTTGTGGGACTGACCAGATTTCTTCTCCTTCCAGAACTGCTGGCAGGCACCCAAATCCTGAATAAGAACCCTGGAAATGAAAGAAGGTGTAGAATTTGGAGAAGTTTAACCAAGGTTTTTCTTCATCGCTTTAAACCTTGTGAAGTGTGTTGCAAAGGGATTTTTGTACTTACTTCCATTCCTTACTCGACTCCTTCTATAGGAACCTATGTGGTTAAAATTTTCTCAACACTTTTCTTAATAAAGATCCAGCCCAAGGAGCATATCCAAGACTCTCAGGTTCAGCTAAATCAAGCAGAGTCTAAGTACAGGTTCAGGCACAGTCCACATTTTTTTTTTTGCAGTGTTTGGTTGTTACTGCTCTCCCTGTTACCAGTTTGGTAGTAACTGCCCCATTGTTTGGAGTTTTGAGTGCCTGGATTCTAAAATATCCTGTGGATTCCTATCCAAATGCCAAAAGCACACAGTGGAAATCTCCTTTCTTGGGATATCATATCATTCACTGTGAATAGTGAAAAGCAAAGCAACTCTCACTTCTTGAATCAACTGAGTCTTTCCTTGTGCATTCAAATGAAAAATCTCATCCTACTGATGTTTGCATGCCTCAGAAAAGAACAAAAATCTCAGAGTAAATTATTGTCTGGAAGTGGTAAAACAACAGAGCAATACATCTGATGTAACATCTAGTGTCTGCTTTCCAGTGGACAAAGGAGATTAACTGAAAGAGAAAAGGGAACCATATTTTGAAAAGCTGCAGAGTGGAGTCTTTGCCTTTACTTCCAAGACAAGTCCCAACCTGTTATATTTTCACTGAGGTTTTCCATACAGGAAACACATGAAGGAGAAAACTCTCGGCCACGAGACTCTACCAACCTCTCTTTCTCCTGCACTGGACTCCTTACAGCGGAGGTGTCCAGCAGCTGTCTGTACACAGCATTTCTCTTTCAGAAAACCCATCCCCCTCTCAATCCTGCTTTGCCCTGTGCCACCACACTTCTGCATCCTAACACAGAAGTCACTCTCCCAGGCTGTGACAGGGAGAGGGGCTGGCACACAGCTGCTTGAGAGATGCTCTTCAGAACTAGTGGTCTGAGAGCTGGTGACTCTGTGTCCTGCCCTAAAGGGAGGAGAATAACCTCCGGACCTTGCCCAGAAAGTCTGCAGGATTCCTCCTCCTTGGTGTTTGCCCAGCAGAAGAAAGTTTTCTCAATAAAAAAGAAGGTGCAATAGGGCATTTTTATAATTCTTTTATAATGCTACTAAAGATTGTTATGTTACGCTTTCAAGATCCCAACACAACGTCAGGAGGCTGTACTCTGAATTAAATAAGGTGTTCACCTCTTAATCAAAACAGGAATATATGCCCTGACTTTCACTAGAAAACCTAACAATATGAACAAAAGAAGAGTTTGAATTATTCTTCTAGCAAGGTAAAGCAGTTGCATCTAGTTACATAAAAGACAATTAAATACAGCTCTCTTATAAGAGATGGGTAACTGTCTGGTCAAAAAAATTATAGCTTTGAAGTTTCTAGCTGTTTTCAATAACATCCCAGAAATCTATGTCCCTGTATTTTATTACTTAAGTAGAGGAAAGGATCAGGCACTATAATGTAATTCACTTGTTATTTTATTACTTTCCCATATGAAATTGGGGGACGTAACAGAGTATGAACAAATATGTAGAGTTATTCATCCCTACATGGTTTTACTCCTTAAAAGTGGATAAGTACTTGCCAAAAATTGTTTCCTAAGCATAAAATGCCTTGAGCAGCTTTAATTTCAGGAAAGAGCAATAAATCATTTTAATACAAGAAGCAATATTTGATTACTCTGCATTACCCGGTAGCCCCTTTAAAATTATAATCCTTTACACTCTTATCAATGAATATATCACTCCTAACTCTAACCCCTCAATCGCCCTCTCCCTCATCCATGCTCCTATTGTTTGGCATCAACCCTCCTTCTATTATTTAATATTAAATTATAGAGCACATATGTGATGTGATAAATTGCATTTATCATGCATCTTTTAATGCAGCTGCATTAATCATGTCTCTACTTCACTCTGCCTGCTAATCCATCTCTGTCCAGGACTACTCAGTCCCATCCAAATCTTTAGGGAGATTTGAACAGGCACCATTAAAAATAGTACCTTTTCCAAACAAGGAGTTTCATCACAGGAATCACACCGTTCCAAAGCTCAGCACAAATAACTTTAAGTCTGTGAAAGATTTAAGAGTATGTTGTCTTATGAACCATGAGACTCCTTGGAGCTAAAAAAGAGAGACTTACATTTGCTGCTGCTACAAGGCCCTCCATTTCTAGCCCAAGGTTATTATCCGTGATCCTGGACCCTAAAACTGAAACATTTGATGTTTGTAAAATAGGTGCTTCTAAAGGTCTTTAATATGTCTCAGCTGCTATTTTCATTTCCTCCTAGCCCTCCAAAGATAGACTTCTACTACAGAATTTAAAAATACAGACCTTACAAGGCATGAGAATGTAAAAGAAGGAACTGAAAAGCATTTTAGAACTCTCCAGAACATTTTAAATTTCAATATCTATGAATTATTTGTCCCACATGCGGTCTGTCCAATGGTACAGGGCAGCAGACGCATTTTATTAGCATCCACTGGAGATCAACTGCCACATCTCTGTTGATCTGCCTATGTTGACTTTAGTCCACACCATTAAATGCTCTTTTTTACCTTAAATTCAATTCCTAAACATTTATTCAGAACTTAAACTCATTTTTAAAAAATTGTTACAGTCTTTTTTTAAAAAATTACTGAAGTTGAAAGTGTCTCATGAATTTATACCAGAGTCACCAAGCTGCTATAGGATAAATTGTGTGGGAAAGCAAGGAGAAAGAACTGAACAAGAACCAGAAAAAATGTTGCAAACTTTGTTCCAACATAATTTTTTGAAAAATGTTTTAGTTTGTCCAATTAAAAAAAAATTTGTTAGAAAAGTCCATTCATATATATTTTTAAATCATAAAAATGTTCAATAAGAAATTGATATGTTTATGACACAAATATAATTGATACCAAATCATTTTCCACATTTTTTGGGATAACTCAGATACTCAGAATGTGATTAGTCACAGCAGCTGGGAGTGCTTATGCCATTAGAACTAAACATATGGGCAAGTGTTTTGTTGGATCGGGATTTATACATTTTGTAGGTCTATAAACTTAAACTACTGGTTTAGGCATTTGTACAGCCAAGCTGAAAGGCTGTTCGTGAAATCCTGTCTGTAGCAGAATCAAGCCCTAACAGAATACCGTGCTCTTTTCAGCTGTTCTTTTTGCCTCACACCCGTTCCTGCTGGGGTAGACACCATAGTAGCCCCTCTGAAAATCCCTTACTGACTTGTTCCCACTTGCTTTTCTCCTTCTCTTCTTCCATAATTTCTCTTTCTTCTTTATTTTTCTTCCCCTCCTCTTTTGCTCTCTCCCTCTGGCTTTTTTCCTGTGGTTCCCCAGCGAAGAGTTCATCATTGAATGGTGGAATTGAAGAGTAAACACCAGTGAGCTACTAAAGCACATTTCCCTCATCATCTTACTCTTTTTGTCTCACCATTATAAATTAAAGACAAGACATTGTTAACCATTTTGGTTGTAGATTCAAGCGGAAGAGGGGATTAAAGAGGCTGTAGCCGTGTCACTGGTACTCCCTCACAGCTATACCCAGAGGAGCAATTGCACCTGCCTCAAACCCTCCTCTTTGTCCTCCTGCCACTTTGCCTTGATATCATGGGATCCTAGTGTTTGAAAGGACTTCTTCCTCCTAGGTATTGGGATTTGTTTCACTGCAGTCAAATCAGTTTTCATAACTTTTTGACCAAAAAAATGAACAAAGAATCAAAGTGATATCTTGAGTAAAATGGGGGCAGGAGCTTAGAAAGTTTACTGTTATTTCTCTCCTGTGACTTCACTGGCCCCGCTCCACAGTTGGCTTATTTAAACTATTTTTTTCTTTCACCGAGGCAAAACAATACTTAAAGTTTTACACATATCCTTTCTAATCCCTGATCACTTTCATATCTCACCATATTTTCTTTCCCTGTTCTATTGAATCGTGACTCTGCCTTGTGGGTTGGAAAAATGCTCACTCCATGGCATGTCAGTCAGCCACTGAAAGCAAGTTTTCAGGTCAAAAAAACATTTGCCTTAGAGGATTCACGTGTCTCAGGAAGACACTTGAACTTCTTCATCTCCTAACTGCTGAAGTACCTTTCTATTGCAAACTTCTCACGCATGTTCATTTCCAACTTCTTAAGCATGTCCCTTTCCACCCCCTATACATCAAATGTGGGTGGAAATGCAGCTTATTTAAATCACATTTGTATCATGTCTCAGAACTGAAAGGCTGACTACCCAGACACAGTTATTAGGATCAAAGTTACTGCCCACTTCTGTTTCTAGAAATTCACATGATCTATACTTACAGATACCCAACAACTGGTCCTGATCGTCTCATGCCTGTAAGGTCAGACTGCATGTTGCCATCAGGTGCAGCTAACAGACTGTTTCAGCAAAATTAAAACATTGAAAGCAGTGCAAAGGGAATTCAGTGGCAGAGTTCAGGCCGCAGAGCTATGGGAGACCATGAGAAAAGGGTTCACTTGAACCCCAGCTCTGAACCCCATTCTAAACCCATCTGCAACTAAATATAGAGCATTCAAATAATACTGCTGGCTGATAACTCTGATAACAGCAGCTCAAAGTACTGGGTTTTTTTTCACTAAGGACTCCCAATGAAAGGAGATAGGAAATTTAAGAGAAAAGAGGAAAAAAACCCCAGAAAATATCAATAATTCAGACACTCCCTTTTCTAAAGCACAACAGAATTAGCTGTTGTCCTGATACATTATGGCCACTCACAGCCTTAATTATGAGAAAACACTTCAAAAAGAAGTAGCAGATTTAACTAACTTAAAAAAAAGCTTCAAAGCTTTACCAACAGCAGGAGACCTTCTCTTTAATTGGGAGCATATATCTGATCAAAACTAAAACTATTCAGTAATAGCAGATTTTGAAATGGCCTAAATATAAAAATTATTGAACTAGAATTATTAATATTCACATTTTCCATTGTTTTGATGCTAAAAAACCTAGTCAAAGCTTTATACTCCTTTCATTATTGCCATACATTTGGACTGAAATGATGCCTAGGCTCCCACAAAACCAGATCCTTCCCATTTCAACAGTAAAAACATCTCTGTCCAAAAAATCTTGCAGAGTAAGCCAGGCGACAACAACCAGATAAAGGCAGAGAAATGGGAGAGCATATGGAAACTGTCAGCATGAAAAGTGGCAGTCTCAGTTTTGGCTCAACTCTCACCATTTGCAAATCCTTTTCATCCACCAGCCTATCTATGTAGCAATAACAGGAGTATTATTAACAGGTTAGCATCCTCTACCTGCTTGAATTTATCATCCAGGGACGAGAAAGAAACAATGCCAGTAAGAACCTCTTGTCATGGCCTTTATGAAAAAGAAAAAAAAAAGTTGTTGCAAATCAAAAGTAGAAATTAAAAAAAAAAAAAGGACATAATTTTTTGATGGAATAAAAGATTGATTCTTGCAATTACAGGAAGTGTGATCTTTATTGAAAGAACACTCCAGATAAATATATTTTAGACAGCCTGTAATGCAAAGTGTAAACTAACGCACAAATGGAAGCAGTTTCATTGTACTTAAATATCTCTTGCTTCATCTTTTGAGTCAACTGGATTTCAAGTTACCTTAGGGAGGTTGGATTTAGAAACCACCAATGTTTCAGAGCTATAGGTTTACCTAGTTACATTAGAACAAATCAAATGCATGTGGGTGAAAATGTACATGGATGAAAATGCACATGGATAAATTCTCATGAGGATCCAAGAACAATACAGGATTTTTCAAGCAATACAACCTCAACCTCTGTTGATATGAAACATTCTTTTTCTCCTTGAAATGTATCACAGGAAAATAAATCATTAGAAATATGAAGACTTATTCTACGTAACAATCACAATGAAACCCATTTAATGAGATTTCACAGCACGAAGAAAAGTTGTCCCATTCCAGTTCAGTCAAAACATGCCAGCCAATCTTGAAAAGCTATTAAAGAAGATGAAGATGGTGTCTTTTTATCCCACTACATCTCTGAAAGCTGACATGCTTTTCTCTTCAATTTTAGGGAGCAGTAAGAAAAATTAGAGGTACCTAACTCTGCATAAAATTGATTTGAAAATTATATCTTTGTTAAAAAAATTAAAACCTTAGAAATTTCTGAGAAGTTGCAAAATAGAAAATAGGGAAGTACTCTTATTATGATGTTATTGTTAGTAGCATTGTTAAGCATACTTTTATTAATATATTAACAATGTGACTTTCAGTTTCCAAAGTGAGAGTATTTCAAGTTCCCCTTCAGGGAACTATTGAGGAAAAATAAATAAATGTAAATAAATCAGTAACGTAAAAGGATTTTGTCTTGCACTTAAGTAAGGACACTATGAAAATGTCTGTGTTTTTTCTAACCAAGGGTTTGTCTCTCCTATAAGAGTAGCCCAAATTAAGTTTTACCTAACCTTAGCACAAGTAGCACCACTCACTACAGCTGGGACTGAAGTGGGTGGCATTATACATATGTTTAAAATTTAAAATATCATTAGCTTTTTCAATCAGGCTGTCTGTGTTATGACTATCTATACCAGCAACCTTATTTTGGGCTGTTACTAACTGTCTGCTTTCTTAAGGTAGTGGTGAAGTAAAATGCACATTCCCCAGCTCAGCTTCGTGCCATCGCTTTCATTCTCTCCAGCTCTAGAAAAACGTGAGACCCTTTGACATGAGAAATCAAAGACGCCACTTCAATAGCCGGTTTAATATTTGGATCTCTGGAGCAAGGAAAGTGTGGGGAGGTAGCAGTCAGCTCTCTGCAGGCATGATTTCCCAAACCTTGCCTTTCACCTGTCATTTCTACTTGCACATGTGCCCTTATCAGGACAGCGGGTGAGTCAGTCAAGCTCAAAAGGACCAAACCAAGGAAAGACTATTGCTTTGCTCCTGCTCACTCTGTGTGGCTACATAGGACTGGTGCATCATGGCAGGGGAAGTGATGGCAACAGCCTCTCAGGAGGTGTCTCCAAGGACCCTCACAGTCCTGTCACAGGCCTCTGTGGCACAGTTTACTTTCATCCTTTAGTTTTAAATGCTACTTTGACCTTTGGAGGACAGTAGATGAATGTCTGTGGCTGTTACAGGGATTTGGTAATCCAAATCATCCACACTTGAAAAACATCCTTTGTTTCAAGCACAGAGGTGCTCCTAGTTATGCCTCTGAGATGCCCATCTGAGAGCAGTTTATTGCATAACATAGATAAATGACATTTTCAGACTGGTTCCAGGCAAGGAACATATTCATTGTGTTCAGCTCTGCACTGTGAGGAGTGCCTCCTGCCTTAACCCTGCTTCATCTTTACCACCACATAAAAATACAATGTATCAGCTGTGCAGCTGTAACCAGGCCTCCTAAGTGACAGCCCAGCAGGAAGAACAGCCTTTATTTGTCACCTAAAGTTAATGGAGTAAATTCAGAGACCCCCTCCTTCCTGCCTTTCTCCTACAAAGAGGACTCAAGGCCCTGATTAATATGCAGCCCTATTAACTCTAGTGGCTCTAAGGAGGTGGTGACTGAACGGGAAAATTAATGACCTCCTGTCCAGGACTTGCCCCTTGTTTCAGAGTTAAAATAAAAATTGCAGTCTGAAAGGAAGCAGAATTTTTAAATATTTAATTGTAAATTGGTGAAGTAAACACATGCCAGAAATGGCAGCTTTAATAAAATTCAATTTTCACTCCTCTTGCTTAATTCAGCTTTATTTGGTAGTGCCTCAGCCAAGTTGTTGCTTGTTTCACCATCACCACTCAAACCTCAAGCACAGAAAATATACTTCTTTTTCCTCACACTCTAGAGGACTGGGTTTTTTTGGTAATGTCACATTAACCAGGAAATAAAAGAGACCCTAGCTGAGTAATACATATAGCAAAAAAAATCTATCTAAAAAACACTCCAAAAACCTCCAAAGAAAAAGATAAACAAAAGAACAACCCCCAAATACCCATCTCACCTTCTAAACTACATGCTGCAGGGCACGAAATCACAACAACCACATCCAATTCACTTGTTGGGAAAGAAGGACCTGTAAAAGATAAGCTTGATGCTTGGCTTTTCCCAGAACCCTCCCATTGTCCTGTGGCAGTGTAAACAAAGAGCTGGGGGGGGAAGGGGGAATAAAAGGAGGGAACAGTGCTTTTTCAATCTACCATTGTAACTATTTTAGCTAATATTATGAGTGGTGGGGGCTAGGATGGCAAGTACATGCTACTGTGACTCCTTCACAGTATTCTTAAAACAGCATATACTAGCAACTTTCATTTGATGTGTGATGTTTTTCTCTAGCTCTTAGGTAAAATGTAGAGGCCAAATAAGCTGCCCATCTGCAGCAGCTGTGAATTCAGGATTTTCTTTATAGATTCACACCAAACATAAACTTGTCTGATTTTCTTTTAGTCTGTCCTTATCTGAAGAGTGCTCTAAAACCAAAGACTTGAAGAAATTTGCATGGAATATTTAATTACCAAATGGGCATCCTTCTTTAAATTGCAGTATCAAACCCTCATCTGCACTCAGCATTGTGATTGTGTGACTGTCTGAAACACTGATTACCCATTCCCAAACAGTGGGTTGTCAGAAATGGCTTCACAGAAATACAAGCAAGAGTTACACAGCCCCTTACTTATTTCTCTCCAGGCACCACAGTGCAAAACAAGGTCAGAATTTCCTCCATTTAGAGTTAAATCTCTCTTCACACACCTAGCTTAGTTCTGTTCATCTTGTTTGTTCCCCTGTAACACACTTCACCAATTCTTCTTCATTAAACTGTGTTTTTCACTTTTGTTCTATATTCCACAGGTTACATTCACTTACCATCTTTTACTTTTCAAGTCTCACATCCTGCATTTGCCTGGAGTAGTGCATAGAGGCTATTCATTCACTCCTTTTGGTAGACAAAACACACTGTCTTTCTACTTCCACAACAGTACACTTCAAATAGCTCTTTTGGGTTTAATAAATACTTGGAGCAGAACATCCCCAGTTTCATAAGGATTCCTCTGCACTATAATTGATCACCTCGGAATAATTAGCATCTGTGAAAGGTAGAATAGACATTTCTTCTCTAAACTTCTCTGGGAATAAGTCACTGTTACTTACAATATAGCCAAACAAATAAGTTACCTGGCAATTAATTGATTGGCAACAGAAAACTAATATACACCTGCACTAAAAACAGTAGCATAAGCTCTTACAATCTTATCTTAACTCCACCTCATGCCAGGTTTCAGCTGTATGGGATATTGCCAAATAATTTCCACTTCTACACTACCGTTGTGTTTGGAAAATGCTTTACATTTGCTGTTAACCCACTTTTCAATGTCACTTAGCAAACACTCAAAGCAGTATTATCAGGATGGATAATTATGAATCATTCTTGGTTTAGGCCAGTTTATTTTCACTTTTCTTGAAATATCAATTTATATTGCTTTATTGTAAAATAATGAAATTAAGGGAGAAGTAAGCACATGTAATAACTCAGAGATGCTCCGTGGTGCTAAGCTCTAAAAATAAGAGGTACAAAACAATAAAATGATTGGTTTGAGTCAAATAGGTATTTTGGGGCTAAGTTCAGCTAAGACTTCCATGGTCAGTCTCCATTTAACTGTTTACTTAGGATCTTGGACAACAATAAAGCAATTTAAATAGGATGATGTACGTAGCTGTACCAATATTGATCACCTTGGTGCATTTTAAAGAATTGCAACGAGTCACTGAATCCTCATATTTTTTCTTCAAATGCTTTTATTAATGCAGGAAAATATAAAAGTTCAACTAACACATGAAGACAGATATCTCATTCTTCTTATATGCTCATGTAATATCCCATTATCATAACAAACAATTAATTTCCTCTCTTGCTTGCTTCAGCTAACAAGGTGTGCTGGTCAGCTGACTTCTCTCTATCAGTTTTACAGTGGTCTAACTCCTTGAACTGTGGTGTAAGGAGAATCTGCTCTAGCAAGTTTTAATGCTGCATGTAGAAGGAAAGATCTGAGAGAGAAAGGAAGGGAAAGAGATGCTTTCATTTCTAATCCATGTTTCACAATATAGTCTAAACATGTTGATCAAACAAATCCAAACTTCCCTCCATTTGCCAAGAGAAGGGCTTGTGAACACCATGGGCTCTCCAGAGCAGAAA
This sequence comes from Pseudotriccus pelzelni, assembly GCA_035584735.1. Taxonomy (NCBI): domain Eukaryota; kingdom Metazoa; phylum Chordata; class Aves; order Passeriformes; family Tyrannidae; genus Pseudotriccus; species Pseudotriccus pelzelni. The sequence goes on from JAWMRA010000078.1 coordinate 115,635,856, forward strand.
CGCCTTTTCTGGGGCTGCTGGGGGCTGCAAAGATCTGAGTCACCAGCTCTTTCTGGCTCAGGCTCCTGATTCTTAACCAGATAATTTACAGATAACACAAAAATTATTCAAATACCCTGACAACTAAGAGAGAGTCAAAATTAGGTCTGCTTTTCAAGTTCATTTCTTCTTCTCAGGGTTAGAAATTCTCTTAGCCTTTCTTCTGTTAAGGAAAATTTTATTCAGGTTCAGAAAGAGAGCTCTCAGGGAAGACCTATTCACTGTTCTTTCACTGTGATGCAGTTAAGCAACCATCTGCCCATCCTCTATTACTCATTTAATTTATACGGCACAGTACATTTACTTATATCTTTTCTGTCTGAACAGTTTTCATTTTAATGTCATTATAACCTGATTTTTGCCAGTCATGAGTTCAGTCTCAGCTGGAAAGCATGCACTTTCCTCTCCTGTTGCCTGCTATTTTCCTCATTTCACTCTTCTGTCAATGATATTTTACTAACACACAAAACAGGACATATGATTAGAATTAAATAGCAACATTTTAACATTTGTTTCACTATTACATAAATGTTAGGTACATCCTAGAATTCAGCTGGCAACATACATCACCTGCAGAGCCACGCATTTGTTAAATATTTAAAGGAGAAAGTATTACATGCCTTTTGAGGCATTTTTTTTCACCTGTGTGATTTACACTCTATATAATTATTGTTTTTTGGTTTGTATTTTTTTAAATACGGTGCTTTTTTCTTTCCTTTTAAAACAAATATCTCCATGTCACTCTACTTAGCAGCTGTATTCAGTCATAAAAGGGCCACTTGGTATCAGAAAACTCATACATATTTGCCTAATAATGCCTTTTAAGTAATCTGCCCCTTTGTTAATGGCTTTTTTTTTTAACCAGCCATACACTAGGAATCAAAATTAGCATCTAAATGAGGATGTTTTAAACGCATGCCTAGGGGTTGCAGTTTTCACCTTATTTTTTTTTAATAGTTTGCCATGTTAAATTATGTAAAATAGAAATGGTTTTTTAGTTTTTAATGAGCTAATGTAGACCTATCAACCCTCTCTCCCTCCTCCCCCCACTTCTCTGCTTAAAGAGTCCACAAACTGCTTTGCAGGTATGAAAAATGGCCATGAAAGAGAAAACCCAGTGTCAGCAGGCACAGCAGATCTCTTCCTCCCCAGCAGCAACAGCACCACTGCACGAAGGAACATTTGTTTGAAGTCCTTACTGAAACGGCCCTGTTCCCTATTAATCGCTTACAATACGTAAAAAGAAGCAACTATTTTTATATTTAATTTCAGGAGAAGAGATTTTATTACAGCTCCTTTTAAATTGGCTTTTCATTTAATTATGGGGAAAGATTAAAGAGAACTAACAATGTATGCTGTGGCATGGCCAAATGATGATTGGAAAGGGGAAGGAGAGATGCTCACCATCTGCAAGAAGTGAGGGGAATTACAGGGTGATAATCTGGAGCTGCCAGGTGAGATAGCCCTTGGGAAGAGGAGAGAGGGTTAGCGTGTGGTGTAGCAGGGATGCATCTCTCTTACCTGGAGAGGCCTACAGGTATCACCACCCTCCTCTGAGGGCGGATTGATTCCTCAGGGTGAAGGGATTCAAGTGCAGCATGTGAGAGGCAGAGGAGTAGACTGAAAAGGATCCAAACCTGTTAACTTCACAAGCCAGAATCCAACACAAAACAAACCCCTAAAATTAGGAGAAACTGGTGATATGTGGGGCTCCTGCTTACACTTTTGTGTAATACTGCTGCAGTAGTTAAAACTACTCGTGTTCCCTTTGCCTCCTCCAGTTTACTGAAAAACCTTCAGTGGTGTCACATGCAGAATCAAAACACATTCCTCAAAACTGAGTCAACAACAAAACATCTCTGCTGTTGCTGTTTTAATCCTCATGAAGATGATTTCACAGAGGAATCATATCCCCTGACAACACATCTCCTAATGCAGCCCAGGACACCATTGGCCATTATTGCTGCACCATCCACAACTACCCTGGGCAACCTGCTTCAGTGTTTCAGCACCTTAATTCTTCCTGATATCCAAGCTAAACCCACCCTGTTTCAGCTTAAGGCCATTTCTCATTCTGTAACTACATGGCCTTGTAAAAAGTCCCTCTCCAGCTCTCCTGTAGTCCCCTTCAAGGTCCTGAAAGACCACAACATCCCTCTCAAGCCTTTTCTTCTCCAGGCTTAACAATCCCAAATCTCTCAGCCTTTCCTCCTAGGAGAGATGCTCAGTCCGATCATGACGGTTTTAATGGGAGACAATGTCAAAAGCCTTACTGAAGCTAGACAGTATCTACCGTTATCCCCTCAACTACCAAGCCAGTTTTTCCATTGTAAAAGGTTATCAGGCCAGTCAAGTGTGACCTTCCCTTGGCCAATTGATGCTGACTACTCCTTCCTAATGCGTGCCCTGTCCTTTATGTGCCTGGAGATGGTTTCCAGAATTTGTTCTGTCATCTCCCCGGGGACTGAAGCAGGCCTGTAATTCCCTGGGTCCTCTCTGTTGCCCTTCTTGAAGATATGAGTGACATTTGCCTTCCTCCAGTCCTCAGGCACTTTTCCATGAATCTGGAAGATAAAAGAGTGGCATAGCAATGACATTAGCCACCTCCCTCAATATTCATGGGTATGTCCCACTAGGGTCCATGGATTTATATTTGTTTGGTTTGCTGAAGTATTTGGTGACCTGACTCTCTTCCACCAAGGGCACAGTGATTGTTATGACCTATAAATAACACCAACACTTTATTACAGGAAAAAAATAGATGAAAGGCTGTATCTGCTTCCTCTGTTCCCTTGGACTTCCATGATCTTTCCTCATAAACTCTGATTTCCAAACTATTATTCACAACCTCCCATAAGACTTCTGGTTGTATGATTCATCGCAGCAAGCAGCTGATTTCCTTTTTTCTACTTCTTTCTGTAGTCCCTCTGGATGGTCACATGGACCTCTGTTATTTTCTTCAGCTGTTTTACTTATTTTTCCTGTGTTTGGCACCTCTGATCTCTTCCTGAATGTTTTCAGACCCAGTGAAAATGTTTCGGCTCTCTCACCAGCAAAGAGCCTGCCATCACTGATAAAGGACAAGAGTTGGAACCCATCAAAGAGCTCCAGTCAAGTTTTCAACCAAAATAAAAGCACACCTCAAGACTCACTGGCCTCACAATAGAAAGTAGATATCTCAAGGCACCATCTGGTGATGAAGGTATATAAATATTTCCATTTATAAATCAGACAGGGACTAGGAAAGCAGAAAAATGGGTAAGGGATCAAGACATCTTTAAGTCCTTGGCTCATTAGTGCAAAGGGGCCACCAGCTTAGAGTCACTTAATTTGCAGACATTTTCTCTTGCATAAACTAAGGTCAAAAGACTTCATTTATAAATAAAACATTCAACAAAATATAGATAAAGCAACCCTTCTGAGATGTTATTGAATCAGTCATATTTCAGGAGACACCATATGAATACATCTTTTCCTCTCTGTCCCTGATTTTTCTGCACTTGTAAAAATGTTTTTATTCTACAAAGGGTCTAATGATGTAAGGTATAAATATTTGTAATATTCCATTATGTACTATCAACACAGGTAGAAGTTGGAGGAGTTGGATATTGGACGCAATATGCACCTGAAACAAATATGCAATATGCACCTGAAACAAAACTGATCAACAGACCATCAGGCAGGCAGTAAGCACTAGTAACACTAGCTGGGCTAGCACTAGTAACACCAGCTAGGGGTAGTTATTCCATGGCAACTAAGAGCAAAGGGTGTAAGAGTTACTCTGCTAGTTCAGATAAAAGATTCATCAGTGTTCCGTAACAAACACATGGGAAAAGCACGAAGAACATAACATGTAGTAATGTATTCCCATCCTCACATTAGCAATCTGCAAATTAGGTATTTCAGAGGCAAGAAAAGCTTCGTGTTCATCTCCGAGTATCTGAACAATTTCCAAGTACATAAAAATGGTAAAAAATATGGTTGGAGATAATTTAGGTGTTTCTCCTCATTCTGTTGGGGATAGGAACTACTGATGCTATTCACCACCACATGAAGTGTGAAATGTCCCATCCAGGCTTTGCCTAACAACAGAAACGTGCTGGCATAGCCTTTGGGGACTTTGCCATTTTGCAGGAGTTCCTGCCTACAGTCACTCTACCCTGACGTGTAAACGATATCACTGCAAGAGTGTGTCAATGCAATGTGCTATCATGAATGAGCAGCAACAGAGTATTTCCCTTCACAATAGCTGTTGTTGCCAATCTTCCCATGGAGAAAAAGTCATAACAATTTCTTCATCAGACATATAACTTGGGAATAAATTACGCATTTCAGAAAAGCATCCATTGCATTGCAATATTTCAGATTATTGGGGAATGTGCTAGCCCCCATGGTAAATTCTTCCATTAGTTGACTATTTTCAATATCTAGTAATTGATACTTTTTTTCAGTGTTCACTAATTCTACATGTTTCCATTTATTTTTATTGACCTTTCCTTTTTTATCTGTTATGGGTAGAATAAATCAAGTAGAGTATCACAGGGCTAACCAAGAGAAACTGAAGGAATAATTCTATTTAATTAGAGACATAATCACCTTAAATATATGCCCTTCCTTATTATAGTATCAAACAAGGCAGAACATTCCATCAGAATTTACAACTTCTGTTGATAATCCTTTAAACTGATAAAAATTTTAAATGATTGCTAATAGCTAAGCACAAATTTTTAAACTTTTCATTTAGATTCTTACCATACGTCTATTTTTAATTTCCTTTGGGTTTTCTCTTATTTTTTTTTCTTTTTATCTGTCACATTTTAGAAATTGTGCTTACTTACCCCTTATGCTAAGCTTTGACTTCATCTTATGTATTTCTAATAACTATTTTTATGGTTAGTTTTTAATCATTCCATTTTCTTTTCTCAAATCTCTGTTCTCTGCATTTCTCTAGATGTAAATCCACTTTTCTTCTCTGTTCATTCCCTCAATTATATTTCTTTTTGTTATTTTCCTTTCCATTTTTTTTCATTTCATATCTGATATTCCATTCCATATGCATATGACAAAATAAGTGCAGATTCATGGAAACTATTTCACTTATATCCATCCTCTTACAGCAGCCTCATGCTATCTACATTAAATGAAAAGTGTAAAGAGGCAAACCATAATAACCTCTGTATTTTCAAAGATATTCTCTTCACTAGTAATTCAGCTTTAGGGATGTGTAAAATATTTACTAGATGTGCTGTGTGGCACAGTAACAAAGCCTTTGTTATTTGCTCAGCAGAGTTAATTATACTTTTCAAGGAATGTTTTCTGACTGCCACTGTTACTCTATATTTTAGGGGGGGGGTTACACTTTTCTAAGGTTGCTCTTTTTTTGCTTAAATATAAGTATTTCATAGTGTTCATATCCTTAATATTGGAAACTGGAAACAAAACACAAGTACTGCAACACCTTGTAAAAAACATGGTCTACAGAAAAGTTTACTTTGATCCAATCAAGTCTGTACAGAGTGAAAGGGACTGCATTTCTGAAAGACACCTTCATATGTCTTTTATATAGTTTAAATCTATTTTTAAATAGTCATAACTTGGTGTCAACAGACTGTAAGTTTGTATCTGCTGTTACACTTAAATATCTTCTTAACTGTGCTGCTGATCCTGCAGCTGCCATATTTCTGCCTAGCATTTACAAAAATTGTGCATCTTCTATCTAGACCAGAACGCACACAATACAAAAGAGTATCTCTAGGAAAACTCAAACAGATGATAGTGCTGGCTATAACTGGTCATGTAGTATGCCCTCAGTCCACTCCAACTGAGAGGTAAAACGTCAGTTTAAGCCACTTCTATCAAGGTTTAGGTATCAGAGAAACAGACAGACCTTCAGGATACCAGCAGACTTGTTTATTGTCAGGCCCAGCCTTAGTAGTCCATATTCTAAGCTTCAGCCACGAGCACCTGAGAGGTCCCATAGATCACATGGGTCTATGTGTCCAGCTTTAAGTTAGGTATATACTGAAATATTTTGTTCAACAAGGATAGAATTATTGTTCTGTTTAAGGCTGCAGAGTGTGCAAACTTCTTAGTGAAGCTTAAGTCTCTGGTTTAGTACATTTTTTATTTAAGTGTTTAAAAATATTTATGTAGTCCCATAGATGTCAATTATTCCATTCATACACTTACTGCTAAGCAGGTATGGAAATGGCTTCCTCAACTGGCAATAACACATAATCCAACCCAAGCTGCATCATCAGTAAGCACTGTGATCTCAATTTACCTTCTCAGTGCTAAGCATTAGCAGAAATGCCTTAGACTTAATGGCTGTACATAAATGAAAACAAACCAAAAGCAAAAAATATTGAGGAGTCTTCCAACCAGGCCAAGATCTCTTTGGTCATTGGTTCTGTGTCTGTCTATTCAAGGCAACGATTTGTATAGCACAACTAACACTCTGAAAACATCTGACCCACAACACACCTGTGAGGTATATATCACATCCAGCTTATGGGTATGCTGTCTGAGGCCAGAAATCAATATCTGATAGTCCGTAAAGGTGAATATGAAGTCAGTAGCTGTTCACAGTTCTTCTGACTTAAACCATCAAACTGAATGTCTTTTTGATTTCCAATATTCCACCATAGAAAAGGCATGGGTTCAAATACACAATTTTTTTGTTGGTTCAAACGTTAGTGAACTGCAAGCATTAATAAACCATCTGAACTCTATGTGCTCTTGTTCAATTCCTGATCTAGTTAATAGTATCAGATACTGCACTGACACTACTTAGTACTGAGTACTATGGCATGATGAGCAGGCCAGGAAGTTCATGCCTGAAGATATTACTTGAAAATTAAGGGAAATAAAAAACAACTAAGGTAGGCACAATATCAGTAAGGTATCTATACTCTGGACTTCATCTATACATGTTTATATTATTTCAACATCATATCTTAAATTCTGCAATTTTCCTATGGTCCAATAGGAAGCTTTTATATTGTCCAGTATAAAGCTTTCTCAGTCAACCAGCTAATGCAGTAATAATTCTTTAATAGGAGGGAGATGGCATCCTTATTTTACAGCATAATGAGAAGAACTTGATAAACCTCAGGTTACTTTGCAATCCTGCTTCTTAACAAAGCACAGGCCATTAGTTTGTCAGTCTTCTGTTTTAGCCACCAGATTTCTGCCTTTCAAGTACTTTCTTTCAACATTCATTAGAGGCAGATCATGTGACCTTCTTTATTATTTTGCTTTTTTTTTGCACTAAGACCTCATTTCCAGCCTTTCCTGCTTACCCCCACCATGTCCTATTGTTTGGGGAATAATTTGTATTGATTAATACAAGTTTTCTGCATGCAATATACAGTACAAGGAAATCAACCTTACACTGAAGCTTCACAATGTAGTGTTAATAACCCTACTGGCTGGAAGTTAGCCAGCTAGCTAATCATTACTGCATGAGCATAGGCACCTCACAGCATGTCATATCACTGAGGTACTAAACAACAGATTTGTTAATCTAGTATGAAAGCACTACTGGTTCTCTTTGCTTTACAACTACTTCAAAATCTTCCCTAAGTTCTTCTACAGATTTCTTACATTGCAGATACAGTTGTGGTTTATAAAACAAGGAAGTCTGAAAAAATTCATGCAGGAATTAATGCCATTTTGCAGTATAATAGATATTATTCCATTCATTCTTTTCACTTTTCTTCTTCTGTGATTCTTCCAAGCGGGAAAGCAAAGAGTGACAAAATATACGTTTTTGGGTTTTTTAATTCCCCTTGAATCCAAAATGTCTCTCCTATTTGTGTAGTAATTGTTATTTAATACATTTTTTTGTAAATTGAAGTTTCCAATTTGCCACCAAGCATATTAGATGACAATTACTTGTACTTAACTATAAAAATATCTGTATGGCAATAAACTAATTTCTCTTATCTCCATAATTAATGCCATGATAAAACTACACTGTTGTTTTCAGTCATGCTAAGCTCAGTCCACTTGTACCTAGGAGAAAAAAATCAGAGTGATCTGAAAGACATATAATTTAAAACATATGATGATTTTACTCTTCTTGATAGTAAATCTGGATGAAAGAATATTTTATGGAATTTGCAAACCAGTCATCAACAACATTTTGCTACCTCTGTAAGAGAAGAGAAGTAATTAATACTTTTTTTTAATTGCAGAAAGCAATGTTCACTATACCTCTGCTTTTTATTACTAATGGCAGATGGGGAAAAAAAAAAGCCAGAGAGGTCACTGAGATCTATTCTTCTAATAAAGCTGCTTTTACTGCTCTGCTCAATCTATTTCAATTTATTCTAGAAGTGTTTCTCATTATGTTCAGTTGAAGTCAAAGTTTAGCTTTGGGTAAGATAGTACACATATCTATGGCAACTCATGAAATTCAGGATAGGGTACCTTTATAGCCTGGTGGGAGGCCTCTTGCCTGAGGTCCTTGGACTTCAAAGTTAGGGAGACAAACTGGGAGCTGAGAGACCTGACCTCCACGGAAGCAGAAATAGCAATTTTTTGGGAAGCAAGGTTTTTTTGCAGTAGTGTCACCACCTTGGCCACCACAGAGCCTTGCCAGGCCATCTGGGATGACTCCTGCACAGCGTGGCAACTTCTGCTCCACTGGGTGCCACTTCAAGCAATCCTGACATGTTTCCCCTATCCTTGGCCTCCCATACCATGTGGAAGCCATGGCAGTGGGTTTCTTTCTTTGCTTTTCCTGACTTGGAATTCTGTTTCTACAGAAATAACAAATTTATTTTTTTTTAATTTGAATTCCCTGGAAATTATTTGCTTCAGAAACTAAAAATATTTATTTTCTTCTATGGCAAATGTCCTACCTACTCTTATCTTCCCGTCCCTTTCCAGCTTTCTAGGTCCTCTCTTCTTATTTAATGGACTGTCTTCTTCAGCTATTGAACTCACAGATTTCCTAATGTTATGTCAATGTGCTATTTCTTGCTTGTGTTCCTAAATTCAGCCACACACTTTGCCTTGTTATTTCTCTCTTTACAATTCTAAACTTAGGTCCTTCTGTAAAGAGCTTGTAGGTGCTCTTTCCCACTCTTCTGTTGACAAAGGCAGTAAAGTAAATGAGAATAAATATTAATATCAGCCCATATTTTGCATCAATTACTCTAGAACCTAGCCTGTGAAAGTATTTCAGAGACAATTCAAGTTTATCTCACTTCTGAAAAATTATATCTTTCGAGGCTGTAGCACCTGATGAGAGATTCATGAGGAGCCCAGACTACCTGGCTCCTGAGGATTTTGGTCAGAGCCTGAACTAAGTCACCTGGAAGGTAAACAATTTATGAAAGAACATGTAGTGTTAATATTAGCATGAAGATCTCAACCAGAAATCTGATCATAGTGCAAAGCTCTGACCAATCCTTTGGATTGCCCAGTTTCCAAATGTCTTCAGAACTGGAGCTCCTCCAGCTTTTCTAGAAAATTTCTCTGTTAGGCTACTAAAGAAAGACTGCACTGTCTCTATCATACTCCCTTAACTTGGTAAGCCATAAATCCATGGTAAGGTTTTAGAGGAACTATTCACTCTTATTTTGTATTTAATATTTTTTTTAGGACTACCTTTGTTAACCAAGAATTATCTCCGTGATCTGGGAGTAGTCTGTCCAGTGGAATGATTTAGTAAACAAATGACAGTGTGTGAGGAGTAAGAGTAGAAGAGTTTAGTCATTTTATCAAGGGCCTCTGTCTGACAGGTGCTTTCTGAAGTGGGTAAAGTGAAAAAATTTAGTCCAGACTTTTGTAATAATACATAACTGCATGGCAAGCTGTAAGACCAATATCTCAGAGGCAGATGAGCTTTGTATTACCTCATGCAATACAGCTTTGTATTGTCTCTCTTTCACCTTTGTGTATGGAAGGTGAGATGCTTATTTTGCCAAGGATGAGGTATCCCTTGATTTGATATCTATCTTTTCATATCGTAGTTGAACCACTACCAAAATAACAGATCCTTGATGCAGATAGAATCATCTAATACTGAAAATGCTAAGTCTGTGTTAGGCTAAACAGTGGGGGGTTTAGATCTGTAATTTTTCCTTTTTCATATAGAGCTGTAGAAAGTGAGATGTTCTGAGACACCATTCAATTCTCTTTGCTTGTCTAACACAAATACTATTAACAGTGAACTGTAGAGTCAGATTATTTTCCATGTTCCGATCAGATTTCGTCTTGAACCTGGGAGACTTTCTGTGATGAAAAGCAGAATCAGAACCTTCATACTGCTCTGAGAAGTTTTGGGTTTGATCAATAGCCTTTTCCAATGGAATAACTGTTTGTGGTGGTTTGTGTTTTTTTAATAACACCTGAGAACTTTGCTCCGTCTATGAAAAAACATCTTTGAATCTCCTAGAGGCGAAGGGATAGACAAGAAGGCAGGGTCATGGGAGCAGTTACCTTGCAATCCTACACTTCTATCAGAGATGCACTCAGTCAATGAGCTGCAGAGGCAAAATCAAGCTAGGCTTTTTAACAGTCTCGGCAAAAGAAAGAAGCCAGGTTGACTTTCAGATGCTTGGGGGAGTCTGCAAGGCTTGCAAGTAGAAAAGTCATCTTTAAACTCGAGCAGGATGACAAGACTGAATCAATAAAAACTGAGCCCTTCTGGGCTGTTTTCAGAGTCTCTTTTCAAAACAGAGCAACCATTCTTCAGAGCAATTTAAAATAAAATGGCAGTGTTCCACACACTGTCCCATCAGCATGAATCTTACTGAGATCCCCTCAATGGGTTATTTTAAAAGGAATTATAAAATACAATGAGACACAAAAAGGCCTACTTCAAACATATTCCAATCATGATGAGGTGCCAATTTGTTACTGTAATTTAATTCCTCAAAGTAATTAGTTCTGCAAAGACAGGAGGGACAGAGTGTCAATCCCGGGGGCAGGGAGAGGTTTCTGGCAAAATACCAACCATTCAGCTTTCTGTCAAGAATCCCCATGTTTCTGTAGAAGATACGCAGGACATGTAAAATTAGCACCTTGAAAACTAAAAGGAAAAGTGGAAGAATACAAAACAATCACCAATGAAATAGTTTTACAGTTACAGTCTATAATTCCTTTATTTTGTCCTAAGCATCTTTCAGACAGGCATTTAGAAGCTCCTGTAGGGCCAGTGAGCTTCATTTTATTCGTTAGCCTGCCCGTGTCTGTACCTGTTTACCTGAATGCACATCAAAGCACACCTCTCACTTCCCAACCACTGTTGCAAAAAGCTATTGGGATTGTGCATGTTCCTTATTTTAAATAATAATAATTTTTAAAAAAAGAAAAACCACAAAACAAACAAAAAAACCCACATACAAATAACCCACTACTTTTATTAGCAGGCTCGAACAAATCTTATAGGAACTGCACACATTGCTGAGAAGGTGCTCTCTCTGATACAGAATTTGGTTTGCTATAACATTACATTTAGAGAATACCTGCTGCCTAGGAGAGCCTGGAGTGATCCCCAGTATAATTTCAACGAAGTCATCAAATTTAATCCAGAATTTGAAACAGAGAACCCAGAAAAGCTTTGCTATGCCTGGCCTTGACATTGAAGCCAGTGTTTTCATGTAGAGTGCTTTTTAACCCATAAAGTGGTTGTGCGAATGATTTTATAGGAAGGCTTTCTATAAAACTCAAAAACATACAGGCTCTGCAGTTTCTAGATTCTGTTAATAAAGAGGCATAACTTCAAATGTTTTAAGACTATTTTCAAAATGACAGCAGCAGTATAAAATAAGAAAGCTTTCAGGCCAACCTAGCATCTTCGGTGGTTGATTTGCTATTGTGATAGAGACTTGCATTTTTCAGGGGAAATGTGGAAAATGAAACTGAGAAATCAGACTGTACAATGAAATTTGCTTTCTCTTGCATCCAAATAGTAAAACTTTCTCAATAACAGCAGTGATATGGAAGAATACCTGAGGTGTGAATCACAGGGGAGTCTGGCAGAGTAGCCAGCCAGGATTTGTTGATGTTGTCACTGTTCTAAGTGCTTCTACTGTTAAAAGCAGAGAACAGTATTCTTTTCTTAGATCTCGTGATTATTTCACCCAGTCTTTTTACCTGTATATTATTAATTTCTCTGTATTTATACCTACATCTACATTGCCTTTGCTCTGAGTTTTTAGAGTGGAGCATACAATGAAGTCGAGATTTTTTTGTCTCAAATTAATGCTGATAAACTATTTTAATTCAGTGATAATCTGCCATTCCACCCATCAAGCCAGGTGAAGTGTAAAGATAGAACTGAGTGGTTTATTTTCCATCTCCGTACATATAAGGAAAAAGGAATATTTTATTTTCTGCTATTAGTGCAGCTGGCTATGGTAAAATGTGTCAAGTTGTGTACCTGTATGGACATCAAATGGCAAATGTGCCAGTTTGTACGTCTGATGTTGGACTCCAAAAAAAAAAAATCCATACTTACTACAGAACCAAGACCACATCCTATTGCCAATGAAATGAGCTTCAAGACATGTACAAATAAAAATAAATAAATAAACAAAGGACAAATAATTTATTCAGCTGCCTCATTACAGAGGTAGGTGCCTACTTTTGAATTTTTGTGTATGATTATCTGGCCATTAAAGCATGATAGGTCAGGTTTTTTAGGAGCCTTTGAAGAAGCACTTGGAGACATCTATGCAGACGGTTTCCATCAGATCAGCTTTGCCTGCAAATCCAGTGACTCCTTTGAGAAACTGGAACAGGTTTGAAAGAAATAATTCTGTTCTTTAAAAGTCGATGCTGTTTCTTTTCTGGTATTTCTCCTGTAAACAAAGTTTTTGGTTTACCTTTCTTCCCTCCCCCCTTCCCAGTGAACAAAGAAGCACAGAATTCATTTTGCTTCTCTACATGTCTTTGTTTCCTTTGAGCTTTCCTTTACTATATCCATCATCTATTGGCCCTACAGACTATCTCACAAGTCCTGCCTCTGATGTGTTTGAAGAGAATTCATTTTTAGTTCTTATGCCTTTAACAACTTGCTCTTCAAAACCCCTTTTGGCTTGCCTTATTGTGTTTAACACCCACTTGCCAAAGTTTTTCTCTTTTCTTCTTCTTTTTTTTTTTTCTGTTTTCCTAACTTCAGCTTGGAAGTCAAAATTCTTACGTTTAGTAATGTTCATCTCATTGTTAATTTTTTACTGCCTAAAACATACTGGTTTGGGAGGAAAGGAATTGTCTTCCCTGAGACTCTTGTGATAGTTAACATTCATTTGCTGAATCCATGGCAGTATCTTTAGACTCTTGCTTTCCTATTCACAAGCATTTTGAGAGTGTTTTACCATTTGAATCCCCTTCAATTTCTTTTTAGTAAGTTTTACATTTCTACATAATTCTTCCTTTTGAAAATAATCTGTACCAAAGTTTATGTCTCTACCCTCAGAGCCTCCTTGGTCCCTTTCACACTTGAGAGTAAATCCAGAACAGGAACTTGATAGTGTATTGGGTTTCTTGACAAGGTTTTGGAAGCAAAGGGCTATAAGGATTGCTTCTCTGAGAAGCTACTAGAAGCTTTCCCCCTCCAATGAAATCAATGCCAGCCAGCTCCAAGACGGACTTGCTGCTGGCCAAGGCCAAGCCCACCAGTGACGGTGGTAGAAGGGAGGGAAAACTGACAACTGCAGCCAGAGAGAGGAAAGAGAATATGTGAGAGAAACAACTCTGCAGACCCTCAGGTCAGTAAAGTAGGAAGGGAAGGAGATGCTCCAGGCACCAGGGCAGAGATTCCCCTGCAGCCTGTGATGAAGATCATGGTGAGGCAGGCCGTGCCTCTGCAGCTTATGAAGGTCCACAGTGGAGCAGAAGGTCCGCAGTGGAGTCTTCCCTTGGAGGACTGCACAAAGGAGCAGGTGGGTGCCAAAGCAGACTGTGAGCCCATGGCAAGCCCATGCAGGAGCAGGCTCCTGGCAGGACCTGTCACCCTGTGGGGAGAGAACTCATGCTGGAGCAGGTTTGCTGGCAGGACCTATGAGCCCACGGGGGATGCATGCTGGAGCAGTCTGTTCTTGAAGGACTGCACTCCATGGAAAGAAACCCACACTGGAGCAGTCTGTGAAGAACTGCAGCCCATGGGAAAGACAGACATTGCAGAAGTCTGTAGAGGGCTGCCTGCAGTGGGAGGGGCCCACAGTGAGCAGGGGAGGAGTGTGAGGAAGAAGGAGGAGCACAAACAACTTGTGAAGATCTGAGCACAGCCCCCATTCCCTGCCTCCCCGGGCCACTGGAGGTAAGCAGATAGAGAAAAGGATGAGTGAAGTTAAGTCTAGGAAGGAGGGAGGCGTGGGGAGAAGATGTTTGAAGCTTTAGGTTTGTTTTTTTTTCATAATCCTACTCTGCTGTCATTGGTAATACATTAGTTTTCCTCAAATCATGTCTGTTTTGCCCATGATGGTAATTGGTGAGTGATCACTCCCTGTTATTATCTTGACCCACAAGGTTTCTGTTATGTTTTTTCTCCCTGTACTGCTGAGGAGGAGAGTGATAAAGTGCCTTTGGTGGGCACCTGGCATCCAGCCAGAGTAAACACACCACAGATACAGTCTTAATGCTATACTTCTGCTCTGTAGGCATAGCATAGATATCCTGCATTAGATGACAGTAGTTGCTTGACTCACCAGGTCTGACTCTAAGCCATCCTTTATGCACAGGACCAATGCTCCACCACTACAGTTGTTTTTTCTACATTTCTGTACCCTTGAATTGTACAGTCTTTCTTCTTATTTCCTTCTACCAAGATTTTTATATGCATATTAAGTCAAATTCTCAAGGTAAATTACTCAAAGTAGAGCAAAGCACTGAGACCAAACATATACAAGTAGCATTTTTCCCCAATGTCTTATACTGATGTCAAGTTTCTTCTTGATTTTATTTTACACAACATGTTGTTTTGTCTAACATTCCTTTTGACTCAGAGGATGACATTAGATAAGTCCTCCTTTGTCTTTGGAACAAAAATACTGAGGGAAGAGTTAAATTCTTTGTTTTCAAACCCTGGACTTGAGCAGCTACTGGGATAGCCATCAGTCATCTATAGAAATGGAAGAACATTTCTGTTAAAGTTTGGGGGTACTGAGAATGTCAAAGAAAAGTATAAAAATTTTTATGGCTTGGTATTGCATTTAAGTAATTTTTCATTATTATTACTAATGGATTAAATATACAAGTAACTAACTAGAACTCTGGGTTCTAAATTAAAGTCAGACATACAAAAAACAAAACAGTTCCTAAATGTTTGTCACAGGCAATATCAGAGCACATTCCTAATGAGTGATGTTTCTATTGAAATGTGCGTGTTTTGATCAGGTATCTCAGCATATCTTGACTCCAATTGTAGCTGTAGGCTTCTACACAGCAAGAAAAAGGATTTATGGATAGATAATTCATGCAAAGGAATTTTTTTTTCTGGAAACAAAAGAGCAAAACTCCATATATAGTCTGAGTAAACAAACAAAAACAGGATACTAAAGACTACAAAAAAGAAATAGGGCACTGCATCTATATTTAAGTGGCTCTAGTCATACAATGCTGGTGAAATTCTGATTTGCAGTAAGACCCAGGTGAAGTTCAGATTTAATTAACTGCACCCAAATAAATCCAAAATAAACACAGTTATCAGGGAGGAAGAGGTTCTTTGAGAAAAGTAAGAAGAACCACAAAAGAATGAGAAAGTTTTGGCAAAACAGAGGAGGTGGATATGGGTACACGTGGAGGACAGGATCAGAAAAAAAGTGCGAGCGATGCTACTAAGGAAGACTCCAGAGGCCTGTAAAGGTATGTAAGTAGATCTCTTTTCCCATGACTTTTTGTTTCCATTTTAATTGTGGGCTAAAAAAAAACAAAAAAAAATTGGAAAAGGCTAAAAGTCAGACTGAGTTTACCAAGCAATGCTTCACTTGCAGCATTTTAGATATCCCTTTCCTTTTTCCAACAGCAGCACCACCTAATCTGTTTTCTTCACCATTTGAAGTTAATAATCGAAATATGTCACATTCAAAGGGAAAAACTTTTGTCACCTACCTGATTTTTTAAGAAGACCTTTTTATTAGCAATGTGACTTAAGGTTTTCTGTATTTTGTAATGGACCGCTATGTATGCATTTATCCATCTCAAAGATACACCACCTACTTTGATTTCTATCTCAACCTTCTAATTGCTCATGATCTTCACTGATATGATGTGAAGTATTTTACTGTTTGCCAAGGACTGAAAGTAAAAAGGAAAAATACCAAGAGATCCTTGGAAGTTGAGGAAAGGAAGAAAATTTAAATGAGGCCAAAACGGGAAGCAGAGAAACATTTGCAGGTTAGCAGAAGACAATGAGTCTTTAGAACAACAGTTCTCTATGTCCAAAGTAAATATCAAATACTCCTGACTTTTGGTAAATAAATCGATGCTGATATTCTGCCCTGACAGACCTGAAACACAGAGTAAGTAATTAACCTTCAGCTTGTCAGACCTGATAGTTAGTCATCATCATCAGAGTCACTAAAGGTATAAGCCCTGAAGGAAAATATCATTCTGCTCCTGTCACTCTCATTTGTGGACCAAGTCACACAGTGAAAGTTTTTCTAAACTCATTTCAGATGAAGAATGGTGCCTTTACAGTTGGTTTAGTGAAATAATGAGCAAGTTGAAAGGTCTTGGTGTAATATTTGAGTTTCAGATTTAATTTCAGTTGGATCATTCTTCCTCCTTGCGATTGGCTGAGGGCTTTCCAAGTTTTCCTGACTGGCATTTGAAATGAAAAGCCCTGTCAAGTTGTAAGGAGTCCAGAAAAGGACATTCAGGTCCTGATAGTGTGTACTTGATCTATGACTTTTGAAGCAGCACGTTATTCTGTTTAAGACATTTTTCTCCAAGATGGGAATGTAAAATAATTTATTCCAGGAATACAAGCTTCCTGTTCCCCCGATTCCATCCTATCCAGTGGCATTGTTTAGGTTCACAGGCTTCTGCCTGTTAGATCAATGGGACAACTACCCTTAGTTTCTTAAATCTCTGTCACTGCTATGTATTTGCTTGAGTCCTTTTTAATCTTGCAGAAGAACCCCTCAGGAAGGATAGGATTCATGCCAGTGGTTTACATGACTAATTGAATCTTGTAGTCAAAACCAGTGCTAGAGCAAGTAAGTAATGCAGACACCTCCATCCTTAAGGTGGAAGCTCTGTATCACTCTCCAGCTCTTCGAGCTGTCATCAGTCAGTTCCACGAAACGTTGCCAGAAAGTGTTTGCTTATGTTGGGAAACAGTGAAAACGTTATGCATTTGGGTTTCATTAAAATATACAGGCCCAGATTTAATTTGTACTCTCAGGTCAGATACGGTAATCTCACTGGAGTTTTGTGGCACTGAAAGAAGTAGGGGCTCAGTAATAAATGCAATATGTTGGGGTTTTTTTAAGAAATTCTAGATAACAAGCAACAGTTTCTTTATTATTTCTCCTTCAGAGAATAACAAGGCACATATAGTCTAATGCTGAATATGACTGGGGGGGCAGAGGAGGACGGACACTTCTTTATCTTGCCCCCTATAATAGATTTTTCCTTTTGCTCAGTTCTCTCTGTGAATAACAAGAGTGGCAGCCATTTTCTCCCAGCTCAACATCAAAACCCCTTTCATCTGCTGTCTAAATGCAAACAAAGCAAACCTTCCACCAGGCCTTTCTTTCCAGATAAATTAAAACTCTCATATCCTGGGGCCTAAATCAAGCCTACAGGCCTTCCCTAGATAAATCCTTTCTCAACCTGAAATCTTCTTGCTACACGTGCTCCTTGTAAGATAATTTTGCAGTAGCTAATCAATAATGCAACAGTAAATTGCATTTAAATAAACATTAGCGGCCCTCTTAATGAATAAAACCTCATTTGCAATTTGTCAAAGTCACAAATGCTGGACTCTTTTGATATTCATTAGAATATTGGAAATTGGAGCTTTGACAGGTTTTATGTATATTGCAATTATGATTTTTGTGAATAAAAGAAGTGCTTTATTTTCACGAGAATTCTTGAATAAAAACAGTGATATATGCTATGAATGTGATAGATCTCAATTGCTGCCCTATTAAAAATTCAGAAAAAGAAAAAAGCCCATGTTACAGTCACAAATTTTAAAGGGTTGAAATGTATCATACATATATTTTGCAAAACTTATTATGAAATTCCTTCTTTTATATGGAGAATTTTAATTAATTTGCTGTGATCCTGAGCTTTGGAAAAATAGAATTCTTGGTAATTAATTTGTATGCAGCAATATGGTATTACAGTTGTATGTGTCGCTAATTTTGTAGTGAAATTGCAAAATAAAAGCATGTTTACACATCATATATTGTAAATTCACTTAATAAGGTTTTTTGATTTTAACCCCATTTTTCAGTGGAAGCACTTCACATAAATGTCCCCATGTGAAACATCTGCACCATGCACATTACTACATGAATTCACCGCTTTATAAGCAAAGTCTTACACAGGGGATGGAGGAAACATTCTAATTTTGAGAACCATTAGATTGTGGAATAGTATCCCAAGGGAAGAAGGAGAAGCCATAACCACAAGCTATTTAAAAACAAATTGGAAAACCCGAGCAGTTCAGAGTAAAGAAGAGAACGTCACTGGAAAAGAGACACAACACAAATTATGTGCAAGTTGTTTTCCATCTCTTCATTCTGCAATTGCACATAAGGATGAAGCCAAGCCAAACACATAGCACTCTGCTGACTTGCTATGGGAGTTTCTATGGGAAAATCCAGCTTTTCTTTAAAACAAAATCTCCAGAATATATTTATCCCAAAAATATTTAGGAGGCAGAGGAGGCCATAATATAGCTGTGGCTCATAAAGTTGTTTGATTGGCTCACAAGAGGCTGGTAAAGACATGGATTAGAACAAACATCACCTGGACATCAGCACAGCCCATGCCTGGCCACACATCCCACCACTATCATTCATCCATTTACAGCAGTCTCTTACTCTTTCACTTGTGTTCCCAGGAAGAGGTTGCATAAGACTGGTTTGTAGTTTCCACCTTTAATCTCCAGGTCAAGGCTCCTTTCTTGCCACCAGCAATTAAGTTCCACACAGGCAAAACAGTCTTCTAGCCAGCAAAATAAACAGCTCCTTTCTCCCTCTCAACCTTCTGGGCCATGCTTAGAGCCATCCTTACACCTTGGCCTCCAGGAGCGAGAGGCCGGAGCGGCTCTGCTCCCCTTTCCTTTCCAAAAACACCAGGACAAGTGGGAAGTTGCTTTGCAAAGGCAACACTTCACAGTAAGGGATCAATCCTGCTAGTGACAGAGAAGACTTAAGTGCACAAGAATGAAGGTGGACAAAGACCCGGATGTGTTCTGCAC
Organism: Pseudotriccus pelzelni; assembly: GCA_035584735.1. Classification (NCBI taxonomy): domain Eukaryota; kingdom Metazoa; phylum Chordata; class Aves; order Passeriformes; family Tyrannidae; genus Pseudotriccus; species Pseudotriccus pelzelni. The sequence continues at coordinate 115,655,291 of JAWMRA010000078.1, forward strand.
CTCCACTGTGCCACAGATCAAGTGTTTCTAAGCTGAGCTACTTTGGGAGACACTGCCAGCAGCAGCTCCCGTGTCCAATGCATGCTCAGGAGGACCAGTTTTCTCTACAGATGGTACAGGCGTATGGCTTTAAAGCAGTCCATGTGCCACTAATGGTACCCAAACATCATAGATTGTATATCTTTGGTCTTCAACTCATTACCTCAGCGAGGGAGGCTTGGGATAGGGAACTAGGAGTGACCCTGACACAACACTACAGGAGTCAGGGCTCGACTCCTATGGATGAAAACAACCCGGAAGGCTGAAGGCTGCTCTAGTCTCCACTGTTCTCCAACCAGCACCAAGACATCTGACAGCTGATAGAGCGGGTTTGCAAATATTTGCATGCCCCGGTGAGGACGAGAAGAGTCCTCTTGCCTAAGCACATTCTCACGTCCCCCAGGTCTGTTGCCTGATGCACAATACAGAAGAGATCCCCTGAACACAAAGCTCTGGCATCCTTCAGGTGCTTCTTTACTGCCGTTGTGATCTGGTGAGAGAGAGTCCTACAGCATTGACTTGGCACCACAAACTGCTTGTTAAGTATTTTGTTAGGAAATTACAGAAGTTAAATGATTTTTTTTCCCATATTATGTACTATCATGTTAGGTAGAGGGAATGTCAGTTATTTTTACATGGATCCTCAAACATATGTGAACCAATTTTAAGCTGGCAATGGGGAGGCTGGGGTGGGGAATGCAAGATACCACAGTAAGCCACTGTTATTTATCTCCCTTTAAATAACCACATGTAAAAAACTGCAGACAAAAGTTTAGTACAACTGGTATCCATGACAGCCTCCTCCATGCATTTTTGCCTCTGACTTTGAAGGACAGTAGGAATAAGGAAGAGAGCAATTCATATTCAAGTTGTAGGAAATTATTCTATCTGCTGTCTATGGAGAGAGAGATTAAGTTTCTGCACTTGCTGATGCAGAAGCCACATTGGGTTCTCTCATCATGTATAACAGGATTGTTTATTTAGGATACAGGACTTTGGTGGGTCTAAGCTTCATTACTCTCTGTGATTTTAGTCAAGTCATTGTGGATAGTTTTGGCATTTTCTGAATTATAGAGTTGATGCATTTTAACATATTCACAGAAACCAGGAAAATAATATTCCTCTTTTCCTTTTCTAGCCACATCCTGAGCCTATTACTTGCCCCCTCATAAGAAAAGGTAAAAAAATTTAAATTGTTATGGGTGTCTTGATAAGAGCATTAGAAAAACAGTACTACAGGTGACTCAAAACTTCATGCAGATATTACTAATGCAGTTGTTAACTGTTTATTTATGTTTATATACACCCACATCTGGAAACATTGGTTCTTGAATCAGAGTGAAAAAGAACTATTTTCTTATTAGTGACACTAGGCTCAAATTATAATCATTACAAGTAGTACTATCTTTAAAAATACAGTTCTCTACCTATGAGCAGATATAGATTTTGCATTTCCATTATAATACTTAAATCTATAACCTTTGTCCTTTTATTAGGATACTATTGAAATTAGGTTGTTGGAACTAAAGATGTGGCTACTAATTTATTCATTGCTTTTTTTTTTTAACCTAATGGTAGTAGAAAGGTCCGAAAATGATTTTAAATCCAATACTTTTTATCTGTGATAATGCTTTCCCCATGAATATAGGGCTCTGTTGAGTCTAGCAAAGGCTATTACTTTGTCTTCGGGTTAATATACAGACACACAAAAAAATCAGAAGCTGAATCTCATAAGCATGATTAGCCAGTGATCAGCTGTATGCCTTAACATAGGCATAACATGTTTCTAAAAACAGATTTAAAGCAAATATAGTGAAAATAATATATATGTATCTATACACAAGCAATGCTATGTTGTTAGTACTAACATTTCCATTCCTACAAGGCCTCCAGCAGTTTTATGGTATAAGAAGAAACACAAATGAATGACATTTTCACTTTCTATTTCATATCAGCACGCTAAACTAAATTAGGTATTCCCAGTTCTGGTTTCACACAAAAGTAAATCTAGAATAATTCCAGCACAGCCAATGACGGCACCTATGTCACTGGTGTAAATCTGTGGAATCGTGCCTCTGCTACTTGTGTTTGCAATGTGTGGGGACAGAGACAAACAGAGCACCTCCCTGCCTCCTTGCATATACGTAACAGCCACAGTCCTTCTCCAAAGGTTGCATTTCCTAACATACAACGTTTCTCCACCTTTAGCATTTTGCATATCAAATACTAATGTTGCAACAGAAAATGCTGGTGCCATGGAACATATGTAGCCATCTTAATCAGCTGTTTTCATGTTAAAAGTTTGAATGGATAAATTTCCAACGTTCCAAGATTGTGCTTCATGTATGTAACTCACACAACTAACAACATTCCTTCGTTAGAGGCACTTGACAGAATTTTAGTTTGTCCATTTTAGCTTTATTTAACAACAGTCATACACCATTCACATTAGCTCAGATTACGCATTTAATTTCCTTAAGTGCTACTCTTAAAACATCGCCATGCTTAATGTTGACGTCTAAATGGTACCATTTAGGCTTTGCTGTGAACACCTCATTAAAATAAATGGAGCAGGTAAGGAGGTAGAGCATCTGCCTTTGTTGAGGCGAATGGGGAATTGCGTGCCTTTGTTTGACTGGGAACAGTTGAGCACGATTTTCAGCCCGTGTAAACTGATGTAGCTCCATAGATTTCATCAGAGCTTCTCTGATTTATAGTAGTTACAGATAAGGCAGGGTTCCTGTGAGCCTCGGATAACATAGTATTCCCTACATCTGTAAGGTCACTTAAGAGATGCCTCCAGAGCACTGACTGTTTATAAATTGGATATGGGTGTATTTTTAAAAGGGGGATACTCATATGTCCCCAGTACAGCGGAAAAAAAAAATCACCTTTTTTTCTTTCCTCACTTGAATATCAAATTTGTGATTATCTATTACAGTGAGAAAACAGTACGTAATTTATTTTTTTAAACAAAAAGAAAAAAAAAAAAGGGAAAAAGAGTGGGAGAGATTTCTCCTGACTTGCCAAAATTTCTCCCTTTGAACAACTCTAAGCACGGAATATTTTGGACCTCCAAAAATGTAAAAAAAGCAGGACGATTAAGTTATTCTGCATTTCTAATCTATTGTTGTCTTCTGTGAACACAGGTAGATATAACACAACTATAGATTTTTGCATGTATTTTTTAGTATTGTGGAAGGTGAAAAAAAACCAAACGAGAATTTGCTAAAGTGAATAGATCCAGGTACCACTAAAACAGCCTAAACTCAGCTGCCTTTGCTGTACCATCTGCATTAGAATCAGTGGGCTACAGAGGAGATTTCATCCCTTTCTGCAGCAAACTGTGGCACTGACAGATTAGACAGGCTATTTTATCTTAAACATGATTTAGCCATAGAGCTGTTGTCAGTAGGTTGCATCGCTTCCTAAATTCTGCATTAGTGTCCCACAACCCTATAAATTGCCTTATGTCTCCTCAGCTCGCACACCACTATGTGACCTCCTTGCCAACAGAGAATAACGTGGTACACCATTAATGTTTGAAAAATCCTTTGAAAACTTGGCATAAAAGCTGTCATATAAGTGCAAAGTATTATTATTATTATTATTTCCTTGATGTCAATGTGAGATGTAGTAGTCTTTTTTTTCCAATTTGTTACTTAAAAGAGAAAATAAAATTAGCCACTGCTCTGTTTTCAAAGCCAGCAGAGGCCATTGAGGAATTTACAGCATTCTATTTCAGATATTTCTTAACCCCTTTTGCCCCAAAATACAGAACCAAGGTTAAACACGGTCAATGCCATTTCTACTTGTCAGGAGTCTTGAAAACAAGGAACTAATGCACACTGCAGCAGCTATTGCTTTTACTGACAGCATATGTTCATTGTGAGATGAACGGTTTAAGCCAACTCACTACACAGGAACATTAATAGCAAAGGATGGGCTATATAAACTTCAGAAAGCTTACATTAATGCAATGTGAAATAGTACATTTTGTGGGGCTTTCAAGTTCATTTCTTCCAAGCAATTTGTGCACAAAAAGTCTTAGAAACTTTTCTGACGCAAATAAATATACAAATGCCTCCTCCTACTCTGACTTGTTTCTCTAATCTATTACCCATTATTATGGATTATCCTCATTTTCTTTCCCTCCAAAAGTCAACAGCAGAGTAGGCTTAAATAAGTGAAGGTAGAACCTATTAACACTGTTTTGCAACTTTAACACCAGTGGCAAAGCTATCTCCTGCCCCTTGCTAGCACAGACAAATGTGGAGAGTCCCATCTTCTTGCCTGGCCGCAGGGGAACCCAGTGGTCAGTGAAGCCGAGTTTCCACAGCAACACCCTGTTATGTTTCCGAGGCAACCAGGATCCTCAAAATCAGGTGGCGATTGGTGAGCACGGTAGTTTGGGGACAGTAAAACCTATTTTCCCACTTTGTCAAAGTAGGAGCTGTGCTGGTGGCAGGCACAGGTGGGATAACAGGGAACAGGGAGCTGCAGCCCGGCTACAGGATGCAGCTGTTTCTCCTGACTGACAGCTATGTGCAGCTTCTTCAACCTCCCCACTTTGCTCAGCAGAGTCCTCAAAAAAGTAACATTGCACATTTTTATCTGCAGTTATTTTCTTCTTTTGCTAATTTCATAGTTACCACTCCTACATTTCTGTCTGGTTTTAATACTACCTCATACGTATTTTGTGCCAGCTTTTGGGAATCCTATGCTTTTTAAAATGCTGCCTTAAGAGCAAAGGACCAAACCTTGTTATCTGCATTCAGTTCTTGATTCAAACAACACACCACTTCAGGCAAGGGAAGGCTTGCCTAAGTGACAAACATCGCAAAATTCAGATTCTGATTAACTTTATCACAAAAATCTGTCATTTAAGAGGAAGGGCACAATAAGCTCATCCCTGGTGTTTAGACAGATGTGGATCCAAAATGTTACTATGAATTCTTTAATACAGTGCCCTGTTGTTATTGGTGCTGACCCTGACTGTTTCATCAATACCTGTCTTGCTGTCATCTGAGGAGGTTAGGAAAGGGGAACAAAGGTGGGCAAACAACATTTTCCAAGCAGAAATTCACTTTTCTGCCTGTCTTGACCGTTACCTTCAGATCTGGGAAAATAGTTATCTGAATATTGTCATTTTCTAGGCTTTCTTGAACTGACTTGCAAGGCTTTGAAGAAGTTTTACTACTTCAAAGAACATATTGACAGCTGCTCTTGTCTTTGCAGATGACAAGAATTTAAACAGGCCAAGAATGACCTATCTGAGGATGAAAGTTGATGTTTCCAGCAGTTTTCAAAAATGTTTTTTCATGGCATGGAGGAACAATTCCAGACACGACATACAGCCAAATATGTGAGATGAACCAGCATCTTTAGATGTTAATCAGTGCCATCAGGCCAGATTCAAAATACTGCAGAAGATTGTGTTATTCTTGATATGGTCTGTAAAAAAAAAAATCCCCAAACTAGTGTTAGGCTAATTAGCTTCTTCAGATATGAAAAACCACCACGGTTTTCCAAGTTTACTGGACCCCAGTGTCCCACTGTACCTTCCCATGCAAGCATAACCAGTGCCCCCTCTTTCCTCAGAGGCTGTGAGAGAACATGCAGTCACACGAGGTCCACGTTTCTTTGCTAGAGCAAGAAAAGAATTGAGGTCATATCAATGAATATTTGCTTCTTTCTATTCTACACATACAAAAACCAGAAAAATACAGATTTTGGTGTTAGGTTCACATGTGCTAGGTGTTTTGTGCTGCCAGAAATTAGTGACCTTCATGATGTGACTGCTAACTAACATGTAGACCTGGGAGGACACTATACTAGGTCACAAATAGTTTTAATCTTTTCCTTCCATAAATGTCATTATGAAGGTCAAAATTAGGCTTCTCCTAAGATTGGAAACTATGAGACCTCTCTCTTCTTCCCTCTTTTTAATCATGTGGCATAACAGTTAAAGAAAAAAGACAAACATTGCCTATTTGATCCCTGTTTTAAAAGGCTGTCCTATGGTGCCTACTTAGAATTGAGCAATTGCTGTTAATCTGTATTTAGTCTCTTCTCCCAGCCACCACTGCAGAAAGAATTTATCCTGTACGAAAGAAAAATATCTAATGCTTACCTTACTAGATTCAAAATGTAGGAGGAAAAAAAAATCCTCCTCTTTCAGAGCATTGTCCTACTCTACCCAAAATTTAATTATCTTAAGCAAACTTACATACAATGAGAAAAAAACTCAGTTAAAATCTGTGAAATGTGTATCTGAAAATTAACTATCAAGCCAGGTCATGTATATATTAAATAAGTTTTCAGCTCATGTGGTCTTCTAAATAATCACAGATTTATAAAAATATCACTGATTACTCAAAAAGAAAAAAATATTATAGCCACTCTACAGACTCTCACTCTGTCCTACCCATCTGCTGTACTTCAAGAGATGCTGCCACTTAACCTCTTGAGTAACTGGGAAAAGCTCTTGCAGGCATGGTACAGTCCTTCCTTCTTCCATGATTCGTATGAATTGGCCCAAGTGTTGATGGAGGATCTGGGATATCACACATGGGAAATCTAAAAGGTTAAACATTTGGGATTGTAAGGTTCAATATTGGGAGTGCAAGGGTCTTCGTGATGAGTCTGGAGGTTTTGGGAGTCGTGGTCACCTCACAAACAGGGGCAGAGACAAGACAGAGGCGTTTAACACTTTCTTTGCCTCTGTCTTCAATACAGATGACAGATCAAGGGCATCTCAGTGCCCTGGAGCTGGGGGACTATGAGAATGATCCTCATTGACCCTGAAATTGTGTGGGATCTGCTGCTCCAGCTAGATCCCTACAAATTTATGGGGCTTGGTGGAATTCCTCCCAGAATCCTCAAAGAGCTGGCTGATGTCATCACAAAACCTCTTCATTTGATTGTTGAGTGGTCTTGGAAATCTGCAAATGTCACAGATGACTGGAAGCTGGCGAATGCTTCCCAATTCTCAAGAAGGGCAAGAAGGAGGACCTCAGAAACTACAGGTCTATCAGTCCCACTTCAGTGCCTGGTAAAGTCACAGAGAAGATTATCCTGGGTAGTATTGAAAAATACCAAAAACACAACACTGTCATCAGTGATAGCCAGTGTGGCAGTTGAATTGGAGCGGGAAAAAGCTCCAGGTCCTGATTCAACTGCCACAGCCAGCACAGCTTCATGAGAGAAAAGTCCTGCTTATCAAATCTGATTTCCTTTTATGACAAGGTAACCCACCTAAATGATCAAGGGAAGCCAGTTAATTCTTTTTGGATTTCAGTGAAGTTTCAATACTGTCTCTCACAGGACCCTTCAGGATGAAAGTGGGTGAGCAATTGGCTCACAGGTGAAGGACAGAGAGTAATAGTGAACGGGGTAACATCAGACTGGTAACCTGTCACTAGTGGGGTTCCACAGAGCTCCATCTTTGGCCTGTGCTCTTCGACATCTTCATAAAAGACTTGGACACAGGACTGGAGGGGACAGTAAACAAGTCTGCAGGCAACACAAAACTGGGAGGAGCTGTTGACTCCCTCAAAGGCAGGGAGGCACTGCAGAGACCTTGACAAATTAGAGGACTGAGCAATCACCAACCACAGAGAGTTCAACAAGGGAAAGTGCCAGATTCTGCACCTGGAAGGCCAACCTGGGATGTACAGACAGACCGGGGAATGAGGTGCTGGAAAGCTGTGCCACGGAAAGGGACTTGGGTGTCCTGGTTGATGGCAAGTTGAATATGGGTCAGCAGTGCCCTGGCAGCCAGGAGGACCAACCGTGTCCTGGGGGCATCAGGCAAAGCATCACCAGATGGTTGAGGGAGGGGATTGCCCTGCTTTGCTCTGCACTGGGGCAGCCTCACCTTGGATATTGTGTGCAGTTTTGGGTGCCACAATATAAGAAAGATATTGAGCTGTTAGAGAGTGTCCAAAGGAGGGCAATGAAGATGGTGAAGGGCCTTGAGGGGAAGCTGCATGAGCAGTGTCTGAGGTCACTTGATCTGTTCACCCTGTAGAAGAGAAGAGGGAGGGGAGACCTCATTACAGTCTACAACTTCCTCGTGAGAGGAAGAGGAGGGGCAGGCACTGATCTCTTCTCTATGCTGACCAGTGACAGAACCTGAGGGAATGACCTGAAGTTGTGTCAGGGGAGGTTTACATTAGACATTGCAAAAGATTCTTCATCCAGAGGGTGGCTGGGCACTGGAACAGGCTTCCCAGGGAAGTGGTCACAGCATCAAGCCTGACAGAGTTCAAGGAGCGTTTGGATGATACTCAGACACATGGTGTGACTCTTGGGGAGGGGCCTATGTAGGGCTGAGGGTTGGACTCAGTGATCCTTTTAAGTCCCTTCCAACTCAGCATATTCTATTATTCTGTTATTCTGTGAGGTGGGTCTGTATATTTGGAGTCAAAAGGAATACACAGCTAAAGCATCAGAAGGGTCAGAAGAGCCAGAGAAATGAAAAATTATGATCTGTCTTAACATGATATGCTACCGCACTAGCTTCTGCAGTACTGTAAGTCTAGGAAAATCAAGGCTGCCACTTTTTTCTACTTGTAAACAGAATGCAACCAAAAAAAAGCCAAACAAATAAACAAACAAAAACCCACGATTGTGAGAAGGACAGGATTTTTTTCTAAAACCGCTGGCTGATTCAGTATCTTTTCAATGATTCAGTGCATCTGGGCCAGAGGAAATATTTATCAGATTAATGTTGGTCTCTTCACATACAAAATGAATGTTGTGTTTGTAGTAGCACTCTCCTGGACTTCTGCAAACCCTGTCTGAAACCTCCCTGTTAACATGGGCAGACACTACCTCAGCTCACTGAAATAGGCTGAGCTCAAGCTGCTTTTACTCATTACACCATTCAGCATGTAGTCATGCTGCAAGTAGCAACCTCAGAATAGACAGCACTGTAGAGTGGAGGAGTGCTGCTGTTCCTACATTGTTTTAGCACCAAACGGCCAGCTAGTTCTAATAAATTCCCAAAGCAGAACTAATACACAAACAGAATGCACAAGAATGCCTTAAGTCTTGAGGATGAAGCTGAAGAGACAAATGTATAACAGTGTATAGGCAGTACAGGAAGATATTATATCATGATCCTTTTTGAACTCTGTGCACTAGCTTTAGATAGGTCCTTTGCACTGCTCAGTGCTGACATTATATGGTCCAGTAACCTACTGAAAATCTCCTCTGGACTTGTACTGCCTCTGCCCAGGAGGCAGGGTATACAGAGAGGAAAGTTCCACTTCTTTTAAAGAGAATTATTTATTACTTTCTAGCCACTGTTTACAAGGTTTGGCCATTCTTTGGACAATGGCATAACTGCCATAGTTGATATATGGTATTGATAGTTGATACTCAGTAGTTGGTATCCTGGGAACATTTACTCATAAATCTCTACCAAATCATGTAGTCTACTTTAAAAGTTGGGGTTTTTTGGAGAATAAAGGCTTAAAAAGCAGTGCCCATCAGCTCAGCACAGGTAATGCTCTGGGATGCTCCTAGATAGCAACGCTCTTACTACTTTCTGTGTGACGATAGTTGGTAAGGCAAACAAAGTGGACAAAAACGAATCAAAGCCTATGAGAAGAGTTAAAGAGTTCGTCATCTTATTTACTGGTGCTGGTCCATCAAACATTTGAGAAACAAGTCCTGCACTGCTGCAATGGCTCTTGAACCTTCCTGTATATCCTTTCCTCCCTTCTCTAAAATGCTTTGTCCAGCTCTAAACCAAACAGGCAGTCATCTTCACTCCTGTCTTAGCAGGGTCAAAGTCGTTACATACAACTTGAAGACAGAAGGAAAGTCAGCCAAAGGAGTTAAAAGCAGCATACGCTACAGCAATCAGGATTTTCCGCTGTGCTGTCAGGACTGTCTGAAGCAGTTTCACAAATGCATGCGTGAATCAGACTTTTACCATTAGGATTTCAGTTTTTATCATGGCATAGACAAACATCCGTGTTGATTTCAGAGGAACAGCACAGGTACTTTGCAACATAATCTTGTTCAGTTTGAAAGGAGAAAGATCCATGTAACAGAACTAAGAGAATGGGAAAAAAAATATATAATCTTGGATCTAATCTAGCTGTGTTTCATATTTGCTCTTATCCTGCTTGACAAAAGTGATAATGCCTGATACTCTGTTTGTTTTCTATTGCTGGGCTAGAGGTTGCACTGGTAGTATTTAATATATTGATTCCATATTGGTTTTCCTAAAGCTTATCTTTCTTGCCTTCCCCAGCTTTCAAGCTTTGTTGCAGCTCAGGTGCCATGCAGCTGCTCCCAGAGGAACCGTCTGCTTCTGAGATAGCTTGGCTTCTTCCCTGTTGTCTTCTTCTAGTCTGTCAGCACTCAGTCCAACTCCATCGTACTCTTTCCTTTACTGTTCTCAGTAACAGCCGAAGTTGCTGCAGTCAAAGGAAAAAGAGCTACGTTCTGCTACAGTGTTCAGTTCAAAGTTACAGTGGTGGCCCTGAGTCTCTTACATTTCCAGTCCTTTTGTTCTTTTCCAGTATTGTGCTTAAGGCCTGATTATGAGTGCTCGTAGATCTAGTGATTTTCATCTTAGCACACTGTCAGGTTAAATCACTGGCAATGTCCTCTCACCAGGAGTTTGCAGTTCAAGGACTGCCTTTGGATCAGGCGTTGCATGATTCAAATAAAAAATTTATATGCAAGTGTTTGGTACTGTAGTGACAAGGTGGTGTTGCTGCCTGCATTTAGTGACCTTTTTTATCAGTGTGAAGGACTTGCTACCAGAGATAGAACTGCACTGTGAAATACTGCAAATATGGCATCCTCTCAGAGCTACAGTCCTGTGGACTTCTGTAACAGAGCAACCCTGTGGTGCCATCTTTCTTTATTCCTGGTCAGTCCTGCATATCAGCCAGTCCTTCACTGGAATCTCAGTTCGTGTCTGCCCAATCTTCCCCACAGACCAGCCCGAAAACCAAGGAATAATTTGGATTGAAAAGGAGCTCTGAAGGACACCCAACTGGATCCTATGGTTGAAGCAAGTTCAGTCAGATCAGGTTGCTCGTGACCTTTTCTAGCTAAGTCCTTAATGTTTACAACTGATAGCAATTCTGCCTTCCTGGACACCCTGCCAAAATTTATAGCCATCATCATGGTGAAAAACATGCAAAATCCACCCTCATATCCAAGAGGAATTCTCCATGTTCCAGCCTGTGTCTACTGCCTCCTGTGCTATCACTGTGCATCTTCTGAAAGAAGCTGGCTGCATTTCCCCTACATTCTCCCGTGAGGCAGTTCTAGACAGCAGTAATAGCTCTCCAAAGTATTTTCATCTTAAGACTGAACAAACTCAGTTCTCTCAGCATCTTCTCATACATGATGTGCTCCAGCCCATTGACCATCTTGGTGGCAATCCACTGTAGATTTTTTGCCCCAGCTCAATCGGCATTTTCCTGACTGAAAGGGTGGAAGTAACGTATGAAAATAGAGACGAAAACATCTTTTACGACAAATGTGAAATACTGTCTAAGCATGGCAGACAAAGCACAATTCAGACTAACTATTATGTCATATAGTACAGAAAGGTAGGAAGAGACAGACTAATTATTTACTTTGGTACTTTTTTCACAATTTCACATACTAACAGTGATGCTGTAATTACTGCCTGGGAACTTTAAATTGACCCTATAATGGAATCTGATTGGTGGCAGCACCTTGAAAATCATTAAAGAAATCTGCAATTTGATAAAGAATTAAAAACAATCTTATTACTGAGAACAGAATACATTTTAACTGTAACTAGTATGTAATTCTTCTGAGAAGCATATTAATTAGTGCCTAATGGGATTTTCTTTTTGTGTGTGTCAGATACTTGAGTAATAAGACCTTGCCTGAGCAGTTGAATAATCAAAAATCATTACTACCAGTGTGCACCAGATCCATGCTGATCACCTGCCTGCCAAAAAATAAAAAATCATTTACTTTGTTTAGCTATTTTTCTAGTACTGTTTGATGGGTGCTTATGGGGAAGGAACAGCCCTCTGCACTTCCTGGGGATTAAACACAGGTATTTTAATGTGACCTTTTCAGGTGTTGAAAAAAAATGTTTTCACTAGCTTCGCTCCAGTGGATTAAATGGAATAACTACAACAAGAAATCTTCCCCTTTGTTTTGAAAGGGGAAATTCTTTGGGGATTTGCTTCTTCCCTCTTTTCCCTTTGATTAGTAAATCGGCAAAGGGCTGTGTTTCGAATGGATACATGGTAGGCTCATGTTCTGGAAGTACTACTTTATAATGCATTTTCCTGAGGGCAAACAGCATTTGTGGAAAATGCAGAGAACCAAGTTAGGTAAGCAAGGATACAGAGCCCTGTGTAAAGAGGAACAAAGACGACACAGAAAGATATGTACCATTTTCATAAGTTCTAACTGAAATTGTATAAACATAAGCATAATCATATTTTCCATTCCCCTTGGCATCACTTTGTGGTTTATTTGTTTTCTGATGTGCCCTACATCATTGCCTTTCACACTTTAGAGATGTGAATTGTCAGTAGTTTCCTTAGCTGCAGTTGCACTCCTAAGAAATATGGGGAAATCCTTCATTACATAGAAGATCATTATGTAATAGATAACAAGGGTGGGGGGATGTCTCTGCATCAACTGGTGGCATAATCCCCAAGGGAAAACAGACTTTAGTTGAACAATCAGAAAACTGGCTTGCTTTATGGTGTTTACACTGCTGCTTGCTAATGGATCACCATAAAGGAAGGAAAAGGACTCTTACACTATTGAGTATGCTATCATGGGAGTCTTCTGAGTGCGCCTTTTTTATTTGCTGCAGTCAGGTTAATGAGCTCACCAGCCCACTTGATGTCGAGGACTTTGTAACAAAGCAATCTCTCATTAAATGCTGCCTGGCATCACTCTCTTGAAGCAAAGGGACATTCAGATTATTGAATGCCTTTGTATTCCTCATTCCTACCAGGCTATGGCGTCCAGCAGTGGCATCAGTCCCGCACACTTACTGGCAGCCATCCAGTAATGCGCCTGCCCTCTTCAAACTGCATGGGCATTTGCCAATCTAAGCAGCACTAGTAGGCAAACAAGCATGGCACACGACTGCTTTGGCTGGAAGCCAGATGTGCAGCTGTACCATCTCACTTCCCCACTACTGTATGGAGAAACGCATTCTTTCACCATTCTTTCCTATTCAGTTGATTTACACAGGGAAGTTTTGTTGCAGTACAAAGGAATGCACATTTATCTGCATTCTCTTTCTGCTTTAACACCTTTTTTTTTAGTCTCAGTAGTGCAGGTCATGAATTCATCTGTGGCTTTATTTAAATACCTCCTGGCTGACAGTTTCTTCAATGAAATGACCCCAGAGTGTTATCAGCTAGCTAGCAGGTGTGTCTCTTTATTCAGAGTCTTGCAGGCAACAGTGCATCCTGGGTAAAGAGCAATCTATGCATGATCCAGCTCTTCCCTACATTACTCAGGAGATTTAATGGTTCGCTGTCATGAAAGCGCTTACAAAGATTATTTTTTTCCAAGTTGGCTTTCTGCTGGGTTTTGTGCCCTGAGATACTTTGACACAAACATATAAATGTTAAAGAAGGATTTTTTTATGAAAGACTTCAACTCATTCAGAAAATTAAAAAAAAAAAAAAAACCTTAGAAAAAAAAAAGCAGCCTTGGACAGACTAGTGTAAGATACTAAACAGATACTTAATAATAATATGGTTGCCCTGTCTATAGTTCCACTAGTAAATAGCCCTGTAATAAGGCAACATGTTTGCTGATGTCCCTATGCGTACACTCTGTTTCTATTCAGCCAGCCTCTAATGTTGAAGAAATCCTCAAAGTCTACTTAATCGTGTGGCAAGAGAAAATCACAGAAAAAAAAAATCCTTAAAGAATAAAGTCAAGGACAAGATTACAGACAACTTGTCCTTCCAAACAGTGTTTTAGGACAGTTTCTCAAACATTTTCTTTACAGAGCTACTGCTTTGCCTATGCTGACAGGGAGGGAGAGGGAGAAGATGGGGCCCAGAAGTGTTTTCAAGGTTCTTGCACATGAGTTCAGGGTAGTCTGGTGAATTGTTCCCTGAGGCACTCTCTCTTCAACAGACAAATATCATATTTGATGATATCAGCAAACACTCAACCAATGTTCACTCACACTGTGAGTCACTTTTTACTCCTACCAACAATGAACTGAGAGGAGGTCCTATACAGATGATGTTTGTATGCTCAGAAATAAACGTGGTAGACTCACCTAACCTTTTTTGGGAAAGGATTCAGAAAAGGTAAAGTTCCTTGTTTGCCTGTCCATAAAAAGACATAAAAGGACAGTAAAGATGATGGAAATTAATTTTATCCTGACCTAAAGTCAAATGGAGTTTTGCTGAAGCACACTGACATTGGTTTTGCTCCTGCTTCCATTGAAATTAGCAAGCAAGCCTTATTGACTTAGTGAGCAGGACTGTGATTCACAAATTTGGCTAATCCACTCATATTTTCATTATGAGATTTTGAAAAGGTCACAGAATGCAGAGTCAAGACCGTTGTCCCCAGAAGGGGGTTGGCTTGAGACCAGGCAAAGATAATAAAATCAGTTGTCCAGCTTTTCAGTATTCAATACATACCAGCTGTATTGACTAATAAGACAAGATGATGCTGAACTTAGAAATGTAGGAAGGTCTTTCTTTTCAGGCCTCTCTATTCTGCTTTTACCAAGCATTACCAAGATTTTTTAACTAAGAAGACTGCTAACACCAAAAATCGCAGTTCTGCATGCTTTATTTCAAAGTGTAAGAAGTACATTTATAGAAAAGTGCTATTTAATGGATTTAACGATAATGGGAAAAGGTGGATCTTATTGAAAAATAAATACATTGCTGAAAAATCCGTCAAGGCTTCAACATCCATTTATATGCAAAAATAAATTGATTTTAAAACAAAATTCAGATCTTTAAATACAATCCCAGTAAATAATTTTAACTCTGTTGCTAGTTTTGGGATTGGGTTTTTTTTTTCCTAAGACGATACTTCTCTAGTAGTACTTCTGGAAGCTAGACAAATTTTTAACAAGTATCTGGGCAAAATTAAAGTTCATCTTTCAACCACTAGTTTTCTCTGCAACAAATGGTGCGCAACAAGTTCTTCTAGCCTATTTTATTTGCATTCCACTCAACCAATGTAGTAGAGTACTACTTTGTCCACTCTGCAGAGAAGAGAGATTAGATTTGTCTCATTCTACCATTTTCCTTCTTTTACTCAGCTCCCAAGTCAGAGCATCAGTATTGACCATTTGAAAAGACTAAACATTACAGAATCAGGGAATTGTTATGGTTAGAAGGGACCTCTGGAGATCATCTAGTCCAACTCCCTTGCCAAGGCAGGCTCACGTAGCGCAGGTTACACAGGAACACATCCCCAGGTGGAGTTTGAATGTCTCCAGAGAGCAAGACCCCATTACCTCCCTTGGCAGCCAGTTCCAGTGCTCTGCCACTCTCAATGTAAAAAAGTTTTTCTTCATGTTAAGATGAAACTTCTTCTGTTTTAGCTTATGGCCATTTACCCTAGCAGAAATATTTCAATAAACAGCTGTGGCTTGGTTTTGGATCATGTGCACCCAGATACTCAAAAGATATTTAAAAATACAACCCTCACTGATCTCCATCCCTGGATCAGAGTCTGAATTTTACATTCAGGATCATTTATAGATCAGTTTCCATAGAGAACAAATGCATTTTAAAGTCCCATACATCAATAATTGTACGTATATTTTGCAATTCATTTGCGCTTTCAGTGCTAAGGGATAGATGCATATTTTGAGGCCAGCAAGAGTTATTATAGCCCTCTGCTCTAATCTCTCATACTGCACAGGCCATGGTGTTTGACTTTACAATACCCACCATACCACAGTCAGCACAGCAGTAGGGAGAGAAAACCTGCTAGTCCCCTCTTCCCCATCTTCAAAGAACTGTCTGGTTTCTATTTCTAGTGCCATTAACTTTTCTGAAAAACAAGTACTTTCATCTTTTCTGTTGCCAAGCAGTTTCAGCTCCCTGTTCAAATCAACAAGAATGGGAACGATTGTGGTTTGATCCTGTGTGATGCTGAATGGAGGCTTGTGCTCAGGAATGCTGAAGAGCTGAGCAAAGCTCATGGTCTTCCCTGGAGCCCACTTGTTTCCTATTGGGAATGCAACCCAAGGATGGCAAAGGCATGGTAAGGAACACCATGATGGCTACCTACACATGGAGTCTGCAGAAGACATGCTTTCCTTCACCTGGACCCCCTGTTATTTCTGTTTATGAGTTTATTTTCCTTTCCCTTTCCAAAAGAACTGCCATAATTTCCAAAACTTCATAAAACTTGCAGAATTTTTATTGAGACAGTTTCCATACTTCATTTTGTGTTTTGCAGCTTTTTAATGCTCCTGTTCCCAGAAACAAATACTATCGAGAAAGAGGTTATTTACAGACCAGACAGATGATGTTTTTCCTTCATCAGCCATCTTAGAGGGTTAATTGAGAAACAGAGTAGCAAAACCGGAATCAAGGAAAAATAGGAAGTGTGCTTATTAACAGCGCTTTTGTTTGCATTTCTAATTGCTTGCTTCTAATACTTTATATTGGCTATTACAGCCAACAAGAGCCCTGGTGTAACTCTGACTCCAGTTCACGGTTTGTTTAATTCAGGGGAGGCACCTGGGAGCCTGGCACGTTGGTATTTCTGCAAGTAAGAGTGATACAGAGCTCAGCAAACATGCTGCATCAGCATAATGCCAGGTCTGCACATCTCCTGTGGCAGCGCCAACCCTTTCTCCTCCCTCCATCCCTCACTCCTATCTGATTTTAACAGCTAGAGGGGTGATGAATGATGAATTAAGTATCCATTCCATCACAATCCTGAATGCAGACATGTATACCATTCAAAATTTTTGGTTATTCTGTGTCAAGCTCCAGAAATCAGGAGGAAGAATTTGCAGTGCAATATTAGTAGGGAGGAAAAAAAAAAAAAAAAAAGAAAAAATCAGCCTGTCTCGTCTGCTGACGATGATAAGATTGGCTGCCTAAATTCTCCAAAAGCAGCCTTCAATTTTTTATCTAGCTATTTATAGAAAACTGCAGAAACAGCTGAGCTGAGTGAAGTGATGTCACTTTTGCTGGGAGGACGGCTCGCTCGGTGGCGTGCCGGGGCGACAGTGTGCTGGAGGCTGGGGCCGCAGCCCCACTGTGCGAGGAGCTGGAAACATGGGCATTTTTCAGCTCGGCTGATCAATATGGCATTGATGGCTCTCAGCTGACCTTCCACCCCTCCGGAATAGCAATGGGCAGGCGCTGCATCTTGCAGGCTGCGAGGGCTGCCGCGTGTTAGCTACCAATTTTACAATCGATCAAAAGTCATCTTTGTCAATAAAGCTGGAGATTTCAAGCAACGGCAGGCAATTTTGGAAAGGTCAGGGCTGGGTTTTTATTTGTCTGACCTCTGCTTTCAAGCACAAGCGCGGTCCCTTATACCCATCAACAGTAGTAAGAAAATTTTTAAGATTTTTTTTTCTCCCCCTTGCATGTATTTTTAGTAAGCCTTTGGGCATTTTCCCTGTCCCTAAAAGAATACGGTTGCATGGCAACGTCCCCGGTTGCCATGGAGACTCGGTGTGTAAGCAGCTGCCGCAATCAGCATTAACTCTGGGCTCGCAGGTTTGTCATTCCAATGCATAGGGAGGGGGAGACAAATAGGACAGCAGCGCAGTGCCGTAAAAGGGAAGTCACCTAGATAATGTCACTCACAAACATATGTTCCCCAATTATTCTTTCCACTGTTTTATTGCCGCAATTATAGCTAAACTAAGATTACAAAATTATATGGTTTTAATTTGCCTCCGTCGACTATGTTTCACTTCCATTAAAATGAAGTCTAAACCCATTTAAGTAGCAAACTGTTGGCTTTGCAAGGGATGGGGAATTTTGGTTAATCAGTAGGTATTTCAAGGACTAGGTAAAAATAATACCTCTAAGAATCTTGATATCTAGGCAAAATGAGGCCGAGCCCTGAGTAACAGAGCACCTTTATCTTTTATGCTGCCTTGAACCCCACAGCACAGCCACCACCAGTGATGCTAGCCGTGACCATCCTCCACCTCTTCCTCTCCCCGATGCCACTCCCCTCCAAAAAATATTTGGAAGTTTTATATTCAACCATCTGAAAGTCTGTCTCTGGGCTCAGCCTACCAGGTGCTACAGCATCCTCCGACACATCCTTGTGAGATCTCTCCGTTTGAAGACCCCTACAATAAACAGACGCAATGGGTTTGACTTCAAAATGAAGTAACGCAGCATTAACCCTGAATTTCCTTGCATCGGCAGTCTTCAGACTATCCTTTCACGTTGCTCAAACATATTTTATTATCTTTGTCTTAGAAGAAGTTTCATTTTGCTCTGTGGCTGCCTGACTGCTCCTGATCTTATTTAAAAAAAAAAAAAAAAAAAAGAAAAAAATGAAACACATTAAGAAGTGTATGGCAGGTGATGAAATGCTATTGCACAGCTATTCTGCAAAAACCTACAGTATGTAGTAAGGGACATTTGTTTGGATTTTTTAATGTATAGGTGGAAGCATTTCATCAGTGTTAAATACACACATTTGCACAGCTGTGCTGATTCAGTTGTGTAAGCTAGAATCTACTCACAATTTAAAATATTAGGCCACAGAGTGATGCTGGCTCCCTCAGAAATAATTCCATGTTATGGGAAAAAGCGGTTTAAATGAGGAGATAAACATAAACGCGGCATTCGGATCTATGTGATTTATTTACCAACCTTTTCAAACAACCAGGTTTTGACCCTATTAAATCCTTCCATTATATAAGGGCATTTATTACTATGGATTTGCATAATTAAAATATACATGCCGAGTCACCAATTTTATAACCTATACTTACTCAGATTCTTATTAAGACTTGTGTGAGAAACCCAGCTCTTTTAGATATCATTTTAATTAAAAGATAAACATAGCAGGGTATCTTTTGCTAAGGGAATCTACTATCAATACCAACTTGCGGCTAAAAATATTTTTTCATTTTTCACTCTGGCAGAAATGACTGAACACGTATCTGTTGAGATTTGCCGGGGAAAATCCATGTTCCTTAGAGGAGACCTTATATGCCAGCATTTAGACTGAAACTTCTTCCTATGATCAAGTTAAAGCATATAAACCTCTGAAAATAGGGGGTTATAATGAAAATATGACTCGACCCTTCACTAAAAAATGTTAGTGGGTGCTGCTATAATATACAAATCCAGATAGAATACAGTGACCTATTTTCAAAACCAGGCCAGGCAAAATGACATGGAGAAATTGAATTCCTTGCCCTTACTTTAATAGTATCCTGTCATGCAATCTTCAAATCAGGACAGGTGATCATTGCAAAACAATCCCTAACCCAAGGGACAGCAGGAACGTTCTCAGCACTAATACCTTGGGCCCATCACACTGCTTACAATAATTGGCTGATTGCAGAGGGCAGGTATATTCAAAACAAAAACATCCTTGGACAAGGGGGGTTTAGCCCTTTTTAATGTTAGAGGCCAAAATAGGCCTTAAAACTAAATTCTGCCCTATTTTGTTGTGTCATCAAAAATAGCTGGCAACTGGAACAACAAACTGCGCTGCTAAAAATATGATGGTAGTTATGCAGGGATATTTAAAATAGATTAGCATATGGATTAACTTAAATTCAAAACTGGCTTTAACCCTTTGATGACTACAATCCGGTTTCTAAATAGGGCAATTCTGCAGCTTTAAAGACCAGCTTAGCTCCTGAGTGTCCAAAAAATGTTTGTCTGCTAAAAGCAAGTTTGACCGCTACTGTTCCCATTTATAGTGGGGACTCGGTCGTAACTAAAGAAATTTAGGCAGATGAAGTGGTTTATAGTGTCTCTTACCATATTGTCATTTTGGGTTTTTTTTAATAATGTCTGTTTCAGAAGCCCTTAATTAATTGCTAAAAGCATATTCAGGAGCTGTAGAATAAGGCCCTGGAAATTAGTTTAAGGGAAATATATAAGGCTGCAACTTTGTGTGACTGTACTAAATCTAACAGAACAGAGCAAAATATTTGCAAGGCAGCGTAGAAAGACTCAAAATTGAAGGAATTGCATTATGTAACAGAAAATAAGTTTTCTTAACATAAATACATTTTTTGAGCAACAAACAACAACTATTTTCCTGCTGAAAATAGCTTATTTTTATCAAAATAATCCAATTCGCTAAAATAAATAACCTTTGCAGCAGGCACTCAGAATTCATATTTTATTGCATGTCATTTGCAAAATCCAGCATTTTGTTGAATTTGTTGGGAAATCAGTATTTAAGCAAGGTCAGAAATCATGTGAAATGGATAGTCCCAAATTTAAAATGTCAGGTTTGCAAAACTCTTTTTCCAATCACATTTTTTGTCAATTGTAAGATAGCTCTTCGTGATTTAAATAACTGTAGTGTTTAAAATAAAGCAGTTTTCAAAGTTTGCTGTTCTAGGCAAACAACCATTTCCACTTAATCGTTCAAGATGCTTTCCCCACAGCGGCCTTACTTTTAGTCACCAGAGACCGAAACCAAAGTTTAGGTGCTTGCATTTGTTTGTTTGTTTTTAAATATGTATTCCCCTAAATTATTGGCTTTTTTTTTTTAAGTGCTGGATATTTATATCTCGTCGTATGGGAGAAGTCTGTTGTTTGCTAAAGTGCAGAATGTTAGGTGCTTGAATGCTTTGACCAAAATATTTGTATTAAAACTGCTGCAGTGGCAGTAAGGCTTTTCGGGCTTGTTTTTAAGCAAAATAACAATCAATTACTCTCATCTTTTCAAATAAAATCTTTTGAACTAGAAGTTTACTGAATTGCTAAAAATATTTGGGAAAAGATAGCCTGAGAACCACTAGCAACATTGCTTGGGAAATCTGCTGTGCGCAATGGCAAATAGCTCAGAGAGAAGTGGCTCTTCCTATTTCAGGAAGGAAATATTCCCTGAAATACCTGAGATTCCTCCTCAGTCTGGGCACAGGGAAGTCCTGTGAATGTCCTAAATGGGAAGCTGGATTCCCTTCCAAGGGGGAGAAATGGGACTGTGACAGAGCCAGAGGAAGAAAGGTTGACACATCCCCAGTGTGTGCCTTATTTCTGCTGAGGTTTGCCCTACAAAACCAGAAAGAGTCCAATCTGAAGCAAAATTCTCCTACAAAAAGCAACCTTTTGGCAAGTGAAGGACTGCATACAACTCTCTGCCCACAGCTCATGCTGACGTGTCATCCTGCAGACAGCCAAAGAGGGAGAAAAGTTACTGCCAGGGCTACTGGGTAACTGCCTTTGCAAACAGAGGGATGAAAAACCCTGTTTCTACAGGAACATAGCTAACAACACTCATTTTTTTGTTCCTGCACAGAAACATGCCAGGCAAAATTCCTTCTGGAAAAAGTATTTTCCTAAGGTAAAATGCACATCAGAAGCACCGGTAAGAGTAGTGCTTTAAAACCTAATGTGGATGGTAGAACCTAGGTACTACTGACCTTTAAAAAGACACAAGAAGAAAAGGTAAGTATGGCATCCCATAGCACTAAACCTTTCTGTTAGGATGTTCTGTGAACTGAGGTTACCCTCAAACTACTTAAAATAGGGGAGGGAATTGCCTGAAGTGTTAGCAGTAGATGCTGCATCAAGATGCTACATTGAGGAGTGGCAGGAGGCAGAACAGAGAGTAGAATTTCTGGCAAAGAAATTTAATGGTTATAATTTGTTCCTTACCTTCAATTTAAATGTATTTTATGCTCTAGCAGGTATCCTTTAAAAAAAGCTTTCTGATCTCTAATGAAGCTTTTGGTTCATTTGGAAGGGAGAAAGCTCATAGATGTTATGGATTTCATTCCAAGTCAGTTAATAAAATCTCCTTTATCCAATATCATTTTGGCATATTCAGACAACCTTGTATTGCTATTATCAGATGAATCTGCTCCAATACAAGCATTTTATTACGTGTACATAAGGTTTCAGGGGAAATATTTTGAGAGAGACAATGATTTTTTAAATAAATGTGAAACATAAAACATCTGAATGTTGCTTCATGTAAAAATCACTGGTATAAAAGATTATAATTAAAAAAATACATCTTCCCCTTACCTAGCAAAAGAGGTGCAACATCCTGACATTCTGAGGCTAGTACTCATGTTTTCTGCTTTTAAAAATCAAATGAAAGCCACAAGAGTTTGCTCTCCAGTTATAAACCTGTGAAGCTCCTTGCCTTGTGCACACACGTATCTATGTATGTGTAGGCAGACATGCACGCATGCATGCACGCGTGCACACGCTGGAAAGACGCTTTTGTCTCCAGGGCCATTTCTGCTCTTCAGAGATCACAAGGTTCTTAGTTAATATGAGGAATATGCAGAGACGTTATAATATTTAAAACTACCGTTTTCCTTTTATATGTGTATGATGGCAACTGATGGCCACTAGGGAAAAAAAAAAAACCAAAACACACAAAATATGATTTATATCACAATTTTGGTTAATTCTCTCTTTTTCTCCTCAAAAATAAAGAGCGTACAATTGGTGCTGGAATTTCCACCAAATCCTGTGCTGTATTTAACATGGTTCTTAGCAGGTTAAATCATAAGTATACACACTAAATGACTAAAAATTAGCATTCAGTATATATTATTCTTTTTTTTTTTTTTCTCCTATGCAGTCTGCCTCTTTTTTACTTGTTTGGATTTTTTTTCTAGTTTTTGATAGCAATTATAATAATATTCTCTTTTATGCTTTTATTGTGTTTTTAGAATCTATTCTCCATTATCAAAGATGCTACTGAGGGAAGATGCTTTACAGAGATTATTAGATTTCAGGAATAGTCCAACATTGTTCAGAGCTAATAAAACAACAGGACAACTGCAACAGCAACAATGCTTGGGCTTCATGTGAAAATGGTTTTTAAGTCTGTGCCCTAAGCAACACCAGTCATTCATTCATTTAGTAATAAAGATTACACTTCAACATTGCTGTGTACTAAAGACAAAAATTATTAAGAAAGGTTACAAAATGCTTGCAAGGGCAGAAACAAACCACAGTTCCAGTTCAAGTTTATTTTTCAGCACTATACAGTTAAAATGCTTACATGTGTTATCACAGCACCTTTGTAAATTGCTGCACAAACATCTCACACAGACGTTAATCTGCTGGAGACAAATATTATATGTATTTCTATAAATGGGCAAGAGAGAAATACAGATGCTGATGTTCAGAAAAGTCAACACCAGAGGATTTTTTGCAGGAACTGAACCTCCCTCAAAAACCTACTGGAAACAATTATTCTATACCCATTTTACTGGTAGACTAAGATGGACCATAGTTTGCCTTGACTGAGGGCCAATTAGTGAGCAAGTTCTGAAAGTAGATCCACAACTGGGAGTATGAGACACTGCACCTCTGCCCAAGGGAGAACACACAGAGACATCACCGAGGATTTCAGGAGACAGCTGTTACCTCCACCTGTATTAAGCAACAGCTCACTCCAGGTAAGGCTGGAAAACTGGTACCTGCCAGCAGTGAGCCCACAGCTACATCAAGCTGTTCAGGCCCTTCTGACAAATTGTTCTTGGGCTATGGTAATTATTGCACCTTGGAATGTCATAAATGAAATTTTGGGGAGCCCCTAATGGCTGCAGGAACCTTCCATGTTCATGTGCAGTATCCTTAGTAAGCAGCCTAGGCAAATTAAGGCAGATGAATAGTGGGGTGACACTGACCCAAATGTATCCCTATTTTTGTATATTTTTACAGGAGAAGCTTAATCAGATTGAAAGCTGCTTTTGTAGGCTTTCACAGTAAATGCCTTTTAACAAAAAGGGGAGGGGGATATTCACAGAGCGATGGCAAGAACAGAAACTGGAGGTTTGAAAGACCCACCAGGAGAGGGAATTCAGCCCACTTACATTAAATCAGCTGTTATTTTTTTTCTCTCCTCCCGCTCCCCCTCCCCCAAGGATCTGGTACCCAAAAAGAAAATGATGTGAATCCATTTTCAGTGCTGATTTCTTTTAATCCTGCAGATCAAAACCATTCCTCAGTTTCCGAATGCTTTTTCATTCTAAAGGTAAAACATTTCACAGGAAGATGTAAGGAGTAAGTCTCTCCAATCAGGGATTTTAAACTCAGTTGCTTGCAAAATATAATGAACTTTAAAAAAATCATAAAGGGCCTAAATCCTGGAGACAATGGGGGTTTTGCCATTAATACCTAAAGCAGCGGGAATGTGCACAGAGTAATCAATTGCCCAACAAGGCCCTGGGAACACAATCAAGAAAGGAGGCTACAGGAACATACAATATTTCACATTTAATAAATGGTCTTTTGAGATTACAGCCATATAGAGTAGCAATAGAGAGAAAGACTATAATGCTAAAGTAGGGATTATATATATATCTGTCTGTCTGTCTATCTGTGGGTTAGAATTTTAAACGATCATTTTCATATAAAATGTCAATAATAGGAATGCTACGGAACTTTCATGGTTTGCTTCAATTTAAATCCTCATTCTTTGAAAGCATAGTAAAGACTATTTTATCTTCAAGAGGGAGGAAGGTGGGGGAGAAAGAGGCAGCGTGTCTTTGATAGACTAATCAGACTGGCTCCTAACAATACCTGTCTTGGGAAAGCTAAGGGACTATAATAAAACACTTTAAATACGCCTTCACTGTCAGATGCTATATTCTTTCAGTATTTATTTTACTAACAGCGTTATTTACAGTAAATTTAGTAAAATAAAATTAGACCAGCTTCATTGCTGCATGTTAATCAAGTTTTAGCCTTAAAATAATGCTGAAATAGCTGTTCCTTAATAAGCAGAAAAACTTCCAAATGGTAAAATATCTACAGCACACTCTTCTAAATTCAGTATGCAAGTGTAATCTTTCTATAATTACAACAGCCAAATGATTGTATACTCAGGCAAATCATACTGGAAGTGATGACTAAAAGAGGAAGAACAGATTTCAATTGAGTTCTTTCTTCCACCTCAACCAATTTTTTGGTCATATTCTTCCTTCTCTTTCCCCTTCCCTTCCCTTCCCCCTAAAAATCCCTAAATTTTTTGATTCTCAATTGTCACTCATTCCATCTTTAACTCAAAAGCAAATACATATTGTTGCCTCAACTTGGCCTCAGGGTGGATCTGCGCAAAATGGTAGGTACAATATGTTCATGTAACAATTAGGGAGACTGTTTCTACTTTGTGTAACGCTCTTAGCACAATGTCTTAGCCTCCTAATCACAACCTGTATCCCATTGCCATTTTTAACCCAGTGTCCAGCTCTTCTTTCAGTTCAGTTCAAGAAATAAAATTATTGTCTCACTGTCCTCAATCACAACAAATTATAATTATTAATGCTTAGCTTTGATTTTACTCCCATAAAGTATCTTATCAGTCAGCTGCAGCTGCTTTCCTGAATTCAGAGAAAATGCCAGTTATTAATTATAGTATCACATATCACCCATATATATGACCATATGTATATATATCAGTCTGCCTAGATTACAGTAATGTGCTGATTCTCTGAGCCTATGGGGAAGGAGAATGTGCATGGGAAGGGGGAAAAGTATGCATCTGATGTGATTACAGTTCCGATTAGCATATAAACCATGTTAAGTTCCTTCTACTACCTTTATAAAATTATTATCTTATGTTTTGGTTGCCTTTTCTACTCTCACCTTTTCCTGACGAATAACTTGAATGAGGACTGATTTTCAAATAACTTTTTTCAAAACAGAAAGGTTGCAGTTATGCTTTCCAGTATCCCACACATACACATTAGGTAGCTTTCTCCCCTGGAGTGCCAGAAAAAAAACATGCATTCCTTCTTGCTACAAATCTGTAAATCTGAAAAGAAGAGGGCGCATGAATAGGAAAGCTCTTTATAGAATAAAAAGCATGGGGTGTTATTAAGTAGGACTGTAAGCCCTATTCTATTCATAGTAATTAAAGGATCAGATCAGGTTAATGTGAGGACCTAGGTCAATAAAGTACTGTAGGTTCACCCTTTTTAATCCTTCTCAATCCTATAGGCTGGGTTTCTGACTGCTCTCTTTGACTCACAAAACTGTTATAGGTGACAGAGATGTGCAGAGAATTGTTGAGAAAAGTTGAGGTTTATATCAATCCCACCATTTTTTGAGCCTAAGTGTCAGGAAGTGCCTGGGGTGAGGTAGATGTCAAACTTTTCCATTATGCCAGCTGGTAAAATAATTATAGGAAAAAGTCTGGATAATATTTTGGGTTTGAAGCATAAATCCATAGTGCTCTAGGTAGTTGCTTTTTCTATCAGTTTTTCCATTGTTTTCTATGTGCAGATCCACACTTTAAAATCCCCTTCCCTTCTGTCACCCCTGTCAGTGGATTCCTGTGGCAGAAAATGTCTGTGCCTGAGCTCTGGGGTCACGATGAGCCAGCATTTCAGAGCAGAGGTGTGCAACCTAGGGCAAGCAGTGCTCCTGTCTCTGCATTGCCCAGCACAGTGAAGGAACTCACACAGTTCCATTGGGAGAGGGAAGAAAATTTTGATGGGGAGCATCCATCCAAGCTGCAATGAACGTGAATTAGAGAACTGAGGATATCCCTGCCCTCCCTAGGTGTAGCTCTTGAAGAAATCATCTTGCCTATGGCAGCCAGCCAGCATAAATATCTGTTTTGAAGTAATCTGGAGGATCCCCAGCCCCTGCATGTGTCAATCACTCAGGCCAGTTGCCCCAAAAGCATTGGTTGGACATTGCAGCATACAAGAGATTAAGCTGATGGCTCTATCTGTAGATTCAGTCTCACAAAATGAGCAGGCCCCATACTCCTCTCTGAAAAACTCCAACACCCTTCAGGTCTGCAGTTAAATCCCTTCTGGCTTCTCTCAGGGTAGGGTTTTGCCTTCTCTTCCTGTTTTTCTGACCAATGTTTTGATCAGATTTCTCCTGTAGTGCTGTCCATAAGGCATAAATTTTATTACACTTTTTCCATTTCCTCTGACCCTACAAAGCCCTCATTATCTAAGGTATGAAATCAGTGAGAAATTGGGCTTTATGATTCACCTGGCTTAACAAAGGAGTAGATTCTGATATTACACTTAAGAGTTATGGCTGAAACTGAGTGACAAGAAAGATTCTGCTCACATGCATAGATGTTCTTTTGCCAAAGGACTACTTGCCTTATATTTGTCTCTTAGTATATATTCAGATATTACTTTTTCTGAAACTTTTACTGAAATCTCTCCAAAGCTCACAGAACTGAAAAACAAAACCCATGTTCATTAGGTTTTTTAAATCTTCCCCTAAAATATACCTGTTCTGATTTATAAGATGCATATGTGCATATCCACACATGGTATCCTACTCCCCAGGTATTATTTATTATATATATATTTTATATATATATACATATATAAAAATACATATATATGACTCAGAGCAAATAGAAACATTTTTTCTGTTAATTTCCAAAAAGTTTCTGGGAACTATTACTATCTCCATTAGCATTTATCAGAATATCTCCAGGAAAGTTAGAACTTCGGGAATTTAAATGACTTGTTGTATGGTCCCCAACGTAACAGGTAAATTGAATCCACAGAATCTTAAGGATTCCATTTTCATGCAAGATATTGTATTCTTTGTTCACGTGTGATAAATCAGTGCAAGAGAAAGCTAAACCTCTGGAGGAGAAAAATGTGCTGTAGTGCATGTTTGCCCACTGCGTTTTCTCCTTTCCATATCTCTGTGAGCAGTTCATTAAATCTTTTTAAAGACAAAACAAAACCCAAAACCAAAAACAGTATGGTAGGGAAAAGATTAATTGCTTTAAAGACTGAGGCAGGAAAGATAGGAGGGAGACTCCATTATGAAAGCAGAGGCCATCCCAAGAAACTGAGAAAAATAAATTTAAAAAATTAAATAAATAATAAGGAAAAAAACCCACCAAAAATGTTAGTATTTGAATGATGTGAACTCTGGTAAACGCCAGCATGCAATATGGCAAAAACGAATCAATCAGTTCAGCTTAGTTCAGCCTCTGCAACTGGCCATCTGGCGCGAAATCAACCAAATGTAGCCCTGCATATTCATCTTCATTTTCACAAATACTCAGGAGAATGTCATTCTAGGGCAAAATAAAATTAAATCACCATAATTTTTAAGACATCTTTTCCTCTCGTGCTCTCTGGAGATTAGCGTGTTTATGTGACTACTCATTGCTATAGGGTTAGCAGGTAATTTCTAAGGGGGTACTCTCTGTCACATTTAAAATCACATTTCACTCATTCAGGACACTTAAGCATAGATTTTGTGGTAAACATTCCGAGGCAAAGATCACATGGGAAGTTACTGAGGCTACGTGGACAGATTTTTCCCCCAGGGTCAGTAGAGAGGCATTCTGCATTTAGCTTCCACAGCCATCCCCACGACACACCTGTGTGACCTACTGATGTTGTGGGACCATCCTAGATAGACCTGAGGGCAAGTCTGGCACTTAATCCTTAAAGCAGATAACATAAAGCAATGGATGCCTGAAGAGTGAGGCCACAACCAAATATCAGCTGTGATTAAGACTGTTACTGATTTGGTACACATTCTGTCTATACAAGTCACAGTGATGAGCACAGGGTATAATAGTAATCAATATGAAAAAAAAAACAAAAAAAAAAAACAAAACAGGAGAAAGAAAGTGACAATGGGCAATGGGTGGAACCTCTATATGTCACCATCATGTTAAAGTTAGAAACCACACTACACAGCACACTCCTTTATTCAAGGTAATCCAAAAAATTGCTGGTCAGGATAGATTATTTGGGACTTCATCTTTTAAGTGCTTGAATTAAACTCTAATCATAGTCCATCTAGAAGCCTTAGTCTTAGGTTTATCTATTTGTTTGATTGAGTTAGGTGCTCCCAAAGCTGAGTTAGTTATTTTGTTTTGGGTTAGGGATGGGAGAGAGGAGTTTGATTTGGATTTCAGGTTGGTTGTTGAATATTTGTTTTCTTGCAGCATTTAAATTATATTACATTTTAAGAAATCAAACAAAATTTATGTAAAGTTTGGCTAAGAAACGACTTCTTGAGCATATCTTCTGATGTTGGTATTTTCTTCACTAAGTACTACCTTATCGCCAAAAAAAATAAAGCCTTAAGGTGCTTCTGCTGATACCATCTCTTTGCTCTTGTCCCAGAGCTGTCCTACTTCATTTGATAAGGGATAAACAAATGCCTGGCCTCATTTGAATAAATATGTTAAGCAAATGTTAAACAAGATGCATCAAAATGCAATAAATACATTACAACTTCAGGCTGCTAGGACACACTAGCTCAACATGGAACCATGTTTCCACTCAGACAGGGAACATGAAATAGCTAAGGCCAGTTAATCTACTTCTATCTATCTGTCTTAAGGATTTAAACTAAAGCCTGTCACCATAGTATCTGACAGAAATCCTTCCTCATCTATTTACTGACGCTATATACAAAACTGTTAATTCTAAAAAGGCCTCCTGTAAAACCTAAATACAGTATATACAATTAAATATAGTATTACTGACTTGATTTTTCTTCCGTATATTTTTTAAAAATCCTTTTATTTTGTTCTGTTGTTTCCAATTTGATTTTGTTTCTCAGTTAGAGAAACCCAGAATTACAGTTATTATTTTTGCTTTTGCTTGATTATATTAAGCAGCTAAAATAGGTTTCTGGCACCATACAACAATAATTTTATTTTGTTTTCACATACATCTGAAGTTTTATAATCATTAAACAATAATGTGTTGAACAGAGTATAGTTCCACAAAAAACCTCAAAACCAAACACAAAAAACTCCAACTGAACACGCACACACACCTAAAACACAAATTCTTGGCAAACATTAGACTTGAGAATCTCTTCCAATCCTCATTTCTATTCAGATATCACTGTGCTCATGAAAATTGCTGTAGTTCTACTTATGATTGTTTATTTTAGTATGTCACCAAAAAAGAAGTATTTACAAGAAATAAAGTAAGCTGTTACAAAATGTTTTATATTTGTTCTTCCATTTTTGCACATTATCATTTTGCTGTTTACATATTGGTATATTAGCAAAATGACAACTCTGTTTTTAGATTAAAACCAGACATTTATAAAGCATGCCACATAGGATTCAGAATGCCTAATTCTGAAACTGCCTTTGCCAACTATGTGACACCAAATTTATGTTTTATCTTCAGTTATGGAGAGGTTTGAAATAAATATTTTGTGCTGTTCGGAGGAAAAGCTGATGCATCATTTCATAACCTCACAGAGAGCCTTTACACAAACAGTGCAAACTTATCTAAGGCCATAGTTATGGCTTCAGCAGCTATAAACTGCAAGACCAATCTCAGCTTAAGCTTCTCAAATCTGACTTTCTATGACAGAGACAGTTTTCTATTTAGGATAACTTCCCTTACAAGGTTTTACTTGCTTCAGTACTTCCTGAAAATAAGAAAACCTGTTTGTGATTGCTGTACTAAAGCTTTGTATTTGATGTTAAATGCATGCATTTTTTGCTAACACGTGGCAAGTTCTTGCTTCCTTACTTTTTTTTCTAGAATGACAAGTGATCCTAAGATCTAGAGTGTGTTCCTCCTCTCATTTCAGCATAGTCAAAACATCTATTTGCATTTTCCCATTTGTTTTTATTGCCCACAAACCAGTACAATCATGTGTAATGTACAGTATACAATATTCTACAAGGTACAATGCCAACACTCTAAAAATACTAGAAATTCATACTTAGAGTCCTATAAACTAGTCACAAGGAATAACAAAAAAAAGGTCTAAAATAATTTTTGCAGTAATTGTGCCAGTATTTTGATATTTAGTAGGCTTTTCTCCTTTACTAAACTTGTGTTTGAACTTTCTCAACTTAAGAGAAATAGTAAAATTGTTATTGACTCAAAAAAAGTTTTATTTCTTCATAAATAAAACAATTTTTGCTTTATAATTTGTCACCCATATAATATTGGTTAGTATTTCTAATTACTTGCCTCACAGTTTTCCAGAAACTCTTTGAACAGGCTCAACTGAAAGAACTCATTAAGAGGAAGAGCTTGCAAACATAACAGAGAAAATTGTAATCCACATTTTATTGATATTTGGCCTTCAAGAACATTTCTTGCCTGTAACATTCAGTCTTTTAAAATCTGAACATCAAACATGATGAATTGAACATGAAGTTGGATCATATAGTTTTTAGCTCATGTTAGAACCATCCTTAGCTTTACTGAGAGTGCAAAGTGAGAAAGACCCTCCACTGTTATGGAACAGTGATGACAAGATGGAGTGGTACCCAGTGGGACTAAGACCAGTGCCTTAACGCATTTTTGAAACTGCAATATCAGGTAAGCCTAAAGAATTTTTTGACATTTATGTCAAAACCAACATCACTGGCACCAATAGGACACACGTTACTACACAGGTGATTTCCTACTAGACCTTTCCTAAAGGATCCTTTGAATGGGTGTCTACTTCCAAAGGTTACAGTAGGTAAAATAA
The DNA here is from genome assembly GCA_035584735.1 of Pseudotriccus pelzelni. Classification (NCBI taxonomy): domain Eukaryota; kingdom Metazoa; phylum Chordata; class Aves; order Passeriformes; family Tyrannidae; genus Pseudotriccus; species Pseudotriccus pelzelni. The sequence goes on from JAWMRA010000078.1 coordinate 115,686,931, forward strand.
CCAACACCTAACCAATTATTAGGACTCTTATAAAGTATTCATATCAACAATATATTCAGTACAGCAAGTTTAGTCTTAGGTCTTTGCTACATCAGCCTATTAATACTATCACAGACTAGCAAGATACATTCAATGAGAAATTAAAACATTTGTGATACATTACATAATAACTATTTTTTCTGAAATTTAAATTGTTACCTATTTCCTATGAGCCTGTCATTTAGAAGTTGAATACTCCTTAAAATAAAAAAATATAAAATCCTTACTAATTACACCAAAAGATGACAAATATTTTATGGTTCCACACAGCCTTTATTCACTGAGCAGCAGGTGCAAGAAGAAAAAAGACATTTAAAGGAATCAAATAGTTTGAAGTCAAACAAATCAGACAAACAAGTTTGAGCACAGCACTACAGAAACATTTGAGACATTTCCCCTGAAATTTGAAAATCAGACAAAAAAATATCATTTCATGCTGCCCACTACAAAAGTGTCAGGAATTCATTCCCATTTCACTTAACCAGTGCTGTTGTGAAGTAACTCTTCTCAGAAAAACAGAAACACTTCAGATTTACATTACTGTGTTAATGAAGTAAGACTTTGGCCTAAGATTTAGCTCTTTCGTTAGTAATTTATACCCTCATTAGGGATTTATAGAAATGGAAATCTAGGATCAAATGCTAATTGAGAATTGTCAGTTGTAAATAAGTGCTAACAAGATAAATTTGCTCCTGGTCACATTGAACAGAGACCTGCATTTTACAAAATGAAACTCTTCCTTTAATATAAAACCCCCAAAACTCTTGGGTTAGTAGTATGCAAGGACCTCTGCTGCTCTGACACGCAGCCCCCCATAAGCAGAGCCACGGCTACTGTCTTTCCCCTGCCAGTTCTTGCAACCAGTGCTGCATCCTCCAACCTCCCCCTTCACCCCACCCTTCACCTTCCGCTCTGCAGGGTGTGGATGTGGCAGGACTGTGTATGTAAGATCCGAGGACTCTCTTTAGTCCCAGTGAAGACCTTTTGTGCTCTTGCACTAGTGCAAGCAGAGAGCAAGCCCATCCTGGGAGAGCCCTGTGTGAGCAGTGTGTGATCAAATGGATGCTGTGCATGGTCATGTGGGAGAGGAACTCACAACTTGGCCAACCAGCTGGTCAAATCAGTGTAAACTGACAGAGACGTCTTCTCCCTAAGCTGTGCCAGTCCCTCACACACCAAACCGTACTGGAAAGAAACCCAAAGAGCACCAGAGAGGAACCAGAACAAAACTTGGCAGATTTTTCACATGTATGACCAGGAGACCAGATACAGGTCACCTCAAAACATACAGCCACCAGACAGTCTAGATACAGATTAAGCCACAAAACTGAGATAAGATTTCAATCTCCCTATATTCAGCAGAGATGGGTAACTGAAATTCTGATCCCTCAGTTTAGTTAAGCTTCAGCAGTATGACTTAAGCTGAATACTATTTTAATTTGAATCCAAGACAATATATAAATTACAAGAAAGACATGTCAATTTCTGGATGAGGCATCTGACTCATGTAAACCTGCAACAGTCAAACTGAAACTTGATCTCAGCATCAGAGAGAAAAATTCAGTTTTAATCCACCTTCCCATGATCTTTCAGAGAAAATAAGTCCTTCCTCACTCTTGATATCTTTCACACTAACACAGAATCTCTCATGCAGCCAGAACAAAGTGAATTCAACATAAGAGTCTAGTCATCACCAGGAACCGTAACCACCACTCAAATTTACAACGGTTGTATATTATTTTCTGTGAAAAGGAATTCAACTTAATCTAGCGAATTGCTGTAGGCAGCTATTAAGAAACAAAACAAACCAAAACATTTTATGTATTTAAGGGGAAAAAATTATAAGGAATTGCCAGTTTTGCTTGTTTGTTTGCTTTTAAAAGAGACATTGTTCAGTTCTTTCAAAACTCACTAACCAAACAGCAACAAGGGGCAGAATGTTTTCTGAAGAAGCCTCAGGAATATCCTCTCAAAACAGGGACTCTCTAACATAGCTGTTAGCTCTTCAGAAAAAATAAATAAGATTTCTGGTTTGGTTTGGTATCAAGAACTCCTAGTGATGGGCTGTCCACTCAGCATTACGTATCTGAGCCAAAGACAATTTCTGGTTTATATTTTACTGTCAGATTACTGGCCATATGATACACTGAAACACCGCATGGTATAAAATTTCGTAAGATAAACCTGTTGTTTTTTCCCAGAGTGACAGTCTTACCACCATCTTTTCTGCCTTTGCAATATCTTAATTCATCTTTTTTTCAACATCCATAGTTCCCTCAGAATAGCTTTCTATTATACCAATGTGCTTCAGAGTCATAATCTTAAGTACAAAGGAGAAAGAGGAGAAAAGAAGCAGAATGCTGCACTGTGCCCCTTCATTAAACACGCTCCTCCAGGTGAAGTGTGTCTCTGGCTTGGCACAGAGGCACATAGAGGCTTTTCCCAATCTGCCCTGACCAGACAGTAAAATATTAATCTTGGGATTCCTTATTTCAATCCAAGCCTGAAAGAAAGGGGTAAGAAACAGAAAAAGAGAGGGAGACACAAACATTCCTTAGCTTAAATCTGATAACTATTTATATAACCCTTCTAGGTCAACTGGGTACACTGTTTCACAACTTCTCCTTGCTTCCTGGACTAGGGAGATCTCAGGTTAATAGCCTCTAGACTGTACAATGACCCAGAGAGGAAAATATCTTGGAGAGAGAGGTACTGAATTTAAATTTCACTTCCCCACCACACTTCTCATGTGACCTTGAGCAAGTTACTTGGAATGGGGATCTCAGAGGAAGGTACCTAAGGCACCTAAACTTTTCTAATTTCAGGTGGAATCAGATACATACTCTAATGAAGGAAGTTTCATGAGTTTCATAGTATTAACAGAATATTTCCCATTTTACTCTCTAAGAACAGGTTCCTGAAACATAGAGACAAACATTTCATTGAGGGGCTTTTTTTGGTTTTTTGGAGTTTTTTCTTCATTGGGGATATAGTTTAAAAAAAAGATTGATTAAGCACTCAGTGTCCACAGAAATCAAAACAATAAGAATGAGAAAAGTGCTCCTGTCCAGGCCTCTGCAAAGCTACTGAACACCTACCTACTACTTGTATCTGCCTTAGTACCAAAGTAAGCACAACACCTTACTTAGTTTATTCATTTATAATGCTACTTTCCTAATCTTTAAAATAGTTTTTTTTATTTTTGCATCTCTACATGTCTATCATGTTGCATCCACTTTCCGAGTCTTTTTAATCTTCTTTTCTTTACACCCCAAGTCTCTCCTTCTCTCCCCTTATCCCACAGCAGGGCACACCATCCCTTTTCTCATGGCTAGACCCTATGGTCCCCTCTCCAGCTCTTCTGCCTCTCAGCCCTACACTTCATATAGCTACAATTCCCTCCTTTCTCACCTTACCTCTGACAATTGAAAAATAATTTTCCTGGTAAGCAGAAGACAATATTTTTAAATCAGTGATTTTAAAACCGGTATGTCTCATTTCTTTGTGCAGTTCCACATATGCTTGTGTTTAGATATTACCCAACTTTAAAAAAAACACTACTATGAGAAAAAGAAGTCCCTGCTACTGTGTGCAGTCCTGGGTCCCACAATTCAGGAAGGATGTGAAGGTCCTTGAATGTGTCCAGAGAAGGGCAACAAAGCTGATCAGGAGCTTGAAGGAACGTTCTATGGTGAGCAGCTAAGGACTTTGGGCTTGTCTGGTTTGGAAGAGGGGCTGATCTCTTCTCCCCAGTATCAAGTGACAGGACCTGAAGTGAATGCTGCTTGATTTTGGGCATCTCCTCTCTTGCAGAAGCTGTTTTCAGGGATGCTGAACTCAGTTCATATTTTCTGGCCTTGATGGGGAGAAGCAGGGGATGCTGCTTCCAAAGAGATTTTCATTCCTGTATTTCTTGGCAGATTTTAGGCTAGTACAACTGCTCTGGGCCTGTGTTCAAAACCTATTCTCCTACTGTAGCCATTTCCACAAATGCCCTTCATTCAGTATCTCATGTCTCTCCACCTCCAAACATGGCTCACCTTATATGTGTTTCCCAGAATCTGACAGAAGATGTCAAATTCCTTTATTCAACCTTACACCTTGCATTTGACCATCACTGCAAAACCCCAGGTGGCCACACCTTCCAACCACCACCATTTCCACAGCAATTTGGTCAGTCAGTAATAACCTCGTACAGCAACAGCCAGCTACATGAGAGGCCATTGCAGTACCCACCTGGCACCACTGTCCTACACATGATGCTCAGTGGAGACAAATCAGCTAACCACAATGAATGCAGTTCTTTAGCTCATAAACTGGGATTAATCTCAGTTGGTCAATAACACTTCATTTATCAATTCAATGTTTGTCACTTTAAATCTCAACTTTAACCCACAGTTGACACCAGGCAATCCTTGAGGTGTGAAAACTGTCCCCTGCTTGGTATCATTTTGTTACCTACCACTGGACACGGAGCCCGGACCCTTTTGACATATTAACTCTCTTTAATCATACCAAGTTGCCATAGCTGGTTTATCAATGTCCTCTTTATGATTTAGTTTGACTATGAAGTTAAAAATACCGTTACTGCAGAATGCAGAGTTAGCACTCACCTAGACCATGCAAAAAACAGTACTTGGTATATAGATCTTAATACTGTAACAAAATTTATAATGAAAGTTTTCCTTAAAATAAACTAGGTATTTAAAAAACATGATTAGCTGCCATTTGAAGCCAGTATAATTTCTTGTATGAAATAAAGTAAGTGCATTTACCCAAGGCATCATACAAAGATACGTAACTGCAGGACACTGAAAAATCAGATCTGTTAACATCAGGGTGAAACCTTCCTTTCCTCTTCTGATTCTGTCTCTTTTACTTTCCCCCTTTGGGAAACCATTTCCCATTTAAATTAATAAAATTATTAAGACAATTTATGCTACCATGAAGTATAGTTGGAATAAGTACCTCAGGGAAAAGATAATTAGAGAAGAAATCTACCTCATAGGGTTTGTGGTCTAGAATGGTTTCCTCTCATAAAAATATTAACATCTTGTACACATTCCCAGCCTGCTTCTGAGAGGTGCTGAGTGGACCTGTCAATGCAATAGCAAAGGGGTTTTAATTAAGGCAGAATCAGATTTAGAAATCTCCCACCTTAGGTAGGCCGGACCTATCCCTTTAACTGCTATTGTCATCTTCAGAAAATGCAGAGTTTACATAAGTAATCATTCTCACCTGTTTCTTCTGTATTTGAGCATTTATCCATATCACAGAACGATAGAATGACCTGGGTTGGAAGAGACCTTAAAGATCACCTACTTCCAACCCACCTGCCATGTGCAGGAGCGCCTTTCAATAGACCAGGTTGCTCAGAGCTCCTCTCAGCCTGTCCTTGAATACTTGCAGGGATAGGACATCCACAATATCTCTGGGCAACCTATTCCAGTGTCTCACCACCCAGTAAATAATTTCTTCCTAATGCCTAATCTCAATCTACTTTCTTCCAGTCTGAAACCATTTGCCTTTGTCCTGTCACTACACACTCTCGTAAATAGTCTCTCTCCATCTTTCTGGTAAGCTCCCTTCAGGTATTGGAAGGACACAATTAGGTCACCCCAAAGCCTTCTCTTCCCCAGAGGCTGAACAGTCTAATCATCTTGGTGCCCCTTCTCTGGACTTGCTACAACAGATCAATGTCCTTCCCGTGTTGGGGGCCCCAGAGCTGGATGCAGTACTCCAGATGGGGTCTCACAAGAGCAGAGTAGAGGGACAGAGATGCACTTCTTTTAATGCAGCCCAGGGTATGGTTGGCTTTTTAGGCTGCAAGTGCACATTGCTGGCTCATGTCCAGCTTCTCATCCACCCCAAGTCCTTCTCAGCAGGGCTGCCCTTGATCTGTTCAATCCCCAGCCTGTAATGATTCTGGGGGTTGCCCCAGCCCAGGTGCAGCACCTTGCACTTAATCTTGTTAAACTGCATGAGATTCCTACAGACCCACTTCTCAGGCTTGTCCAGGTCCCTCTGGCATCTCATCCTTCAGATGTGTCAACTGCATCACTCAGTTTGGTGTCAAGTGTAGAGTTGTTGAGGGTGCACTCAATTCCTTTGTCTATGTCATTAATACAATGGCCTATATGTAGATTACTAATTATGATTAATCCTAATGTGATGACTGTATTTTTGATTACAGTCCATTTACACAGGACATAAGTTATCTTTGACTGACTAGGTAAATATTATCACTTGAAGTAAGGTTTTCAAGCTTGTTTCTAATGTTATTTGTTGAACTTGTTAAAGAATATATCATCCTAAAAGAGAAGCAAAGCCTTGTTCTGGCAAATCTGCAGCTTAACCCAGACCTAATACCTCTACTGTGTGTAGCATTTTTACGCAATGGTTGCAGACCCTTCCCTTAGTGCATCATAGGAGCAAACATCAGGCTGGCCAATGTTAATTCCAGCTAATTGCACTCTATTAGGGCAAATGGAGTGCAGACAATAATGTTGAGGCCAGCTCTCCAGGTTTCAACAGTCAGCACACGATTACTGTGCAAGTCATTTTAGCAAGAGCCCCTAAATTTTCGGCCCAATGTGGGGGGTGGTTGTCCTGCCCAGCGCTGCTGGCAGAATGTTTGCACAGACCTTGCACAAGTTGCACCAGCGACACAGCAACAGGCTGTTATAGCTGCATTTGAGCTTCCCTTTATCAAGCCCCTGCCAGCCCTCCTGATGGTGTCTGTCAGGTCTCAGGATTGAGGAAAAGCTACAGCTCGTACCACAGTTGAGGTCAAGGATTAAACCCTTCAGATAACCACACCCCTCTGTGATAGCTCACGCAGACAGTCCTGCTCCTGCCCAATGACCTGACCTTCCCTGGCACCCCATGGTACACTGGATGCTAAAGGTTGTGGAAATCATGGCCTGTAGTATATTTTGTTTCTTCAAACTGTAGAGAGAGCAGACCATACAACTCATTTTTCTGCCAAGATTTCCCATTATCAGACTACATACATGGATCATGGGGAGAAAAAAAACAAACGGAACCTCAGAAGCAAACTTCTGAACCAAATTCTTCTGTTGCCAGCCAGGTCTTCTAACCTCTCTCCCTCACATTTCATTAGACTAAAGCAGAGAGAACACTGCCTTATCCATGCCAAACCAACATCTGACTATTAGTTAATTAACCTTTCTATTCATAATATTCTAGAAAATTTTAGAAAAGAATGTGTGGGAGGACAGAGGACAATTTGAAAGAAAAAATTTATATAGGTAAAATAAATGTGACAGAGAGTGATATACCATGCAGTAAGGCAAGAACAGAGAAAAAGAATTGAATTAGATAACAGGATACAGTCAAGGATGGTTTTTAACCCAGAGAGAAATACTGAAGAATGGAGACCCTACTTTTCAGTAGGAAGAACGTTAGAAACTTGTAGCAAGAACACAACCAAAAGCCAACATCTTCCTTAAACTTGTAGAGAATTTCATAGTGGTAGCTTTTAAATATAACGGTGGTGATTTGGACTTTTGACAGTTTTGAGCCTGGCTAATCTGAAAGAAAAATTTAAAACTCATCCCAACCATTCTCAGAAACTGTTTAAAAATTCCAATCCACCTGCTCACTTTGATCCTCTTGTCCAAAGTCAAGTTCATCAAGCCAAAGGATAGCAAAAGAAGAACAGAGACATGAACTCTGAAGCTAGTATTTTTAGAGGTAAGTCTCTGGGACTGACAAAATATAGCTGAGCATCCTTGCAAAGACAAGGGAACTGTTATTATACTTGCAAACTATTTTAAATCACAGCAGAGCATTAATTTTCTAACTTTGCACCTTCTGCTGTTGTTGACTTGGCTGCTTCTCTGAATTGTTCTGTGGGAATTAAGACTGCTGTCCTGAACATTGTTCCCAGGCCTGCTTAGAGAAACCTGCTCTGCTGGAAAGTATATGTGTAGAGTAGTTTACTAGGAGTTCAAAAATGTTTTGGGTAGGTATTATTTGGCACAAAGAGCTGACTGGCTGCCTTTAAAACGGAAGAGAGGGGAGGAAAGGTCCATAAAATTTGGACGATGTTGGCTAGACTGGGTATTACTAGGAAACAGTTCATTTCAAATTTCAGTTAAGTAGACTTCATCAAATTAGCTGGTTTTTAACAGCACTGTTTATCTGCCTTCATATATAACATGTTATCTGGTGGTTCCCAAATAAGTGTCTCAAAGCACCCAGTAGAGCCATTAGTGGACAGGTAGTAGATCACTCTCAATGGAAACACAAAAAAATAATTCTTAGTTCCTATTATGAATACTGACCCTTGATAAGCATAAAATCAATACAATGTTCATTATACAAAGCACTAATTACTAAAAGATGATTTATTTGTTCCTGGGAGTAATGGAATTCGTCATTCCACAGAACTGTGTTCCAAAAACAAAAAAAAACCAACAACAACAACAAAAAAAAAACACAAACAAAAAAACCTCCAACAACAGAAAAATAACACATCACACTAAAACTTGATTCAAATAATCTGAAGTCATTAAAACTAGCTTTTGTGTACCCCAAAAAAAATGTTTCTGGTTTGACAGAAAAAGCAGTTACTTTTCAGAAATACTAAATTATTTTCAAAAAATCCCAATAAAAATTACAGATTAAGAGAGTAGTGCTAAAATGATGTTTCACACTGGAAACCTCAGATCATTAACTCCTACTAAATTCCACTGCCAAAAGGGCAAGTGAGTAATAAAAAATTAAAATCTTGTCATTTAACCTTTCATCTAATATGGATACTTACATGCTTTGTTTTAAATGGGGGAAAGTATACAACAGAACAGAATTCAGCATCTTCCATTTCCATTTCATCATAGTGTACTTGATGATGGCATACTTTGCTGGTAGAAATAAAATACTCAGTTGTCAAGAAAATGAAATAGATGTGACCATTTAAATGTACTGAAACACAATATAAATTAATTAAGTGAATTATGTGTATGCTACATCTTCAATCTCACATCTTCAATTCATCTGTAATCTCACCTAAAAATTGCCATCATACACATAAAAGCAAGAAACCAATAAAGAATGGCATGATTAAAAGGTTTTATTGGTTTTGGGTTAAATTGTAGTACTGTCATGAGAAACAGGCAACTTATGCAGACTGGTGCAAATGAACTCTAATAAAGACATCACACTGTAGAAATACAAGCAGGACATAAAATATATAAAACTAATAGGGAAAAAAAGTCATCACAGGACTTTAATTTGATATCCTTCTACTTATAAAGATAGCTGTGCAAATAACAAGCAGAACTGACATAGAGAAGCAATGGTCTAAAAATATTAGCAAAACTTTTAAGGCCTTTGTTCATTGACAAATCTGTTATAACTGCAAAGCTCTTACAGAAGGAGAAACTCCGTCTGTCTCACTCTCCTAGAAGCAGAAAAGCTCCAGTGCATACAGACTCCCTTTTCCACTTCTGAAAAACTCTGGCTCAGAACCTAGCAAAAATCTAAATTTTCATATTTTCTATTCTGAACCACCATGAACAGCAGTTTGTGCTAAAACTAGAAAGCCTACAAGCACCACAGCATACTCCTGACCTTTGTCCAACAGACTTTTCTCTCTTGGTCATTTGCATGGACACACACATATCACGACTTTGTAACAGAAATCTCATCTCTGCAAATTATCATATACCTTCAGGGTATTTCAGTGAACCATGGTAAATAGATCAGAGCAGAAATGGAGGATGCTTCTCAGAGGTTTTGTAAGTCTGCATCTTCAAAAGTGTTTGGTCACTGTAAATGCTTGAACAAAGCTGGCTAGTAGGGGATTTAATCAGTGACTCCCAGTTTTTCAACATATATCAGACCACTAAAAAACTTCAGTCTTTCTTGTACATTATCTGACACCCATATCATATTCTGTTTGATAACACTATGTAATTTCTTTCTGTGGAGCAGGTGAGGAACACCTCCAACCTCAAAACCATTCTTGGAGAACCACAGAGGAGGCAGCAGAGTATCACTAATATTACCAAACATACCTATTTTGTTATATATAAGGACAACCACAACCACAATCACCTACAATTAAAAACAGTTTCGGAACCTTTTTATATTGGAATAAGAGATACTTGCAATAAATTCAAAAAATGCTGCATTTACCTCTTCAGGTGGGCAGTATCAACTGGCAGCTATCGAAACCTACCATCATAAAATATATTGATTCTTCTTGACTTTCTTAATACATAAAAAAACAACTAAACAAAAGAAAATACTTCAGAGTGACTATTTCTAGTTCTACAGGAAGATTAAACAAGTTTAAACAGATCAATATGCAATAATAATGCCACTGACTAAAATTAAGAAAGCCAAACAGCCTCTACTCCAAGAACCCATAACTTTCCAAAGCATTGATATTTGTAAAATTTTAATAAAATGCAAAGAGACTAGTTTTTCCCTCTGTATTTTCCTCCCCAAGATAAAGTCTAACCATGTATTTTGGGCAGCATTGCAGAAAAGGAGACTGTAGTGTGAAGCCAAGGGAGAAAATAATCATTGGTGGAAGTGTGTATGCTTTGACATGGTTGAAAAACAAGCAGCAGCAGTTGAAAAGCTGTTTCTGAAAACACATGAAGAATAGATTGAATTAATCTAACTTTTTTTTTCCTGTTACATGGACATCCTCCCTGCTTACCAGGAGCCTCCTTATTAAACTCACTTCTTATGTGTCTTTGCACCCAAAGCCAGTTGCAATCTGTCCAGAACTTGCACATGTCCAATAAAACCTATGAGCAGTGCTGCATATTTTTGCACGCCATCTACTGGTACATTTTACTGGAACTATGACATCTATCATAAAAAAAAAAAAAAAAAAACCAAAAAAAACCCCCAACATTTTCGCCATGAAAGATGTACTTGAGCAATTTCAACCTTTCATGGAGTTCAAGCTTTTACAGCCAAGCTGAAGCAGTTCTTGCCTGCAGCAAGCTAAATTTTTGCTGCGTAGATTATCAACTTTTATGTGCTTAAGCAACTAGTCATCAGGTGCACAAGCAACAGCTTCCCTTCCAAACCCCTGCACCTGCCTCTGCAAGGAGTTACTGCCTCCATCCCTGCACACCTCTGTGATGCTCATCCATCGATACACAGCCTCATCCCCAACACGTCAGCAACAAACTTTATTCTCACAGGTATCCTCTCCCCACATTTCTACAGTCCTTTACTGAGGATTTGTGAACAAATTCGCCCCCCTATGCAAACCACCCACACGCACACAGAATGACAGAGGCTTTTTAAAGCCTTTTGAATTGTTATTTGATCTCTCTGAGCTATAAGACTTCACAATAATTTCAGACCCTTTCCTTAGCTTCTTAATGCTGCCAGCTCTCCCACTTCCACGAGTCAGTGTTTCATAAAGACCCAGCTGCTGCAATCAAGATATCTGCAAGGGAAGCTCAAATCTTGTTTTTAAAGTAAATTTCCAGCCTTTGCAGATGAAAAGTCTGAAAGTACCAGCGCCCTCAGGCTCAAAAGCAGGCAAACAAGCCCTAAATGTATTATTAAAAAAATAATCAAAGCTTTGGAAAGAATGACTCATTAGTTTTGAATTCTTTAGATACATCATACTTATTTTTGGTGAGCACTTCACCACTCAGATTCCACCTTAAAAAAGAAAAAAAAAAAAAGGCTATAAAAACAGCTTTCAAACCAACCAACAGCTTCAGCCCTTTACTCCCTGCCACTCCTCCCAGCAGGCCTTCAGCTCATCAGCAACTGATATTGTAGATCCCAGACTCCTGGCCTACAAGGAGCTGAGACCTTCCAGCAGGTATGCTGTCATCAGCCTGCTCTTAACTGGAACCACATGTCACAGGCCTTTGAAATAAATGCCTTTATTAAAACATGGGACAAAATCTCCACAAAGGTATGATGTTGTTCTGTAGAACAGGAGGGAAAATTTGCAATGCAAGTAAGAGTGAAGGTGCATTGTGTTTTGTTGTATCCTACACAGCTCTGAATATTCTGTGCTCTTAATTAATTAAAAGTGCATTTACACCCAACAAAGCAGTTTTAACTGATTAGTCTGTATCTGTCTTTGCCAGAAACACCTTCAGCCATAGTAACACTACAATTTTTGGGGTGGATAAATAAATACCTTAGGAGGTAAATCATATATTCTTTTTCCCTGTGTTTAAATACAGCACACTTTCTAATGAATGAAAATAACCTTGGTATTCAATATCAAGGAGAAGATTTACTAAAATAAACACACAGATGTTTACACACACCTAATTTGCAGATTGAAGACCCAACATATGTGTATGCAGGATCTTTCCTTCATCAGTCTATAGTGAAACGTGTGAAAACAGATGTAAAAAGTGTAGCTATTCGAGGGTTTGTCAGACAGATTTGTATGTCTGTACCAGAATAAAATTTGGCTTTTCCTTGTCATGCTTTCAGGACTTCATTTTATAAAACCTTGACCTATACATCTCAAAATGTAACAGAACATACCCAGAAATAAGTTGGCTGGAAAGTCTTTAGCAAGTAGAGTGGATACAACTCATATATGAGTAAAGCAGTCTTCACTGGATCAAAAATAATTTACGACAAAAGCTTCCAGATTCTCTTAGATACCTGGAACAGTTACTATAAAGTAAGTAATTTCTAACCCAGGATGTACTGTAGAGATGAGGGAATATTTTAAAAATCTTTCTACCTTAAAATATCAATGTAAGGAAATATGAAACTATTTTAAAACCACAAAAGTTGTATGAATGCACAGATCATCTTGTGTTTTCTCAGTACTTTACAGTAGCTCTCTCAAGCTTCTTTTATCTCTTAAACCCTTCTCCAGCTCTGTATCGGCCTTTCAGCCTAGCATATATGTCCCATGGACAAAGTGCTGGTGTCCTCTCCTTCTGATCTTCACCACCTTAAGCCACACTTCTGCCTGCAATCCATACCCTGTTCTTTCCATGCTTGCCAGACTCACATGCCTTACATATCCCCAGTGGCTGGTGTTTGTCTCTCTTGGCTAAAGCGACAAACTCACACATGCAGAAATGCCGGTGTTTTTAAAGCACTGTGTAAAGATGGTGCTTTACACTAAAGATAGATTTGAGTATCCTTCCTCACGCCGAGCGCTATCTCATTCTTCCAATAGTTCCATTCAATTCTGCAGGCCAAATTTTGTCATTCCCTTTTGTCATGTAGAGTAGGATCTCAACCTTTGAATAGTCCCTCTGATTTAAATGGGACTTATTCACACAATCAGCCATTAGTAAGAATGGAAAGAGGAGCCGACATTATATAGTAACATTTCTAATATATGTCTTCTGATGGCACAGAACAACCTGCTAATGATGAAACCTCTGCAAAAAGGTAACTGTCTTTGCCTCCTTTTTTTTTTTTTTTTGGACAAACTAGAAAAATCCTCACTTCTGTGAATGATATTCCTTTTAGAGAATATTATCCAAAGTATATCACAGTGATGGAGTGAAAGCTCAAAATAAAGCAGACCTATAAATCTGTTTTTACATTAGAGTACAGAAGAAATTATACATTTTCTAAAAGAAGAAATGAGTTGTCTACAACCGTTTAACACCAACAATCCATCCATTCATAAAACAGAGCTATGACAAAAAAGAACACAAATCAATAAATGTAGACCTAGCTCACCAAAACCACATACAGGTGTAAATAAATTGCAGCTGGTTAAAAATGCTTTTAGATATATTTTACACAACATTTTAAGGTAATCATACATCAACATCATTAGTTCTCAGTACACACAAGCATGAAGCCACTGAGCATCCTGAAGACTAAGAAATGCAGGGCAAGGCCTCCAAACATACAGGAATTTAATGTTTGAAATGGTCATATATGTTGAATTAATTCATTCTCTGTGTTACAGACCCAACCAAAGTTCTAAAATAAAAGAGCTGCTTTTAACAAGCTCCAGTGAAAGAAACAGATCTGCAAAAAATAACATTGCAGGTGCCACAATATTATTGTGTATATATTGCTGCTGGTTTTTTAATAGTCACTCATTCCTTTGGAGAGCAACTTGTAAAAGAATTATTCATTCTTTCTGTGCATACATTTTGAGAATAATTCACTGTACTTTTCCAAATTATTTTCAAAGTGTACACACACAGGATAGGATACAAAACTTTTCCCAGGCTACATTTGAAAGCTTGTCAGCACTCAGAGCTAAGGCCTTTAATCCCAGGCTTTAAATAATTTAGGTAACACTTGATTACTCCATTGCTGGAACGTCAAGCTCTGCAAAACCTGAGTAACACAATATTTGAGGGGAAAAGAGAGAATACTCTACTATAAACACTCAAGTAAAATACATTTCCTGCAAATAAAATGTGAACTGCAGCCTGATGTTTGCAATGCAAACTGTGGTAAAGAACCACTGACGCTGCCCTCCAAAAAACACTTTATTCCAGTTTCCAATAAAATACCCTTTAATGAGGAGTTCTTTGGTACACTAGTGGCAGCTTGCGTGATACAAAGTATCATATTCAGAGGGCTTAAGGAACAGCTTTTCCTAATGCTCATAATATTTAATTATATACCCTAGCTAAAATGTGCACATCAACTTCAGAACAAAAAAGGCCCACCCCCCACAATGCGACACAACACACACACATGATTTAGTCAGGAAAAAAAAAAGTTTTTTACCTTTTTTGTGCACTACGTTTTTTCTTGATAGACCAATTTCATTTTCTCAGGTAATCCACGGGGGATTCAATATTTGCTGTCTGTATACATTTGCTAAATAAATTAAAAAAAAACCACAGTACAAATATCTTTGTTCTCTTAGGTACATCTTTACCTGTACTGTTAACAAAGTCTGAACTACTTCAATTTTTCAGTTGTGTTCTCCACTCAAAAAAGAGTTCGAGCCAACAAAGAAAACTTCTCTGTAGAAAGATTTTTATATAATTTTCATGGGGTAAAAGACATGAACATCATCATGTGGGCTGTATGACAATCTATGCATATTTTGTTACATAGAAGCACCAGCTTACTTAAGAATATTTAAACAACCTAAAATTTTATCAGAAGACAACAGAGAAGAAGAAAAAAAACAAACAAACACCTCCCCCTGCGAATTAAATTATCACTTATTAGGTCCTTTAAGATCCCTTTTCACTCCTGCCTTTGAATTCTTTCTTGCACAGAGGAATACAAAGGTTTTCTCTTATATCCATTAGTTCCTTTTTCCTCCATAGCACACTGTTTAGCCCAGTGCAATATACAGTGCTAGAAAATCAAGACCAACAACATCAAGCCCGCAATTGCACTCAACAGAGTCAATAAATGGCACATTTGACTCTCTCTCATACCATTTTGAACCAAGTCCTCACACAACTTCTGCCCTGACACCTCATCCATCAGCTCTTAAAGCACAAGAGCAGCACCCCACAAGCAAACCTCTTCTCTCCTACGCCACCTCCAGAGTTGAGGCCCAGATGAGAAACAGCTTTATCTTCCAATATAGCAAGGATACACCTCTAAAATCAGACCTTGGCAATTTGACCTAAAGCTATCCTTACTTGCAAAACAAAGTCTCCATCATCTTCAGAGCAAGAAGGAAAGAGAGTGAGAGGGAAAACAGGGGTGGGGGTAGGGGAGAAAGTCCAGTCCTCTGACCTGATTGGAAACTTTGTTGTGGCAAAAAGAAAAAAAAAAGAATCTCTGGCCAGTTGAGAAAGTGCCTATGGTTGCTCTTGTATTGGGACGGTCTGTTCAGAGTTTCTCAATCTTCTTTTCTCTCTCTCTCCCCCCTCTCTTTCTCCCCTTCTCTTGTTTCAAAAGGGGCCTCTGGTCAGCGCTGATTAATAAGTGTTTTTTGTTGTGAAGTGTTGAATAATAGAAGATGGCCAGTGACCCAGGAAAGACTAAACCTTGTGCTACTTTATTGTGGCAAGCTGAGAAAGGGGCTTTAGGACAGAGACCCCAAGCACTGACCCGCACACATCCTGTGGATTCCCTATTCATTCTCACAGCCTTCCAGTCGCCCAGAGCTCCCATTGTTTGCCAAGCAACAATGGAGATTTTGCACAGAAAGTAAAGCTCTCTTCGGATTCCTCCCTGATGTTTTGCATTTGGGGAAACAACCATCCTTAACAGGTTTTTTTTCCCTACACTGAATTTCATGAATACTCTTAGGATTTGGGCTTTTATTCTCATTACTCAAGACTTTCTCTACAAAACTAAGAAAACAAACATTTTCTCTTAATAAATACTTTTTTTTTCTTTTTAATTACACAACACATTTTTCCAGGGGTACTGCTCCCCTAACGATTTAAGGGGAAAAAGAAGTTTCTTTTCTTCTAGTTTTTAACATATCCCTTTGTTTTAATGCACACTACATATCACTGTAATTCCTAAAAATAGCAGTATTCAAGCATACTCTTTTTTGAGTGAGCCAACTGGAGAGTACTGCTTCTTTAAGAAAAAAAAAAAAGGCCGGAAAATTGAAACCTCTTAGTTTATTTCTGCCCTGATTAGGCAAGCCTAGCTTTTATGTCCTGGAAGGCTGGCCCTTTCCCCACACTCCAAACAAAGAGTTCATCCACAGCCACTAAGGAGGGCAAATGCCACCCCATAGACTTGCTCTGATTTACCTGTAGGGTCTAAACCACATTTCTCATTCCAACCTAGGCATTTATTTGCAGTCTAACCATGTGGATAAAAACTCTTGCAGCTGTCAAGCCTTTGGGTAGAAGAAGAGTTAGATGGATCAAAGGCCCCAGGATCTCAAAATTTTGTCTAATTGCTTTCTCTGGTCTGTTATAAACAGATTTTCATTCCTCTTTGGAATCCACTTACACATGTCACCAAGTGGCTAGGATATTTGGGTGTCTGGTTGTGCCTTGCATTTGCGGGTTTTGTGTCTTCTTGTGAATTTATTAGGCATTAAAAAAAAAACAACAAACAAATAAAAAAAAAACAATAGCACACACAATCAACCAAGAGCAGGAGGAGGTTGCAGTCAATAGTACAAATTCCTGTTAAATTGATAAGAATGGGATTTCTTCTCCTTCAGTTATTTGAATTTATAACTGACTGAGCATTATAAGACCTGATAAAAAAAAAAACAATTTTATCAGGACCATTTGTTTCTCTCAGCTTTTACACCTGCTTAGGGAGGTCTAGAAATCCACCCTTTGGAGGTGAGGAAGAAAAGACCAGTCTGTCGGAGAAACCTTTAACAAGTGAAGGGGGAACAACAGTCTTTATTAAGGATATTGGGTAGCAGAATTACCTTGGCGGGGGCGGGAGGCGTTGTAAAACATCCATGTGCAAAAGGCTCTCAGGCTGAAACCCTTTCATCGGTGGCGAGGGGAGGGGGAGGCAGGGCGGGGGCTCGCAAACCCCCAGCTATCTCCATTTGTCAGTGGCACAGAGGAGGGGTCGTAAAGCCAGCGGTGCGGAGGGCTGGGCTGCCCGGTGGTCCGCCAGCCCCGCACACCCACCCAGCGGCTGGTGCCCAAAGCGGGACGCGGCTACAAGTGCCCTGAGAGCGCCGGGCTCAGCCCGCGGCCTGCCGAACCCCCGGCCGGGGCGGTGCGGGGCAGGGGACCCCGGCCTTTCACTTTCATGCCCACCACAGCAACGCCAGGAAGAAGGGAGTGGGGGGAGGAGTAGAGGGGGGCCAAGGCAAGCGCCCTGCCGTATTGTTCCACTGCCGAATTGATATGCTAATTCCCCTTGTGAGGGCATCACAAAGAACACCTTGCACTTCTGAAAGACTTTTGTGTCCTGGACGGAGAAGTTTATTATCAACTAATTAGCAACAACTTCTAGCAATGAGTAGGGTTACATTTTCATAAGCTTTGAACAAACATCCTGAGCTGCGTTGTGTCAGGATGATGGGCTTGCTAAGGAAAATAGAGTCCTAAATCAGGGAATGAGCTTTAATAATTAGCGCCTGCTATATAAGGAACCTCTGTCGACGTAGGTCTTCTTCCGAGGCTTTTGATTCACATTGCTTGCAGGCTTGCAAAAACCATGACAAGCACTCTACAAAACAAAATCTTACTCAGGGATGACTAGCCATTTTTTCCTTCATAATAAGGCTCTTTTCTTCCAACCGAAGAGCATTTTAGACTACCTCGACAATGCACCAAGGATCATCAGTTTATGAAGAAGCTCAGTACGACTAAGCATATTCCTATTAAATATTATTTTGAGAGGCTTGTTGCAGGCAGTCTAGCACTTCAAATATAAAAATCATCTGGGAAAAGGGAAGGTCATCTTTGAAATTACAAAAAGGAAACATCCATCAGTTTCACAGTTTTTCTCTTAGTTGTGGGATTTGGGGGTTTTGTTTGTTTGTTTGTTTTAATTTTGGTTTGATTTTTATTTCTGTGATATGCTCATTATACTCTTTCCAAAGAAGGAAGACCCCGTTTCAGTACTAGGTTAGCTCAGTCCTCTTCCTCTGGACTTCCTGTATCTTTGGAAGCAAAAGGATATGCTGGTTCCTTGACTGAAAGCAAAACTAGGAAAAACCAGGAGGACTTTACCACTGTAGTAAGTGCTAGTTATTTTCTTATTGACTTTATGCAATAAAAATAAACCAGAAAAAACCCTCTGAAGGTAAGGACATTCTAAGGTTTACTGATAATTCTTATTGACTGGAAACAAGATGCTTACAGCTTCACATTATACTGTGGGGTTTTGGCTTTTGAGGTGCGTGTGATTTGACAGAGGGAGGAGGTGGGCGGGAGTATCATATTGCAGTTCAAATCAGTACTAGATTGATTTTGCAGTTTATATGTGGGGCTCCAGTGTGGCCTTCCAAAACCTGTCCTGGTCCTGAGGAGAGCACTGAGGAAGCTACAAGCCTTGGGCCTATACTGGGATGCAGAAGAAAGCAGACCAGCTGTGGCTGCTTTTGCAATTCACCTTATTCTCTGCTATTCCGCTTATTTAATGGGTAAACTCACTCTCCATCACTTGATCTCTTTCTGTTCCCTTCTCCAAGCAAATTCATTTGTTTAAAATCCTAAAAGGTGGTATAAGGTCTTATTGAAACCCAGCAACGTAAGGGGTGGGAGTGGATTAGATTCCTTCATTTCCTTTCAGTAATCCTAAATGCAGCTATCTCTGGTTCCTTAATCTCC
This sequence comes from Pseudotriccus pelzelni, assembly GCA_035584735.1. Taxonomy (NCBI): domain Eukaryota; kingdom Metazoa; phylum Chordata; class Aves; order Passeriformes; family Tyrannidae; genus Pseudotriccus; species Pseudotriccus pelzelni. The sequence goes on from JAWMRA010000078.1 coordinate 115,706,124, forward strand.
TCTAGAGTCGGATTACCACCCATTTGAGCAAGTGCAGCTGGAATTAGGAGATGACAAGCATGCAAAGAAAGTGCCAAGAACTCCTGAGGTGACCAAGATGTCGGGGTGGCCCTGGCCACCCCACAGTGCCCAGGGGTCCCCCAGGGCCCCGGGCTGTGGAGAGAGGAGATGGCGGGTGGCCCTGGGCCGGGCGGTGCCCACCGGCCCCCCGGCATGGACCGGCCTTTCTTTTCGCTGTGGTTCCGCAGCTGCAGGGCCACCGCTGGGTTGCTTTGGCGCTTCAGTTGCCTGATGACAGACTTCTGCCAGCCCTGCAGCTCTCTGACATGGCCAGGCTAGCCATACTCTGCCATACACAAATATGTAATATATATATACATATGTATACACATGGATGATTGTTCCCACATTTGCCAGAACAAAGAATTGACATAAAATAGTCAGTCAAATGTGGAGTATGTTCAACCTTGCTTATACTTTTCTCTGTCCGCCTGGAAAAAAGTCAACCTACATTAGAACACATGTATGTGTGTGCGGTTACTTTTTGAAACAATCCCTCATATTTGATTGAAATGGAATATGCTACCATGTATATTTAAGATTAAAGCTTTATTTTTAAAGGTCTGTAATCCTTTCAAGGAGATTTTGTTGATATAAGGCTTCATCAGAAAGTAATTGTGGATTGTATAGCTCTGACCTTTGCAGGAAGCAGGGTGTAGGTCTGCACAGCTGAGAAATACTGTGCATCAATTTCTTGGGAAGCCCCTCCAGACCCGCTAAGTATGCATACAAGTTCAAGAATTTATTTAAAAGGTTACAATTAGTGGTTCAGTCGTCAAAGTTGGGGATGTGGTATTTTTATACTGAGTGAAATACATGATTTAAATATACTTTAAAAAAAAAATAAGGCCAGGCCTTCTACACAAATTGGAGGCAGCTAAATGCTCTTTTGTGCCTGCAGCTCTAAGGAGGCTGTGATGCATGAGAAGGAAAGTGACTGACTTAACTCATTGGGATTCAGGGAACGACCTGCCCTCTTTCGGGAAAAAAAAAAAAAAAAAAAAAAAAAAAAGGACG
>JAWMRA010000078.1:115707210-115931316 GCA_035584735.1 Pseudotriccus pelzelni
GAAGAAGAAAAGTAAGTGTGTATGTGTGTGTGTGTGTGTATGTTCGTGTTCGTGTATGTGTGTGTGTGTGTGTGTGTGTGTGTGTGAGAGAGAGAGCAGAGAGAGAGAGAGGAGGGGGAGACTCACACAGAGTCCTGCTTTTCTGAGCTGAGAGCTGACGTTTCCTGAGCAGAAAGTATTAGGAGAAACACAGCATCTTGTCTCTTTGCTGCATTTACACAATGAAATCACTTCTATTTTTATTCCTGCTAACCGGCCGGTTTTGCTTGAATCCACTCCGAGAGATGGACAATGGGAACAAACAAGTACTTAAAAACAACTTAAAAAAAAAAAAAAAAAAAAGGAGGAAAAAACCCCAAACAAACCCAACCACGCTGGGATGAGGATTACTCACTTTAGCGCTGGCTGTAAGTACGAGGTCTCTTGCTGTATTTCAGAGCGATAGTGGCAGGCTGTTGTTTAGGATGGAGTTGCTCCGGTTTGTTTTGATTCTTTGTTGTTCTACATCTTTTTTATTATTATTTTCTTTTGTTTTGTCTTTAATCTATCACCCCCTCTTTGCCAGCCTTCTGCCGACTTAATGAGATAAGGAAATAAAAGCGGGAGAGTGGCGGGCAGCTGAGCGGAGCGCGGCGCGGCGGCAGGGCAGCAGCCGGGGGTGCGGGGCTCCGCGGGCGCGGAGGAATGTCCGGTGCTGGCAGTGCGGGGAGCAGAGGACTGTCTTCGGCATTAGTTTGTGGGCTCAACTGGAATGAAAATGCGCTTTTTTTTTTTTTTTTGGCACGGTAATTTGCGCGCCTGTGTGTGTACATACACATCCCAGGCAGCCTGGTCTGCTCGGGTCTGTGCAGTGCATCGTGCATCCGCCCAGCTTGAAGGAATGCGGTGGTCAAAACAGCTTTCCAGAGGTTTGGTTTTTTGTAATTCCAACCCCCCCACACACATACACACACGCTCCTAAAGTGTACATGTGATAGTGGTACTTTTCCCTAGAAGGATTTGCTTTGAATAAACTAAGAACAGAACTGTCTCCCTCTCGCCTAGCCTAGTTGCTTTTCTCCCCCTCCCTTTCCTCCTTTCTTTCTTTATTTCTGTGAGAGCGCTTCTGGGAAAGCGGATAGGTTGGAGGGGAAAGCTTTTGAAATCGTGGGGGAAAATGTAAGAGAATTGAGAGGGTCCGGGCTTTCTTTGTGTGCTGCTGAAGCCGCGGAGCTGCTTTGTGCTTTGGAAGGAGAAAATGGCGAGTTCTATTGTGTTTAGGGCATTTTCTTCCGGTACAAGGGTTTTCCCCCAAATCTTAAATACTTCAGGGCTCTTTTGAAAGAAATCTCCCAGCCTACGAAGTGTGAATGGCTTCAGTTCTGCCTTTTCCCCAGCCGGTAGCACCTCACATTCGAGAGATCCCACACATTTCTCCTTTGCAGGGCTAGTGCACAATTTCTAAAGCTGCTGCATTCAGACTCTCTTGCAGCGGAGGGGCTATTTCAGCTGCTCTTTGCCCGCGTTATTCAGCTCAGAAGGGCAGGTTATGAGAGAAGTGGGAACTGAAGAAATAACATTACGAGACCTGTCCTTCCTTTTAAATGCTGAGGAGCAGCGTTAGCCAATTGTGTGTGTGTATGTGATCTGAGAAAAGATTCGTGAACGACCGTCTGACTTTTCCACTAAATTATTTAAACTTTATGTATACTTACACATATGTGTATGAGACAGAGAGTGTATCTGTGTGCGCGTGCATGTAGCCATGTAGCAAGATCTTTCTTTTAGCTTCGGAAAGAGGCCATGTGTATGTAAACTGAGATTTTAGAGCACATTTAACCACTGTGTGCAAGATATTACCGTTGCAACGTGCAATGCAAAAAATAGTTCGCAGTGTTGTCAGTTCTTTCCAGGTCAGCCCATAGGTAGGTACCAGTTACCAAAAACCGCTTTTGAATTTCCACGTTAATCCGTTTAAGCAAACAAATGAGAGTCCGAGGTTTAAACACGCTTGTCCGATATTAACCACTTTACATTAGAATGTGGGCTTGCCCAGGCGTCAGTGATTAAAAGCTCTTTGAAACAGCAGAGCTACCAAATAAAACCCAAGAAAGGTAAATCCTCACCACCAACACCACCTCTTAAGGTTCTGAATTTAAAAAAAAAAATAGTAAAAAAAAAAAAAAAAGCTTTATTAATAATCACCACAAAGCAGAGGCGTTGGTGGAAGTGCCTCGGAGGGGCCGCTGGCTCCCCGGCCCGGCGGTGGCGGGGGCCGCGCGGGCGCGGAGGGGCGCGCAGGGCCGCCCGAACGGCCGCGGGAGCAGCGCCCGCTGCCGCCGGCGGGTCAGGACCATGGACAGGGACCGGGAGCAGACGGGGCCGGCCCGTGTCACCCCGCTAAGAGGGGGTGAGCGGGGCTGCCTGCCGCCACGGAACGCCGAGGGCCCGGGCTGCTCTGTTTTTCTTGCTATCCCTTTCGTGTTGCTGCTCAAACTTCTAAGCAAAAGACTTGAGAAATTACATTTATAATTCTCCTGCAGCAGAGCAAGGTCTGTTAAAATGCCATGGCAGGGATTTCTCTTCTTACTGCCCGCAAAAGAAGTAAAAGGATCTCTCCATTCTGCATACGATTGCTTTTTTCCCTTCAACTCCGAGCCAAAAATAAATCTACTGCTCGGATCGGCTGAATGACAGTGGTGTAAATTAAATTGATTTTATCAGTGACCAAGTTCCACAATTGGAAAAATTAAATGCCACTTTGACAGACAAGGATAATATGGAACAGATCTATAAAACAGCTCCTTTGAACAACAACAACAACATCAACCCAACAGGAGCCTAGATACTGGCGATCCCATCTTCTTCATCCTGCTCCGTTATGTCACATCATCTAGTTTGCCTTTCTGCAGAACCGAAATGATTGAAACCATTGTTTGATGCAAAGGGACTAGCGATGATGAGTCATGGACTTTATGCCACAGCAAAGGCAACAGACACGATTCTCAGGCAAATTTCTTTTTTTATTTTGATCACGCTTCTAATTGGATTCCCTTTTCAGATGCACTTTGCGGCACTTTCAACCCGCCCCACAGCTCCAGCAAACTCAGGGCTGAGCTCCGGGAAGGACAAGCCGCTCTGCCTCCACCTAAGAATTGCACAAATGCAAATTCCAAGTCCTTTAGCCGGGAAAAGCCCTACTTCTGCACCTGCCCCCGGCTTCCCAAGGCGACAGGAGGCCCTGAGCCACCTCTGCGCTTCCTGCCCGGCCCGGCCCGGTGCGGCCCGGCTCGTCTCGGCTCGGCTCGACTCGCTGCCCTCTCGATGGGGCCTGCCTGCCGCAGAGACACCGCATAGCTCCGGGGCCGGGGGAGCGAGCTGTCCCCGCACGGAGAGCGAACCACTCCCGCCCGCTGCCCGCCGCTGCCTCGCCGGGACGGGCACAGCGGGAACAAAGCCCGCGGGGCACGGAGCGGCCTGGCCCGAGTCCGTTGTGCTCCCGGGGTCTTGCTGGGCTCCGGGGTGCTGCGGGCAGGAGGCTGGGGCGGCGCGGAGCCGCGGGGCGCGGTGGTGCCGCAGTGAGGGGGGGGTCGCCTGCCGTGCGGGGAGGGTGACCTCTGGGTGAGCCGGCGATCAGGCTCCTCTTCCTCGCTATGACTGTACAGATTCATGTGACATTGAGGTTGGGGAGGTGGGAGGAAGGCGGGGGAGTTGGGGGAGAGGACCCGGAGGGAAGGGGGAGGGATGAACTTTCTGCTGGGCTCGGCTTTTCACACCTTTCTCTCCCGATGATGCGTGAGGACGTTTTGGGAGAGAGTGGCTCGGCGGGGTCTCCTCCGAGCAGGTCCCCTCGACCTTGAAGGGACCCGGCGGGCGGCGTGGGTCTGGGATTGTGCCGGGTTTCAAGGACACGGGAGATGATCAGGACTTTGGGAGCCAACATCTGCCTGGCTGGTGACGTCAGCAACCCCGTGTAATCCTCTTGTACTGAAGGCAGATGCCTTATTTGTTTGGCTGGAGAGGCATTAATCCCTAATTCTGGAGCAGCAAGCGAGGGGGAGAGACCGGACCGCTTCCTATCCCCCGAAAGCAGCTAGCGGGGCTCTCCTCCTCTGCTCTCCGCGGCTCCGACTGGGCGGAGGAGCCGTCAGCCCCCGGCAGGTTTGACCGTTTTCTTTTTGATTATGATTTTTTTTTTAGTATTCGGAATGGTTTCTTTTTTCTTATTTCTGTTTGAATGGTTGGATTTCCCCCTGTGGATTTAGTTCTTTGCTCTCGTACGCTCTTCAAGCCGAGAAAGAAGGGGGAACTGCTGCTCCCCACCCCACTCCACACCCTTTTTTTTTTTTTTTTTTTAATTTTAAGCTTTCCCCTGTGCTTGTTCTCCGGGGATTTCTCAGCGGCGGGCAAGGGGGTTGCTCTCCGCGGTTGTCCGCGGCTGGCTTCTTCCCACCTCGCTGCAGAGATCCAGATGCCCGCTCGCCTCGGCGCTGCGGTGATGGGCGTTCCGCCTTGTCTCTCCTCGGCCGCGGACAGAGCAGCCCCACAGGCTCAGGTCTGGCCGGCCCCAGCTCCGCGTCAGTCCGTGTGGCCCCCCTTCTCTTCCCTTCCCTTCTCTTCCTCCCCTTCCCCTTCCCTCCCCGCCCTTCCCCTGCTCTGACTCCCCCCTCTCTTCCTTTTGTCATCGGCAACCGCGCGGCGTGCGACTCCCGGCGCCCTTCCCTCCCCGCTTGCCTTTCCTTTCCTCCCCGCCTGCCTTTCTAACGCTCTTGCTTTGTCTGTTTTCCAGGCCGCCGCACGCAGGAGCTGCGGTGCCGAGGGGGGTCGGAGCCGTCTGCCCAGTTTGCCCCCAGATGCCCCGGCAAGTGACGGGAAAATCTCTGGGAAGCCCAGCCCGCCGCAGGAGCCCCGGTGCCGCCGCATGCAGCCGCAGCACATCCCGCTTCGCCTCCTCTCTCTCTCCCGGGCCCTGGGGCCGAGGAAGCAATCGAGGTCAGCCGCCCAGTTCCCAGGGTCCGGCCGTGGTCCAACCTGCAGGGTGATGCAAGGTGCCCGGCCACTCCGCTCCTCCCCGGCGCACCATCGTCACCGAAAAGGAATGGTCCCCGTCCTGAGCGGTGAAAGATGGCAAAAAGCGTAATAATAATAAAAAAAGCTTAGGCTGATTTTATTTTTTTTAATTATTGTAATTACTTCACCCCTCATTTCCTCACTCGCCAGTTCAGTGTAGGCAGGCCAGATGGACTGCCCAGACCCTCCCGGGAAAGGGGCAGGTGCGAGTGAGTTAAATTTTTTTCCACTTTACAAAGAAAGATGCCACGTCCTGCCCGTTCATTTTTCATCGCCGAAAGACCCCCTCTCCACCCTCCTTCTCCCGGCCGAGAGGAGCGGGGATGCTCTGGAGGTGAGGGCTCCTCCCGCCCGTTCTCCAGAGAAGCCGCAGGACCAGGCGGACCGAGGCACCCGGAAAGAACGGTCATCCCCCTGAGCCAGGGATGCCAAATCACAGACGTCGAGTCGGAGAGAGCCACCTCCTGTGTTTAAAATCACGCGAAGATACTGGTGAAATTAAAGCAATCGCCTGGAAGTGTGTAATAGGCACACGCTTAATTTCTCTCCCCTTTTTTTTTTTTTTTTTTTTTAATCCATTAAGTACATATTTAACAGCTTCCTGAGCATGGCAAACAACAGCCTGGCTAGTAGGAAAATTCGAGCAGGAGTTATATGCAGCCCGGGACAGGACGGGACTAGGGCGAAGGGAAACCACCGGGTTTTTTTTCGGGGATCAGTTGCTGTTCTGCTTCCAGAGAGAGAGAGAGAGAGAGAGAGCGCTGTAAGGCTCTGACTCTCCGTGTTCACAGCGGACCTTGATTTAATGTCATACAATTAAGGCACGCGGTGAATGCCAAGAGCGGATCCTCAAAGCAGCATGAAAGATCTCGCTGTACATACCATAACAAAAACGTTAACAATAATAGAAAGCTGAAAATTAAAAAAAAAAAAAAAAAAAGGAGAGACAAAGCAATAAAGAGCTCGACGACCTGTACTCACCTACGGAAACCGAGACTAACTAGGACTGGCGTACTGATCGGCTTAGCCCAGAGGGGAGGAGATGTCGCTGCCACGGGACGGGCGCCCACGGGGGCAGCTGTCATCAGCAGGTAACGGGGCCGTGGGGGACTACTGGAGCGGTGGGGTAGCCGTGGTGGTTTTTCAAGGTAGTGGTGACTCGATCTCTTGCTTTCTTGGGCTGAACCATGTAAAGTCGATTAATGGGAAATAAATACATTTTCTAATATTATCATCGCGAGGATTGTTCTTTGCCCATCGCCCAGCCGGTAGCTAGGGGTGCCCGCTCGGTAATGGCTCCTCCTCTTGCGGGGCTCCTCTGGAAGCCGAGGAACGCGGGCCCCGGGGCAGTGGCGAGGTGCGCGGGAGGCAGCGGAGCATCGTCTGTGCCGCGGGCCGGCAGAGTCATGTGCGGCGCTGGTGGATGGGTTCGGGGGATGCTGGAGGTGCGGCGGGGTCACTGCAGCAGAGCCGTGTGCGGAGAAGCAGCCGGGATGCGCGAAGAGGGCTGTGCGGCTGTTGCGACGGGGGAGCGGGGGAGAGCAGCGTGAGCGGACGGTGTGGGGAGAGCGGCGCAGAGCGGTGCCGGCGGGCAGCGGAGCGGCGTGCGGGCTTTGTGCACGGGGCTGGGCGGCAGGGCGAGGCGCAAGGCGGCGGCTTGCGAGCGCTGAGCGGGGGGCGGCGGCGGCGGGGTAGTGTGTGCGGGGCAGCTTACGCGCGGGGGAGGGCGGCGGGGCGGCGGTGGCAGCGCGGCGTGCGCGGGGGCTGGGGCGTGTGCGGCCGGGGCACCGGAGAGGCGGCTCCGGTGGAGGCGATGGCGGTGGCGGGGCCACGCCGGCGGGCGAGGGGAGGGGGCGGGGGCGGGGACGGGAGAGGCCGGGGTCTCCGCGCCGTCGGCGGCGGAAGTCTTTGTTCCGCGGGGCCCCGGAACAAAGGAGCGGAGAAACCGCGCAGCGGCCAGGTGGGGGCCGGGACCGCGGCCGGCGCTGTCCCTGGTGCTGGCAGCGTCACCGAGCTCCCGACGCGGGCAGCCAGACCACCTGTTCCCGGTCGTGCAGGCACGTCCCGGTGGCACCGGGTGGCCCTCGTGATAGGAGCGTTCACGAAGGAAGAAAACCGAGCATCCGTGAGGGTACGGCAGGAGAGCGGCTTGGCCTGCGCCTTCCGTGTGTGCGCGGTGCACAGCCGCTACCCCGGCGGAGTCGCCGAGAGGGTCCCCGGCGCATCCCTCCCGTCGAGTCCTTCCCACCCCCACTCTGAAACAGCCGGGTTGGAAGCAGGTCCTGCGGGGGCTCTATCACGCTCCCGTCCCGGCTCCGTTCGTGGCCATCTGCCGCGGCCTAATTCTACTCTGCCGTCTATCAAATGGCAGCCACAGCCAGCCAGGGCAGGGGATGCTCTCAAACACTAAATAAGGCAAAACAACTAAGAAACAGCAATAACTACAAGAACCATAATGATAACAACACCATCTGCCTGAAGGTCGTAGAGCTTTGTCCTCTTTCCTATTGCGCTCAGGAGACAGCACTGACTGCAGTGGGTTTTTTACCAAAAACTGGATTGCAAATTGGACTGATCATCCTTCTCTGAAAAGGGATAGAAGAGGAGAAATCCTGCTTTTCCCCCAGCCTTTTCATTTCCTTGTAATCATCCTTGCACTGTCCAGTACACAGATGAAGTACATGGGCTACTCCATCCTTTCTCTTTAGCTCAGCGAGCTGGGGATGAGTCTTTCTCAGTGCTCTGCCTGCTCCTGCCATGCCACATAGCTTCTCTCATTTCTTATTTTTGAGCTGCCTGTTCACATATATACATCTACCTGCACACACATATGCACATTTTCAATGCACCCTCAGAGTGCCCTAATTTCTATTTATAATTTCTTCTTGTTTATGTGTCCTTTGTAAGATCCAGCACTTCACAGGATCTCAGGAGAGCCATGCAGAAAACAGAGAAAGTCCGTCTTCACCTGCTCATGAGTGGGCCAGGATGACATACAGCTGAGATTAACCCTAATACAGGTAGAGAGCAGGGAGGTCTTTAAATATGTTGTGTCCCGAGCAGCCTGAAGGACTCAGCTGAACACTTTGCAGGATTACAAACGTGAGTTTTCCACCCCTGCACTAAGGCATTATCTCTACCACATATCACTTCTTCTTGTTTTCTTGGAAATCAATGCTAAAGATTTGTTATAAACATTCTGTACTTCCATAGCAAAAGAAACATAAATGTGTAAGTGAACCTTTTGCTGCCAATCTCTCAATATAGTTTTAAAAGTGTTTCTAAATGTTTGGAAAGAAATGGAACTTTGGAATAGATGGAGGGTTTTTTTGGAAAGCGTCCAGAAACAGGGAACCTTCCTTACCTTCTAAACTACAGTATCAATAATAACAGTGGTGATGATGATGATGATGGAGCACATAAAAAATGGATGTAAGGAAGGTCTGAAGACCCAGATGATGAACTGTGACATCTAGAGCCATGTGTTTCCCCCTCGGATGTCACACTGCTGCTGTAGGGGCGCTGAGGTTCTGGTGGCGGCACCTGAAAGTAACCTGCTCTTAATATTAACCACTCGCCTTCTTACTCCAAAAACAGAACAAAACCCCTGCTCTCTGCAATTTTTCTTGGGGGTAGTTTGATTTCCAAGGCTCCTCACGGGGAGGAGCAGGGAGCACTGCCTGCCAGGCTCTCCTTGAGTTAGAAGAAGACACCCACGCCCTCCCACTCCCCCCCCCTCTTTTTTTTTTTTTTTTCCCAATTGTTTTTCGTTTTTCCCTCCTTAAGCGACGCCTGCCCGGAGCCGGGGGGGGCAGAGCCTGGCCCCAGGACGCCCCCGGGCTCTGCCCCGGCGGGGCCGGGCGGGTTGCGGGACGAGGCTCCTCCTCGGCCGGCGCTGCCGCGACCCCTGGCGGCCGCGCACGGCGCAGCGCCCGCCGCAGCGCAGCGCAAGTCCCGCTCAAACCCGGCGCGGCAGAACACGAGAAATTTCAAGTACGAACCTTTTAGAAGCGATTGTTCCAGATCAAAAATAGCATTTAAAAAAAAAAAGTCTTTCTAAAATGTTTTGCTACGCGGGGCGTGAGAAGTGATCTTTACCTGCCTCCCCGGTGGGAATCGAGGCTATCTGTCTCATGTAAATTCAGGTCTGTAGAGTATCATCTGTGACATGAAAATATGAAGGGAAATTAGCTACTACCTGCTTACTGCAGCTGTTAAGGCAGTCTGGGCCACCAGTTTCACTAAGGGACAAATGGTCCTTCTATAGCAAGAGGCAGACTCAAAGTATTGTCCAGTTAACAAACACAGGCCAGTCATTTTTAAAAAGTTAAAATCTAGCTCTTGAATCAGGATGATTAAACGCCAACATTTCATTTTGTTTCATTTGCCATGTACTCCAAGTGGTGGCTAAGAAAAGTGTAGAGCACCGGTAAGTCAGGCAATAAGCAAAACAAACCCTCCATCAGAACAAGCACTGTTCCACTGTCTTCACCCTGCAGAGCTGTTCTGGTAGCAGGATCTTCCCACTGAGAGAAGCAGAGGAGAAGCAACGTGTGTGGTGCTTCAAGGCCTGCTGCACGGTGATGACTGCCACAGGGTGGGAAAGTGGCTGAGCCAGCCACCCAGGTATGTCATGAGTTTAATTTTCACACTCTGCACAAAATTCCTCACATTTCTTTTGTGTTGCTTAGCTCCTCTGGTACTGATAAATTACCACAATAATTGAGGAGTGAGATAATAGAGATAGTAATTTGCAGTCTAATGTAAATTAATTTTTACTTAATCAGGAACTGCTTTAATAGCATGGTGGGTATTAGGAGTACCGCACTACTCAATACTAAATATTTGTGTGTCTGAAGTAGTCTTGTAAAAACCTGACTAGAGAAGTCCCACAATCAGAAAATAGGGAAGAAATACCAAATCTTAAACATGCTGTTAGTATAAAATACTTTAAATTGTAAATCAAGAACACTTTAATGAGCACTAGGAACCCGTTAAATTAACTTTGTGTACTGTTCACACTAAAGTTGTTTTATAATCTGCCATATTAAAGTAATTCTGCTTATACGGCAGTGAAGTACAGGTTGCATGTTAAATAATTTTAACTAAAATACACACTTAATACTTGTACAATAGTACTTAAAATGTAATCTAAGGTAGTTAACTCCATCACTAATAGGTTTGTAAAAGTTTTTCGTACAAGAAAATGCAAGATAAAATTCTCTGTTTACAGCAACTAACTAGTGTATATTTGAACTGATCTTAATGAATGCAGCTGGTAAAGAAGTTAATAAACAAGGCAATAGCATTATTTTCTTAGAAATTTAAACAGAGAATAACATAATTATTTGAAGTATTATTACAGTACTTGAAACATGGAAAAACCTAACACACATAGGTCTTTCCAGCTTCAGAGGGTTATGACCCAGCACTGTCATGTCATTTGGCACAATCTGTATAAGACAACTGTTCAGTCTTTTCTGAATCTAAAACTTATTCCATACACTATTTCTCTTTCTCTCACAAACTAGATCTACTGGAGGTATTGAAAGTATTTTCAGACCATTTAAATCATTATTATTTGATTTACTGTTATATGTCCAGTGTATGAGACAATCAACTGAGAGAACATTTTTTAATGAATGTACAGGTCTCTGTAAAAAGCTCTTAACTTCATGCTGTTGTTTTTCAAACCTAATTAAGAACTTTTTGCTATTTGTCCTTTCCTTAGATGCTATATGCTCAGCCTACTATTATTTGTGGATAAAATGAAAAGAGCAGCTGTGACAGGAAAACTAAAGGTACAGATTTTAATTTTTTACCATTGACACTTTCAAGTAATCTGCCAGACTGGGTGAAGTCCATTAAAAATCAAGGGCACAACTTCTTTCAAATTAGAAAAATTTGAATATGTCTGACTTATATTAAATTGAACAGAGGAATAAAAAAAAAATTATGTTGCTGTCACTAATTAAAGCAATAATTAGTGAGATGTTGACCTATTTTAAAGATTTATAGTTCCTCTTCTCTCTTCTGTAGAGGATTCTAAAGACCAATCAGAATAAATCATTTCCTTGAAAAGAGTGCCAAAATCCCAAAAGAGAACAGAAAAATCAGAGTGTTTTTCTTCTTTGCATTTCTTTTGGTCAATTTCAAACAATTAAAATGTCAGATTCCCCACATTAGTCAAACCGGTGACATCAGCTATAGGTTTCAGGTCACAAACATTTAAGAAACACATAGAGACCTCTCAGGTAAAAAGAAGTGTTAATTTTATCTTGGTTAATTATAAAATCAAAACAATATACATATGCGCCTGTTCAGATGGATCTTCTGCACTTATATGTTCACAAACCTGATTTCAGTAAGCTTGACTTTTTAGCAAGATGTTGCAGTCTTAGACCAAGAGCCAGGTTTAAACATGCATGGAGAAGATTTGGAGCACATAGGATGCAATACACATTTCAAAAGGAATTCCATCCTTCCGTAAACGAAGTCTAGATTTAAGATGGCACTGCAGCACATACTGCAGTCCCCAGCTGTGCTTCAGATCCACAACTCCGTACTGGAACACGAGCCCTGCTAATTCCCAGGACAGAACAAACACTTTGGGGCTGTTGAATCCCTTTGAACTGAAGGTTCATATTACTCACACAGCAACGTGTCTGACCAAGGTCAGTGTTCACGCTATACTCTTAGTGCAGTCAATTAAATGCATCCAAGCGCTTCTTATTAATATATACGCAATAAAAATAGAGCATTAATCCTACATAAAGAGAAATAATGCATAATAATAGCAGAGTTGGCCCAGAAACACTTTTCTGTATCTATGAAAAATGTAGGACTTCTGGAATATTATGTGAGAAAGAACACAATTACTTTTTTAAAGATTGGGAGTAATAGAAACAGAACAAAATGTCACTTGAGAACATGGAACATCATACTCCGGAATAAATGAAATTGTTTCATGTTGTCAGTTAGGACTATGAGTGTCTGGAAGAAGAGGGAGGAAGAGGACTTGGGGTATTATTTTGTTGCATAATATCTGTATGCCAGGTTTGTGACATACACCTGGAAAAAAAAAAAAAAAGCTAGTGGGATACTATTAGTGGGAATTATTTTATGCTGTAACCCTGGATGTAGGCAAGCCTTCATTGGGATTATGTTGCCTCATTAATCGTGGTCAAGCAAAAAGGCTACCAAGATAGCAAAGAGGATGAAGAATCTCCAGTCATGAGCTGATCACAAGAACTTGATTTGTCAGGTCAGCAAAGTGAAGTCAGAGGGGAGGTGTGGCAGTTCTTGGCAAATACTAGAGGAGAAACAATGCTAGGATAGGCAAAGACGTAATTCTATTACTAGGATGCTAGTACTAATGTTACTCAGAAAAAAAAATCCAAAACCCTAATCTAGGCATAACGGGAAGTAAATTAATAAATAACCTCAACCTTCTCATAAGCTGGTGGAGGTCAAGAAAAAATCATTTTAAGAGTGAGTAACTGAATTCATTTACTAGGAAGAGTATTCTGACTATTTTCTACTGAAATCTAAAAAAAAAAAAAAGAGTAGATCTCAGCCTGGATAAAGAAAAATATTTCATGTGTATGTAGGAGCTCAAAATGTAGGACAATTGTAAAATAAGAACATGTTTTGAAAGGGAATGAGAGAAAGAACGAGAACAAAAGAGAAAGTGAAAGAGGAAGAGACAGAGAGAAACAAGGAGAAACAAAGAGAAATAGGAAGAAACTGAGAAAAGGAAGGAAGAGAAGTATTTTCAAATCAAAGAAAATGTTCACAACAAGGTGTTTTAATCCATTCATTCAAGGTGAATTTTTGAATTGGGTAAATTGACAATATGTACAATTTCACTGCTTGGTTTCAATGAATCAGCAATTTTTCTTATAAATATTATTTAAAAATCCTAAGTGCACTGCTATGTGAATAACCTGTGTTCTTTTTCAAAGTGTTCTTTCTGTCACTATGCAAAATTTGCATAATAAGATACACTTCAATATGTCAATAATATTGTAAGCTTACAGGAACAGAAAATCCGGGTATGTTATGGCTGGCTAAAATTGCTGGAAATAAATTCTCTAAATCAAGGGATTCAAAAGCTTTTCTCTTTGTTAATTTTTCGATTTTAAGCAAAGAGATAAGGCAAATGCAGGGATGACTTGTTTATGGGTTTTGTAGACTGACAGAAGAATATTTAGTAAGGTTTATGTTATACTAACTGCAAGCAATCAAAGAAACACAGATCCTGGATGATTATGATTCGGAACACATATGTATTGTTTTTCTCTGCACGGTGATTTGCGTACAGGCATATAGAGATTAAAAATATGAATAAATAAATGCACCCCAGATACCAACTATATTAACAAATAATCCATTTTCAAACAATTAGCAGTCCATAAAGGCATGTTACATCACGTTATAAATTTCAGCAATTTATAAACTTTTTTTTTAATTTTTTTATTTTCTCTCGACTTTGGAGACAAAGAACACAGCAGACAAAAGTCACCTAAGGATGCAAAATCTTAAGGAAATCCTAAATACAGGAAAACAAGAAGTTAGAAATGAAAACACCTGACTTTTTTTACCATCTTAAACTACAGGAAAACACTGCCACCTTTGCAGATACAACACATGAGCCTGTAAGATGTGGATGTGAAGGAACAAAGACTACCCAAGCTCACCTGCATGGAAACCATGAAACTGCCTGGAAAATTTGGGGAATACTGAGCTGAGCATTTATTAGGAAGATAGCCACCGATTCTGAGTAGAAATGAAGAAAGAGTTCAATTCAAACTTCAGTGAAGAGAAATAATTCTGCAGAAGAGAAGCACAGAAAGGAGACAAATAGTTCAAACTACAATACAACTGTGAAAAGTACTTTTTTTTTCATTTATAATGCATTTTCTTCAGTTGCCTGTGCTTATCCTTTTGTGTTCAGCTTAAGACATTTGCGCAAACAAGATTCTTTAAAATTTTGTGGGCAAACACAAAAATCACTAGATTTTTATGTCTCCACATGCACATGGTTTCATTCAATTTATTCAAGTGCTCACCCTCTCAGAAAGTAAGAACAATTTTGTCCACCAAGCAAGAACTACAGACAGGTCCCAAGTGATAAACGGATGCCTTTGAAGAACCTTTTTCTGGTGAAAGCTTGTCAGCAGAAGATGTATTTGTCGGATTCCTGACTGCAGCACATTTCTTCCTTGAGCCACACGAAGCAGGATGAAGGGCAGAGGAGATAGTGATTTGGGATAAACCTGGAGCACTGGGACTACAGTTCCAGCCCAAAGCCTAACTTGAAGGAGGGGATATGAGAGTCTGATGAGGAACAGGAGGATTGGTTCTCCTTCTTCTTATGTATGCCCAGATCTGGAATTTAGAAAGACTAATAAAGGCAAGCAGTAACTGAGTACAGGCAGGAAAAGGCAATAGCAACTCATTTGAAGCAATTACAAATGTCAGAGCTACATCAGAAAAGCCCTATCAGTGAAAGATGGCTGATCTTTTGAAACACTCCTGAAAAATCCCTGCAAAATACACACTAGAAAGCTGGCTTTGGATCTGCTAGACTCACACAGAAACACGAAATTGTTGTGTCACATATAGACTCCTCACCTAATGCAATACCAGTCAATATAACACACACAGAAGTATTTCATATTTTCTCATCCAAAACTCTACATTTCCCTGTCATGTTTCAAGGTTTGAATCCTGTAGTACATGATTCCTACATTTTCCTTAATTTTAGAAACGTAGCAACCTAGTCATACTAGCAACCTCTCTTCTGCCTGAGAAGGACAAGGCGGGGCTTTAACCATCAACGCTGCTCAACGCTAGGAATAAGGCTGAATGAAATGAACATTCTACCCCTAGGGGATATGGATTGGAGCTGGAGTGCCCAAGTTGCACAGAGAGTTGCCATGCCCTTCTGTCCTTTCTGAGAACTGATGCATTTAGAAAGTGATTATACTGGTAGAAAGGGATTAGCAGACACCACACTAACAGACCATGCTTTCTGAAGGTTCTAGAGGAAAAAACTAAGGAGAGCTGGAGAGGTTCTGGAGATGAATTTTAGCAGAATTGAATTCCCTACTTCTTCAGTTTGCCTAACAGTGAGAAAAACTATAGTGAAATAGGTATGTTAACAGAGTCAAAAATTGTCTGAACTCTCCCAAACAAGCAGCTTCAGAAAAACAAAACCCTGGAAAATGCACAGTAAGAACCTGAGAATTTATCAAGATGAATACAGAAAGCTGACCTGACACTCTGTACTTAAAAATCTTCTATATTCTGGTTTCTGATTACAAATTATTTTAAAATAATGTTTGGAAAACATCATCACTTGTGGAAAAAAAATCTGCATCTCTAAGGAGATCACAGATTTGTAGACAGGATCTTAATTTATTATTTCAGTATACCACCTCAGGGGTGCCCAGCTATTGGGAAAAGTAATTTTAAGAGTTTATTTACCCAGTTTTGTTTCATTTTTTTCCTCAAAATATGATTCAGTAGGTTTAACTACCCTTCCTCCAGACAGCTCCCAGGAGAGCTAGTAAAAGCAGCATGGTACAGCAGGGCCTGCAGAACCGTGCCAGCAGCTTCAGACACTCTCAGCCATTCAGCCAGACAACTAGTGTCTAAATTCAACCACATTCACAATCTTCCATCTAATGGCTGGTTTTCAGCATGGAGAACTCCAAGGATAGTCACTTGCTGGTAAGCCCACCTTTCAGTGCTAGTACTCAGTCTAGGCTTCAGTGGCTGCCTATCTAAAGCTCTCGAGACGCTCGTGCCCTGTCAGGAGGAGATAAGCACACGTACGTACACATCATACAGCCCTTTGGCAGGTTGTGTCTCCAGTGTCGGGGTTTGGGAAGCACCAGCACAGCTTATTTAACTTCCAGCTGAAGTTTCTCAATTCCCAGTGTAAGAAAGCTGTGACCACCACAGTGCTGGTTATTAGAGAAGCTCTCTCATTCAAAGTTAAGTATTTTTGCAGGTCAAGCACTGGCAAAGCAGATGAGCAACATTACAAACATTACATTTTCAGGGTCTAACTCATGTGATTCTCTCTACTGTTCTCTATTACTTATATGATACAACTGTTTTTATAGCAAAGTAGGGGCAGTAGGGACTACATAACTGCGACAGTCTAACATATGGACAAATTGTTCAAACCACAGATTATCTAAATTTTGTATGGGCAGAGATGGATCTTAAGAGCTCTATAGGGATCAGAGCTGTTAACAAAATTCTAAGGAGGGCTTTGGCTACTAGATGAGCATAGTGAGAAAACATGGAAAGTCACAATGAAGAACTCTCCCAGTTCACTTTATCATTGGGATAAACTGCTCAGTCTGTGATTTTTTTCCTTTTTTATTATTAGTGGGGCTGAAAGTGGTTCAGAAGGGGGAGAACTGGAAAACTTGGTCAAGCATGCTGTTGGGAAGTACTACTGTATAGCCAAATTTTCCTGTCAGGGCCTGCCTCTTGAAGCTACATTATGTTTGCAGGCTACATGCTTATTTATTCCCTTGTGTTACATTTGGATATCATGTGCATACAGTGTGTGTATATATATATATATATATATATATACACACACACACATACATTTATAATACATCTAAAACAAAGGGATCTAGGGAAGTGAAAAACTTTAAAATACCACATTTACAGCAGAAGAAAAGATAAAAGCTTCTGAAAAACTTAACTGTATGTTTTATTTTATTGTTCCTTTCACCAAGGTAAAAGTGCTTCCAACTATATTCAACTTCCTAAAGTCTGAAGACATCCTTGGTACTTACTTTTAGTTCTAATCCAGTACCTTTGTTACTGAATCAGTACAGAAAAGCATTTAAACATACACTTAAGTACATTCTTAATGTTAAGCAACTTCCTGAATCAGTCTAATAATTTAAAGTAATATTAATAAACATTCTTTAATAAACAATTCCATTCAAAATCTGTTCACAATGCAGTGTTGCTCTCATATTCTTTCACATGTTTCCCTATTTTTACTAATAGTAGTAGTACCAATAATAAGATGTAGAAAGTTTCTTCATGTTTTTGATAGTCAAGGCTTAATGGCTTTGAAGAGGCTCATTTTCAGAAGCAGATCACTTCAGAAAATCAGGTTCTTGACCCTACATCAGTAATTTTTTGGGCAAACTTGACTTGCTTTTCTAGGCAACCCCTTATATCCATAGCAACACACAAAGGCTTCCCGTTTGATTCTGCGGTTTTGTAACTATTGCCTTGTGCATCGTTGTTGGAAATGATCACAACTGGTATGTGCATATGATCATGCACACATCTCTGTGTGAGTGTGTGGTACAAACTGGTGTTTGTGAATACAAAGTGTCCTCTCTTCTTCTCTTTCCTCAAATCTCAGTCAGACAAGTTTCCATGAGTAAATAGATTTTCCTAAAACACTCTCCACCAAATATCTTTCTTTTCTGCAAAAAGCATGTGTGTTAAATTCACTAATGGGACAAATTTTGTGACCAAGTGCTTCAGCAGTGGTACAGCAGAAGGACTGTGGAGCCAGTGCAGGGGGGAGAAGGACGGTACACCAGCCTTGCAGTCTGATCCCAGCCCAGTGACCCCAGTGTGCTCCAGCACAGGCCTCGGTATCACTCTTCCTGACAGTATGAGGATGAGAACATTTCCACTTTGTCCATCAATTACCCCAGCCATGCACCCCCTCTCCCCCACTACTCTCAGCTCTGGAGCTGCAATGGGAATCTCCTGTTTCAAGGCCCACTCATAACCTTCAGGGCTCAAGTGAAATCCAGAAATTTTTCTCCTACGTTTCAGCAACTACTACTACAAGTTGTACTTGCACAAGGACAAAAACACAAACTGTGTAATGGGATGGGAAAAAAGCAACACTGTTACTGGAAAAAGGCACATAATGCCTTTTAATGCAAAGCTGGATAACTGGTCACACTTTACAATGGCCCAGGAACTATCCACAAGCTCCTAAGTGGCATAATTTAACAAATGCCCTGAAGAACAGGCTTAGTTCAGAAGTGCTCAGAAGAAAAAAAAAAGATTGAAATGCATTTGATATGTAAATCTAACCAGCAAGTAGAGCTGCTTACAGAGCCATACAAAAGGGATTTATCCTCTTTTAGATTCCTGGCTTTATAATGGCAGTGGTGATCTTAGGGACATCCCTAGTCAACTTCAGAACTCCATATTTGGTATAAATATGCTAGCTTAATAAAGTGAGGCTGATTGAAAGAAATTGAAAAATAAAAAGGTGCTAAGATTTCCAAATTCATCGTTTTTTCGTATCAGAGAAAAAAATTACACTTCTCATACGTTCCTGGGGAGGGTGTGTGAAGTGAGATCAAGCCACCACACAGACATACACACACCCAAGGGAGCATCTGACTCCTGCAATCTTGCTGCTCCAGTTTTCTCAAACCCAAAACAGCCTCTCTCCTCTCAGAAGTGAGAAAAGAAACATCCCATTGCAAGCCATGGTTAGTCTGATGCTGCAGCTACTCATGGAGCCTCTCCTGTGACAAGGACAACATTTGGCAAGTCCTTGTCTCTTGAGAAGCTGCATTTAATTTGTGACACCGCCACAGAAGTAGACTGCAAACACAGAACTTCTACTAACACACCAATAAAAATCCTAAGCTAAAAATGTTACAGATGACGTTGATCCAATATTCCTCCTACACACACAAAGCCTAAGATTGCCATAAGGACTGCTTTTCATTAAATTTTCATTAAATGGACTGTTACAATAAACAAGCAAATTACTTCTAGAACCATAGCACACGGTTCCAGTCAGAATAATGCAGAAGGCATGACTTATATCAGGCAGATTTTCAATCCTGTTACCAAAACTATCAATCATGCCTTCTCTAACAAGAATCCTGCAACATTATAATTTAAGTGTTATTTATACAATTTATAATTTAATACACATTATAATTTACTGCTACAAGGAATGCAGATTGGTTTTAAGTTGTCTTCTTTATGGAGGAGAAAGTTTGCATTGATGTACTTGCATGCATCTCTATTGACGTCAGCCAAACCTGCAGGAAGATGTAAAAAAGATAAATGTTATCTGGAGTAACATGAGCTTACCAAAGCCTCAGCTGCAGACTATGGGTCTATTTCCTGCTTCTTTTGGTCTCAAAAAGACAGAAAACCCAATATTCCTCTCATATTTCATGGAAGAAGCCTCTGAGCTGGAGTTAAAATTCTCTGTCAAAACCAAGGAAAATACTTGCCTCAGAGATGTTATTCAGCTTTTCTGGCAAACTCAGCTGGGAAACCTCCGCAGATGAAGGTCTCAGAAGCAAAGCGTTAGCTATCCCCTTAGCCTAAAATGTCTAGCTAATCTCATACAAACCCACTAAAATCTGTCTATCAGAAATGTTGAGAACATACAGGTTTATAGGCACTACAGATTTACATTGCTTATGCACAGGGCCTACCTGCATTCTCTGAAGAACAGTTTTTTGAGAAGAAGAAATAAGATAGACTGTCTCCTGCTATTGTGCTAAGATCAGTTTCATGTATAAGCCAACAAAATTTGAGCAGCAGCTGCATTATCTTAATTTTCCCCATATTGACCCCTTGTCTTTGGTCATGGGAATGCATGCCTAGGTTTTGTTTGTGATTGGCTTACAGAGCACGTATAGACTGTGATAGCTTATAGAGCATCAGCTCTCTAGCTGGCTGCTGATGAGAAAAACTGTTTTCTAGCCAATCCCCTGCGAATCCTACAGTTTATCATAGCATGTGTCAATAGGATAACTCTGTCAAATGTTTCCAATTAAAAAGTGGAAAATTACTCATAAAACAGCTTGAGCACACACTGTAACTCTGTGGAAGGTCCCTCAAAGGCAAGGTCCCTCCGTACTAGGCACTGCATGTGTGGGTTACTCTTAAGGGCTTCTTGACTACTGTCTTTAGATGAAAAAATATATAAAATTTAAAATTTGTGAGGAGCTGAAAGAAATTGTGGTAAGTAGCAATTACAACCCAGTTCATTTATAGTCCTTGTAAGGTTACTTGGAGATGCCACAGAAGATATGTGCCCTCTTGTTTGTGCATCTGAGTAACAGATCTAGATCAGTGGGATTTCAGTGCAGGAGAGTGACTGAAGTAGATAATGTGGTCTTGCACCGCTCACCAGCTTCTCATCCCTTTTTGATTAAACCAATTCATTTCCAGTCCTCCTCCTCTCACTTCATCTGGCTCCTACCTGTTGAGTTCCGATTTAAAGATGTGCTCGGGCATCTAACGCATGTATGGGAAATTCCTGGGTGTAATATTCTCAAGGTAAGATAATTCCTATTTTTAAGACTATGGGAGAAGCATAAACACCCTTTAAAAACAAACAAACACAAATATAAAAAGAAAATAAACCCCAAGATTTAATCCACCACACTCAGTTTCTATAGGAGCTGAGATCACAGAGTCTCAACTGAAAGAAACCAGTGGCAGGCAAGCAGGAACCAAGCCTGTAGCTCCTTTCCTTACACTACAAAGTGATTATCCCACTTAATTTAACTTGACAAACCCCACAGTTGTTAACCTTAATGGGTCTTTGTATGGCTTATCCTTTCTCAGAGATAAAAATAGGGGTAATAGAGATGGACATGGCAGCAGATTGGAGAGCCAGGAAGGTTTTCACATGCCAGTACCTTAGGATGAACCATCACAGTGCAGCACTATGGAAGTAAGCTTAGCATTTTCTAGAGAACCTGCAGCTGAGGGAGACATTTTGTTTTAAGGGTAAAACAAAACCAACTATGTATGACACTTTTTGTAAAATTAAAACAAGTTAAAAATGCTCAGTGTCATGGCTTGCTGGGTAATTATGAAACTGTAGTTTTCCTGAGAGGTAAAGGGAACACCCTCCACTCAGTTCTGTAGTTTATCATCATTTGCATGAAAGGACTGAGATATTAGTCTTATCTAGACTTGGTGCCCCGAAAGGAGCAATTCATTCTCCCACCTACCTCTTGGGGAAGAACCTCTTCCCAGAGGTTCCTGTCTCTCTCTACCTGCTCTAGAGGAGCTCCAGCTCAGGCTGAATGGTTTCTAGGCAGCTCAAGCCTGGCAAGGTGGATCCCAGTTTCCCTAACCCTCAACCCCGGGGTCACATCTAGGTCCAAAGACTTCAAGATTCAGGGCCATTACACTGGGTACAAATATAGGAAGATGCACTTTAGGTTCCAGGGCCAGAAGCTTAGTATATCTTTTAGTGCAATTTCTAAGCTGACAGTGCTGTCTTTGCTGCTTTAACAGCTTTTATGGAGATGTGGTTTCTGCAGCTACTGATAGGACAAGAACAATTTTCTTGGTATTGCATTCACAGCACTTCCTTTAGAGGAATTATGTCTTTTCCTAGTTTAAACAAATAAAATAGCATTTGGGCTACATGTTTCAGATTATTAAAACACATTCACTTGTGATACTGCTAATTCCCCGAAAGAAGGAGTGAATTTTTCAGATTATGCACATAGCTAAAAACTCATAAATTTTGTCATTCATATCCATAAGCAACATGGCAAGCTCGCAAAAGCTATTACTTTTCAGTTACACAAGTGTGTTAAATTACTCAGTCAACTGACATCTGGCATGAACTATAAATTGCTCTCAAAATTCTTTTAGAAAGATTATTATATTATTATTAATTTGCTGTGTATGTCAAAGCATATCGCACACACAGCAATCCTGAAATTAATTAGCATTTTCAAGGATCACACTGAAAAGGCCCAGAAAGCCAGCAGAAATAATCTCCAAGATACTAGCAGGTTAAGCAGTGCTGGTACAACTTGTCTTCAACATATTTCCTTCAATCCATCTTCAAGAATAAAACACAAGAAACCTTTTTTAAACAAGCCCCTTGTCACATGTCCTTGACTGTTACAAATTAGGCTAAGACTTCATTTGCAATTTATATTTACTAGAAACAAAGCATTTTGAAAAATGACAGCATTTTTTACTCATTTTCCAGCAATTTAAAGCCACCCTGATAAGATACCCAGTTAAATATAGGAACTGAGAGAGCATCGTAACTATCTAAACATAATTTGGAACACAGGGTTCCTTTTTGGGTTTATGGTGGTCCTTCAAAAAAACTACATAAGAAAACAAAGTAATATTTCAATAAAACTGTAATACAATAAAATTTCATTCAATGTAATTTTAAATAAAAAACATTCAAAAAATAAACACAAGGTTAAATTCAACAATGTTTTATGAACAGGATTATTTTTCATTACATGAGTAATCCTGATTAAATCTTATTGAAACTTTTTTTAGGTGCTTATTACAATTTTTCCATCAATACACCATGACATTTCACCCAAAACCCCTCAACTGAAAGATCAAGAGCTACAGAAAAAAGCAGACACTTGAAGAAGTTGGAATATGCTGGAATCACAGTTGTCTGGGAAGCCTCATTGCATCTTCCTTGAAGCATTGGCAGCACAGTCACAGAAATACCACATGAAATCCATTGTCCCAGCCATGATTGCAGCAGACAGCTCAGCAGGATGAAAGTAACACAGGAAACCCAAATTTGGAAGTTCCTGCTTCCAGGATTTTGGACTTTGCAAATTACCTCAAGTGTATTTAGCAATGATCCTGGAATATGTTCTAGAAAGGAGGTGTTGAAAGCCCACTCACCAAGTTGGATGCTTCACAGCATTAACCACCCATCTCTATGCACCACTGAGCATAATTTTACATGAATATAGAAAACATAACCTTTAAATAACTTAAGGATTATTAACTCCCTTCTACCCAGCAACCAAAACTTTCATTTTCAGAAATATCATATTCGAGGGTTGACCATAACAAAAAATATCAGTGTTAGTTAAGTGATGCCAGTTTGCAGAATGAAAGCATGACCATTTTTGAGATCTCTGTACTTTGAGGTTTTTTTTCGGAGAAGTGCGGATAGGAACTAATTTCTCAATGGCTCTCCACAGCCTTTACTTTGGATTTTAAAAAAAGGAATGGTGATAAGCTTAAGACTGCAGTAAAAAAAAGCCTTCAAAACTGGCATAACTCAGCATAACTGATACAGAAACACTTGTTTGGGTCTGCGGGAAGCCTGAGACCATGCCACAAAAGTGAAACAACAAAGAAAAAAGATATTTATTTCCTGAATCTCTTCTCTGAACAGCTAGTAGTGCAAATTACAATTGGCACAGTCAGCAAGATGTCCACACTGCCTCTGTGTGTATGGAAACCAGAAGCCTTTCATCGCTATGGGGTTTATCCACATCACCTACTTGATGCACATGCAAGTATCTAAACTGGAGGCATTTTCTTTCCCCTGTGGGCTACTGTCTCTGTCAGTTGACACCACAGTGAGTTTAGGCTATATCAAAATTAACACTTATCATAGCCTGGAAGGAGTGGATTCATACACCAAAACAGTTGGAGCCAAGAGCATCCACACCAAAAGTTTTGTGGGGGGTTTCTTCAGTCTTGTCTCTAATCCTCACCTGGCGTCTGATTGCCTTAACAACTGTAGCAGATGAGGTGTGTTTGGAGAGTGACTGTGTCTTCTGTGCTTCTTGAATAAGGATTACTTCACCTCGTCCTAAAGAAAACAATTTTATGTGCTCTGAGACCACCCTGTGGTGCTTAGGTCGAAATATCACTTCTGATCCAAACTTAAACACTGGAACTGAGGCTCCTGTCCCACAGACTGTCAGAAGGAGCAAATAAGAAAACATTTGAACAATCTGAACATGCCCTTTGGCTGCCAACCTTGTATCCTCTGAAGCATACACAAATAAACTGGCTAATGCTCTGCCCGTCCTCACCTTTGAGGTGGAAGTCCAAGGGAATGAAATTACGTTT
The DNA here is from genome assembly GCA_035584735.1 of Pseudotriccus pelzelni. NCBI lineage: Eukaryota > Metazoa > Chordata > Aves > Passeriformes > Tyrannidae > Pseudotriccus > Pseudotriccus pelzelni. The sequence continues at coordinate 115,731,139 of JAWMRA010000078.1, forward strand.
CACTCCCCGGGAAGTTTTTGACAGGCTGGCCCGCTGTCCGACGCACAAGTGTTGTTAAGACACGGCACACGCTGGTGCCGACTCCCCCGGTGCGAAGCGCGGTTCGGAGCAGCGCGGTGGGGCGGCGGGGCGGGGGATGCGCCGCCCGGCAGCGCTGCTCGGTCGCCTGGTGCCATCTAGTGACGGCTGCGGGGACCCGCACCCGCCGGCACGGCCCGCACCGGGACCGCAGCGCGGGATGATGCGGGTGCCACTGTCGGCGCAGGCACGGGCAGCACACGGGGTTGTGTTTATGCAGCTCTGGCTGAAGCCCGTCGCTTTCTCACGGAGGCAAACCGACCGAAACGAGCTTCTCCTCCTGGATTTCACGAACGCTTTTGCAGTATGCCGAGTGGTACAGACACCCCAGTACAGTCTACCAAAATATCCAACACCTACGAGCGAGGTGCCTGATATTAACCTAAAAGCAATGTGGCGTGAATCAGGTGGGGAGGGTTGTTTACTGAGAATCTGCCTTTATATGTCTATGGGATTTACATTCTCAAGCCACAATTCAAACATTTATTTAAGTGAAACATTTAATTTTTATATACTCAAGTGACGCCAGGAGCCAGGGCTTTCAAAAAGGGGAGGGGGAGAGTGGGACGGAGTAGGGGGGAAATTCCCTTCACAATCACAAAATCAGAAGAGTTTGTAATATTTTATCTGACTTAAAATTCAGGATTAGAGTGATCAAGTTAGTGTGCCCTTTTATAAGATTTTAAAATTATCCATCCATGGTCCCACACATTCAAGAAAGCCCTTCAACTTGTTCTCCTATAACCATCAAAATAGCTACACTTCACAGTAGTTTTCAATGAAGTTTGTAGCATTTTGCTATTTGTCTGGCTGTCAGCAGGCATATTCATCCAGCAGCAGGCAAATACATTAAAGAGAAGAAGATGAAATTAGAGTCATGGAGAACTGAGAACTCCGCAGCTGTTTCCCCTTGAATTATCTACTTAGGAGTCCCTTCTCTGCATGCCTGACATGGGAACAAAAGAAGCTGCCGTCCCTCCTCCCAGCCGTGGCTGACAACCCATGACAGACTATCTGGCAAGCTGCAGATCCATTACTGGTTTACTGGGAAGGCTCAGGAGACATCTATGATGCCACTTTCAGGCAGGGCCCTACACCTGCTAAAAGGCTGGATAATTCCCATTCGGGCTCTTTGGTGAATAGCCCTCTTGGGGCTCTCTATGTTTTATTTAGTATTTTCACGTCAAGTTGCTTCAAGTGACTGTACGAGGACATGAAGCATGTCTCTGTCTCTTGAGAGACGCATCTCCCGAGATCACCATGCACGGCCCTTCAGGATGTCCTGTCTTTCATATATAGCTCATCTCTCAGCTGGTTATGATGGGTAAGCTCTTTTGGCACTTTCTTCGTCTGATCTGGACAACCCTGGAGTACACAGGAGTTAACTTCCTGCAGCTCTACATCCTGATTGACGCTTGTTTGCATCAGCTGGATTGTCCCCTCAAGATATGAAAGCCTTGTCACATGTCAACATACCTTATTGTTCCATGGAATAACCTGAATTTTATTCTGAAAAGGATCTTTTGTCTCAGCCAACATAATTAACATGAGCAATGGCCTTTCTGGGCAAAAGTCAAAATTTTTCCAAAGTCACAAAGTCATCCAAAGCAATTTTCTGTTCTTAGCTCTGAAATTCGAAGAATATGCTTTTATGTGGATTGTTACTTTGCTGTTAGCAAGAACCTAAAGAAAACTGGTCCAAGCTCTAATCATTAAGGCTGCTCAAGGATGACTGGAGAAGATAAAGGGAACAGCAAAAAGTGTGAAAAAATTCACCATTAGAAAGCAGAGAAGATTACAGAGTTTAAAGAAATAATCAATTATTCAAAACCAGAAGCCAAACAAGGACTGTTTTTTCACTTTTGAACATCTGACAGACTTGCATGCAGAAAACATGGCATCACTCACTTGGCCCAGTGATGCTGCTTGGCCTCTGCAGCAGAAATAACATAGTTTGACTGGAAATATGAGTAGAAGGCACGTTCCCTGACTGCCTACAGGACAACAATGCTGGTCATGTGGATAGCCAAGAGCCTGACAACAAAATAACCTGCCAAGAGTCACTATGTGACAAAGTTGGGCTACTATCATATTCACAGCTGAAGACCAGATAGAATAGCATGTGATGTGCCGGAAACTAAAAATTCTGCTTCTGCAGAAATATTTCCACCCAGAAGAGCAAACTAAACTAAGGAGAAATCTTACACTAACAGTGACCCAAGAGGGATGCACTCAGGTGAGGGTCTTCAGGTGCAACCACATAATCACACAAAACAACTGCATGCTAATACTAGACCATTGCGGTTTTGGATATTACTGTCTTAAAGAGTTTCAACCTTGCCACCAGGGATTCAGAAGAATAAGTCAAGTATAGAGACCTAAGTTTCCAGGAATATTTCTGATTGTGATTTGCACAATTTTTAGGTATTCCTATATGAGAACCTGAAAAGGTCTCAAACACTCAACAGAGAAAGAACCTGAGTCAAAAAAAATTGTTGTGGATATATATACAGTCACACCACAGATGACTTAAGTTATTTTTTCCCACAATTACCTCAGCACATAATTATGCTGAGAAGAACTCATGGCAAAGTTTAAACATCCTGAAACACACAGTCCAAGCAAATAAGCCCACTTAAAACTCATTCTACCCATTTCAAGACTATGTGATATATTATTAAAAAAACCCAAAACAACAACAACCAAGACCAAATAATACCAATCTTCCTAATTTCTAACAACAAACAGGGAGGCCTGAAGTTCCTCTCCAGTCTACATTCCATAACATTCTCCTCCAGCAATTCACCCCAGAGACATCCTGCCTTCTTTCCACCTTTCTTTTGCCTATGTATTCATGTTCAGATGAAATGTCAGTCTATTTTAAACCACAGTTTATGCAAGATGAACCTTTCAGTTCACCACACAGCACTTGAAAGGGCAGAATCTAGGAGGATTCCAGTTTTCCTCCTAGATGCCCCTCCCTTGTACCCCCTTTCTCCCTTCCTCCCCCCCTTATTTAATCAAGTCTGTAAAAAGAAAGTTCACAATGTGATAACTATGTTCATTTTGGTCACACCCCACCCAACCATATGCTGTTGTTTTTTAGCACACATGGAATTTTTGCACGCTAGCAATATGTTGGAGCTTTTTGGGCTTTAAGTGCTGAAATTAAATTACTTCTGGTGTGAAAACTGAAACCACCTCCAGCAACATGCAAGAATTTCTGAAGTTGTTGCAGATTCCACAATATTTTGGGTGTGGAATAGATGAGGTATACCTCTTCTTTCCTGCTTTCTTAAATCAGCTTACAACACAGAGATACTTCAGCCAGCTCATTTAGGACACATCTATACAGCACAATGCAGTGTGGCATGAGCATGGTGCAGCTTTGGGAATAATTAGTCCTGTTGAAGGCAAGCATGACAAAGACAAAGCAGTAATGCAGCAACATTTAGCTCAAGCTTGTTTGATTAAAACATTCAAGCAGAAAACATGGACAGCGACAAGTTGTTCATTCAAATCTCCTGAATTCTGTGTTTTGCGTGAATAAAGTAATGCATGATGAAAGCATCAAAATACAAGTAGGGGTTTCAGTGAATCAGCTAGAGTTTAAACACATCCTCATATAATCCAAAGAAAGAGGAAGCAGAACTAGTACTGCAGTTCACTCTTTCTTCAGAAGCCAAGTTTTCAGTATCAAAAGACATTAATAAGTCATTGCTTACCGCAAACCGTCTGCCATGTTTAGCTCAAAGATGTTAGTTTCTTTTCAAACTTAGTATCTATAACATCACATTTAAGTATTTTTAAAATGTATTTTGCATTTTGCATATGTTGACAACAGAAAAAAATCCTGAATTATGGAGCAGCTTATCCTGGGCAGCTACATATAAATACACTTGATTGTTCCATTTAACACTTTTAAAGAGCTAGTTGTACCATATTCAGATAATTCAGTATTTATAGCTCCTAGTACACATATTCAAGAATCTCATAAACTTTACTGTACTTATCCACATGCCAGCAATGAGATGCATTTAACAAGTGCTCTAGGACAGAAAGAAAAAAAAAAAAAGCTTCAAGTTTCCAAGGATGACTAAGTCTGGACCAGTCTTTCCTTTAGGTGAGACACATTCTAGTAGGACATTGACACAGAGCTCAGATTTTGACATGCAGGGAAAAAACATTTTGTCTCACAAAGCTCTAGTTCCTTGCTTTTGAGTCCATCCATCTTGAACTGCACAGGAGCATCCCTCTTTTTCTGCCATCTTAACTCCTCCCTTTTTTCCTCTTCCATCTTTGATTCAAAACAGCACCAAAATCAGCACCTTGATACTGCCACCAAAAGAGGCTTTAAATCTTTCCCCACCCTCTCCTAGCTGAAAAGCAGCTAACCTACTTTTTAAATAATCCTGCTGGACAAAAGAAAGCATTTCATTCCCCCTCTCTGAGTCCTCTCTGAATAACAAGTTGCTCTATGAAATATGGATTTCTACCTCTTCCTAACATCTTTTGCTTCTGTCCCTTCACCTACAACAAGCTAGGTCGCTGCTTAATATCTCATTTTCTTTGATTGTGATGGTCCCTCTTTTCCTTTCAGTTAGTCCATTTCTCCTACACCATTTTATCTTCATATGCCTAAAGGTTTCTGAGCTTTACTATATATAACAATATTCTTGAGCCAGCCAAAGCCTGGGGACCTGCTACACTGTCTTTCCAAGATCCAGAGGCAGTCTTTCCAACATAAGACATTGCAGAACTGACCTACAGGCATTATGAACAAGGTTGCACTCTGCTCACAGATCCAACAGAGCTCTTCTCAAAAGCTAGTCAGATTGCAAGGAGTCAGAATCAGTGTTTTTATGAATTACCATCACTATAATGCGCTTTATTAGAAATAAAATAAATTTTAAAAATCGGTCTTCTGGCTTTCTTGGTTTTTTCTGCCTTAATGACACAACATACCATAAAATAGCGTATTTTTAGTCACAAATGGGAAATGCCTTGAAATCATCTGAACAACAACAACAACAGAAAGTTAAAAAACCTGAAAGCCTGTTGTTCTGGTTCTGACCCAGATCCGCATGGCCAAGACACTGTGTTATTAGATACCACATTACAACACTGCTGGGGTGGGGAAAAAGGACTCTCTCCGGCTTCCGGAAAGGAGAGGCAGCCCTTTGCAGTGGAACAAAAGTGTGGCAGGATAGGGAACGCATTGTTGGTGAGCATTTTGCACATAAATCACCCTCTCTTTGTACACTTTTGTTATTAATATTTTTGCTGTTGCTGCTCATTTTCTTAATCTCATTGGTGTTTCCAGTAAATTGCTCTTATCTCAGTGTCTGAGATCTTTGCTTTTTGTACTTCCAGCTGGAGAGGGAGGGGAAGCAAGTGCCAGCATGGTTTTGGTGGAAGCACTAAACGGGGGAATATCATTCCTAAACCATGACACCTGTAGAACCATGATGCCTGTCTAAAGAGGATTTAATAAGCAACAATGCACAAACCTAAATCTTTGTCACTGCTGGCATTATACCATTTAAAGAATCACCAACAAAGGAAAAGGTTTCATGGGAACTTCCAATATGAATTCCAACTTGAATCTCATTTTCACTACATTTGCATCACTTTTGTCTTTCTTTCTATAATGATCAAGTACTGAACCATTTTTTGGCTGAACACTGCCAAAAAAATGTATTTTAATTTGATAATACTTGCATTTCAATGACAGTGGAATTAAGAATTATTTCTCATCACAATTCCAGATGTCGTACTGAATCAAATACAGAATGAGTTGCAGTTCATAGACAAACCATGAACTGAAAAAAAGAAAAAAGAAAAAAAAATTCAGAAGGAAAAAGGGGAAAAAAAAAGAGGTGTATCATTTGGGACCTATTCACTGAAACTGCTTAGGGTAGATAAGGGGAAGCATCATTTTCACGAGCTCTGAAAAATGCAATATGCTTCAGGTAGAACTTCCATCACCCTCTGTGGAGTGTGATTTCTTTTTTAAGAAGGCAAATAAACACTTTCCTCCCCCAAAACAAACCTCAAATCAAAGCTTCTTCTCAGAAGCTCAGATATGCCTTGTATAAGTTATAACCATACACAGGTATGTATTTTTTAGTCCAAAGACTCTCACCAGCCTCTTCTAGTATTCCCCCAGCATCATGAACCAGCAGCCATCAGCATGTGGCTCTGGGCAGGTTGGTAACACCTTCTTAGGAAGGCCAGGAAAACTGAGGCTTTCTGTTTCACTTCCACGAAAACCCAAGCATGGGTCTGAAGTGTTTTGCAGACCCTGAAACGTTATTTTCTTGGATTCTAAATATAAATGTTTATTATGATTTGTAGTTTCAATCAAGCAGCATTCTGCACTGGTGTGTTACAAAGTCAGAGGAAGGGCTACTGACGATATGGTGTGGTATCTTTCCTCCATTTAAATGTTCAGAACTACCTTTGGACAATTAGGCATAAGACTATATTTCCTAAATTTGCATAAAATGAGAATCACACAGATGGACAACACATGCTTCCCATAAGTCCAGTGTGAAAATTACTCTATCACTTGTCGTTGTACCCAATCTTTCCACATTTCTGGCAATTCACATCTTAAACAAACAAGAATTGTGACAAGCAAAACAGATGGTCTCTCCTCCTCCTTCCTAAAAAGTTCCAAAGGCACATTTCCCAAAATTCTTGCTTTATAATGGTGCTGTTCTACTTGTCACAGCAGTTTTGAAAGAAGTTTCGGTAATACACAAATAGCAGGCCTAATCTCCTTTTACACCAAGGTCCTGGAAAACTTGCCTGGGAGCGCAAAGGATCCACAGAGGGAATAAGCTAAAGCCCCCAGATCTTTTAGGTGAATCTAAAGAGACAACAGTCAAGCTGTTTAAAACAGGCTTGCTATTTAAAGACTAAAAGACAGATTCTGTTTCCTTCTCCATTTATAAACTAGAGTATTAACTGGTGTTTGGCATCAGGTCATTGGCATCATTTGGCATTCAGCACGTGGGAGCTTTGTCAAACCTACATATTCTGTAAAGAAAAAATGTCCTGCAACAAAGGGCACTCCTAATCAGTGGCACACGAGCTTTTTCATTGTGAATGTAGATAATGCATACACAGACAAGAATGCCTGTGCCTCTCAGTGTGCCCCTCACAGCATAGCAAGATTTTCATTTCTTTTTTGTCTCCACCCCATGTAGTCATCTGCTCAAATGTGCCAACTATGGCTACAGGTACCCATCTCCTACTCATAGCAGTGCAGTGTTTAGAGGGATGAGACAGGCTAATTCACCTTGCAAGGGTTACAAGAGACATGGACCACTATGTGGAGTGACTTATGGATGAGCTTATGATGGGCAACGTGAGGTGCAAAGAAATCTTTGAGGAACCCATATGCCCAAGAGCACAACCTGATTCTGTCTCTAAGCAACACCACCTGTAAAATCAATTCCTGACTTCACAAGGAACAAGTATTATTAAGCAACACAGCCATCATGCCAGTAACCTCCTTAGACTTTGCAACGCCATTTCATAAGCTATTCTCAGGCTCTACTACTGTGTATATACATTTGGTAGGCATACAAATTAATTGGACTTACAAAGTAAGCTGTATCCGTATCTTGTCATTCTCCACAACTGAGCAAGCAGTTCTTGGTTAAGGTGCTGTTGAAGAAATAGTAAGTGTGCATCCCATCAGAAAATGAGACACAAGCCTGGCTCTTCTCTTGCTGCTTGTTTTCCCTCCATTAGTCTATAGTGGAAAAGGTGTGGCATTATCACCACTGTCTCTAAAGAAAACAACTGTTGTCAGCTGCATTTTGAGAGCAGTCTGATAATGTCAGAGTATATCAGGTGGCAGCTTAAGGAGTCCCACTTAAGGAGGACTTAAGGAGTTCCAAAGCCAACTTAAAGGACAAAACTCCATTCACTTAGCACCATAAGGTGACAAAGAGGCCTGTGACAGCCCTCACCATGCACAGAGAGGCAGCTCCAGGAGCCACTAAGTAGCAGGTTGGCAGATGGTTTTTCCAGGCTCAATTTCAGGCTCATGTGCCTCAGTGCTGTCTTATGTATACCACTTTGGCTCTAAGCTTTGTTTACAGGCAGGGTATTTAATCCCCTGTCCAGGAGATGAAGGAGGTGCTACATATTCTATATTACACTGCAAGCTTGCACTGCTCCTGTGTCAGACTTGAAAAGTGTGCTTTTCTCAGTTACAGTTTAATGCATAAATTCAAATGCTTTTAGTAATGAGCAACAAACTCATACTTAATGGAAGAGAGTGCTATTGAAAATTTTTCATATTTGTAGGTCATCAAAATCATTGATGTCAGCTTCATAATTAACTGACTAGATGGCACCTAAGGCTGATTTGCTGGTTGAAAAGAAAGAGAGAATACAGAAACTCTCACTAAAGATCAGGATCTGCCACTCTCTCACTTATACTGTATATTATTTCACTGCCTAAACTATCTTTTCAGTTTTAGCTGACCAAGTTGAGACATTACCAAATAAGGTGAAGCAATAATTTATGCCCAAAATACTCCCACTGGTACTACTGGACGATTTCTGTAATAAATTGCTATTCGTTTTTATCCCCCATATTGTTCTCTTCACCTAAACAACAGTGAACATATCAGAAGTAGAGGTGATTTCATATTAAAATGCATAACAAAGGCAAGAAGTCTTTTCTGAGGTGTTTATAAACTTATATCCAGAGACTGAAGTCTTCTGTTTGACCAGAAATTCAGTACACACAGGTTTCCCCATTCCATCTACCCTGGCAATATGTTTGGATCCCAGTTTGGATTAATCACTTCTGAAGCAAAAAATTTATTCAGCTTCTATAGCCCCAGCTCATTGAAACCTCTGCTTTGTGCATAAAAACTGCATGCACACTGCATGGTCAGAACAAACTCTGCTTCAGCTGCACTTAAAACTAGTTGGAGCATCTTTGTAGCATTTACACCTATTAATGGGTATCTTCCAAGAAAGGCAATTAATGTAAATATGAACGATGATTTTTTTCTGATGAAAAACCTCTTGAGTTTCAAAGCTGAAACATGGAATTCATTTTGCATGTCACAAATGGACCTAGACTACAAAGTGAGAAAATAAGAAAAGACCTGTTAGTAGACAGCACACATAATTTATACGCTGAGTATTTCCTTCCAGGAACACTTGTCCCTCTGTTATCATCAGCACAAGCAGAAGTGTAATTACTCCACAAAACTGAAAGGCAGCTATGCACAAACTTTGCCTCTCAACAAATACTTTGTAGTGGAAGACTGAAGGCAAAAAGCAAGGAGATTCCTGGGAATGCCAGTGCCATTTGCCATATTACTTTCTGGTGACCAAAACTGCAGATTCAAGAGCATTCTCCCTAACTTCAAAAGCTCTGTCTTTCCTGATAAGCATGCAGGAGTCTGCCAGGCTTGAGTCACCCCAGGACATTGCACAGAGAAGGGGCAACATAGGCCAAGTTCTTTAAAACTAATCACCACAATCTGGCAAATTTTTGGCATGCAGCCACCCCCAGCAGCCATTCAAAAATGCCAGGTGGCTCCATTTTGCCAGTGAGATAATTTGGCACAGATTTTGAAATAAAGCAATTCAAAGTGAAAATCATCTGCCCTTTCCAAACAGAACTGTCTCAAACACTTGATTAGATTTCAATCCAAAACAGATATTTTTCTGTTCAAATTAGCTGACTGGAGGATAAGCCCTTTATGCCCTAGCTTGTCTGGCTGATTGTGCCTCATAACAAACAGTGGTATTTCTGCATGTTACCTTGGCTCAGGCATGAGGTCTATTGTGGAAACTGGCAGGATAAATTTTGTACCCTCAGTAAGTAAGAATTTCATATTAATAAAAACTCTTGCAAGCCACAATGCACATCTACCTGCAGCTTCTTGCCACATGGTATCTCATTTTCAGCAGCAAGACTTAATAGGAGCAATAAAATAATCCTGGCTGCTAAATGCGAGCAGAGTAGTTGAGAGGATGGTAACACAATTTTTTTTTTGTTTATAAAAGAGGTTAGTTTTATAGATTTCCTGTTCTCAGAAATAATTCCAATTTTGAAAATGCTCTAAGGTCTTATTTTTATAGGTTTTAGCTTCAAATAATTTTATTCCCACGTTGAAGATAACTTTTTGTTGAATGGGATTTTATTTACACCATGAAGAATTTAAAAGTTTTTAAAAAACAAACATCCAAGCACATTTTAATTGACCTGCTACAAACTGCCTTTGTTTGTTTTTCTGGAGGAGCTTTTTGCGGTCCACAATACCTAAGTATCACAGATTTATGTGGGGTTTACCATGCTACAAAGCAAATCGTATAACTGGCTCAGCATGTCCTCTTGCATAACAGTTTGTAAAGTTTTTCCTGATGATTCCTCTACCAAACTCATCCATGCTTTAGATGTAGCAATTTTCATCCATTTTGACTTGCGCTTTTCAAGGAGAGGTGTTAAATTCTGTCAAGCCTTGAGGCAATAAAGCTGCCTTTTTTTAAGCTCTCCTTTGAGATCTCTTAGAAATAGTCCATAGAGACCAACAGTCTCCTGTCTAAATTGATTAGAGCTTATTTTGTTTACTGCTTCACCTGTGTGCATTCCTGTCTCTCAAGAGCTGCCTCTGCTTGCACACACCCAGACAACCCTGCAGAGAGCAGTAGAACTTCTAGCCAGATGTGATGTTTAAGGGATAGGGGAGCAAAGGGAGGAGATTGCCTCTACCACCCGTTTAAGTGTTCCAGTCTCTGGACAGTGGTCTGAATCTCATCTTCCAGATCACCATGATCTTGAGATAAATAAATCTTAGTGGGGTCCAACAGTTTGCAGACCTGAATCAAAAGCCACCTGCATCTGTGTAATACTGAGTCCTGCTTAGTCCAACCAGGAGCAAAATGTAAGTTTTTTGTTATTATCTCTGTAGCCCATTGCTGAAAACACACCTGATCCTTTGACATCAAGCACTGCAGTTTATTTTCAGAGATTAAAAGTCTATATAATCTGCTTCTTCCCTTGGACTACTGCTCTCTTTCTCATTGTGCCTGTTGCAACCAGAGACATGTGACCCAAAGTCAGATGATGTGTGAGCAGGCAAGGCTTTCACCATTAAGACTCTGTTCCTGGCTAATTAAATTTTCAGTTAATTATTTTGTCCATTTTAAGATTTACATTTTGCTTCAGGTCCCCTCTTTGTCTTGAAGAGAACAAAGCCAGATATAGTGCCGTGCAACAGAGAATCAGTCTCCTCACAAGGCCAGAACAGAGTATTTCGAACTCTACTTTACACTACCTTGCAGAAATCTTTTACGAAGAGTGCAAAAGAGTGCAAAGAGGGCAGAATGTAAACTGTCATACAAAAGCAGGAGGCCACAAAAGCACATGAATTAAGTAAGCACATTGAGCCTCCAGGTGGGCAGCAGACTACATGGAAAACTCTTCTCACCAAGGAGAAAAACCTGTAGTCCTGCAACATTTCTTTCTATCCTCTTCTACTACCTTGAAGCCTTAAGCCCACTAGATGGATTTAAGTTTTACAATTTACTACAGTGTTTCCAGGCCTGGTCAGACTATTCCTTTTTGAGCAAAAACTCTTGGTTTTTTTATTAGATACTCATAATGAAATCTTACTCATACTTCTTGAAGCAATGCTCCTCCTTGGGCAATTTTATAAGTGATCTGATTACAAATGACTGAAATGTGATGAAAGTGCTGCATAAACCAGGTTAGAATTGAAAGCCTGCATTTCTAAGAGCAAATTATCCAGCGTTTGATAGGTGGGGAAAAGAAAAAGGGAAGAGAGAGTGCTACTGAGCAAAGCATTGTCAGAAACATTTGTTCCCACTGGACAGTAAATTGACCACCACTATATTCTTAGGAAAGCAGGAGCTGCCTTCTCACAAATTGGGCCATGAGATTAAAAATTGTGTTAAAAGAAAAATAAATTAGAAAATCCAAGCACTCGGTACTTTACAAGCCAAAAAAAGAAGCTGTCTGTCCAAATTTCATCCAACTGTTTGGTTTATAAGCACTGTGAGCTAAAATACTCTATTGCATGACATAGAGTGCAGACTGTGATATGGCCACAGCATCATATCCCAGGTTCTCTTGGTGTGCAGAATAGCTGATGTGCAAACTCTTATTCAACCTTTCTACGTATTTCCTTTCCAGGAATGGCTCAGCCATTATTTGCAGTGCCACAGACCAATGTCTTACGAATTTTCTGTGATGATGTCATTTCATAGTAACTGATCCATAGCCAATATGAATTTATCTCTCCAGTATGCCTAAGAGATGAGAGCAGGGACTTTGCAGAGGGGAAGGAAACTCTGCCACTGAGACATTTGAGTCCTGTTTAGTTGATTGTTCCTCAACTGATTTTCCAGTTTGCAACATCACGTGGCAGAGAAACCTAGAAAAAAATTCATATGTGTAACACTGACAGCATAGTATCTTAGCTCTGTAGCAGAGAGATTCCACCTAGTTTTCCAAGTGACATTCCTGTCGTGATCTTGCAGACTTCTAAACATCTATTAGTGACTTACATAAGGTTTGCAAAGACAATGCCGATTTAGCTATTTCCCTACAGTAATCTTCATTGCACAGAACTCTATGTTTTATTTCTTCATGAGCTGAGGCAAAGCCGAGGGTTTCACATCCACCATAGACACCGCTGACATTCGTGTTCCTTCCCTGTGCAACCCTCATATCTTTCCTATGTCACCTGAGATTCTCCCTCTGGTCCTAGACACAGTCACCTTCACCCTTTTGCTGCAGGGTAGCTCAGATTTTTCAGTCCCTACCAATTCTTCCAGGTTTTTTTTTTCTGCCTTTCCATTTCTTCTGCAATCCTGAGAAGGTGAGAGAGACCTTTCTTTTTATCATGCAAACACATTGAGAGGAAGTACCAAGAGGGTAAGACAGGTGTGTAAGTTCAGCAGGTATGACCAGCTGAAAGCCAGAGACTTACACTGAAAAACAATAGAGAACCTGAAGTAGACAGTATTGCTATATGCCCTGTCTTTAATGGGTGCAGTGGTGGCTGCCAGGACTGTGTCATTTTAACACAAAGATGACAATTACCTGACTGTTACTAAGTTCTTTCCTCAAGCATATCTCATGGCAATGGATTCCCCAAGGTAAAAACAACAGCACCATAAGGACTGGCCTATGAGTCAATGTTTCATCTATATATTTGCAATAGCTAAAAGTTTGGAGGAAAAGGAAATTCAATATGCTAGAAAAGAAGTTACTGATTGCATTAATCATGCCTCCACCAAGACAGTTTGCAAAGCCCCAGCCAAGACCATCTAGTGCCGATACACAACATACTCTTAGCACATAATAGTGATAGACATCGAGCAGCGTGGGGTGTCCTCATCTCATGGTCCCAGATAATAAACCCCAGAATAATACTGAGAAGTAGTTTATTGTGAAGTCTCTCCTCTCCTTTTGAGGAAGAATAAACAGCTACACCAAGAACAGGATTTTAACTGCCTGCAAACCTTCTTAGCAGCAAAATACAACTCTCTTCTATGTTGTGCCACCAGTAAAGCACTTAGCAAGGCACTTGTTATAGTGTCTGCTGTAAAGCTTTCTTTTTACCAAGCTCAAATTTCTCTTCTTTCAGTCTTAGTGATGGAATTTAGTCCGCTGAGCAGTCAGGATATCTTTTTCTGGTTAAAGTGCAGCTAGAAAGATCTGCCATAACTTTTAACTGTAAAGGGAAAGGGATAAAACAAAAAGGTAAAACAATGTCAAAAGATTATTCAGTGTCTGACACTCAGTGGTCAAAATCTAGTACTGCAGCTACAGAAATCAGAACTGCCTCAAAACTGTCTCAGCTCAAAAGTGACCCCATTCAATGCACCAATAGGAATTTCAAAGGACACGTCATCTCTCATTTTCATATTTTATTAGTATATGATTTTAAGACATGGGATCAAAGCGGTAAGAATTAAAACCAGGGTTTAAATTACATATAATTGAACTTGAATAGAGGGCACAAAATCCAAACACTCTAACTTAGTTATTTCAGAATCAATGGAATTATTTTTATTTGATCATTAATTACTGAGAACAGATAGATTTTGTTTTCCATATTTTTTCCATATTTTTTTTTCCATCCCCTCCAGCAACACATTTCATGTAGGGGATCGAAGCTATCTGAGAAAAAAAGAAAAAAGTATTAAAAAGAGTTTGTAACTGAATGGAGGAGATTTAGACAGGGTTTAGCCAGAGGTTTTCCCAGGAGATACATTCCAAAAAAAAACATCTGAGATGTCAAACAGGAACTCAAAATCAGGCTCACTGATTTTGTTCTTCACTCCTTGAATTTGAATATTCTTGACCAGAATATTCTAGATTATCCGCAGAGTAAGTAAGTACTGATGGCCTGGTTTTGAATCCCAGCCATGTATGCCAGAAATAATTCTGTGTATCTTTTCAAAAGTTACAATTCTTTGCACATTAGGAATTTTTCTCTCAGAAATCGATGCTGGCCATGCATGGCATTTTCATCAAAAACAAACATACTATCTTGAAACCTAGACTGTCGTGCAAACCTTAAACTGTCTTGCAAATGTTTTACATTTTGCAGATATGTCTTGATCTAAAAAAGACTGTGCAACCTGGATGTTAGAGGGGATGATCCTTTCTTCAAACAAGGAGAAACCTCACCAGGCTCTGATCCTCCTGGGAGATTTTAATCATCCCATTATCTGGTAGAGGGGCAACATTGCAATCCAGGAGGTTTCTAGAAGGTATTGATGACAAGTTCTTAAAACAGAGGCAACAAGAGGACATGCTCTGCTGCACCTCGTACTTATAAATAAGAGAGAGCTTGTTGGGGATGTGAAGGTTGGTAGCAGCCTTGGCTATAGGGCTCACAGGATGGTGGAGTTCAGGATCCTGACAGGAGGAAGCAAAACAAATGGCAGAATCCCCAGCCCGGGACCTCAGGAGAGCAGGCTTAGACCTCTTCAGGGAGCTGCTTGGAAGAATCCCGTAAGATACAGTTCAGGAGAAAAGAGATATGCAGGAGTACTTGTTGATTTTAGGGGATCAGCATCTACAAGACCAGAAATTGTCTATTCCTATGTTAAGAAGGTCAATCAAAGGTGGCATTGGTGTGCAAAGAGTTCCTGATTAAACTCAGACTTAAAAAGAAAAGCACACAAGGTGGAAGTAGGGTCAGGCTATGTAGGAGGTGTACAGAAATACTGAGCATCTGATGGAATTAGGAAAGCAAAAAATCCACTGGAGCCAAATCTGGTGAGGAATGTGAATGGCAACAGAAAATGTTTCTACAAGTATAGAAATAGCAAAAGGAAGACTGGGGAAAATGTGGGCCTGCTGCTAAATGGAGTAGAGTACCCAGTAACAAAGGACAGGGAAAATGCCAAGGTGTTGAATGTCTCTTTGCCTCAGCCTTTACCAGTGGGATTGGGTTTCAGGAGCCCCAAGCCTGTAGAGAAGTTCTGGAGCAAGGCAGACATACTCGCAGTGAAGAAGGATTGGGTTAGGGAATATTTAAACAAACTGGAACTTATATAATGTCTGCATGGGACCTGGCAGAATGCACCCAAAAGTGCTGAGACAGATGGCTGATGTCATTACAAAGTCAGTCTCAACTATCTTTGAAAGGTCAAGGTGTTCAGGGAGGTTTCTGAGGTCAGGATGTTGCTTCCTGTCTCCTAAAAGGGCAAGAAGGAGGACCTGGGGAGTTACAGACCAGTCAGCTTCACCTCAATCCTGTGAAGGTGATAGCACAACTAATCCTGAAAGTCGTTTCCAAACACAAGGTCAAGAAAGTGGTTTGGAGTAGTAGTAGCATGAATTTACGAAGGGGGAATCATGCCTAAGCAACCTGCTAGGCTTCCACAACGAGATGATCAGCCCAGATGATCAGTGGATGAGGGGAGAGCCCTGGACAGTGTTTATCTCGTCATTAGTAAGGCTTTTGATACAATGTCTCCCACAGTATCCTTACTGATAAACTGGTGAAGTACAAGCTGGGAAAGGAGAGGCTGAGGTAGACTGAAAACCAGCTGAATGGCTGGTCTCAAAGGGCTGTGATCTGCAGCAAAAAGTCTGGCTGGAGCCCAGTCAGGGACGGTATAGCCCGAGGTTAATGCTGGGCCCATTCCTGTGACATTTTCAGTAGTGACCTGGACAACAAGATAGAGTGCACCTTCAGCAAATTTGCAGATGATACAAAACTGGGAGGAATGGCTTTGCACATAGGAAAAATGTAGTCAGAAGAAGAGGGAGGTAACCCTCCCCCTCTAGTCAGCCCTGGTGAGATACATCTCAAGTGCTAGGACCAGGTCTAGTCTCCCCTGTACAAGAGTTTGGGGAACGGCCACAAAAATGATTCAAGAAACAAACATATCTGTTGTATGGAGAGGGAGCTGAGCCTGTTCAGCCCGGAGAAGGGAAAGCCTGGGAGTATATTATCAATGTGTGTAAATACGTGATGGAAGGGAATGAAAAAAATGGACCCAAGTTCTTTCCAGTGGTGTCCAGTGACAGGAAAGGAGGCAATGGGCAAAAACTGAAATGCAGGAAATTCCTCTTACACATGAGTTGGAGGTTTACTGTTTACAATAGGGCTGGTCAAGTACTAGAGAAGCTACAGGGTTTTCATTCTTGGAGGCATTCAAAATCCAACTGGACACTTCTTGAGCAGGGTGTTCTGGGTGACCCTGCTTGGGTAAGGGGTTGGGCTAAATGATCTCCAGGAATTCCTTGCAACCTCAACCACTCTGTGACTGTGTGAAATGTGTGGCTCTGACTTCACTCTGGCAGTGGACTTCCACACAATCCTGTTGCTTCTGCAGTGCTTGAAAAGCTGTTAGTCAAGATCAGAAAAAGCAGAAGCTACAAAAGATGCCGGGCACAGATTTTTTTCTTCCTAGCCGAGGAACCCTAAATATACCAACACAACATTCCAACACACAAAGTTCTTGGGGAACTTTAGGAAGGTTCAGTGCACTAAAGTCAAGTTTTCTGTGAAATGTTCTATGGAGTGTCTTTATCTTCATTGTATCTTAAAAAGTGTCTGTGTAACATAGTCCCCAAGTCAGTCACTCAAGGTGAATCAGGCAATGTACAAATAATTATAAACATAATATTTTTTCTCAAATATTCACTGTTATAAATAATAATTCAGTACAACTGAATGGATGAGTGAGGAAATTTCTTGACTGCTAGTAATGCTTTTTCTTACCCCTTATTAGGCACGACATGAGACCTTGAGCAGCAAAAAAAATACTTCTCATTCAAACAAAATATTTCTGTTTGTTTTAGCTTTTCACTATACCTACAGCACAAAAGAGGGCAGTTTTAAGGTAAAAGTTTTTGATTTGATGAATGACCTGTAAATGTGCTAAGTGCTGCATATCCGTGAGATCTGACTGTTAGAACTGTTGTGCAGTAAGGAAGAGAGGTAGCAAAAGCATTTACAAGGCAAGCATTACAAGTACTTTAGAAAAATTTTTAAATGTCTTCTGAGGACTATTTGACATATCTTTTTGTATGTGAAGTCATGTTCTTACCTTTAAAAAAATATCTATTCAATAGAGAGATAACTTCCTTTCTTTAAAAAGGCCTTAAAACATCTTCCTTAAAAATAACAGTAAGAACAACTGATGTAAAAACACGACTTAAAATGTCATCAGGTAGGATTGGTTCAACTTTTTCTGTGTCAACTCTTTTCATAAATCAGAGATATTTGTGAAAAGTCAGGACCAATGTCTAGGTATTTTCAAAAAGTAAAAATGCAATCTGGTAACATGCAAACTAACAAAGAATCATTTATCAGCCAAGACAGGACAGAAAAGTATTTTAAGGCTTTTTTATTATTATTTTCCTGCAACTTTAATTGCCCTGAGGGCAAAAACCTGATATTAGGCACCCAGTGGTAACACTAATATTTTCTTGCCTGTGATATAGCATCATGTAGTCTGTTGGGTCTCAGACTTCGGCACTAAGACAGGCCTCTTACTCTTAGTCCTGGGGAGTTTAACTCTGGAGAGCAAATCTAATATTTTGAGGAAAGAAGTTAAATCTGTAACTTTTTGAATAGGTGTCTTTCTGTACTCTTACCAGCACACTTGTGCCTGAACACATACACATATATTATATTCCACGTATCCAACAGTACAAGAGCAACCTTCCTTTGCATTAGGAGTGAAAATGGGCTCTACAAATCAGGCTACAGCCTTCCCAGCAACTGTTTGAAAATAATATAACTGAAGTTACATCTAGACCTCTAGTTGTCAGCTTCTGTGTCAAGAAAATCAAGGCTGCTAAAGTCTGCTGTGGTATCATGGGAATATGTTTGGAGGATGCTGTTTCACCAGTAGCTTTTCATCTTGAACTGACATTTCTCACTATTCATATCCATCAATGTCAAAAACTATATCAGGTTTTACAGCAAACTTTCTACATTTGCCTTAAAGGGTGTCAGTCAGCCTATGCTCTGCGCAGTTAGACGGGCTCAGTGGGCTCCAGGACTCCCAGCTGCGCTGAAATGCAGTCTGCACAAACACTCGTGTGAGACACGTAGCCATCCTGACAGCAGCTCTGCTCACAGGAGGGCACACTTTTACCCACACAGCTGATGTTTCCCCTCCCCGTAACTGCAATATCTTTTCAGTGGAAGTGGGAGTTAGTGTTACTATAGTGGAGTGGTTTTGCTTGTGTTTATTGAAAGGTGTTTAATTGTAAGTACAGGGTTGAGTGAATGTGTCATCTGACAGGCTCTGTAGGCACTGAATGGAAGAGAGGGAAGCTGAGCATTCAGAGTGGGTCCCCTGATGATTACAGGGGGAGGAGGGAGGGTTGACTGACTGCATCACCTCATCTCATATCTCATCTCAACACCTTGTTTTGAATTTGGTCCTTTGGAAGACAGATTCTGAAGACAGGAGATATAATGGTAAAACGAATGTCAAACAGTTTTCAGATCAGCTCCTACAAATAGAAGAGTATCTTTGTTTTACACTCTAAAAGGGATACTTATTTAAAACAGCTCATGACAGGAAGGATTGCAGGACATTGCAGGACTATGTTCTAATGGTTTTGTAAGTATCCAATTATTTCATGTCTACTTGGACAGATTATTCGCCTTTTTATTTGTATCTTTTCTAAGTGTGTAATTTGACATCACAATGTGATAATGAAAACGCTATATAGATCCCAAAAGGGGAAGGCGTTTTGAGCTTGCACATTTAAGTGGGAATAATTAGGATGATGACCATTCTAAGATTTCTAAGTGAAACTTTAGTACTGATGGCACTAAACCTCAAAACCGCAAAAAACTACACAAAAAGTTCAAGCTGATTTCCAGATATAAAAAGCAACAATTAACTGCAACATGAATTCTTTACTACAAAACTCAGTTCCGTC
Source organism: Pseudotriccus pelzelni (assembly GCA_035584735.1). Taxonomy (NCBI): domain Eukaryota; kingdom Metazoa; phylum Chordata; class Aves; order Passeriformes; family Tyrannidae; genus Pseudotriccus; species Pseudotriccus pelzelni. Next base: position 115,750,658 of record JAWMRA010000078.1, read on the forward strand.
CCTTGTAAGACTCATATTTGTTATATTTGAGGATTTCTTAAATGAGATCCCAGACCAGAGAGGTCTGTCTAACACTGCTCCAGACAGAAGCTTAGCTTTCCTCTCCATGCATGAAATTTCCAAGGAGTTGGGTCCTGCAGCCTTCCACTCACCAGAAACACCCAAGGCAGTAAGATAACCATCAGACTTCTCCCTGATACAGAGAAGGTTTCTACTATGGCTAATCAGAGGTAAAGAAATAAACAGCTTTCATCCTATAATTAGGAGCAGACTAACTATGAAGAAATTAGCAAAAGGGAGCAATTAATGCAATGAACAAGCAGGATTAGTCCACTTAGAAGCTATCCATCTAGACACCATGTAACAGGAAATGAATTTTCTACACTTTTTCATAGCAAAAATATTATCTGAGGGGAACAAATAGGAAAGAGGAAGAAACTACTATCAGTTTGGAAAACTGGGGGGCATGGGTGTGTTTTTTTGCTCCTTCAACTCCTTTGGGAACGAAAGGAAGAGGAATGTACTCAAGATGAAGGAATATGCCCAACTATACTCAGTGCTTGGCTGCTGAGGAGTAGGGCCACTACAACTACAACTCAAACACAAATTTCCACACAGCTTCTTTCACAAGTCACATTCAATTGGGGAGTGTTCAGTATATATTACACTCACTAAAAACCAGAGCACACTATACAAGAACTAGTTTATTGGGCAAGTTCACCAGTTTCTGTGCTGTTTGCACTGTTGGTTTTGAACTCCATCTTTTGAAGAACCCAATAGAAGCCACAGAGTGCACAGGCTTGAAAGCTTCAGAAGATGTTCTGCATGCATAAGAAAGTGTACACGATATGGATGGAAAAGGAAATTTGGTGGGGTTTTTTTCCATCTAATTTTTGTGATTCTAACATGAAGGGAGCGAGATTTTCATACAAGCAGAATTAGGGGGTCAAAGTGATCTTTTCCATATTTATTTGTACTATTTGTAGCATACTTATCTCTTTCCTCTCCCTCTTAATGCTACAGATTTATAGTACCAACAAAAGTAATGAATGACCTGAATTCACCTTTAAATCCCAGGAAACTTGAACAGCCTGTATCCACTGAAATAACAGTGTTATCAAAACAGCTTTGGATAATAAACTCCTAACTGGACTGACAGAAGTCTAGTCTTTGTTGAATTCCTCCTCTAATCACTTCAATACAGAACAAGCTGTTTACTTTAATGTTTATTTTCTTGAAACGCAACAAGACTTCATTGTTGGAATTACTGCATAAATATGGAGCTGAGAAATAGTCACTGGTGAACATTATTCATGGATATAGAGGTCTTAAGTGATTCAGACTCTGATTCACTCACATCCTCAATAATTATCGCCACAAAAGCAAACACATTTTAAAGAACAGGATGTGAAATTAATGTTCTGAAGAATTTGTAAAACAAAACCTCTACAGATTTTTTTTTTTTGAGGTCACTTGAATTCTTACCGACTTCTAATAGCTCAATCAGGTGTCTTTCTTTTTCTAACAACCATGGTACATGGATATTTTTTTCATGATAAAAACAAAAGAGAATGGTTACATAACTGAAAACTTTTAGAATTACTTTAGGTCAGTGAGACTCATTAATAATGTACTTCTAACATTTTGACAAACACTACCACACAGTATTTATCCAGTTTTAACTTTGGTATTCATCTGAAAGCTTGAATGCCTATAAAATCTGAAGAAGTTTTCTCAGTCTGCTTGAGGTCTGCCCAGGTGTAACGGAGTCATTCTATAATTAAGGTTTGCCTCGTATCTATAAGAGATTGATTTAAACAATGAAGTAACTGTCTAGTAATTATCTGGATCACCAGGGAAACAGCAACAAGTAATTTTGCTTACTTCTTGAGGAGCAAGTTGGACTAGATGACACTCAGGTGTCCTTTCACAATACTTGGATTCTATTTACAGAGAAATCATGAGGTATGCAATAATGCAAATCTTGCACCCAGATCAACATTTAACATAGAAACTTTACGTTTTCTTCCCTAGGATTAATAACGTTCTACCTGATTTTCACAGGTTGCATACTGTAGAAAACAGGGTTAAAGAAGAAGGTACATATAGTCTGTCTCCCTCCAGCTAGTCCATGATAATAATTTCCTGTTGAGTTTGGCATCTAAATTAATTCAATAATGCAAGTTCTGTTAGTGCCATAAGAGTCCACATGGGCAATTAAAGAGAAAGTTTATTCCATGCAGAAAATGTATCCATTCAATTTCATACATTTGGCAGTATATGTATTGATTATGAAAAGCTTGGAATGATACAAGATTAATTTATTCACTAAAGATTATTCCCTAGGAACCATTCTATCACCATTCTAGAGCAATAATGCCACAGATACTTCCACTGAGTGCATGGAGATTTCTGATGACTGAAAAGGGATGGTGCCAGAGTCTTTTCAGTGGTGCCCAGCAACAGGACAAGGAGCAATGGCCATAAATTAAAACACAAGAAGTTCCATCTCAGTATGAAGAACTTCTTTCCATTGAGAGTGGCAGATTTCTGGAACAGGCAGCCCAAGGAGGTTGTGGATTCTCCCTCTCTGGAGACATTCCTACCTGGATGTGGTCCTGTGTGACCTGCTCTAGGTGACCTGTCTTGGCAGGGATGTCGGACTAGATTATCACCAGAGGTGCCTTCCAACCCTAAAAATTCTGCAATTCTGGGAAAAGGTGTTGGGTTTGGGTAGTTTTGGTTTGTTGTTTTTTTTTCTTTCAGAACATAGTCAAAACAGAGGACAGAAAGTAAATATCATGGTAAACAATGAGGCAAGAGAGAAAGAATATGTAAGTCTGAAGTGCAAAAAAATAGAGAAAATGACAGTTGCAATGGTTCAGGGGAGAAAAGTGGTGAGGGAAATCAAGGGGTAATAATGAGCCTCAGATAAAACAGAGTTGTGAAACATTTAAAACAATAGATATAAAAAGACTATGCTAAATCTTTGCAAAGGGATCCAGTCATTCCAGCATGTCTAATCATGAGGCAAAAAATTCATGACCTGTTTTATACAGATATATGATTTCTATAATTAAAGATATTTCAGAAAAAGGGGGAAAAAAAAAGCTTCAGTTTCAGCCCCAGGGTTTGTGTTGGGTCTGGGGGCTTTTTAAGGTTTTCTAGGGCTGGCACTTCACTGGGACAATGGATCCTTCCTGAGTGCCTGTGCATATTTTAGCATTGTGTTCAGATGCAGGCAGATGTCATCTGTCATCCTGCTATGTATCAAGGCAGACAACACACAGGAAGATGTGATAAGCTAAAAATTACAGAATGAACAGTATAGCTCAGCTTTAGTTCTTCATCAAAAGCATAAGCCATCCCTTCCTCCTGTTTTAGTTCCCTCTTACCGATCTCTTTGTTTTGTATGAAACATACAAATTTGCTGAATTTGAAAGCTATTCTAAATAGCTATTCTGCTTCTAAATTTCTTGGTCTCATCACACTTTGAAAATAAAACAGATACAGTCTGCAGCCACTCTTCCAGTGATTGGAGAAGGATAAACATTCAGAAAACATGGGAGACTTCTCTGAAAATCATGTCAACTTGTTCATGGATATTTTTAAATTCAATTTAGATTCATTGCTTTGAAAAACCCTAATTTTTTTTGTTTGCACATAACTGTTGCCTTTATGTATGGTTCTACTTTAAACAAAACTGTAATGGATCAATAGCCATAAGGTTTAACAGATTCCTAACAAGAAGTTACACTTCTGTGCTTTTATCCAAAATTCCAAGTCTGAGTACATCCAGAAAAAATACACATTGGCCAAGTTTCGTGAACCAGAACTGCAGACCTGAACAGCATCTAAAGTTAGATCATCACACTGTATTCACTAAACGGATCTTGTCATCTTCTCTCTCCTCCTCTTCGGAGGTAGTCAAACAGTTATTCCAAATCTAAACTGTAAGTAAGGAAAGTGTGGAATTTACATCCAATACCACAATTCAGTTCTTCTTGGAGTAACTTCAGAAATTTGCACCTAGAAAATGTGGACTTAGGAATCAATATTTTAGGCTGAAAATCCTTCACAGTCAAAATCTTCACATTTTTCTAAGTGAGTTAGTTGCCCATTCCTCTAGAAGCCATGGAAACACCCTGGACTTCTACTGTTTGGTCAGTTAATGTAAATTGGAGTACTCAATTCAATTTGTTTGAAAAAAAAGGTGAAGTGTGTCACAAAGTGATACAGAAGGATATCAGCAGATAAGAAGAAAAATTGAACTGAACAACACAATAGTTCAAGCTTTCCTAAGAAAAGTATATTTAAACTGCACCTATCTATAATCATGACTGTTGCTGTTACTGAACATTCACACATCCTATTTTGTCAGTAAAAAAGTAGCAAATAGAAGCTTCCCCTGGTTTTCATGTCTCTCCCATACCTCACAAGCTGAGGGTTGCTTTTCCCTCCCCACTACTGCTGAGGACCACTCTCTGCACAAACAGGTTGTTCTGTCTCTCTAAGTGGATACAAAACTTGGGCTGTCAAGACTTCTTCCACCCATTTCTTCGGCTGGCAGTCTTTCAACTATCATTCAACCTCCAGCAGATGAACTCTGATTTGCCTGGAATCCCAATTTATATTATCTGTTGTGGGTTTAAAAAAAAAAAAATATAGCATTTGAGGTAAAGTTTTCAGAAGAGATCTGTATGGTAGGACAGTTGATGCTGTCCTCGTTACTGCCTGTGTGACAGTTTATGCTTCACTCAGCCTTAGATCATTTTCTCCTGGAAAGCTGTACCTAACAATTGCTTTTGGTGTCTGTTGCAGAGCTGTCAGCCCCTCATTAAATGTCAGGAGGCTGAATTTCACTCCCTCTGTGTCTCATCCCTATGGCCCTGACTGACAGGTGTCCTGCAGTGTGTGCCCCAGCATGCTGGCAGCCAGCTTCTCCCCCAGAGTAGCCTTGCACCCTGGGGTCTTTAAGCTGTGCTCCCTCCCAGGACTGCCCAATAACGAGAAAATGCAGGTTGCAGTGAGGGCCAGAAGAGTGGGAAAAGGATGGACCAGCACAAGCTGCTGACACAGGATCTTCTTCCACTCCTAGATTCCTGGGTACTGGTTTCCTGTTCCCCCCATGGGTCTTCTTCCCAGGATTAAACCCACTTGTTACCTCAGCTCTGCTAATTGGTATTCCTTCTTGGCAGTGCTTGCCCCAAAAGCATCCCTGCCCCTGGAGCACTCTCAGAGCAGAGGCATGCAGGTGCTATTTCAGTTCAACAGACTGATGAACTGAAAAGATGTTACTGCAGTGACGGAAGCCCTGGCTGTCTGAAGCAGAGGAAGCCCCAAACTTCAGAGCAGAAACAGCTGTTGCATTCACTGCGTGTTTATTTCCAAGTGAGGCCCTTCCTGCTGTGAATCCCTGCACCTTTTCACAGCTCTCAGCATTGGCTCACTTTTGCTTTGTAATCTCAGGAATGTGGGCTGCTGCACAGCAGTGTCTGGGTACCTTGGATCCACAGCTCCATCTGCAGAAAGGAGTTAATGGAAGGTCTGTTCCCCCAAGCCCATGGGTGGCAGACAATATCCAGGCACACACAGTGTCATATTCACACCCTGGCTGCTCTCGAAGAGAAGGGAAGGATTCCTTTCCCCACATGCTGCTGCTGCTTTCCTGCCTGACCAGCTCTTGCACCCAAGGGAGCACATCCCAAGTATCTGAGAGATATCACACATCCACCCAGAGGTGCACAGATCTTGTCTATTTCCTCTCTCCCACTGGCAGCCAAACACTGCCAGGACAAAGCACTCAGCAATGCCATCCTCTCTGCGTTATCTTGGAGCTGTGTATCATAGTGGCACGACATAACATATTTTGCAGAAATCGAGACAGCTTTGAAAAAAACCCAGTATTAAATGGGCAATGATACCACAATGAAGAGAATACTCTCAATAACTATTTACAATATAGTTTGAAAAGCACTACTTTGAGATTGAATAATCTCCTTTTGCAATTTGTAGAAACTATCTGTGTATTCTAAGCCCTTACTTGCACAAAAAATCTTCAACATGAAGTCTAGCTACACACATTAAAAAAAAAACCACGAATTATTGTCATCTTGTGGCAAATGACAGTCCAAAATTACTCTGTTGAGCCATGCTACCTGCATGACTGAAGTGACTCCTGACTGACTCAAGAAATGTGTGTTGCTCTCTGTTTTTAACAAGCAGGTTTCATTTGGCTGCTAATCAGCCACAAAGTGAGGTATTAAAAAAAAAAAAAAAAAGAAAAAAGACAAAGCCACACAAAATGACATAAAAATGATACCAGCTTGTCCTCCTTTGTTTATATCTACTAAACCCAAAGTCAAGATGCAAAAAGGTTATTTTTACTTTTCTTTTTTTATATCAGTGTGCATATACACACGTGCTCAGATAGACACATTCCAGTTTCTTCAAAGATTATAAAATATGAGCTTATTTTTGCAAGCTGGTCATTAAGTACTTAAAAAATTACTAAGACAGAAAATTTGTTTTCCACAGCACAGTAGAATTAAAACACATGGGCAGATTCTCCCTAAATCTCTCTGCTTTACTCTATACTAACACTGAAATTATTGTTTCCCAAAAGCAGTTCAGCTGTTATAAGAAAAGTCATAATTCTGTATTTCCAGATGTAATTTTGATGTAATTATTTCAGTTGTTCGAAATAACAGAAGGCCCATTTTCAACATTTAGTTACACTTGCTCAAGATTTTTCTAATGACAGAAGTGATAAAAATCATACTAGTGTTAAATGCTTTCATTGTTTGATTTTTTTTATTTCTTTCAACTGAGAAAAGTAAGGCTAAAGGTGGAAAAAACATTTTTTTTTCCTAGTATATATGAGTGGGTGTGCAAATTGCTTCTTACCCTTCCTTAAATCACATTTTGCCCTCTCCTTTAAATTTAACAGGGAAAACATTAAAACAACTGATGGAAGAGGAGACATCAAAGCTCATATTTTTTTCAAAGTTAAACAAGATTCACATGTGACTTCATATCACCAAATCTACAGTGCAGTAGAGATGGAGACAGTTCACACATGGGACAGGAATGGAAAAGTCAGGGCTGAGCAGCTGCGATCAGATCACGTAAAACAGAATAGCTTTGCCACCCCGGGTCACGATGCCTCTTGGGCATAGGACCACATGCAGGATCAGAGTTAGAAAAAAGGGCTGGGTTTGCCAGTTGCAACACTTTGATTCTGGTTTAAAAGGGTGAAAAGCAGAGAAGAACCAGTAATTCCCTGGGATAGTAGGGAATTCTCAGCAGTTCCTTGTGTGGAATAGCAGGAGAAGGATCTGAAGCTGCTGACCAATCCATACTTTACCTATATTGAAATCATACTTGATCTATAACTGAAGGGCTGTTTGATTAATTTCACCTCAAAAGAAAATGGGTGCAATGGAAAATGCTCTGAGCCCTCCAGAAACGCCCCTGGAGTTTCAGGGCGAAAAAACCAAACCAAACCAAACCAAAGAACCTAAAACACAACCAGTTTGTAGCAGACCTTTGGTGAATACTACACTCTTGCTGTGAGCTGGTGCTTGTCTGGGCAGCTGAGCTACTGCTGACAGTCAGGTGGAAGTTGTTCTCAGTCCATGTCCTTTTCTCAGCTCTTGCTCATCTTAATACCTGACTTTTACAGTGCTCTGCACAGACATTAGGTTATTATCTTATCCTTGGAGATGAGGAAACCAAGGCATTGTTCAGCAGAAGCATCAGTCAGCAATGGGCCTTCCCCATGCTCATTGTGAAGCTGCAATAAATGGGAACAGACAAGAAGTTGCAGACTGCAAATGTAGCACATTATCTACACCTTCACTCTGCCTCAAATGGAAGCAGATCTTATGCATAATTTTGAAGGGAGGGATTGGGGTTTGCTGAACCCACTGCTCACAGCTCTGAAAAGGAATAAAGATGGTGAACCAGAAACACACTGTCCCAGCTGAGGTAGACCCCCAATTACACTGAAAGAGAAAGAATATTTTAGGATATTTAATATGTATAAATATCTATACATATATAAAATACATATTATATAACATGTACACAATACATTTAACTAGGTATGAGGCTTATACCACAAATGATCCATTACATATCATGTATATAAGAGGCTAAATATGTTTCTCAGTGAGCTAGGTAAAACAAAAAACAAACCTTCAAGTAACTGTTAGGTATTTATTCTCCCTTTAATCTGTGAATTTGTGCAGAGGCAAACAATGGTGATGGGGGTGTCCAAGCACAGCTGGTGGTGTTTTTAAGACAGTCAAATGCAAGACTGTGTGTCCCAGAACACAAAACACATGCTGAGGTCCAAGGCGCAGGAGACTGAAGATAACGTGTTGTTGGGGGGTTCAGTTCAATGTTGGAGAAAATAATCACCCGGGTGTACAGGTGGGAGCAATGAAGCAGCCCAGTAATACTCTGTGTGGGCCTGGAGAGAGGGCTCCTGAGTCCAAGGTGCAGCAGGTAAGAAGTGGACACACAAGATACCTCTGACCAACCCGATGAACACAGTGGGAAGAAACACCACCACACAGTTGGAACGCTCTGCTTAGTCTGATGGGCCGTGCTATTACTGAGATTCTCCTGACTGGGTGAACCTGAAGGACCAATGACCACAATGGCAAACCTAGAGCATTCTGTTGCTTCCAACAGTAGCTTCCCTGGAGCCGAGTCAGGGTGACTGTGCAAAGGTGCCTGTCCCCATAGCCTTTGTTCACCAGAACAATAGCAATGGTGGTAAGAATGGGAAAAAAAAAAAAAAAAAAGAAAGTAGAGTGTTTGAAAAAAGGTAACAGAAATTACAACTAGTTCCTAACACCTTACAGGAATTGAATCTGGTTTTCTCATGTGCAGACAGGCTGTTGAGACCAAAAAACACTTGTCTGGTTTTTCTAGCTGTGCTACTCTGAGCCCTTACAGCTCAGTTTTCCACTCTTACCAGCTTGAATAATAAGAGAAACTGAAGATCTGAGGCAATAGTGACAGAGGTGCTGTGTGAGGTGGATCTGGAGCAACCCTGGACAGAAGAGAAAAGCAAGAGAGAACAAACTGAACAGAGCAAAAGCTGTATTTTTCTGAAAACAAAACCAAAACAACTTCTTACCAACTTGCAAGCCTTTACTTTTAAGCTACCAAATTAAAAAAAAACCCAAAACCTAAACCAAAACCAAAAAACCACCTTACAGTTTATTGAGTGGCTCTAGGCTAAAATTATGGCACCAAGAGCTGCAGTTCTCACTTTTGACATGTTAGGAAGAGAAGAACTGCCTCCAGATATTTTCAGCATCTCCTCTCTGGACACGTAGAAGACTTTGTACAAAGTGAAGGTGAAAGGGTCCAGAGCAAGAAGCTTTCGAGACAAAAGATGTGGCTTCCAGTAAAGGTCTTCTGAGGACAAACTTGCAACAGCAGCACTTCCCTGATGCTCTGCAGCTATCCTCCCACTCACAGTGACCCTGTACACGAAGCCCTGTGGGGCTACTAACCCACAGGAAGCCAGGGCACCAGACGCCCCAAGCCATAGCCAGAGCAGGGCCACCAGGCACCACCACAAACCACTGAGGGACAGGGCAAGACTGAAGAAAACAAAGCAGGAACTCGGAACATGTGTCTCAGCGGCAACGCGCAAGATCTGACAGGTCTATCTATAAATTAATCAACACAAGTCACCACCTGGGTGGGGTCTCCACTTTGATAGGTATTGCATTGCTTATTAGAGGGGATAAGAAAAGGAAGGAAGCATTGCAGCAGGAGTGACAGCTCATTTGAGCTTCATGAGTGACTTGCATTCAGGAACTACCGTTAGTTTTTTGCCTCAATAAGAACAAGCCAAATCCCTAGAGTGATTCAGTTGCTTTCAGACTCTAAATCAAGACTAGGTTTGTTTTGGTTTGTGTTGTTCTGTTCTGTTTAAGAAGGCCAACCAGCTTCATCATGTATCAGTGAAGAAACTGCTTGGTGAAATTCTGGGCTGGCCAGAGAAATTGATTCCAAAGATTCCCTTGTGCCACTGCTTCTTTCCTTCCTGACCTTGGCCTCTGGATACATGCTTCAGTTCTCTCCCAGTACAGAAAGAGGAGAACTTCTGTCCAGCAGCTTCCAGAGACAAGAACTTGTCCTTTCCACCAACTAAAGAGATGGGTCTGAACTTCAGCACTAGCCACTGAAAGGCCTTTTTATTTGAAGAGAAGACAGCTCTGAAGTGAAATGGAGTTGGGAAAACTGAGGCTCTGTAACCTCTTAGTCCTCTTACCACTGGAGCCACAGAAGAGGACAGCGCCCTTCCCTTTCCTCCCAGAGGACTGGGACAGGAAAATGCCTCTCAGAAATTCTGATCTGTGCTTTTTATGTGGTTTTCTTCAAGCTCATGGCTTAAATTCTTTGCTATAAACAGTAGAGGGAAAGGATTTCAAACAGTGACTCACGTATTGAGCTTATATTTCTTCTCTACCATCAACCTGCCAAAGACTTTTCTTAATTATAATTTTGTCTGGAGTTTCAAGTAAGTTTGAGACTACAGGCAACAATTTACCAGAGTTCATCCCCCCATTCCCCTCCTATCTTCTCATCCATCTGTGGCCTTTGGGCTTTAGAGAATATGGCCTTTTGGAACAGGCTGCCCAGAGAAGTGATGGAGTCATTGCCCCTGATATTGTTCAAAGAACATGTTGATATGGTGCCTAGGTGCATGGTTTAGTGGTGGACCTGGTAGCGTTAGACTAACGGTTGGACTCGATGTCTAAGATGCCTTTTTGAACTTTAATTATTATATGATTCTATGAATAAATGTGGAGTTTTTCAATTGAGAATGGAAAGAACAACTTTGTGTAAGCGTCAGGAATACTTTGTAATTCCTGTGCAGCTTTGAAATGGCAGGAAAAAGAGAATGCACAAAGATAATATAGAAATTCTGTTAGCTACCTGCAAAGATCACCTAAGGCTGCCTAGTTAACATGCAATGGAAGAGGTAATACACAGCATATGCCAGAATTTCCTAATCTTGGTCTGGCTCCACAATATTAGTCCTATTTATAGACTGCAAAATTAGAGTAGACCAGAGCAATTTTTTAGTCTGATATTCTGTGTAAGAGAGACTTGAACATTCCCCTACATTAATTCTTGATACAAGTCCAAGAGTCAATTTACCTAGTCCATTAGTTTTCAACCTTTTGCAATTTGCATACCTTTAAACTTTCCAACAGATTTGAAGATGCTGTATGTCCACTGACAATCAACTTGCACTTCTTAGTTTACCTCTCTAAGATCCCTTCAGAGTCACCCCTGGACCACCATGTGTTTATAAACACATTAAAAAGCACATACACCTTTCAAAAATCATCCAATCTTAATTTTAAATAAATTAAATGAAATTTTTTAAATTGAGGAAAAGGAGTCCCTCACAATTCTGAGTAAGAAATTACCCTCCTGAATAAAAGCTCACCATTTCTCACATGAATTTGTCTGGTTTCACCTTCCAGAAAGTATATACTGTGTCTGTTTGCCAGCTAGGCTGAAAAGCCCTCCATTACCATGCTCCTCTCCTGGTGTGGACTCTCAGAGAGTGATCACATTACCCTTTTGCCTTCCCTTTGATAAGTTAAATGGATTAAGCTTCCCCCAGCCACACTACAGGACATATTTCCCCACCCATTAATCATTCCCCATTATAGTGTAAACAAACCCAAAATGTATTAAATACATTCTTTGTATTTCTCTGTTCATACTTATGTCACTGTCTGGTTTAAAAGACAATTTTATCTGACTAAGTTATAGATCATTAAGCTGAAAAAAAGTTTGCCCGTTACTGCTGTTTTACCATCTTGCCCCATCTTGTCTCATTAGCAGGAACTGATTGAGCATGAAGGTGTTCTCTGGCTGTCAGTAGATAAAGTAGGTGCTCTTGGCTTTCATCTGTTCTGAATTCTCCTTGTCTCATTATCTTCACAAGGTCAGATTCTTTGACACCAGGACTGCTTGCTTAGCACTCCATTCTGGTAATTACTTGCCTGGCAACCTTAACCATAAGTAGATTGCATGTATATGGCAGCAATGAAAGTATCAGCTTACAGGCCAACAGCCATATATCCATATAACACAAATACCATTAGAAATGTGTTCATTCTACTGATGTAATTGCTCTGCTTCTGTATTATCATAGTGCTGCAAGCACGATGTACACATTAAAATGCACAGTTTATATTACAGCACTGAAAGTGAAGGTTCAATTCAGCTCTCTTTTAGGACCAATACCATAGCTTTTTTCCCCAAAAAAACTCACAAATGATTTATACGGAAAAGGCTAAGCTGAACTTCTTCTCTGAATCTTCTTTTACCCTTTGTTACAAAGACATACTCAACTCCTAAAATTATGGAGTTAGTAGAAGACTTTGGGATATTCTGTGTAGTAGCATCATTGTTGGTGCAGATTATCCCTGAATCAGTGCACAGTCTTCTGCAAAATAAATGCATTCCATTTGATCTATTTATTGTGAGAAAGTAAAAAATATGTCCTGTGATGGATGCCTCGTACATCTCTCCTTTTTAGTCTATTTTACGTTCACAAATTTACTTCCTCTACAACAAATCTTATCCATACAGTTCATCAACAACAGTAAAATTGTATTTGAATCACTTACTTCTGCAAAGTTGTAACAGTAATATATAAGTTGTTTATGTTCTAAGAAAATCCATGAATAGGATAAAAATGTGAATGCCACACATTTTGGCTGAATGTCTAAATAAAAATACCCTCATATCACTGCAGTTCAAACTCATCTATACCAGATTTAAACATGCTTCTTTTCTAAATCCAGTTCATTATCTGATCACCTCATTCTTCCTAATGTGTCAGTGATATTTAGATTTACGACAAAGCTTTCAAATCACCCATTCAATGTAATTTCAAAGGTAGTAGAGGATCTAAATAAAAATTTGTCCATAAGGCATTGGAGGTAGATATCACGCTGTACTTGCATTGTGCAATTTATTGATGGTGGTCACATCGTCCACATTTCACAGATGGAAAAACTGATGCCCTGAGAAATTAGATGAGTTGGCACTAATCGTACAGCAAGTTAGAAATAAAAATTAGATCTGCTGCCTCCTGGGTTCATAATCTAATCAGTCCAGCTTGTTATATTTTGACCCCTCTAACAGCCACAGCCTCACACTCAGATGCAAACCCATAGACCCATTTTTTTGTGTCAGGAAGCCCTTGGTTTTCTTCCAACCCTCTCCACAACTCAAAGCCCTGCCTCCAGGCTCAAGGCATTTCCTACCACCCTCTTCCCTGCTCACCACCTGTGGTCACAGAAAATCCATCCTCAGCTCATGGCTGTCTTCAGTAATGGGGATCTTTCCCCACACAGAAGTCATGACCTCTTCCATTCAATTCAAAAGTACATTTAAAGGCTGCTGACAACACCCTCCCAAAATGCCTCACAGAAATCCAGGTTTCATCCCTCGTGACCCTTTAGCTGCACCAAAACTCCCTAAGTGAAGTTCTGCTTCATTTACCAGTATAGAGGTACCCATATTAGCTGAGTCTCTTAGTTCTCAATATACAGGCTTGACTTCTTGTCATACCTCTCTGCCTTTCTGTTTGGAAATCTCTGCAAATTCTCTTTAGCACAATGAGGGTCAGAATCAGCCTTAGCACCTGAAGACCCAGCTGCATTTTTGCAGAACCACCTTCTCACCAGCTGTAAGGAGGCATTCACTGGAACATGGTCTGTCTATAGGCAGCATGTGTCCCTACATCCCCAGTATCTGGTCCACCCTTTGATGACTTACTGGATGCACTGGTGCTGCAAAGCACAGTGTGCATATCTGTGACACAGAACATTGTCTCCTGTCTTGGACGGAAAATGCGTAACTGCCCATTACATATTCACAGGGATACTAACATATTTGAGGATTTTCTTTTTTTTGCCTTGTGCCTTTACGTGCAGATTTTAATATCAAATAGGGAGGTTTGAATTTGATCAGACAGAGAAGAATATGTTGTTATCATTATCACTTAATAGTAAAAATACGGAAAATACAGGAATATTTGGTAAGCAAGTGAACTGTGACAAGGAAAAACTGTCTATCTTTCATTTCACCAGGGAAAGCAGATCACTGTATTCACCTATTGTTTCACTCAGTGCAGAAACCTCAATCTACTGCTGTGTTGAAACTGGCCAAAGAGACAGAGCTTTAGCACCGAGTCCCAGGCATTTACTCAGCCTCTCCCAGTATGCAGTTTATAGAAGCTGATAAGCAATTAAACAAAAGTCGTGTATATTTCTGTGTTTATCTTAGCTCCAAAAGTGACCTCCATACAGATAACAAGGTGTAACACATCTCCTGGCATCTGATCCACCTTCCACTCTGCTCTTTTTCATGGATCCTGAGGATCTTGTTTCCTTCTGTGCTCCACCTCCTTTGGAGAATAACTAGGTTCAGTCCTTCCTCTTCCCCACATCTTTCAGCTCAGAAGGACTTCTGAGTCCTTAATTCAATCAGGAAGGAGTTAGAGTCTTGCTCACAAAAGATTATCACCTACCCTCTTCTGCTGTGGAAAGCTGATGCTGTGGGCATGGAAGTTTGTTTTTTGGGTTTTTTTTTTGCCATGGCATAAGAAAGTCAACTAGTTACAGTTTGGCAGTACCTTAGGTCAGTCTGTTAGCACATGTTTACCGTCAGTCTAGGCAGCAGCCAAGTCTTGATGTGAAGCTTTTTTCTCATTCTGAACTTTATAAAAATGTATACCTTTCTGACATATAGCAGCCACAAGAGGGACTAAGGTATCTGGTGTTTTTCTTTGTGGGATGGTGACTCTTGACAATATCCAAAGGCTGAGAGAAGGAACTAGGATTTAACCAGAATGTATTAAAAGAGCAGTGAATAACTTATATCAGGAAGAGGAATTTGTCAGGAACTAAAAGATAAAAACTCAGGGTGACAGCCAAAGAAGAATGCTTTAATAGCTGCAGTTTGCCTGGAGAGAAGCCATGGGGAAAAAAGAAAAGTAAGATTTATAGTAAATTAAGTTAAAAAAAAAGATAAAAAATACTGGATCATCATCTTAGATGATGAAACCTTAAGATTTCAGACTGTTTGGACTTGAAAACTATGATCTTCTTTTAGAGCATAGGAAGGAATATCCCATGAAATGGACCCCCAGCAGCTGCTGTGAGAATTACTATATTCAAGCAGGATCCTTTATAGTTTTCTAGGATCTCATTCACAAACATCAGGGTGTGGAATGGGACCTATAGATTGTGCCTTTCAGCCTGCATCTACTGACTTCCTTAATACATGGTCAGGAAAATACTTCTCCCAAATAAAAAAAAAAAAATCAGAATCTCCATGATTATGTTTAAATGGGAATTCTGTCTTCTGAATCACTGAGGTTTGACATTTTTTCCATTACAGAACATTGAATAGAATGATGGAATCATGGAATCATAGAATGGTTTGTGTCAGAAGGGACCTTTTAAGGTTACCTAATCCAAAGCTACTGCTATGGACAAGGACATATATTGCTAGATGAGGTTGCTCAAAGCCCTATCCAACCTGACCTTGAACACTTCTAATGACTGGGCATCCACAGATGGAAAATCTGGAAAATCTATTCTAATGTCTCAGCACCCTCATGACAGAGAAAAATTCCTTATATCTAGTCTAAATCTATCCTCTTCCCATTTAAAATTGTTAACTGCTGTTCTGTCACTACAGGACTTGGTAAAACATCTCTTTACATCCTTCTTATAGGCCTCCATTAAGTACTGAAAGGCTGCAATAAAATCTCCCCAAAGCCTTCTCCTTTCCAGGTTGAACAACTTCAACTCTCTCAGCCTGACTTCATAGGAGAGGTGCTCCAAACTTCTGATCATTCTTGTGGCCTTTCTCTGGACCCGCTCCAACAGGTTCATTCTCCTCATCGTGTTCTGAGGATCCCAGAGCTGGATGCAGCACTCCAGATTGGGTCTCACCAGAATGGAGTAGAGAGGCAGGATCATCTTCTTGAACCTGCTGACTGTGCTTCTTTCGAGACATCCCAGAATATGATTGCCTTCCTGGGTTGCAAGCGCTCTGTTCTGGCTCATGTCCAGTTTTTCACTCACCAGGATCTCCAAGTCCTTCTGCACAGGGCTGCTCTCAAACAATTCATCCAACCCAGGTTCAGGACCTTATAGTTGGCCTTATTGAACTTCATGAGCCCACTCCTCCAGTCTAAGGTCTCTCTGTATGGTATCTCCTTCCTCAAGGACTCCAACTTCAACACTCAGCTTGGTTGCACCAATAAACTTGCTGTCCCACTCCCTGTCATTAGCAAAGCTATTGAAGAGTCCTGATCCTAAATATGGAGCCCTGAAGAAGAGCACTGTAACCAATCTCCATTTGGACACTGAACCTTTGAGCATGGCCATCCAACCAATTCCTTATTTATGAAACAATCCATACACCAAATCCATTTCTCTTGAATTTAATGATGGGTATGTTGTATGGGATTGTGTCAAAGGCCTAACAGAAGTCAAGATGTTCATGTTTAATTTAGAGCTGTGCAAGATTCCCTGCTGATAGCTAATAAGATAACAAAATCTTCTGCTTTCTGCCTCTCAGTCCTTTCAGTCCAGGCCCTGTTTCAATGCTTTTCCTTAATTACAATCTCTGCAGCAGTACTGCTCTCTGCCTCCTTTGTGAAGTTTATAGCATCTCTCCAAACACATACACTTTACAAATTGAGAAATTATAAACAAATTCAAATAAAAAGTGCAGTCTCAAACAGCAGCAACACACCTTTCCCTCATGTCTTAACCCAGTTTTAGGAAACACAACAGCCGAGCCCATGCTTTAGTTCAGCTCCTATTTCCAAGGCAGGCCAAAAAAACAAAGCTAGCTATGATGGTAGTTACTCATTCATCAGCAAGTAATGAAATATCAGCAACTGAGGTCTTTGACCCCAAGAAAAAATATATGGTTTTCACCTTTATGGGTTTTAACACTAAAATTGCTGTGACAGACATAGGAATCACAGTTTACTGAGGAAGAAATATGTGATTAGATCTGGTGGGGCCTCGACACCTCCTGAGCTCACTGATTGGCCTTTGTCTTCCATTTCTCTTTGAGGAGGTGGAATCATTCATATTTTCAGTGCAGTGCTGAGCTTGAATGGTTCATTGGCTACTGAAGGAGAGGGAGACAAGTGTTGATGAACCTCAGTCCTGTAGCCCTAAATATCATCACAAGCTTTTCTATAAGAAAAATCTTTATGAACAAATTGAGGGTTTTATTCCTGATCTGAGGTGAAAACTGTAAAAAATTATACTATGAGGGAAAATTCTAAAAATAAATAATTTCAGGGAAAAAAATGCATATTTCAGTGAGGTATTTTTCTTTGGAGTTAAGGAATAGCACTCCATCCGCTGAACTTCTGGCTATTTCTAGGAAAGTGTAACATACCAGTGAGTTTTTCAGTATCCATGTCATACCCAGTCTCAAAACAGAGAATATTAAGAACTAACATGCTTGCAGGCCATTGCATCACAGGAAGACCAGAGCTGTGAAGACCATGATTTGCCCTTAGTCCAGTAAGAGAAACACCAGAATCTCTGTCTTATGTGAAAACTGTGTCCCAGAATCCTGCTGCAGAGACAAGATATGAGTCCTGGCTAGAAGTGTTAATTCCAGGACCTTTAAGAGCTGCGCTTGCTCCCTCATAGCTCTAGAAAGGTGAGCAGATGCAGCTGCCCTAATGTTGCAAAACCTGAAAGCCCTGGGCTTGTCAGTTCCATGACAATCTGACACATAAGGCTGCCACAAATATTCAGTTAGTTCAGGCTTCCACACAGTCTGAGCAAAACCCACTGACATCACTGAAAGCAATTTTTTTCCATGAGATGCTTCATGGAGGTGAGATTTTTCCAGCAAAAGTTTGTTTTAACCAGAAATCTGCAGCCAGCTCTGCCCTGGAACTGCTGAAGTTAGCGCGGTTTGTGCAACACACTCAATAACACGCTGAGTTCAGTGGAAGCTTGTGTCAGTAAAAATGAAGTGTAAACAAAGAGGAAGATTGTATAAACCTTTCCCATAGTGGTTAAAACTTAGCTCCTGTGAAGAATATCCACGTTGCCCTTTTGCACCACCAAGTCCCACTTAGGAGGCTTTGTCAGACATAAGTGATGCATGAGTCCTCTGGTGGCACCCTGCACAAGGGTCAGCTCATCCCACACAGCGTTGATGAAGTGTGGTCCCGTATCCCTGGGTTTAACCTAGAACTGTAGATCCAGCTATCTCAGCAGATTTCTTAGATGCTGCCTCTGCAGCATGTTAAAACTTTCCCACCAGTATTAAAACCATTGACCCAGCCCAGGTTGTTTTATTTCCTCATTTACCCAGGGAGAAAGACTCCGATTTTTTTTTTTTTTTTTTTGGTGAAGGACGATGTATGGCAAGTCTTACTGGGTCTTCTTCAGTGTAAACAGCCAATAATTCTTAAGGTCAAACAAGTACAGATTCTCAGGAATGAATAATTAATAGGGATATACAAAATGTCAGAGCTCAAGTTTCTAGGATTTGCTAAAACACAGACAAATTGAAATCTGACAAAAACAAATTGTGTTTAATAACCCTTAAAGACGTGATCCCTGAAGCATCCTGCAGTACTCAAGTCTCTCCCTGTCCAACTTCTTTCATCTTCATTTACACCAGACAAAGACTAGTGAAAATAATGTTTGAACTATAAGTAATAAAATCAGTTATAAAATCACTTACTTTATCACACATTAAATGCTTTTGCCCACTCTTGCTTCTTTTTAACCTTCCTGGCTATTTTAATGACTGCAGTTTCCAGCCGCATAGAACCACTCCTTGCTGAAGTAGCCCAGTGTCACAGGGGTGGTACCAAGCAGGCACAAAAAGAAGTACATCTTTTGCCCTCTACTCTCCAAGGTGATGCCAAACCTTGTGACAATACATGACACAACACTAAGCCCCAGCTACCCAGCCAGAGACATGAGACAATATATAGTCTCTGGCTAATTCTCTTAAGTGGATTATAGTTGACTCAGAGCAAGGGCAGAGTGGGATCACATTATGGGGAAATCAAACACTAGTATATAACTCTTGGCTTATGCCTCTTATGTCCATCTTTAAGCCTGACATTGGTATCAGTCCAACTTTATCATCAGTCCATAAAAACTGAACTGCTTCTGAATTATGTCAATGCCAAGTTAGTCTCACTGAAAGTGCAGAATCAAGCCATCTACTAATAATGAAACAAAGCGAGAACATTACAGTGTTGCTATTTATTCCACTCTGACCTTCTGGAGACTTCTTGGCCAGATTTATAGATCAACCCTTCACTTAGAACTCTAAAACCTGAATCACATGGAATTATGCAGTTGCAGGTAGTGGACAGCCAAAATGTATATATCCAAAGTGAAGCTAAAAAATAAGTAGGCGACTACTGTTCGGAAGGGAAATCACACATGAAGTCCTCTGCTTTCTGAAGGAGAAAAAACCCCCATACCCCAAGGATGTCAAGTGCTGCAAAAATTGCATTCCTCAATGTGTGCAATTTACACCAGTACATTTAGGCACCTCTTGTACACATTGCATTCAAGGAAAAGACATTTTCTCACGAACATCACTTAGCATATGCATGGGAAATAGCTGCAGTTCTCACCAGTACTAACAAAAGAATGAAAGATTACTTCAACACAGAATATAGAAATATGCAGAACATTCAGAATATCTGAGTTCTAAGATGTTTTTCAGCACACAGTATTGTTAGTTGATTAGCTGGGAAAATTCTACAGCATTTATCCCATATTTTCGGTGAAGTGGCATAAGTAACAAAGAGGATCAAGCAGCACACTGGGTACAAAAATCTCCTCTTGCTGTGAGCAGACATAGTTGGTCAGTCAAACAGCCAGCCAGTCAATCGATCACATATACAACCTATTTATATATATAGACAGAAGCAGCCTTAGACCTTGAACTGCAAAATTGGAGGCTCCCAGGCAGAAAGCTCTGTGAATCCTTGGAGACTGAACAAGGCATGGAGCAGTAGCTGCTGGTCCAATGCCCCACTTCCGTGATGTGGATAATAATTGCTCCCAGAAAAATCCCCAGCATGATTTATTTTGGTTAAAAGACAAATTAGAAGTCAAGGGGACACATAAAGAAGACACAAGAAGTGAGGTCAGTGGGCACAATGTTGACACGTGAGGAGAACATGCTTAAGAGACACATGCTTAAGAGCTCCATCATGATCTCTCAGGCAGTGCCTGTACTAATAAATAAAGCCAGTCTCAGGGTGAAGGCTCAAGACCACAATCACTCACTGTGTCAGCATGCTCCCTGGTGCAGTTTTGGTTCGTGCCAAGCAGCAGCAGCCTGTGCTGCCTGGGTATGGCTCAGAGCGCAGCCCTTGTCGGGGCGCATGCCCAGGTGGTGGATTGGATACAGCCACCCCCTGCTTCAAGGTGGACAAGAATTTAGGCATGTGGAAATGAATGTATCATGTTGTTTGGCCTCACTGCCAGAAGCCTGTCCTGGACTATTTTTCAGCAGTAGCAAAGGCATGGCTTAGTCAGGCTTTTGCCAAAAGATGTGGGTTTTTTCCACATCCTTCTGCTTGCCTTTGCATGTCAAATTGGCATGAGCTCTCACACTCTGCATCAGCTGTATGCACAATGACAAGTCAGCTCTACACCTCAGAGACAAACTCTCCATACCTCATCTGGAGCCCCAGCAGAATCTTTATCCTCAGATAAAGATTCTTGTGGCAGGTAATTCTAGCAGTTTCTCATTATCTCCTTTCAGATAGATGAGACTTTAGACCCATATTTCATATTTAATAGTGTCATGCTTTTGAAGAAAAAAGTAATTCTTCTCCCTTTTCTTGTTCAAGTGCTAGTTTCAAACCTTTCTGAGAGAAAACAAGGAATACAGTATTTCCTCATTCAAAATTTCACAAAAACTTGTGCTCCAAACTGAAAAAGATCCATACTTGAGATAAATAAATAAGGTTTAAATTTTGTACCGTAGATGACACGATTTTGTTTGCCTAGCCTAGGTAATTTTTTTCTGTGTTGTACCCTGGTTCATTACCTTGATGTCCAGAAAAAGGAAACAAATATATTGGAAGAACACAACAGTAAACTTTCTCTGTGCTGATTCCAATGTGCTTTTATGCAGTTACACTAGGTAGAGATCTTTCAAGGCTGATAAATTTCAGATATGGATAAAACTTTGTTTCCATATGTGAATGCAAAGAAAGAAAAAAAAATTAACTTTACCAAGTGACAAAAAGTCTCTAAGAAGAAGGTTCAAATTCACAATAAATGTTGTTTTTCTAACTATTTATAAGTCTGGATACTGTTACTTCTATAAACAACCAGTCCTAGTTAAATTCCTAGTCTCCACAACATCCTATTACAGGAAATTCTACAATTTGTTACCTATTATTACTATTGAACATTTCACCTCTCAGATTCACAGAATAGATTCTAATTTCTAAATCCATCTTTACTTTCTAGGATGATTGTCACCACATTTATCATGGAAAGTGTCAGTATCAAGGTTAGGAACAGTCACATTATCACCCCAAAGGCAGTTATGTTTTATGTGAACCTTTCCAAACTATGAGGGCTTGAAGAATGCTTAGAGATGCAGAATACAGGACGAGTTTGGGATTTGAACCATGCTTAGCCTGAGCCGTGGCTAACAATCTATTTAGGGATTAGCCAACTTCCAATTTAGCAGCTGGGTTGGCCCTGGTCACCACCAGCCATGCCCAGGGGACATTAGCATTTCGGAGGCAGAGGCAGCCCTGGTCTGCTGGGAGTGAAGCTTCAGCACTCCTCCCTGGTACAGTTAGGGATTAGGAAGTCCTAGGGGTAAAGAGAGAAAGAAAATTTAAATCTGAATGGGACGAATGGAAACCCCGAGGAAGAGGTAGCTCAAGGCTCTTCTCTCTGCTATGTGGAGGCAGAGGTATGCACAGAACCACGTGGGTTTAGGAAAGCGTTCACAGCTTCATTGCTGAATAAAGAGGTGGAGAAAGATCTTTTGCATTTGGCCCTGCAGACCAAACATGACTTGTTTTGCTTTTTCTTGCCTGTGATTTAGAGTGGTCTATTACGTAGTTTTATTTCACTTTTTGCAAGACTTTTAACCCTACTTGATTTTCAGCATAGCTAGAAAAGCACCAAGGCTTAGAGATGCTACAGGAGTAGCAAACCTTAAAACTAAATTAAAATCCTCTCTAAGTACAGTTTATTTACTTTAAATAGTTATTATAACAGAAAACACATCTACTTAGTTGTTTAAGGTCCTTCGAGAGCTGGAAATGCCTGCTGCTTTATGGAAGAATTGTCTTCTATCACTAGCAGCAGTCTGGAAAGCTTCCAGACAGTAGCAAGAATTAGTGAGGAGGAAACATGTTGTAAGAATGGGCCACAGATGTGAACACTCACTCCCCCACTTTGGTGAGCTGATCAATTAAAGGTAGTTAGCAGTTTCCTGACTTGAACATCTGCAGACCACAAGTGCAGCTGCTTCCTATCTTCTCCATCCCACAGAGTACCAACCACCTTAGTTGAAGTGAATTTTTAAGAACACAACTGATGTGTTGAAACGATATTGGCCAAAAGCAGCTTTAGTTGAATGTTTTGACAATTGCATTTTGCACTGAAGCCATTCATTCACTGTTGTTACACTAAACCAGAAGGAACATCATCACCTGTAAAGGTGCAAGCAGACAGATGACCCAGAGTGTTCACGTTCGGGAGGCTGACAAACCACTTTTTGAGGTACTATTAGGACTAAATTATCAGTAAGCAGGAAAGCATCTGAATCATGCAGACAGTTTTCACAGTTGCTAGAAGGCATTATACTACTGCTGCCTGTCTTCCTAGTAATGTCAGCCCTATGTGTAAAAGGGGTAGTGAGAGATCTGTTCCCTGGCTCAAAGCACATACAGTACAATACCATATGCTCCCATCAGAAGGAACCATGGGTGCTCACAACTAATCAAGATCAATCTCTCAATTAGGCAGATCATAGGGTTCCAACACAAAGGAGAAGTGGTAACTCCCAGTGATGCACTTATTCTCTTAGCCACGTTGTTTCTGTGTTGGATTTTATTACTGAAAGGCTTAGGTGGAAAAAAAATGTGTTTCAAGGAGGAGGTGTCACAATATGTCATTTACAAACAGCGAATTACATTGCATCATATACGATTTATAATACATCCACGTGGACAGGTGCAGATACATGCAGGCTGCTTGGTTGGTGCTCTCAGAAGGCTGGATACAAGCCAGCTCTAGTCTCGAAGCTGTTTAGACACAAACCGGTAATATACACAGCCTGTCACCGGGCCTTACTGACTTGAGCACAGAGCAATGTTAACACACTTGTATAGACCAGAAATGGCTCACGTCTGGCCAGATCAGAGGATGAGGGGATAAATCTCACATCTACGTCCACCCTCAGGAGAGTGCACCCTGAACCCCTTCAACTTTTTAAAGAGGATGCCAACGTCTGAGAAACAGCCAGTGAATGAGGGTATTTTCAAATTCAGACAGCATTTAAAATAAAATCTTTCCTGGGTGTTTCTATGTGGGTCTTATTTCCCTCTGAGGTTTGTGGACATAAATATCTATATAAGTCTTAGCTCCCTTTGAGGTTTGTCTTGAATTTTTACAATGTTCATAGACATGCTGATAGAAAAAAAAATATCAGTGTTGCATGTCTTTCAAGCATATGGCACTCCTTACAGCCAACAAGGCTTTTGTATGAAAAATGAATATGAAATCAGGGCAAGATTTTAGTATAGCAAAGTAAATTTCCCCCAACACTGTGTACAACAAATAAAAAAGAGAAAAGAAAGAGTAGAAAATGTGTAAGGTGATCAAACTACCATTGAGCTTAACTCTGGTCCACAGCATACCTGAAAGAAAAGATACAAAACAAATGAACAAACAAACAAAAATCCTCCTTAGAGATCGCGCCCGTCAGCTGGCCAGAAAAAAATGCCAAAGCAACAGTGTACTGGTGCCATCTGGCTACTTCTCCTCCCTCTGATGGCTCCCTGCCATATTCCTGACCAGGATATTGGAAGAACCAGACACAGGCCACATCCAAAAAAATCCTCACAGGTTATATACTGGGCCCAGTGGATGCTGGAAGAGGTTTCTGTGAGTCAGTGTTATATAAATGTCACGCAGCGTGAACATGCTTGAAAGAGCTAATAGCGGAGTACCAAATCCTACTACATCAAAGGCACACCGGGACTTTAAAGAAGTAAAAGCAGCCCCATGTTCAAGAGACTTCAGGTTAACAGGGAGCACTGTGTAGGAGCATGCTGGATTTTCTCCTCTGTGGCTACTTTTCATTTCAAACTTCCCTTTCACATCTGAAATGGGACTGTTTCCTTCAAGAATGCAAGACTTGAGGTCAGTTTGCCAGGAATTAATCTTTACCTAAGTTGAAGAAAACCAGGTTGTGATTATCAGACAGTTGTATTTATTTTGCTTGATATAAATGTAATCTAGGGATTGAAAGCAAAACACTACATATTCAGAAGATAATTCACAGTTTTAGATATCAACTGAAAATCAAAATATGCACCATTTGCAGTCAGCAACATTCGCAAACCACATGTATGGGATATGTACAGCTGGTGTAGAATTTAATTTGAATGCTATTTATGTGCTATGCATGCTGCATATAAAGCAGACTGTCAACTGTTCACTTCCAAAAAAGGAAATAAAAGATACAAAAATTAAACCTGTAAATTCCAGGAACCTCAAGATTTCAAAATAAGAACAATGGTCAGAATAAGATTTAAATTTGGTTTTAATTTAACAAGCTTTTGCCAGTTTAACAGAACCTTTTGCTTTTTTGGTGTTTTTTTCTAAAGCATAGTGCACTTTGTAATTGTTTATGTGTGGATATAAAATTCATGCCTCTCTGAGGCACAGGGATGACCCCTACTTAGTGAATATTTATTCCTTGGATTTTTTCAGCTTCTAATACTTTAATACAAATAATTTATATCTTAAATAATTTTAGTGCTTTTAAAAAGTGTGAGATAGGTAGATTTTTAAGAGAGAAATGTTGTTTATTCATAGAACATATACAGCACAGTCCTTTGCAGTGCAAGTATCCTGACACTGCCCTAATAAATAAGCAAAACACAGTGTCAGTTGGAGACTTGCAAATTTTACTTCACGTTTGTTTGCTCTGAATTAACACTAGAGAAAACTGCACCCCACTATTTTACAAGCTGGCTTAGAACAACTTAGGAAGAGCTTATCAATTAACCTGCATTAAAAAAAAAAAAGGATAAAAACAAACCCCAAACTTTTCTTCCTTAAGTCTCATTTCCTTTTATCTTCTCTACAAGTGTTAATGAAATTTAGCCTCTTTGCAGAGCAAATACCATGGTCATCAGTGTAGAAAATCAGAAAATACGTGGAAAGGCCTCTATGTATTCTAATATACATTGGAAGACCTTATTTAAAGACATATACAGAGCTTAATAACAATAATAAGACAGAACTATGGAAAAATAATTTTTACTAGTGTCTT
Organism: Pseudotriccus pelzelni; assembly: GCA_035584735.1. Classification (NCBI taxonomy): domain Eukaryota; kingdom Metazoa; phylum Chordata; class Aves; order Passeriformes; family Tyrannidae; genus Pseudotriccus; species Pseudotriccus pelzelni. The sequence continues at coordinate 115,776,293 of JAWMRA010000078.1, forward strand.
TTATGCTGCATCTGTGACAGTAAATAAAATAAATCATGTCCATTTGATGATCCTGAAAGCAAATGAAATAGTATAGTTTTCATCTATATACCCAAACTCTTCTCCATCCAAAATGAGGTGGCCCATCTGTACTGCCTATTGAAAGTCATTGCCACCTGCCAAGAGATGCTAGACGTTCACTGCAAGAAATCACATGTCCCATGTAATGACCTCAAAGTGAGAAGGATGAAGGATCCCTTTTTTTATCTAAAGCATCATAAATGGAAAATTGGATAATTTCTTGTCCCTCATTTGCAAAAGGCATTTTATTATTAGTCTTGGGTTGATTTTAAAGAATTTCTACTTTGGCATAAACACAAATTTAATATGTGCATGTAGCCCAAAAACTAAAATTACTTCCTTAAGCAATTACTGAATCTTGGCCTTTTTTTCCCCTAAAATATTCTAAGTGTACATTAATTTGGTAAATCTTTGTAGGAATTCACACTCATTGAGGAAAATGAATAGCAGAGTAAAGACTGCTCTTCAGGAGAGCAGACTTTGATTTATTCAGGCATCTTACAGATAGGATCCCACAGGAGTCAGATCCAAATGCTAAAGTAGTTCATGAAAGCTAGTGGGTCTTTTAAGGACAGCATCTTCTGAGAACAATGCTTCATGCCAATACTCAGGGGGAAAAAATAAAGAAAAAAAAGTAGATGTATTAGGATACAGGCTTGGCTAAATAGGGAATACGTGACAGAGATCCAAAGCAAAAAGGCAGCATATGAGAGTTGGAATCTAGGAAAGACTACAAAGGAGAAATGTATAATTGTTGCCTGGACATGTGGGGATGATATTAGGAAAGCCAAAGCTCTCCTAAATTTGGCCTTCTCGAGGGATGTCAAGGCAACAAGAAGATCTCCTACCATTGTGTAAACAGTAGTAAAAGGCTGAATGAGGAAAGCATGAGTCCATTTCTGAATGAACCAGGTGATCTTGTGTCAGTGGACACACACAAGAGGCTGCTTCAGCCTCCCTCAACAAGCAAAGTCTTCCAAGCCTCTTTGCTTAGGAAGTTTGAGAAGGAGAACTACCAGCAGTGGCTGGGGATTCAGTCAGGGATTATTTATAACTACTTGACACATACAGGCCCATGGGACTGATCAAGATTCATCCAAGAGTCCTGAGAGATCTGGTCAATATCCTTGCAAGGTGAACAACATTTTTTCTAAAGTTGTGGCAACTGAAAGAGATACATGACTTGTGGGGAAAGACAAGTGTTGCACTCATCTTCAGAAAAAGCCAAAATGGTCATCCAGGGAACTACAGACTGATCACCTGCACTTCCATTTTTGACAAATCTGTGGAACGCATTATCTTGGAACACATTTCTGGGCACATGAAGAAGATATTTGGGAAGAATCAGCATGCGTTTACTGAAGTCCTTATACCTAAGAGACCTGATTGTCTTTTACAATTAAATGACTGGTGTGGTGATCAATGTGAGAGCAGTGGATGTCATTTGTCTCTATTTTAGAAGGCTTTTTGAAACCTCCTCCTGCAATATTCTAAGTTAGAATGTTTTGGTCTGGACAGCAGAGAAGGATATGCATGAAAAGATAGTCAATGGTTGGGCTGGTTAATCTGTTGAACTCCACCTGGGAGCCAATTACAAGTTAAACACTGCAGGATCTGTACAAAACTTGTCCTGTTTAACAGCTTTGTCAATGGCCTGGAGGAAGTAGCGTAATGCACTCATATCTTGTTTGCAGATGCCACTAAACTGGTGCCTGTCCATATGCCTGAGAGTCTGCCAGCACCCAAAGGGACCTAGACAGGCTAGAGGAATAGGCCAACAAGAGCTTAATGCAATTTAATAAGGACAAATGCCAAGCTCTGCACCTGGGAAGGAAGATCCCACTGCAGGGATACAGGCTGGAGACACACTGGCTGGGGAGCAGTTCTGCTGGAAAGAACACTGGGATTTTGGTAGACAGCAAGCTGATCATGAATCTGGCAGACAAAAGGGTCAACAGCATCCAGAACTGCATCAACGGCAGCAAAGTTAATACACCAAGGGGAGTGATTATCCTCCTTTGCCCAGCATTCAACTGATCAAACTGAGTGAATTCAGCAGGCCAGAAACATGGTCAGCAGCTGAAGTAATTGTCCTGTGAAGAGTAGTCAAGGGCCCTGTGCTTGTTCAGCCTGGAGAACAGGGCATTTCGTAGCAGCCTTTCAATACCTACAAGGAAGTTCTCAAGAAGAGGGATCCAGCCCTTTGCGTGTGTGTGACTCCAGAGCTTGAGCAGGAGTTTGGGCTGCAGACCTGAGTTATTCTGTCATTCTGTGTTCTATTTTAGCATCAACACTGAGTTGAGATGTAGCCATTATTATTTAATTTTAACCCGTATATGCGTAGGGATAAATTATTCCTGCAAGGCAGACAGAAAGCCTGGCAGTCCTTTAAATTTGTATCTCATAATTTTCACAGAAGGACTTGCCCTCACAAAACACAGAGGGTCTCCTTCTCACTTCTCCTTCACCAGAAATACATCCCTTTTTCACAACAGCCTTCATAGGCTAGGCTTCAGAAGTTTATACACGGGCTGGCTGTATCTCTCCAGATTGCATTGACCAAATGAGGGATTGTCCCAACATCCAAATGGAGCACTTGCAGTCTTTTAAAGTTTTTTGAGTTTAGAGTTGAAGAGGGACCACTGAACAAACAAGGAGCATATGTTTCTCTGTGATGTGCATTGTTTTTCATCTTCATCACTCATAAATTTCAAATCCTTGGAATAATAACCAGAGAAGTATAGTAGGAATAGTAAGAGAACTATTATTCACACAGTACACAGAATTAGGGAGACCACATCTGGATGGCTGCACTCAGCACTGAGATCTGTGCTTGGAAAAGGATACTGATTAAGATACAGATTGAAAAAGGTCCAGAAAATAGGTATAATTGATTGTCTGGTAAATGTGTCTTATAATGAGAAAATAACACAATTCAATATGGTTTCTCTAAGACGATACTAGAGCTCCACAAGCCAGGGAAAGACCTCTGTTAGTAAGAAACGTGTTCTGTCAAGTAGACAGAGGCATAGCAAACAGGGAGAGTTAGCAGTCTGTGTGTAGTTAGAGGGCTATGACCTCTCGTAACTTGCAGACGTGGTGGGATGGGTCACAAGGTCAGAAGCCTGCAAAGGCCTGATACAGGCTCTTCAGATGGGACAGACCAGGAAGATAGGGAGAAGGAGTTACTCTTTAAGTGAAAATGAATGTGAAGTGCTTGGAGCTCAGCCTCGGGACAGGTCTGAGCTCTCTGAGAGCTTATGGGTCTAGATTAGCAGTCAGAATAGTATCTGCGCCATTGGTATCTGCTGCAGGGCACCTGGTGATAAAAGACACAAAAAAGGGTACGGTAATCAGTGCTGCCTTTGGCTCAGTCTTTATCAGTAAGACTGGTCTTTAGGAACCCTAGGCTCGTTCTGCAAGAGTGAAAACCCAGAGCAAGGAATACTTACTCTTGATGGAGGAGGAACAGGTTAAGGAACACTTAGACAAATTAACATATGCAACCAGTCCTTGAAGAACCAGCTGATTTCATCCCAAGCTCACTCTTGATTGTCATTGCAATGTCTTGGCAACTGGGTGAAGTTCCTGAAGAATGGAAGCAAGAAAATGTCACTCCTGTCTTCAAGAAAGGCAACAACAAAGAGCTGGTGAACTACAGGCTGGTTAACCTCACCTCAGTCACTGACTGCAAAGATGATGATGAAAATCTGCCTGGAAACCCTTTTCAAAGAAGAAAGTATCTGGGAGTAGTAAGCATAGATTTATGAAGGGGAAATCATGTTTAACCAGTGTGAGGACCTTCTACAATGAGATGGCTGCCTTGCTGGATGAGGGGAGAAAAGTTGATGTTGTTTACCTTGTCTTTACTAAGGCTTTTGACACTGTCTCACATCACAGACAAGCTGACAAAGTAAAGCGTGTGTAAGTGGGAAGTGAGATGGATTGGAAACTGAGGGAACAACTGGGTCCAGAGAGTAGTGATCAGCAACATAAATTTCATTTGTGGTCAAATTAGTAGTGGTATTCCACAGGGTATACAACATTGGTGCCAATACTGTTGAGCCTCATTACTGACCTGGGCACTGTGACAGACTGCACTCAGCAAGCTCACAGACTGTACAAAACTGTGTCTCATACGCCACAGTGGTACCATTGAGAGGAACTTGGAGAACCAGGCAGAGAGAAACTTCCTGAAGTTCAACAAGGAGAAATGCCAATTCTTACACCTGGGGAGGAAGAACCCCAGGCACCAGTACATGCTGGGGACAACCATCAGGAAAGCAGCTCTGCAGAGCAGGATCTTGAGGTCCATGGACAGCAAGCTGATTATGAGCCACCAGTGCAGCGAAAAAAAGACAATACTGCCTTGGACTGCATTAGGAAGAGTGTTGTCAGTGGGTTGAGGGAGATGATCTTTCTCCTCCACAGAGCACTGCTGAGGCATGTGTGTGGCAATGTGTCCAGATCCAGGTTCGCTAATATGAGAGAGATGAACACTGGAGTGAATCCAGTGCAGGGCTATAAAGATTATTAAGAGTGTAGAGCATCTCTTATGTGAGGAGAGGCTGAAAGAGATAGCACTGCTCAGCCTCGAGAAGAGGAGGCTCAGGGGGAATCTTATCAACACGTGGAAAAAATCTGATGGAAAAACCCAAAGAGGGAGCCACTCCTCTCAGCAGTAGCCACAGACAGGTGAAGAGGCAATGGTCATAAACAAACCCAGGAAATTCCACCTGAACACAAAAAACACCCACACATTTGACTCATGTGAGGCTGGTTGAACATTGAAATAGCTTGCCCGGAGAGATTGTGGAGTCTCCCTCTGGGAGGCTACTCAAAGGCAACTGCAAATGGTCCCGGGCAACCTCCTGTAACAGAGCCTGCAAGGTGTTTGGACCCAATGACCTCCAGAGGTCCCTTTCAACTTCAACCATTCTCTGATTTGCAGGTTCCGGTAGGTAGCACCAGACACTGAATACACTGCACTTAGAACTTGTGTAAAATGTCAACGGTGAGGTAATTAGATTGATGAAATTTTTCAGTTACTCTGACACATTTTCATCAGCTGAAGCTTCTGAATCAAGCGAAGAATGTGAGCTTGAAAAAGTTGCTCCAGATCACACAGGAATTAGATGTTATTTCTAACAAGTACAGAAAAAGAAAGCTGCTGCCTAAGTCAGACAAAAGTTAGATCAAAGTGTACAACTTCAGTAATCACTGTCAGGCTGCTTCTCTTTGCCTCTTGCACTGAACCTGCTCTCGAATCCTCATAAACTGACATAGATAAAATTATGATAATGGCGCTTTCTGCTTTTAAAATCTGGTAGTAGCTGAACACCAGTTCTCTGGTCTGCAATGCATATTTATATATAACTTCTAGCATATTTGAAGTGCACATGCAAATCTTTGTAGATATAGCAGGTGCATTTAAATGAATATGAATTCTCTGACAAAATGTAGATGAGGGTTACTTTGCAAGACATTTTGTATACAAGAATTTCAGCAGAGTTGACAAAGAAGCTTACTGTATTCTATAGTATGTAAAATACTGGAAAAGTTCAGGATTACTAAAATTAGGGCAATATCATGCCCACATCATCTTAAACAAAACTACTGATTGGATTTTAACTTTGTCAGCTTAACAAAGAAAGAGGACTGGTTTTATTAAGGAAAAAAATGGCTAATGAGCTAAACACGGTTCCAATTCAATTACTGGTCTCCTGAAACCTTTGAAAACATAAACAGGGAATATCAAGCAGGGGAGAAGAGCCTGGTATTCAGGATCAGCATTCAAGCAGCCAGTCAACCACTGACCCCCTTGAATGAGTGCAGTAGGTGCATGGTGTGCAGTTCTGCTGCCCACTCCTCAGGAAGGCAGGTAACAGTATAGAAAGGGTTCAGAAATTAACCAGAAGAGTCCCCGAGGGGTGTTTTAGTACGATGAACTGAAGGGTTTGTCTTTATCAAGTGTGAAGTTGATGGCTCAGTTACATTAGTAAGACTGATCTTCAGTCTAGCCAAGGGAGGTGCAGCAATGCAGTGCCAAGGAGTTGAAACTAGCCAGATTCAAACCAGGAGAAAGTTACATGTTTTAAACAGTGAGAACAGCTATCATTGAATCAATTTCTCTAAGGTCATGATGCATTAACACAGAAAATCGAAATATTAAGATTTTTCTTTTCCACAGGCACGATCTAGTTTAAACAAATTAGTTCAGTGCAGTCTTATGAATTGCACAGGAGGTCCAATTAGATGCTTGCAGTGGTTTCTTGGGGCTTTTTAAATGTAATCTGCACTTTGTGACTCTCCTGCCCTCCCCAAGACTGTCGTGTACATGTAAATGCTGCTCACACAGGTGCGCATGCCTGCCACAGCTACAGGAGGATGAATTGCACACTCCCTCCATGGCACTGTAACCCACATGTTTTATGCTTCAGCATTTGACTTTGGCCCAAAGAAAGAGAGAACAGCTGTTGTTTAGACTCATTAAGAGCCAAGGAGCCCAACAGAGGTCTGTTCCATGCACTGCCTGTGCGTGAGCGGATCGGTACAGCGCTACAGGAGCACAACCCAACAGTTGTTTCCAAAAAGGCATGTGCCAGCACCATCTACAACATGCTTCCCCACACCTTCCCTTATCAGCACACACCATCACTCTATTCGTCATTCTACTCTGGTTAACACAGCAAAGACCTTCAAATACTTGCAAATGAACTATTAACTTAATCAACAGAACTGATGCTGTATTAGAGTTGTGTATTTGTCATTTGGACCTCTGGGTCTACCCTGACACAGCCTTTTTCCTGACTGTGCTGAATTTTGGGACTCAGTCAACTCTACCTGCTGGTCGTTGCCTGAAAATGTCTTGTGCAAAACAATTGACTTAATGCCTCTTGTCTGCTCTCCTCTTGGCAGAGCATGTGTCCATCTGGATTTACAACCTCCTATGACCACCGGGCTATCTCTCATGACACAACCGATATCCTCACATGCACACAGACTGTTTTTATCAAGTGGTGGCAGCTCCCAGAGTGTTCTCGTTTTGCCTTACCTCCCTCATTTCTTTTTGCAAGTATCAATCTGTCTCAGTTTCTAGCAGATTTTTTTTGTGTTGTTCCTGTAAGCAAAATCTAAGGTCATGTTAACACTGTTTCATTGGTACTCTTCTGTAACAGAAGTCCTAAACAGTCAGAAGTTGACGCTGTAGCCCTTTCTTTTTCAATAGGTATGTTATTATTTGAGTCATAGTTTCCAACAAATGGAATGAACAAAATGAGAACTAAAGAGTGCTCACATAAGCCTGCACTTTGCTGGAAATGGCTAAATCCATAACCACGTAGCCGAGACTGTGACTCTAAACTATGTCTGCTGTTCCAGACAAACCACCAAAAATTACCTGAAACACCAAAACTTCCTGTTTAGTAGCAAGGCTGTCTCACGGATGTGAGAACATGGAGGTTTCTCAAACACTTCAGTGAATAATCTGTGTTGTTTGATGCAAAGGGATAAATCTGCACAAGCTCTGTCACCTATGGGAATAGTCTTTATGTTCTTTAACTTTAACTGATCTGCATGTTTTGTACAAAATCCTTAACTTTTCAAACATTCACAATTTCTTTGCAGCAGTTAAAAAATCTCTTTCACATTTCTCTTGGATTTTGCTGTTCCAAAATAATTTCTTCTGTTGTTTGCTTTATTTTATTTTATTTTCGATAAAACCTTTTCTGTAACTGCTGAAGAATCACAATTATAGGCTGAAACAAAATCCTGTAAAATTGTGAATTAACTATTGTGAACATTGTGACATAAAATCCTGCCTGTTCTGGTCCCTTCCTTCAGCTGACAATAATTTTTTGTAAATAAACTGTTCTGACTACCCTATGCTAATATCCTTCCCTTTTTCTTCCAGGGTTTCATTCCAGCAGCAGTTCTGGCAGCTGTTATCCACCTTTCATTTGGAATTGGATTGATTTCTGTTTTCCTCACAACACAGCATAAACATGATCTAGCACTAGACTTTGTTACACTTCATTCCTATTAACTACCAAACCTCAGTCAGGTTTGTATTCAGACTGCAGCATCACTGATTTGAAGCTGGAAGAAAAATTTCTATAATCCCAAAGTAGAAGCTGACAGATCCTCCTTAGTGATGGCAGTAAGTGAGGTATGGTCAATCTCTGACTGCCATCAACTGGAAAGGTGAAAAAAAAAAAATCCATGGGCTGAAGCAAATAATATTGAGTCTCTGTTTGTCCCTAAATTTGCTGACCCTCTATACAGTCTGGTTTGGCCAATTCAGTAGAACAAACTTTTCTTCACCATTTAACAACTTGGGGAAATTGTGCATACTTCATTTGTCATCTGAAATGATTCCAGTGATGAAGGTTCAAGCCTTTAGGCTATATCTGCACTCGTAAGTAGAGGGAGTGGAGAGCAGTCCCTAGTCCCCAAGACAAAGTGGCATAGACTGATGGATACCCACATTACTAAGGCCAAACCCCTTTTCAACAGACTGCCTTTACCCAGAGCCCAGAGTATTTAGCCTCTGTTCTACCCAAGCCTCTGGTAGCCCTAAGATGTCATTGATAGTTTCTGTTTCTTTTGCCTCTTTACAATACCTAAAATAATACGAGACATGTGGTATAAGCAACACACACAGCATGTGCACCATCACACTAAGAAAAAACAGAGCATGATGACAGATTTGGCATCTGGAAACATAAAGCCTTGCAGGTTGGTCTAAGAGGACTATCTAGCATGGAGACAAACCTGTTTGCAGGCCATATTGCTCTTTGGGCATGAACAGACTCTTAGAATCATAGATTAGTTTGGATCAGAAGAGACCTTCAAAGACCATCTAGTCAAATCCCTCCTGCCACGGACAGGGACATCTTTCACTACAGCAGGTTACTCAAAAGTTCATTGAACCTAACCTTGAACACTTCCAGAGGCAACTGGACAACTGCTGTGAGCAACCTGTTCCGGTGTCTCATCACACTCTTCACAAAAAATTTTTCCTTATGCCCAGTCTAAATCTACCCTCTTTCACTTTAAAACCTTTGTCCCCTGTCTTGTCACTACAGGCCTTGATAAAACATCTCTCTCCATCTTCCTTATAAGCCCTCATTAAGTAATTAAAGGCTGCAGTAACATCTTCCCAGAGCCTTCTCCTTTCCAGGCTGAACAACTTCACAGGGGAGGAGTTCCACTCCTTAGGCAGCTTTTGTGGCCCTTGTCTGGACTCACTCCGTCAGGTCCATGTACTTCCTTTGCTAAGAGCTGGACAAGTATTCCATGTGGGGTCTAATGAGAACAGAGTAGAGAGGAAGAATTACCTCCCTCAACCTACTGGCCACACTTCTTGTGATGCAGCCCGGGATATAGCTGACTTTCTGAGCTGCAAGTGCTCTTTCGGATCATGTCCAGTTTTTAATCCACCAGGAATCCCCAAGTCCTTCTCCACAGGGCTGCTCTCAACCCCTTCATTCTCCAGACTGTGCTGATATTACAGATTACCCTGATCCAGGTGAAAGAGCCTTGTTGAACTTCTTGAGGTTCATGTGGGCCCACACCTCAAGCCTGTCTCTTCCCAAACTGTTTCAGAAGAGCTGGCCGGAATGGTTGAAAGCAGAAGCAGGGTGTGTACTAGCAACTGAACCATGTGCATAGCCCAGGCTCACTGCCTGCCTTTTATTTTCCTTTTCCTACAAGTGTGGTCTACCTGCTGAATCTCTAGTGAACACATCTCTTACTTTTACTTCTTACTGTATGAACATCTTTCCCTCACAAATCAAATAATTAAAAAAAAAAAGGCACCTTATTTGTTAGGTCTTTCATATGAAAGCTATTTGGGTCCTGAGATCTATCATTTTCAAATCATCTTTGAGAACGATGTAGTAGGTGCCCCCCAGGCTGACTGCAGCTACTAGGATTTCCCATCTGGCCCACCATCTTTCCTGTAGCAGACGGAGAACAGATGTTCAAGGAATTAAATTCACTGGGACAGCTGAACTCCTTCATGAAAGCCTTCAGAGCCCAGCCCAGAGACAAGCACACCACCACTGTGCCCATCAGAGCAGGGGTGAGGACAGGAGGGCTGATAGCATTGTTTCTGCCCCTGCCCAGGTTTGTTTGTCAGAATCCAGTCTAAAATATCAGTTGTGTTCCTTTTTTTCTGATTGAACTTCTGGGCACACAAGCAAGTTATCATGAGACAGAGCACAAACCACAGTAACTGCTTGAGTACCCACTGGTCCTAGTTGAAGCTAGTTAGGGAGCTAGTTAGCAAATCCACATTTAGTATAGGATAAGGGTCTGTAGCTACAGGACATACACATAGAACTGAAAGGATTCAAATGCTTAAATGGCCTTTCCTACAACTGATTTTACTTTGCAGTCTATTTACCTTCTGCTAAGGAGTGGACCATTTAGAGCATTAGGATTTTTGCAGCTGCTGTTGCTGCTGCTGTTCTTCTTGCCAAAATACCTTCAAGTTCGATGCACATCCCTCTTCTGCTCAGTTTGTGGTGTAGTCTGACTTAACTCCAAAGGAAGTGTCCTAGGCTCCAGGCTCTTCTCTCTGCTGACTAAAAGCCAGTAACAACACATTTAAGTGCTTCAAAAGCAAACGCTGTCATTTGTAAGTTTGGTGCAGTCTGCCTTCCTTTCTCCTGCCACCCACTGCCTGCAAACACAGAGTTTAAAGTTCTGCAGCTGCCTTGGGAAGGGTTTCAGCTCTGCTGGAAATTTTAACCTATTTTCTGTCTGACTCAAGGTCCTAGCTTTGCCAAGGCTGTAGTATTCCATGTCATAACCACGTTTCAGGGGGCTGGCAGAGCTCTGTTCCTCTCAGGGCTTAGGTCCAACTGCTCCTTGTACCATGCGCTGGGAACCACTGTGCAGGACAACCACAGGCTCCCACAGGTTTGTGCCAGAGCCTTTAAATACATATTCCCTTAGAGAAGGGGCATGGATTTTGGATGGAGTGCTTTGTGTACAGACAGGAGGGCAGAGTAAAATGGGTTAAAGGGCTCAGAAATATTCAGAAATAAAGGATGAGGTAGGTTTGATGTGTGTCTAATGGCCATTTCTAAAAAAGCCCTATCTAGAATTTCTTGATGAGTAAATTCAGGAAAGGTAGTGCACAGTTTCTTGGTCTCCTGGCCCAAAAACCCTACCCACAGAGCAAAGTGTAACCATGATGTCTCTTTGCTGAAGGCCATCGGATGAGGATGTTGAGCATGGACACCTGAGGAAAAGATCCTCCCCTGGTCCCTCCTAGAACCAATTCAGTAATGGACAGATCCCAAATCCAATAAAATACACTTTATAATAGGGAAATCCTGACTGAATGGCATTGAGACTAGCAGAGTTAATAGAAAGGCTTGAGAAATGTGTATTTTACAGGATAAAAAATAAAGTGCCTTGGGGTAAGATTCTGATGTGGTTACCCCAGGGCCATTTGCACATCCCACAGTCCTACCCTGGTATTGCACCACTGCCATCAAGTTCAGCGGCTGGCACCAGCTGAACAAGCACTGTTTGTGCCAGTTTCCTGGGGGGAGTGATTGATTAGAGCTGGTTGAGTTTGCTCTGTCCAGAGCAGGTGTGGAACAAATTTGCCCTGACTCAGTCAATTAACTTTATCAGAGAATCAGAATCAACAGTGTGAATATGATAACAATGTGTTGCAGGGTCCATGCTTCTTACTGTGCCTGGTCTCACACTGATGGCATAATTCTGAATTTATTACCAAAAATGGTACCTAAGTCTTGTGGTGTGTGAACATTTGGGTACAGTTCTTCCTGTGCATGAGCTTCTGCTATTACACTGGGAAATTCCTGCATAATTTCCTGTGGCCACAGTTAAAAGAGGCAGGCAGGGAAAATCCCACACTCTGTTTGATAATCTAAAAAATGTTTCTCAGGGAACTTTTGACAGTTCTAACAGTCCAACGGTCAAAGCTTGACCTTCATGAACTCACCTCTTGGAAAAACTGCATGCAGTTCTTCACTTTAATTCAGGGTTACTGACAAGAAGTAGGGAACCAACCACTACAGGATTGGTTAAAACAGGGCTTCTTTCCTGTGTTAACATGGTCTGATGTTACATGCAGGTCTATATGGGACCAGGGATGTGAAAAGGCTGCCTATGCCCTTTCCCTGACAGCACCTCAGCTCACGAGTTCCCAGATGCAATCTTACATGCTTTGTAGATCAGATGCACCTATCTTTGCCTCCAGCCTCGCCATTTGTTTTCATGCCCATTTAAACTCAACTAAATCTAACCATTGTCCAAGTGGTTCACCAGTGAGAGAAATGGAACAATAATGAAGTAAATCAGTTTGAAATATGTTCAAATCTCCATGCAAACTTGCCTTTTCAAAGATGACTTGTCACCTTGGTGGATTCAGCCCGCAGGTGCACAGAACCCCTTGCTCCAGGAGTCCTCTCCTGGAATAATCAAATCACTCTGCAAAGGAAACATCAGTAAATCTCTGTGACAGCCTAAGACAGAACTAAGGATGCTAAAAGCTTTTGTCAGCCCTCAAGCATTCTCTGGTCACTCAGTCTTACCCTCAGAAAGGAAGTTGTGTGTAAGCTTTGTGGTACTTAGACTGTTCTTGGCAATGGAGACTGTGTTGCAAAATACTCTGAAAGCCAAAGTTCCTCACAAAACTGGACTGTATGGGTTTCTTCTCTATGGGTAGCATTTGGCCTCTGACCTTACCCAACCTTGGTTTCTGAGTTCTGGCACTGGGTGTGCTAATTCTGGGTTTGAGCAAAGGACTAACTGAGCAACACCAAGGTGCTGTAAGACTCTTCAAATGTCAGAACTCAGCAGCTGGACCTCTCAAGAGTTCAGCAGGGTCTGTACCTCACTTGCTGTTGCCTCCCGGCCTTTTCTTTCCTTGTCCTTGAGGTTGCAGTGAGGTCGAGTGCTTTAGCTTGCACCATAAAGTCAGTGAAGGGCTGGGACCAGAGCTGCAGCGTTCTCCTCTCTGGACCAAAAAGCAAGTTCAAATGCCATTGCGATGGTTTGGCTCAAAAATATTGAGTGAGTGTCACAGTGTTAACCAGAGCTAAGCACTGCTGCAAGGAGCTTTCCTCTTGATCATGATTGTTGCTGTCATTAGCTAGTCCTATCACTTTTAAAATTAAGCAAGGCCATATGTATATCAAGCAAGCAAGCAAGAAAGCGAAAGTAAGGAAATAAGAGAAAGAAAAAGAAGTAATAAAGAAAAAGAGAGAAAGAGAAAGACAGAAAGGAAGCCAAGAAGCCAGTCAGAAGGCGAAAAAGAGAGAAAGAAAGAGAGAGAATGAGAGAGAGAGAAAGAGAGAGAGAGAAGAAGGAGGGAAGCAAGGAGGGAAGGAAGGGAGGGAAGAAGGGAGGGAGGGAGGCAGGAAGGGAGGAAGGAAGGAAGGTTACTTCCCCCTTCTTATTACATGCTGTTTCTCCAGAGCCAGTCCATATTCAGTGCTGTATTGTACTCCAGTGAAGGCAAATAGAAATAATAGCTAAGGGAAAAAATGTGATCTAAAAATGGGAAAAGTTCTCCTACCTCGTATTATGTGCAATTCCAGGCACTGTAACAGTGAAACATGAGCTGATATCTCTGCTTCTGTGAACATGCTATGTTTTAGAGGATGTTACTCTCACAGCTTCTAAACTTTGTGACATAAACCGCAAACCTAATTCTGAAAAAAGCACCTACCACACTTGATTACCATAACCAGGAGCACACACGCTTAAATCAAAAGTCAGTTGAGTTGGAAAAGGTTTAAGTTTTTTCAATAAATTACTTTTATAATGACTATAAAAGTTATATAGTACACAGAGACTTGCTAGAGGTAGATACTTTACTGTACCTGAATTGCTGGGAATACTTCCTGGGACATAAAGCTGACAATCAGACATCTGAGTGTGTTTGAAAAACATCATCTACCAAAAGATTAAAGTATGAATTTAGCAAAGTAATCCAGGAAAGAAATCCTTTGTTCTTTCTTGTTACTTATCATGGTAACTGAAGGGTGTAATGGGAAATTACCCTACATTTTACTTCAAAAATAGCTGAAATATAGGAATAGTTTGAGAAAAAAAACACAACAAAACTGTTAAATATATGGATTTTGACTCGTCCTGAAATGTATTTCAGCACATTTTTTTATTTTATGTCCATGATAAGTTATTAAACACATAAAATTGCCTTATTTATAGCATATAACAGCATTGCAAATGATAGTGCCTCCATTTTTCAGTGTAGCGACTACTTAGATATATATAGATTCTAAATGATCTTTTAATTACAAGGGGAAGAAGGGAAGATCGGAATAAAAGAGATTTGTTATTCTACAAAGAAAAAAACAAAAGGAACAATGATTCTAAATTAGCAGAAGTACTAAATTGCAATTTTCATGAAAAAGTAAAGTACAATTAGGAAAAACAACCTTGAAGTTAGGATTGTTGAGAGAAGGTCATAAGGAAGGTTGTGGGAGGGAAAAAACTAAGGATGGGAAACTGAGCATATCCTTGTGATGTGCAACATGGGGAAGAAAGGGAATTAACTAATGAACTTATCCAAAATACTGACAATATCTTAAAGTGTTCCTGGAAAATTAGTGAGCTCTAAGGTATCTGAAAAGAAAGGGGAACATGTTATTGGTCTTCAAAAATTGCACGGGTAAAGGAAGAGAAAGAGTGAACCTGTCATCTACCATCTGGTAAGCCTAACTTCAGACTGCAGTAATATAGTGGAAAAAATATTAAAAGGTAAAAATCTTAAGCACTTAGGGGAGAATGAATCCAGAACCAATAAACAGCATGGATTTATAAGGAATGGAAGGAAGGCACGCAAAAGTACTTTTTTCTTCCTGTAATTGCAAAGTGGTGACTGAAGGGAATACAGTAGGTATAATATACAGGCCTACTAACATATAGATTTTTATCTATGGGCTTCAGTAAATTAAATAGGATCTAGCAGGGTGACCAAAAAAAAAAATCCAACGTAATTTTTGGGCTTCTAACACAGAGGCATCGTGTCATGTACCTGGGAAGTGATAGATGTCTCTCTGAGTATACAATACTGATGAGATAGCACCTCGACTACTGCTTTCAGATTTAAGTACTTTCAGTACCAATAAAAGTGAACTGGATGGAGTTCAAGAAGCATGCAAGGAAAAGTAAAGACCTGTAGAAACTGTTTGACAATAAAATATTAAGTGAAAATAGACACCTATACCCTGGTCAAACAAGGGTAGGAAGAATAAGCTTAGTGCTATGTTCCTTACAGTGGAAAGTTTCCAGTAGAAAAAAAACAGGGTCAGAAGTGAAAGTGAAAGATGGACAGGGAGTAAATACTAACTGTACATGGCCAGAGCTCTGGGCTCTGCTCTTTCTGAGACCCACCCAGACATCTCTTGGGGTGTGTTTCAAAGGACTAGAAAGAATGAGGACTTACTCTGAGAGCTGGAAACAAGAACAGAGCACTCAGGCAGCGCTATGTGAGGCAGAGTTCAGGCTGAAGTAGAAAAATAAGCATAACTGGCAGCTCTGTCAATCCAGGGAATGGGTTGCTAAGGAGAGCTACAGCAGTAACCCTGGTTTGGCCAAAGCAGAAGTGCCCACACGTGGGGAACCGTATGCATGAGGAGAAAAATGGCTTGGAGGGGCTAAAGAGGCTTCTCTGGGGACGGGTCAGAAAGGAAGTCTTTCTCCACAAACCTCAGTGTACTGCCTTGGTGAGTTTGTCACTACCTATACACTCTGTGTTGTCTCTGAAATTGAGACAGCATCAGGTTCCTCCATCCTTCATGTGTTTCAAGTACATATATTTACTAGTGTGTCTATGTAACTGAATAGCTAATACCTACTGAGAACCTCTTGACACTTGTCCAAGCACAGACATCAATCCACCAGCTTCGGCTCCAAAAGGGACACCAAAAGAATTATTAAGCTCCTCATGCCTAAACACAGTGAAGGGGTGTTTTACAGTTCCATGTAATTTCTTTTTACATTTTCATGTAATTCTCTATGGCTCCAGCCCCACGTCGGTCTTTTCCCTCCACCGCCGCCACCAGCCCGGCCGCCTCCGAGGCGGGCCATGCACTTCTCCCGCTGCCCAGGAGATGGTGCTGTGGATTTTGGATCGGGAGCGCAGCGGCCGAGGCCGGAGCTGGGGCCGGTGGGTCTCCGCGGAGCCCGAAGCGGACTCATCAGACACCTGGCCGGACTCTGCGGGGATCCTCAGGTGCTCCTGACCTCTCTGCAGTCCTCCAGAATTTCCTTCCCATCTTCAGCGGTCCCTCCAGAGGCGCAGGACTGGGGTGTTGGGGTAGCATCCCTCACCCCAAGAAGCCTCAACTCCGCTGCGCTGTGAGTCAAGTCCATCGACGCCGTTTTTTTCCTCCTGTTAAGGGCCTGAAATGGAGGGAGTGTTTACCTCCGTTTTGCAGCCCCTCGCCACACAAATATCCCCCCATCCCGGCTGCACACACGCATCCGCCACGTCCCACCGCCCTGCCCGCTACCCCTGGCGCCGGGAAGCAGGATGCTGTGTAGGGCGTCCCGAGGGCTGAGAGCATTTCCCCCTTCTCCTCCCCAACAGGCCCCTTCCCCGCGGCCTCGAGCCCCCGGCGAGCTGCCGGGCCCTGCCTGCTGCTGGGAACAGCTCCCAGACTGGGAGTTCAGCGGCCTCTGAGGCTGCCTCTCGGCAGACAGGCATCTCTGAGGATGTTTGCACTGGAAGTGAATGCAATGGGGGCGTAGTTTTGTTTATTTTTAACTGTATTTTTTTCACCTTGAACTTACATAAAGTTTGTTTCATGGGGAAGACTGCACAGCAGCAATTGCGGCTAACGAAAGCGCTCTCCGACGCTTGACTCAGTGCTGGAAAAGCCGGGCAGACCCTGCAGCTGGGGCTGCCTCCACTGCATGGGGCGCTCGGCGCCCGGCTCTGCTCTCCCCCTGGCTCGGCGTGTCGGAGGCAGGACAGACTTGGGGCTGAAAGAAGAAAGACCGGGAAGTTATGGGAGATCTCAAGCCTTCCATTTGCTGCGGAGCCGTCCTGCCGCAGCGGGCACACCCTGTGCCTCTGCCCAGAGCTGGCAGGGAGAGGTTGACTTCACCTGACTAAAATCCGTCTGCATTCAACTCCTGGGCGTCTTAAGCGAAAATCTGGAAAGTGTCTTTAATCTCGGAGGCTTTTCAGCAAACCCAGCCCTGGGGAGAGGGAAAGGGAGGTTTAACTTCTCTCGCAGGTGGGAAGCAGAACAAAATAACTCTCGAGCAGATCTTGCTAAAGACGCCACGGAAAATCAGCAATCGCCGTGCTGTCCGCTGTCATCTATATCCTGAGACTTCCATCATCATTTTCCCCCTTCCCCTGCCTCCTGCACCGCACGGGACGACCCGTGCCCGGCCGCTCACGGCGGAGCCTGGGGGATGCTCCGAGACGGCGCAGTCCTTCTGCAACTCGGCTCCGGGCTGCTCATTTCCCGAAATAATGACCCAAGTGCGGAGGAGCCGGTGGCGGAGGGCTGCGGTACAATTAAAGCAGGTAACGAGACGCTGGGCAGATGTGTTTTCATTGCCCTGTAAGATAAACGCAGTGTTAAATGCCTGACAACTTCCCAGAAGCAATCAGCAAAAGTTTACGAGTGCATAAACCTCAAAGACCATTCCTCGGTATTTTTATAAGCCCCGCATTTAAAGCGTCTATAAATTCCTCTGCCTGCTTCCAAACTAAAGTTCTCGTAGACTATTAAACGGGCACTTCTTCGGGAAGGGGGGGAAAGATATATCACAACAGGCGGGTCCGAGAAAGGCAAGAGGGGCTCTCCTTTACTCTACTCCACTTTGCTCTACCTGCGCCCTCCCATACCCCACACAAGCTAAAGTTTGTAAGAAAGTTGGCATCATTAGAGCATAAGTCACAGATGAAAGCATGGCCAAGATGACTGGGATACATCCGTGTCTCAAGAACAGGGGGCAGACCCAGAAAGAAAGGGAAAGGAAAAGGTGAACAGGAAAGAAAAAGTGAGGTGGTGGAATGGACGGGCTGAAGCAGGGAGAAGCATAGAAACAGATCCAGGGGCAGATCATGCAGACTGACCGGTGGACAGTGAGAACAGGAAAGGCTTTGACCTGAGAGAAATTTCAGACGCAGAGGGCAAATCTCAGGGAAGGCAGCCGAAGACGAGGGGGTTTGCCGCGGAGGTCGCCGTGATGCCCTTGTCCCCCCTCCCCGACGGCGCGGCCCTGCAGCACCCTTCGCCCTTCGGAGCAACCGCGGCGGCCGCAGTCCCAGGGCAACCAGCCCCGCCGCCTGCGGAGCTCCAGTGCACTCCGTCCCCAAAGTGGCACAGAAAAACAGGGGAGATAGCGCTACTGAACCCACAGATCAACGGGAGAGATGGAGCCGGAGACCTCTGTCTTCGAAGAAATAAGCTGAAGGGAATGAAATGTTCCCACTAGCCATCAAATTATAATAACAGTATTCGTCATCCTTAAGTGACCACATGAGTTTTACAAGTTGGATATTAAACAGACTAAACAATAATAATAAAAACCCCAAACCTCTGTTGAGAATATAAAGCACTTTTTTTTATGATCCCGGGGAAAATGAAGTTGCTAATTGAAAAACAATAAACCTAAAATGCCTTTGGATTAATAATGATAGAGGTTAACGGTGGCATCCGTCCCTTGGAAAGGGGGAGGGGAGCGAGGCGCTCGGTGACTGTGCGCTTGGACGGCGACCAGGGACAAGCGCAGCAGCCAAATGGGGCTGGGGGGTGAGATTCCCCCCCCCTCTTCGGAGGGCTCGGCTTGTATGTTCGCCTCTGATCTGGAGACACGAGGTGAGGAAGGTCTGTATTGTAGTCATGTCCTGGCTAGATGAAATCTCAGTCAATTACTCTGAAATCTGCAGCTTGGCTTCTTTTCATTCTTTCCAGGTGAAAATTCAAACGTTTTCTGTTGTCGCCTGGCCCTTTCTTTCCTGAAACAAGGCACCCAACTGTTCCGATATTACCATTCAAAAACGGGTTCTGTGGCAAACCTCATTTGTGAATCTATTACAGAGATTAATAGATTATTTCTCCTTTTTCAACTAATTCTCAGTGGGGAAATTTAACCATATGGTAAGGAGAGAATTAGAATTTCATCACATTAGAGCAAAATGTAATGAAAAGAGTCCAACACCTGGGGCCAACTCCGAAAGACACAATTAAAAGGTTTTTAATGAAACCAGAGAAACCAAAAAATTTCATAGCCTTCAGTAATCCTGCCACATAAGAATGCTTTGGAAGTGTTGAGAAATATTGTTTTTACTGATGTCATTAGAATGAAAACCTGCCACTAAATACTCTAAGTGCTGACAGTAAGGAGAGATCGAGCTGCTCGCCTCAAGCATCAGAGGAGCAGTGGGACAAAATTCAGACCGACTCCCGGGTTTCCACTGCATCTTCTGGGAGAGCGCAGAGGAGCGTGTGCCCGGCTCAGAGGAGAAGCCCCGGGAGTGGAGCAGAGGGCCAGGGTAACTGGATAGCTGGGGTCGCGTAGCCTTGGCACCCTCGGCGGCATCCCGACGTTGGGAAGAAGAACGGGGTGCTCCCGCCGAGCTGGGCTCGCCGGAGGGAGACAGGAGGGCACGGAACTGCAAAGAGTTGGTCAGTCACAATTAAAAATAAATTAAAAAAAAGTTTGGTGGGTTTTGCCCTTTCTCTCCCCGCCCTCTCTCCTCCCCAGATCCGTTCATTTTCAAGGTAACTGATGGGGCTTTATGTTTTTTATAGGGACACGGGGGATAATCACTCGCAAGCAGCAATCTGCTACTTGGAAAGGGATAAGGAAAGGAGGAGGGGAACCTCCCCGTAGTTTGGTCTCTGTTTGGTGGAGGGGGGTGGAGGGGTGTGGGGGAAGAGGGAGGACTGGGGACCACCCGCCTCCCAGGGAAGCAAGGTGGACTTTGGCGGTAGGCAGAAGTGGGTACGACGGCTGGGGTTGCTCCTGGGTTTTAATTTATTTTTTTTTTATTTCCCAGGCGATGCTTTTCGGAAAGACGGGTGGGGGTGGGAGGGAGCTATAAGTTAATGTAAATGCAGGGGGTGGGTGGGCTGGGGGGAGAGGGTGTCACTCCTGACTCCACGGCTAAGTTAGCAGAAGTCTGCTGGCAGCACTCGGAAGGAGAAGTGTTGAAGTGGGCTTTTCTGCAGTGCAGGACTGTAATTTGCTGAAGGAGGCAAAGAACATCCTTCGATCTAAGTAGGGCTTTTAGTGTGCTCATTGATGAGTGAAAGTCGCCACACATGTCAAGCTAAAGGCAGTTGTTGGGTTACTAACAGGACACAACGTCTTGCAAACATATGCGTTAAGCTGTGTATACAGATGGCAGGGAGAATAATGGAGCAGGCGCCTCTTATAAAGCTCTAGCTGCTGCCTGTCTTCAGACCTGGGAAAAGAAACTATTCAGACTCAGGGCCAGATAGTGCCTGGGATTGTTTGTTACCGTTTTAATCCTATTAATTAAAACGTTAACCTGATTGGGTAGAAAGCTCTGTCCCAACAGGCGAGTCTTCTTCATAATAACCTACTCTCAGAGATAATGATGTAAAAGACTCCCCCGTCTGCGGCGGCTGCTGGTTGATGGGTCCGGAAATCTCTTGAAGGTGAATCCAAGCAAGATAAACGGTGGAAGCGGCTCCACTGGCAGCGCACAATGCCCCAGCGCGGCGCCTGCTGAGGGCGAGCCGGAGCCACAGCCACAGCCCGAGTCACAGCCGGAGACACAGCCCGAGCCGGAGCAACCGGAGCCGCAGCCGAAGCCACCGGAGCCGCAGTCCGAGCCACCGCCAGAGCCAGAGAAGGGGCAGCAGCGGCGCCGGGCACGGTGCAGCCCCGGCGGGAGCCGGGAGACGATTTCTGCCAGCGGGACGCCGGGGAGCCGCCCGCCTCGGCGCGGAGCCTTGGAGGAGCGGGCCGGGAGCTGAGGGGGGCGGAGGAGGCGGAGGCGAGCGGGGCGCCGATGGAGCGGGCGCTGGGGCTGCCCGCAGAAGAGGACCTCTTCCACAAGAGCCTCGCCGCCTCGGCCAAGCGCATGGAGTCCGCCTTCCGCTCACCCCCGGGGCTCGACCTCTCCCACCCCCGCGACCGCCAGCCCTCGCCGCTCGCCTGCTACGAGGCGTCGGAGCCCGAGGCGCTGCTGCAGCCCGGCGTCGGCGGCGACCCGCTGGCGCTACCGCCGGGCTCCGTCTGCGTCAAGTACGGCGAGAGCGCCAGCCGCAGCTCGGTGGCCGAGAGCAGCGGCGGCGAGCAGAGCCCCGACGACGACAGCGACGGCCGCTGCGAGCTGGTGCTGCGCGGCGCCGGGGGGGACCCGCGCGTCGCCTCGCCGGCGGCGGGCGGCGGCGGAGGGGGGGGCGGGGGGCTGAAGGCAGCCGAGGGCAGCTGCTCCAACACCCACGGGCACGGCGGCAGCAAGAAGTCCAAGGAGCAGAAGGCGCTGCGTCTCAACATCAACGCGCGGGAGCGGCGGCGGATGCACGACCTGAACGACGCGCTGGACGAGCTGCGGGCGGTCATCCCCTACGCGCACAGCCCCTCGGTGCGGAAGCTCTCCAAGATCGCCACGCTCCTCCTGGCCAAGAACTACATCCTGATGCAGGCGCAGGCCCTGGAGGAGATGCGGCGCCTGGTGGCTTATCTCAACCAGGGCCAGGCCATCTCGGCCGCCTCCCTGCCCAGCTCCGCCGCGGCGGCGGCGGCAGCGGCGGCGGCGCTGCACCCCGCCCTCGGCGCCTACGAGCAGGCGGCCGGTTACCCCTTCAGCGCCGGGCTGCCCCCCGCCACCTCCTGCCCGGAGAAATGTGCCATCTTCAACAGCGTCTCCTCCAGCCTCTGCAAACAGTGCACGGAGAAGCCTTAAGCGCCGCCGCCGTGGTCGCCCCCCGCCGCCGCCGCGGCCCCGGGAAGCGGCGACTGCCGGCGGCCCGGTCCTGGGCTGGGGGGCGCGGAGGCGGCGGAGGGACTGACCGCTGCCCGGCCCCCGCCGCTCTCCACCCGGACTCGCCTCGCTCGACTCCACGGGTGCCGCCGGGATGGGACCGCGACGGGAGCCAGCGTGCGTGCGGCGGCGGGGAGGGGGCGAGGGGCCGGGGGTGCCGCGGGGAGGAAGGAAGGCCCGGCCTGGGGGGCGCCGGGGGGTTCGCTGCCCGTCCGGACAAAGGAGAGGCCGGGAAAGAGCAGGCCGGGCTGGGAGCCGGGGCTACCGCCGGGGACAAATCAGAGAGGGCACTTGAACATAGATTTTTTTTTTATTAATTATTATTAGCAGTATTATTAATATTATTCTGAGCCAGGAAACAAACAAACTTGAAATGTAAACTTATTATTTAAGTGACTCACAGAAACAAAGAGACTGGACCATTGCTAAGGAAGACTTTGTATTTTTTATCGTCTCTAAACTTTGATCCTGTGAAAATGCGCAAAGTTTGGTGAGAGTGATTTAAAATTGAGAGAGTTAAAAAAAAAAAAAGGACAAAAAATAACCGATCAAAACCCCTACTCCGTGTGGCTGAAAGTATCTCATTTTTAAAAGAAATATTTATGTGCACCTTGTTTCTTTCCAGTTTGCAATGATGTATAAACAAGACATGCTATTTATTTGTTATTCTTTAAATGACCCTTCCACGCCAACAATATTTATCATGTGTTAAGGTCACGGGTCTTATGTGCAGTTACTTTAAATGCTTCTAAAATTCTGTTTATGGATTAACTTCAACTGTGTGCCAAGTGTTTAAAACATTTATTTGCCAACAACGTATAACCAGAAATGTTGATGTATCCGAGCTGCTTAGGTTTATGAAAGGTCATCTGGATTTTAAGTTGCATCATCCCTGTATTTAAATTGAGCTTTAATAAATTGCTTCAGTCCAAAAATTAGAGGAAAAGTGTATTCTTAATTGCTCAACCAATTGATTTTTGAAAGGATATTCTTTGCATTTATAACAGGTAATAACTATTTACTTTTACAAGGCATCAGAGCAATAGCTGCTACAGGAACACTTGCCAAGCCAGTGTTTTCCCAGGCGCTGTTTTCAAAGGTATAATTTAAACCGCTTTTAATGTGTATGTAAATTATTCTGACTGTGGATGATTATTTAAGTTGAAATACTTTAAAATACTTTAGGCTGATTTACAGAACGCGTGGAATTCTTCTCTTTTCTTTTTCCGTGGGGGTGGGGTGGTTTTCTTTTTTTAAGGAAAAATGAGAGATGAAAAGCAAGAAGTAGCTATTTACCCAAAGTGAGCCTTCAGTTTAGTTTGCATGGCTGGGTGCCTGTCTCTCTGCCATTTGTAAATCAAGATTTTTTTTTTCTTTTCAAAAACGAGTCCTGCTATTTTCCACTACTTGGAGATAATACAAATTCGGACTGTCAGGTTGGATGGCAAAATAGGAGCCATGATGGATCTGTTGGCAGGTCACGGATGTGTAAAGAGTGATATATATTAAATAGGTCAATCAGATTATGACAGCAATGTACGATCGTTTGTATGTGTATCTATGTCGGAAAGAATCTTTATTAAAATATTTTGAACAAACGCTTTTATTATGCTGTGCTTTGTTAAGCATATATCTCTAGAATTAAGGAGGTGGAGAGCGGGGGTGGGTAGTTTCCTTTCCTTTGCCCTTCTCTGAATGCGTCCCAGAACCGCCCCCCCCAGCACCCCACTCCTGGCCCAGGGTATCCCAGGCAGGGGGACGACAAGTTCCTGCTTGCACTGTGTTTCTCCCGCGCCCGTGGCGGGCGGACGCCGGCGTTGCGGGGCAGCCGTGGGGCAGCGCCGGGCCCTGCCCGCCCGTCCTGCAGCTCCGCTCACGCCCTGAGCAGTGGGGCTGGATGCGCCCCGGGATAAGCGACAGGACCGCCCTCCCACCCGCCTCCTCCCTAGCCCCCAACTTTTGGATCCGCCCCTCCCCACATGGACCCTCCGCCCTGCCCGAAACCCGAGGGCAGGGAGAGGGCGCAGCCCCCCAATTCTGCCCGCCCGCCGCTGAGCCCGGGCCGGGGGTCCCGGCCCTGCGGGTCCCCCTTCCCTCGGGCGGCCCGGGCCGGCGCCGGGTGTCGGCGGAGCCGCCTCTCCCAACGGCAGCACCACAGGCGGGGGAAGGGGATAAATATTTTCTGCTCCACTTCCCATCAAAAAAGATTAATCAGAACCTGTAACTTTTCAGGAAACATAACTGTAAAGTGCCACGGAGCTGTGGGAAGGCAGCCCAGAGAGGGTGGGCAGATCAGCCCCCAGGCGCAAGGAGAAGCGTCTCTCAGCATTTACTAGACAAAGGCTGGGTGCGTCTAATTATGATTATTAAAACAATTTCCATGACGATGTCTAATATTATGTTAATTTGAAAACAACTGTATATGAAAACTGTCGACTATAATACCTAAATTCATTTAATGAAACACATCGTTAAGGCAATTAAACCTCCTGGATGTGATTAAGGAACATAATTACGACACTGTTCTGCGCCATAATTGGGTGTCTTTAATCAAGGGGTAAAGTGATCAGCAACACAGCCATTAGTTTGTATTGTTCTGTCTCTGCTGTCCATCATTCTGATTAGGAATTAACCACCGCCACCAGCTTGGCGTGGTGCGTGCCTGTGTGTGTGTCTGTGTGAGTGTGTGTTCGTGCATATAACATCGCAGGAGACATTTGCTGCGATATTTACCGCTCAGTGTCTCTGGCTACCGAGCGGGCTTTCTTTCCGGGGACGTTCCCCTGGAAGGCGCGGGGGCTGCTCGGCTTTGCCCGGCCGTGGGGTGGGGGAAAACATGCCAGGTCCCAACAAACTCTTGGAGCGGCCGGGACCTGGGCTGTGGGGAAGGAAAGGGGTTGGGGGAGACCAATGCTCTGCCTCCCGGCTTCCGTGGGCAGGGTCCGAAGTGTGCGGGTCGGGCCTAGAATGCTCTCCGCCGGCTCTGGGGAGCGAGAGCAGCCGCTGCCGCCTGTGGCACATGGAGCGGCTTCTCCCTTCACCACTCTCTCGTCTGTCACTGCTTCGGAGTGACGGGACAGTGGAATGAAAACCCTGGCTACCGCTGCCGCCCGACTTTGGGCTCCCTTGCCTCGTCTTCGGCTGCTTCGGAGAGGGATGAGGGGTGTGTGCCAGCTAAAGGTGCTGCCACTTCTGGCTCCACTCTCTTGTCTCCCTGCACCAAGCATCCTAATTGGGAAGCGGCGCGAAGCCACTGGGCCAGTCCCTGGGAAGGTCTTGCCAAGGCAAGCGTCGTGTATGTCGGGGCTGAGGGGAGGAGAGAAGCTCCCCCGCCCCCCTTAAATCTTGACAGATGACTTAGCCAGAAATGAACATGTCCCCTTTTAAAAGAGCTTCTTCCCTGATTCCAGTCGCCCTACCGAACCGGGGTCTCCCCCCAGCCTCACCCGGAGCTCCCTCTGCCCCCGCCGCCCAGCCCGGCTTCCTTCCCAGCCCCTTACCCCGGCTCGGAGCCTGAGATTGTCCCAGCATGAGTGACATTGGCTTTCCTAATGTAATGACTTATGAAAGATATAATCATGTGTTAAATTGAATCCTCCGCTTAACTGTTAATGGTGTGCTCTGGGCACATTTACGTATTAGATGCTATGGTAACTAATTACCACTAGAAGAAGGGATAATACACTTTCCAGACTTTGACAAATAATTATGAGTGTTCACATCCCTGCTAGCAGCAGTTGCAGCGGATCTGCTGGAATGAGTAAGTGAATAAATGAATGGGTAAGTGAACTTGTGTGCATGGAGGGGACTAGATAATGAATAGTGGTCAAGTGAGTTTTCTTATTAAAACCTTTAATGAAAATGTGATTTAGGGTGGAAGGGGGGGAAAAAAAGTGCGACGCTGCCTCTAAATGTAATTAAATCGTGTAATATAAACATCAGAAACATAAATAAGTTTGCTTTTAATTAAAACGCAGCAGTCAAAGTAAATTATCCACGTGCTCGGAAACTTTACAGCAATTAACACCTTTTTTTTTTTTTTTTTTTTTTTTGGTGGTGGTAGCGGAGGGGGTGGTTGTTATGGGGTAAAATAGACGAGCCAGGACTCTGCGACTCTCTCCAGGATCATTTGTAACTATGATCGCACTGCCACTGCCCACAGGCCGGAGGGATCCTGAGGCTGTCAGCAAACGGCGGAACAGGTCCTTATCTGAGCGGGACAAAACTTTGGGGAAGTCGCTCCGGGCTCCGCGCCGGTCCCGGCCCCGCCGCCCTTCCGCTCCGCAGGGTCGTTGCTGCCCGTCGGAGCCCGTCCGGCGTCTGGGAAGGCTCCGGCACTAACGGAGCCTATCGGAGGCGTAACTGAGGTTCTCCGTGGAGTATTGCTCCTGTCTGAGGCAGGCAACGAAGGGGTTAAGCGGCTTGTGTCCGCCGCTCAGGGGCCATCCCGCCGGAGCAGAGGCTAAGGTGGGAGCCGCTGCCGGGAGCGGGAGCCGGCGTGGCTGTCCCGGCCCCCAGCCCGACTCGGGGCTCCTACCAGCCAAATACGTCGCAGAAGGGACATCTGCTAAGTGAGCAAAGAGCTGAAGCCAGCCCCATTTCCCCGTGGTCACCCATCAGCTCGGTGTCACCCAGCCCGCCCCCTGCACATCCCCGAAGCGCTCCGGAGGGGAATTTGCTCTGGTTCGGTTGGTTCTCCAGCCTCGGGAAGGGTTAAATCCTTCCCCAAGCCCCTAGTTGCCCTTGTCCTCTCAACCTGATTCAGAGACGTGTAATAAAATAGGAAGCAAATTTATGGTCTGTTTCAAGCACTTTACTGCTGTATTTTTAAATTCATATATGCACATATAAGAACTATGATCTGTGAATAATTTGAAATGCTATAGGAAAATGATGTATTTTAGATCAAACATAACCGTTTTCTTACATAATTGTCTCGGATTAAAATAAAAAATAAAGATACATTCCGAACAGAGACAAAGCTGAAAATCTAATGACCGCCATAAACTGCTAGACAGCCATAAATTAACGTCTTCATCAAACACTGAAGGGATCAGTGCTTATCTAAATCAACAATTATTTCTTCCGAGAAGTTGCAAAACAGATTGCCCCTCTAATACTGTTTTTAAATCCTCATAATTGAGGATTAGGGGCAAACAATCGCCTTTCCAGAGTAAACCACCTCTCTACCAGCAGAAGCCTTCCAAACTCACCGAACACCCAGACCGCTTCCCTAGGAACCTCCTCGGGGTCCCGTCCCCTAGTACCACTGCAGCATCCCTGGAAGCTCGGGTTGCTTTTAGGAAGGGGCGGCAGGAGTCTTTCCTCACCCTCCCTCTCCCCGATTTTGTCGGGGGCCGGTGAAGGTGGGAGCGCAGAGAGCCCAAGCGGCGCCGGGAGCTCCGGCGGGCAGCGGGCGGGAGAGTCGGGCAGAGGAGCGAAGGTGCGAGTTCCTGCCGCCGCCGCGGGCCGGGGGCATCCCGTAGTGGAGCCATCCCGAGGCGCTGGCATCCCCCCGTGCTTCAACCCCGAGCTCATCTAATGCCCATCCGCTTTTCAGGTCCAAAGCTTTAGCAAGGCGGCACTTCTCCCAGCTGCAGCCACCTGCGATGCCGGTTTTGCGAGAAGCTGCTGTAAAGAATTCATTTTTAGAAAGCAACTGAAAGATACGTTGCGAAGAGAGGCGATTCACTGGCTCACAAGCTGGAAATTAGACAGTGGAAGACTTGCTGCCTGTAGGAGGTTAGCTAGCGACTAAACTATTTGGAAGAAAGAGATATTTGGAAAGATGAGCTGATAGGAAAGAAGTCACTGTCAAAAATCATCACAGGGTGTTTGCTTACTGACTTTTACTCTCCCTGTAGCCAGAACTTAGACTTTTATTCAACTTTGCCGTACTCATAGCTGCTGGTTTTGGGGGAAAAAATCCCAGCCAACACAACAAAATCAGTTTAACAAACCTTTAAAGATAGAATCCTGCAAGGCTTCTAGCAAGAACAGCTGAAGCTTAGACTTCTTTTGATTTTTTTCGTGTAAATAGTTTTGAAGACAAGCACATTTCTGCTGCTATGAATGATGGACTCACACAACCTCAGTACCTGAGATCCCAGGCAAGGCTGATGCATAGAATAAGCTATGTAGGCACAGTACTGGTTTGTATGAGGATCAAGATCCCACTACAGTTTCTTGGGTTTAAATGAAAATGGGTCATTATCTACTTTTTTTCCCCCCCAATATACGCAGCAACTGTTTCTTCATATTACTATTTATAAACATAGACAGTAACTTAAGGATCACAATACTTTCATAAGCATAGTTTTAAGGGGTGTGTTTGTAATGAGATAATTTTTCTGATATGTTGAGGGTATGTGGCCAGGGTACATAGGCACAGGTTTAGGCAATAGGCAGGAAAACACTTACTTTTCTATGATCTGATAGAATAGCTCTACTCACATGAGTTAAGCATATGTCATGTATAAATTAATGCTTTGAATAATTTTAAAGTACAGTGCAATGCAAGTAATGGTAAGAAAGTACCCAGTATCAAACCAAATATTAGAAAAAATACAATGTTAAGAGATCTACTGAATTTTTCCCTTCCAAACTATCTTTCAGATTATTCTGGAAAGCTCACTCAGAAATGTTCCCTTCTAAGATCTAAAACAATGCCACTTTTTAATTTATAAACTTTAGTAACTAACTTCTAATATAGCCTGGAGTTAATGCAATTGCACAGTTACACATTTATCAAACCCAGAAAAATGCTGCAAATCTGTCTTCTATATGACATATCTTCAACAACCCTCACAGACATACCTGACAAGCATTTCTGCATGAAGGAAGAAGAAACACTCATGTCTTTAGTGTACAACCTTGATATTAAATACCTACTTGTAGAACTCAGTAGCTGCAGCGATACCTAGAAGAGTCAAGTTGTGCTTTGCTGGTGCAGTGCTGTATATTGTAGCAATTTCATTCATTTCCCCTTTTAAAATGAATGATCTGAGAAGACAGAGTATTTTACAGTAGGTAGTACATCTTGTACTAGAGGTTTGCAAAGGGAAAAGCCTAGGAGCTGTATTTAGGAATAGCTAGTGGATTGCAGATCTTTATACTAATTTTAATACTGTCCTAGGAATGTCAGATGTACCAGGTTTTTTTCCTCATCTGATGAGAACATGCTTATATTTCATGGGGGGATAAAAAACAGACTTGATAATTTCCTAAATTCAAAAGAGTTGCTTTATGTCAGTGCTGAGTTAAAGGTTTGGTTTTTTTTTCTTACAGAAATACCTGTCAAGATCAAGTAACAGAAAAATGTAGTATGTTGAAACAATAATTAAAAAATCAAAGCAATAGTTGTGAATCTGTGAGGAAAGTGTAATCATAAGCTGGAAAAAATACCATGGACAGTCATTCAATATTAAAATAGATATATTCATTTTTATTGCATCCTTGAAATACAAAATTCATTTGTTAGATTACTAAAATAATGAAGTTTCAATTTTCTTGCTCAGAAATTCACAATATACCTTAGTCAATTTAGGAGCCTGAATGATGGATATTAACTATTAAAGTAGAACCTAGCTGTTGTTCATCTATATACAAAATGTCAGTTTGCACAATTAAGAGCACTTCACAGTCTTTTGAATGATAGAAAGTTCAGTAATGACAAAATAAAAGATCATGTATAATTCTACAAGAGAACTTCACAGACCAGTAATTATTCATAAAAATAGCAGTGCCAAAAGTAGTGACATGCAACTGGCTTAAAAGCATAAACTAAAGAACAACTCTTACATGGTTTTATGTTAGTACATTAGGACATATTGGGAGAAATATGAAAGCCTAATTTACAAACAGGTACACATATACTGGATGGTTTTTTAAGTAATAGCTTATAGCAGTAGTGAGTGCCAGCATGAAAATGGAGAAAACACAATCTGTAAATTATAATAATAATTAAAAAATGAGATTTTAGCATTCACATTAGTTCCTGATAAATTAATTTTATTTCTTCAGTGTTATAAAGGGCCGTATTGACTTTATAAACCTATTTTAAATAAGAAAAAAAGGTGCTTATATGTATTTTCTAATAGCAAAAGATACTATTGAAATAGCCATAGATATCAACAACTTATAGTCAGAGGCTGGTAGTGATCAGCTGAGTCACATCTCAAAGTGATGAGTGAATGCGCCATTTCACTGGAAGAACAGCAGAGAAATTCACGGGGTACCCAGGCACCCCTCCTGCCTGACCCTACACCTGCCAGGTCAGTGGATGCCAGACACAGCTGGGCTGGCAGGGCAGACGCCCCTGCTGAGGCGGAGAGGTGGGACAAGGAAGCACACGTCTGACTGCCTCCCACCACCCTTTCCGGCAGCCCCACTGGCACCTGAATGCTTGCAAATGGCACTGCTATTTCTGCTTAGATCATTTTGCCATCTTAGAAGTCCAGTGACAGACACCAAGAACTGGTTGCTCCTGGGCACCGCAGCAGAGGAGATCATCAAAAACAGCATTGTGCCCTGCGCTATGAAACATGCTCTCCTTGGCACAACACTCTGTGGCCAGCTTGGCTCCAAGTGGGACTTCCAGGGATGCTGGGCCCTTACCTTGTTGTGCTGCCTCAGTTTATTGACCAGGAATACCAAAACCAGCGGCCTTTGAATTCCTGCTCCATGGAGACTAAGTCACTCCTGAAACAGAGCAGCTGTTGGCTCTCAGTATGTCACCTCCTCAGTTACTGAGTACAGGGACCCAAGGTCTTAACATTTCCTCTGTCCTGCTCTAGCTCTCATGACTTTACATGGGGGTGAGGTTTACTTCCTCTGCAGCTGGGGTATGCCAAGGTATTGATACATTCCTTACCAGCAAAACCAATCTAGCAGGAGCCCGGGTTACCAGGGACACAATTCCAGGACAAGCTGGGCAGGCCCTGCTTATCATTTGATGATTTTGCAGCCTGTGCAAAAAGAGCATGTAACTTTTTTCCCAGCAGAACACTGGCCCCTTGTGTGGTGCAGAGACTGCTCTCCAACTCTGACGCAAGGCCTCCAAGTTTCTTCGTGGAGGTTTCCTGCAACTCTTGGGAAAGATCCTGACTTTTTTTTTTTTTTTTAAACAGAGCATACCCTACAGATTTAATTTGCTATTTTGGAGACAATCTAGTTATTATTTTAATTTCTAAATAGATACTATACCAATTGATCGCAAACTCATCTGAAACTACTAATGATTTGCATGTCCTTTTGGCACAGTTCTATTATGCCCTATCAAATTATGCAGAAGTCAGTGATATTCTAATTCAAAATTCTAAAAATAGAACACAATTATAAAAAAGAGTCTTCTGTTTAAAACAAATACCCACTGTTATTTTCACAGTTGCTTCAGGTTTGTTTTAAAGTTGGATGCCAAAGAAAGATTTATCATAACTGTGGTATGAGACATCTTTCAGCTTACATTTAAGCAATAACGGAATACAGTCAACAGTGTAATGATATCAACATTTCCTCTCCCAATAAACCAGGCTCTAATGATCAAACTGGATTGTGAGCTACAGATGAGTACAGAATAGCTTCTACAGAGTAACCACAGGAGTAAGTAACCTGAGTACAGGAATCTCTCCATAAAACCCAATTTTATTCTGTGACACAAAGCAATAATCAGCTTTTGTTGGTGATTAAAAGTTGAAGCAAAGTTAAAGCATTGAATTAACCTCAAAGCCCATTTAATGCAAGTGTACTCTGGACTTGAAGACATTCTAGATACTAAATACGAATAGAAAATATTTATCCAATATATCTCACAAAACCACAATTTTCTCCTTGGAGGACTTGGAATGTGGCTGTGCCAATCTCTGAAAGCCTTTCTACGAATGCTGATGCTTATTTAGGGTATGTGTTTTACAAGAGTAACTGAACACGTTCCTACACAAATAACAATAAATAATTCTAGTCCTTAGTATGTAGGTAGAACTTTTCATCCATAGATCATCAAGTCCTTCAGAGATCAGTAAAATTTCTCATTTTGAAAGACTTGATTTTGAAAGACTTACACTGGCACATCCTAAAGAGAGATGGTTTTTGGGAACACAAGGCAAGGCCCACAGACATGGCTATTCTCCCATCACAATTATCATCTTGGCAAATTGAGAATGGACAGTGATGAGAATCCTCATCAGTGTCCAAAGTGATGGCTGGGAAGAGAGACAGGGTCTAAAATCTCAAATCCTGTGCACTAGGAAATTGATTTTTGAAACAAGAGCTGGTCACCCAGTGAAGCAGGCTGGGCAGTCAGCATACAGAACTCTTGCGGCTGCCCAGGATTTTCACTCACTCAAATTCTGGCCCCAAGGAAAAGCCTACTTTCCAATTTTGCAGATGCACAAGTCTGCTTCCAAACACAGGTTGCACTACCCTGCCTATTCAAAACTTAGGCACAGTAAAACAATATTAAAAAGTAGTTTTAGATACCAAGTTGCCCTTGAAGCCCTCTTCTTCTTTTGCCTTTTTTAGAGAAATGGACAAGGGTAAAAAATAGTCAGAATAAATGCATGAACATGTTACTAAGAAAACAGTGAGACAAACAGAAGGTAATTTTTGAGATGATAGAATAATTTCAAACAGGCTCATATATTTCCTCCATGAAGAATATACTTTTTTTTTTTTGCTCAAAAGCCAAAATATATAATTTAGGCTTGATCCAGAGCCTATTAAAATCAACAAAACTTCCTTTCTGACTTTAAATGACTGCAGGAAAAAATCAGTTTGCAACAAAAAAGTAGTAGGAGAAGCAAAGCATTCAACTTCAGTACATAAAACTGAAGTTAGAAATGTGCTACCAGTAAGACATTCTTGCAAATCATCCCCCAGCACCCCACACAACCTCCATCACATCTTCCAAATAAAGGCTAAGACTCTCAAGACCATGAAGGGAACAGAGCAAATAAAAAATAAGAATAATAATAACTAGAAATGCTTTCACTCCCTGGAATTAAGTTCCCCCTTTCTTGCTATTATGATTCTTTGAGCAGATGCTGAGATTCCTCCAGATGATGGGTATATGGGTATATGGTATATGGGACCTCCCAACCTAACAAGAGTGAACCCCATGACAGAGGGCTGCTGAGCCTGTTTCCCATAGAAATGGCCTGGATACAGCTTACTGTCAACCTCCCTGTAAATCCTGCTCATCTCATGGCCAGGAGTATGGGGATCCATCTTGTAAGGATGCTGGGCTATTTACTTGACCAGAGTCTTGTCATCTCACCTCACTTCTCACAACTCAGGCAGGACATATTGAGGTTGCATGTCCCTGCATCTTACATCTACCTCCAGCCCAATGGCTTTTCTCCTTAGAAACAAAGAGGAAGGAGGTAAAAGCAGAGAGGGAAAAGCAAATGTTTTCACAAATATAAAGCTGAGTGATGAAACAGAGCAAACATGGAGATTAGTAGAAGGCATATAGGCAGCTGCTCAATTTCTTAACGACCTTAGCCTGTAACGAAAGGCAATATCAACGTCTGGCAGGAGGATACCAAGGCCCATACGACTGTTATCAAGTCTGACAGCTTTGTTTTCTGCTAGTTCTACATCAAAATGAGACAATAGTATGAAAAGAAACATCTTCATCTCATTCATTGCGAGGAACCTTCCTGGACACATGCTGATCCCAGAGCCAAAGGGCATTAGGAAATACTTCAGTTTTCTTCCTGCCTTGTAGAATGTGGTTTTCTTCTTGCCATTCTCTATGTATCGATCAAACTTATACTCCTGAAAATAAAAGAGAGAGAGAGAGACAGCGTGATATCTAACAAGGCAGTAACATGAGCTGCTTTCTTTGCACAATGGTAACGCTTCTGAAATCCAGAAAATAAGATAAAGAGGAAGACAAGGAGCTGACAGCTTCTTCTTTCTCCTTGGTTCCCTCAAGTTCTATTAACTCACATTATCTTTCCTGCAAAGAACACTCCTTAAATCCACTTACTTAGCTTAGCCCTTTTACATCAAGCTCCTTCAACTTCCACATCTCATCTCATCCACTGAGTGTCTGGCCTGTATTGATTGTAATTAGATTTTGACCGCTTTGTAGCAGGGACAATGAACCTTAGTGGAAGGACAATTTTCTTGTAAAGCATCATATGCACTCAGTGTGGTATGTACATCATGAATAAGGATAATCTGACAAATTCTGCAAATGCCTGTGAATAAATTAATGCGTTGCACTGATCTTGCTCTTGCAAGCTAGAGCAAAATCCATTCTTTTTTTGCACCTAGTGGTGCAGATTATTTGAAAACCAGATTTGATGCTTTGCAGTCATTTTTCATTTCAGTTGGAGACAGTTGCTGCTTAATTTGCCACATCTTTCCTTCAAATGTTTTGTTCCAGAAACCGTGAGCAAAGCAGGACAACTGCCAGTAACCGACCATTACGAAGTAAGGATTGAGGTTGTACTTGTAACCTGCATTCCATAAATTGAACATCTTTCTGACTATTTTCCAGTAGCAGGATCCCTGTGTAGGGATAGTTCATGCTTTTGAATGAAGGAGATCTGGCATCCTCACTCAGTCAATGGCAAATTAACCACTTACAAAACCCTCCTGCATGCTTTGAATAAAAATGACAGACACTTCTTGCTTATGGTCACTCATTAGCATTTGTCCTGCTTTGCATACATCTGCTATAGCAGCAGCCATTTGGAGCTGGCTGGGAACAAGTCAGTCAGACAGAAACCGACCTCAACTGATTAAAAAACCCCACACCACCGTTATAAATACACTGATACTGATCTACCCATTAGATTAAAGGCCCTGAAGACCATGCGCTGCAGGTCTTGCTGCTGAGAAAAAACAGTGCCCGGGAAGGTGGTCTATGAGAAAGGGAACAAGTAGACGGTGCACTGTATGTGACTTTGGGTGCTGAAGAATAGGAGATTGTTTATCTAAATGGCAGAGGCCTTGATTTAAAAAAAAAATAAAGGTGATTCTATGTCTGCTTCTACTGACAAGTAATGCTTTTCAATCTCTTTGAACACTTCAGCCAAAAGGAAGCATGCCTTTATCTTTTCCCCTGGGAAGTTATTGCTTCAGTTGAAGTAGCACAGTAACAAATGAAAGCCCAGAATAACACCAAGATTCACTTCCTGAAATCTAAATCCCGCTGGTATGAAAAAGCATCACTAAACAGGAACAGCAAAAGCTTAAAAACCCAACCCAACCCCACCCAGAGCTCTTCACTTTGTTCAAACATTTCCACAAGGTGCACTCCTGGTGTCTGGAGCAACTAAGAACTGTGGTATTGAACACACAGTCACACTGGGTCAAATCTTATGCTTTCTTTGTCATAGTAAGAGCCTTCTGAGACTTGTACTTGCTTTTAACAAAAAACAAATTGGTGTCTAAGGAATTGGGGAAGCAAGTGCAAGACAGAAATGTAACCAATGACAATGACTTAGGCTTGGGCTGCTTAAAACCCTTGAGCTGAGTAGTGTTTCCTCAAAAGCTAGTTCACTGGCTAAATAAAGACTAGTTTCTGACACTGAAGAAATTTTCAGCCATACACGAGGTCTCCTAGAAAAGACAGGGTGGCTCCAGGCAAGGAAGAGGTGAAGACAGTGAGCAAAGTCAGGTGATGAAGTTCTGTGTGGATGGCCTGCTACAGGTATTATGAAAACTGAGCAATCTCCTTTGATTGATATATGTCACATCTTGTATTTAGCTTTGTTTGGGAAGCCACC
This sequence comes from Pseudotriccus pelzelni, assembly GCA_035584735.1. Lineage (NCBI taxonomy): Eukaryota > Metazoa > Chordata > Aves > Passeriformes > Tyrannidae > Pseudotriccus > Pseudotriccus pelzelni. The sequence continues at coordinate 115,812,092 of JAWMRA010000078.1, forward strand.
ACATAGGGTTTCCTGCAGGGTTTCCTGATATTTCACTCAACAGGTTTTGCAGAGTTAATTTACTGAGCTCTACAACTGGCTGCGTTAGAATTTGGGGTTCACTTATCCACTTTATAGAAAGCGGACTAATTTATTTAGGCCTTAATGAGCAGAGAAAGAGGTCACCAATATACGCTTACACTTATACAATATGGTGCCAAAGCAGAAGATAGCTTGAACTTAAATTTATGTATCCAGGAGAAGAAGCATTGCTACAAAATTATCTCGTCAAGCTGCCTGTTTTCCCAGGAAAAGTTTTCCCTAAATACATGACAAGCTCAAGACTGCACCTTTCAAAAAAATTCATTCTCCATCTCTATCTGATCCTCAGTAGTTATTGTTGAAAGCACACTGCATATTTTAAGAACCAAACAGAACAGTGATTTCCCCACTTTTCGAGAGGACCCATGTGCTGAAATCAATGTACTGCAATGTGTGGATTGCTCATTCACTATCAAAAAGATAAAATATATGAACTAAAGCTGTACTGTGAAAGCTGAGCAGAGCTGATACTAAGCAGATATATTCAAGCAATGGAAATATGGTAATATATTCCGGCAATTATTGGATAAGGGAGGGGATCAGTTTCCACACTGATGCTTTTGGTCTAGGACCTAAACAAACAGATGGACTTTTGACAAATCAATAATGTTATCCAAAATAAAGTGTTAAGAATAAAATGAAAAAAAGCTTATTTGTTAGCTGCTATCTATCCTTTTTAAGGATAAAACTATTAAAAAGCTATTTGCCAGTAGACGGATTATTTTTAAAATGCTAATTTTTTTAGCAGGCTTTTTGGGTGGGGACAGCCAGTAGAACCCCCCTGGAAGTAATTTTAACTTTCGTGTCTCCAGTGTTCATCCCAGTGACTACACCTTACTCCTGCTCACTCCAACATGCTCCACACCTCCTCTCACTGAGGTTGGCAGGGTTCCTGCACAGCGAGATGCTGTCCCGCACCAACCAGACACTTGAATCTCATCTTTTCTCTGCAACCTCACATCTTTAAATCCTTGAAAGGGAGAGCCTCAGGGAGCAATGTCTCTAACATGGGCATTCTACAAACATGCAAAAAAATCCAGCTCTTCTTTGCCTCAGATGCCAAGGATGGAAATCAGCATGGGAGACAGCCATTTGCTTAGGAATATGGGGGTGAGGAGTGGATCAGGTAAAAGCTCTTGCCTATGAGGCAGAGGAGCCATTTAACAGCCTCAGTGTGCACCCTTGCTCTTCCTTGCTCTTCCTCTGTGGCACCCTGGGCTGGGGACAGCAGTCTGGGGAGCAACCTAGCCAAGAGGACTATTCAATTTGCATGCAGGTGGTGAACTTCTGACGCCGTATTAAGGCTGAGGGAGGGTGGATTAATTTCGAGTCTTTGATATTCATTAACTCGAGCGTCAGAGAAAAATACAAGGAGATGACACAATTACCCTCCGAGCTCCGCTGCAGAGCAACAGCTTTACAGGCTCAAGTTCACAACACTCTAATTGATCAAGAAGGGGTGAATCCCTACGAAGGGAGGTGAAAAAGCATAAGGCTCAAGTAAGACACTGCTATTATAGAGCTTCAGAGAGTCAATGATGCTTTGCGGGCACTTAGCTAAATGGCCCACATTATTTGCTATTTAAACCACCTTCTATTATTCAGCCCTCCTTGGGTATCAAATGATCCACTGCCAAACAAAGCCCACATTTAGCCTAAAGTTTATGGTAGTCAATGTGCAATTGTCAATTCCTTTGAAAGCAGTCGCAGTCAGTCTCATCACCATATTTCTCTCTTCAGGCCATGAATCCTTTGACCTGTAGGGCCGTAGAAAATACATCTGAAAGTGGGAAGATTTGTTCCACAAGAAGGAACAGCAGAAAAAAAAAACAACAACCCACAGATCACAAACAGCTTGGCTGCATTGATGTGCCTGGAGTAGAAAGAGTAGCACCAGCTGAATGTTTACCTTAGGATCTTCATAGACCTCAGGGTCCATGTGTAAAATCTGCGGGTAAAGGGCTATCCAGTCTCCTTTCCTCAAAACGACTTCTTGATTCCCTTCAAGCTTGAGAACAAAATCCTCCTGGCTGATGCGGATGTTCATGGAGGACGAGCACATCCTTAAACTCTCGTTTAAGGCACTCTCTGCGATTAAACAAAAGCAGAGGGAGGGGGAGAAGCGTCAGAAATATGGGAGATGACTGGAAGTTACACATGGCTACAGCTGCTTAATCTCTATGGGTTTAGTAGGGCAGACTAAAGGAAAAGAAAGGAAAAAAGCACATAAACCAAACCAAACATAAAGCAGAGACCAGGAGGAGGCAATAAACATCCCCGCAGGGCTGGGGTGGGGCAGCTGGGATGCTGAACCTGCCACTGTGATTCTCACTGATGGTGCTGAGAAATCCTGTCGGCTGTAAGCAGGACCAAGTTTTGGGTGAAAAGTCACTGTTCAGGCACCATGTTGAACACAACGCAATAAAAAGGTATGAACGCTTTATGCATTTACATATATTTTGGCGGTTGCAAGCAAACACCAGCGAAAGCATCCATGGAGCTGTTTAGCTTGCTTTTCGAAAGCTGTTGGATGAAATGGCAGGACTATATGTTAGAAAGATCATTCTGCTTGTTAACTCTGCAGTCATTCCGAGAATTTTTAAATGTATTTTCTTTTCATGCTGCCAAATGATAGTGTCTGTTACGGTCAGAGTGAATGAAAGCGATTCATTATTTGCTTGGTAATTTTAAGAGAGAAAGACACTTCTAATTGAGCAAGAGGAAACAAAACATAGTTCTTTCAGGTTTGGGGAAAGCAAGATTTCTGTCTCCACCGTCACATTCTGGAAGGCTCCAGAAGCTGAATGTCCTTGCTTTCCCAGTGGCCTTCACCTTTTGCTCCTAGCACGACAGATTTTATGGCTAATTTCCGGCAATTTATCCTGGCAGTTTGAGGAGGAATTCCTTTGGGAATAATATGCATAATTTGCATAAATCATTCTGATAGCATGTATATCAGCATGTAGCTCCTGTCTAGGGCTGCATCTCTCACTTTGTAATCAAAACTGACTATTTTTCCACCAGTGTGTACGGGCACTGTTATATATGACTTGATTCCTTCTAATCATTAGTGTGAAAAATAGCCCAAAATAGGGTTTCACGTGCATGTAGTAATCCATTTGTGTCTGTATTTATGTTTTGTGGTATCAAATAAGCCTTCTCTAAGTGTTCACCAAGGCACTGCAATTGCTGCACCCAAAAGGTTAGTTTATTAGAGACAGTAGCTACCCAGTGTAGATGCCTCTGAAAAAAAATAATAACAAACGTTCTTTCACTAAAAATTAAATCTGGTGCAGCATGCATAGCAAATAAAGTGGCCCTGGATGCTTTCTTGCAGGAGGTTTTTCCTTAAGCATGCATTTGTCTAAAGAAATGAGGCTGCGGTCAGCTTTGTGTGGCCAGCGCCGTGATTCAATGTGACGTACAGTGAGTCTGTGCATATTCTTTTGGACTGCCTTCGTTACTATAATCAGGCAGAGTCAAATCGGCTTGTTGGTGACGAAGCCAGAAAAGAACCCTGGTTCCAGAAGATGGCCTCTACTGCGGATAGCCACAAGGCACCTGACACGATAGATTTCAACTGGCAGCGCTCTGGCAACAAAACTTTGCGCGGTACAAAGAAAGGGTCCAGCCTCCGCTCCAGACTGCCTTCAACCCGCGGAAAATGAAGCTGGTAACTTCATGCTGGTCCACCATTTGGGAATGGTGGTGACATGCATAGCAACAGCAGAAATCAAATGAGGAAGAGAGAAGGAGGGGAAAAAAAGAGAGAAATAATTATTAAAATGATGCTGCAAAATAGCAGGTTTATGTTTAACCGCCCAAGCGATGCGGTCACATCCTATCGGTGGACATTCTCCCAGAAAACGCACAGTCCCTGCCCGCTGCCGGATCCCAAATGACAATTGGGCAGCATATCTTATGCAGAAGTTAATCACAATAATGGAGCACAAAGTGTGGCTTAGCGGTCAGATCGTAAATGACAAATCTGTTTTACCTTCCAGTACCAGTTATGTGTGGAAGGCAAGCTTGGCTCTTGCTCTGAGCGATCATGCCGATAATCATTAGATGACAAAAGTAATGAGTCACATTATGATCAACAAAGGAGAATGGAGCTTATATGGCTTTGCAGGCTTACATTAAAAAAATAGACAGTCAGCTTTCCACAAATGCCGGAGCTATACATTGAGAGGAATGACAACTGCACAATAAAACTGCAGCCTTTACTTGCAGTTGTCATAGTTCAGCAGACACCAGCCATCGCTGCTGACAGACCAGCTGGGTAGCTTGGGAGGCCTTCCATTCTGCACCGTGAGGTACAGTAAATTATCCAGCACGGTAGAGCAACATCTGTTTCTGTGCTTGTGCCGAACAAACAAGGCAATTTAAAGCATACCAAGGGATAACCAAGCAGCAAATGAACATGACCCTCATTTTTTTCCTCCCTTCTTACACACATGAGATGCTAAACTTCACTGTGTGAGCGCTACATAAAGAAGCCAGGCTGTTGTTTGATAAGGTGTTGTCAGAGAGATTTTACATATTTTCTAGAGAGAGAGAGGGGGAAAAAAAGAGAGAGAGAGATATCTCTCATAGTATTGTTATTCTTAGAATCCTCCCACTTCTCTCTTCATTTCTCTTATACTAAAGCTAGCACTCAGCTTCCAATTCATTCTAGACTTTTTTTTTTTAAAAAAACTGTTTCAATATACTTATAAATATTCAGTCTTTAAACCCTAATTTGCTATACTTAGTTCACATGCCTTCAAGCATTTGTCTTCCAATTTCCACTGAATAAATGCGTACTAATGAGAAATAGAGCAAGCTGCTGAGGCAAAGCTGGGTGACTTGAGCCTGGCCTGCCACCAGCTTGTGATAGGCAGGCAAATTGAGTTAAAATGAAAAGTCTTGTCAGCTGAAATACAACATGGTAGCCAAACAGCAAGCTGTCAATCATCCAGCCAAAACAAGGGACTGCAGGTAATAAAAGGTCATTGCGAATCATAAGTGCATTTGGCTTTCGTAGGCAAGTTAATTTTAATTAAACACGATCTCTATCGGTAAATGTTTTATAAAACTTATTGTGCAATAATGGATTGTTAATTTTACACTAACACATAGCAGGTAATAGGGTACCATAATTATTAGAGTGTATTGTAGGAAAATAGCTATTGAGTATGCAAATATTTGGGGGGGTCATTTACCCACAGGCATCATGGTGTGCCAACACAAACGATAATTTGAAACAAGTACATTTGCATCTTACTAAGAACTAAATGGTACTGCCCAGCCCATTCCAGAAAAATATATGTATTTATTTCAATCCAACCAAGGATTTTAATGCTTAGCATTTGTGTTATGAATATGCACTCTGTATTAGTTGTTTTTGGGTGCCTACCCTTTCTCATGTACAAAACAATTTTTCAAGCTGTGCTTTTTTTGCAGGAAATATCTTGGATTCAGCAATGACCTGGGGCAAGAATACTTCACCATATAAATGAATGGACTAATATTAAACAAACGAACTGACTAAACATGCCTAGCATTAAACATGCACTAAGTGTATCTCTGCTTTACCCTTGGCATTTTCATTATAACCATTTTAGCTGACAGACCATTCTCATGTGTCCTTTGCCATGTTAGAACTCTGTTGTGAGCCATAATGACTAGCAATGTATGTTACTCTGTGCACACAAATATACGTTTGGATTTTGGGATTGTATTGTCTTATGTACACAATATGAAGTGTGCTGCCCCAGAAATGCCATCAGAAAAAGGTAATGAGGGCCAAAATTTGCTAGCTTTGTTTTGGGTTAAAAGTGCTTTAGTTTTCCTTTTTAGTTTGGTTTGGTGGTTTGTTTGGGGTTTTTTCTGTCTTTTTTTTTTTTTTCAATTAAAAAAATCACATAATTGTGCTTAGAATTTAGGAATAAATCAGGCCATGTTGTGCCCTGGACCCAAAGAATCTGACCACAGTAACAATGCCACTTCCTGAGAAAGACTTTTTAGCAATTCACGCTGTTCTCTACAGAATGAGGAATCAAAAAAAAAAGTCTCTTGTTACAGTAGGCCAAAAAGAGGATGAAGAATCAGAGCGTTTAAAACAGGAGAAGGAGATGACAAGGTGATGAACATGCAAGAATCCCACCTGGTCTGCCTTACTCAAGAGCAGGGACACAAACCCCAGTTTCCTACGCTCCGGGTTGGCACAAGGGGAGCAAGAAGAAGAAAAGCTCAGCCTTGGAGGTTTGGGGTCAGTGGCCTGAGCCTTCCTGCAATGGGGGGATTTTTGGTGTACAAACAATGCAATTTGGGACCTTTGTCCCGCCCACACATTTATTAACAAAACATCCCTTTTCCCCTTTCCACTGAAGCATGACTTTAGTTCTCTTATGGTACAGATTTTTTTTCTGTATTACTATTTTATGGGACAGTATCCAGCCCTTTATGACTTAAGTGCCAGAAGGATTGAAATCAAGCTTCTGTTCGTATCACATTATGTTTAACATGATTATAAAATTTAACAAAAGTGTTACAAGAATACTACAAAGTAGGATGTGGCACTTCCCTCTCAACACATAAATCAAATGCTACCAAGGTGCTTCAAGATTTCAAGGAGAAGCAGAGGAATGACACAGTTAATGTTTTAAACTGTTCATACCATTTTGCACCAGATGGTTTTAGTGAACTACATGCTTTTATTTTCCTGATTCCTACACTTCTGGGGAGCCTTTTTTCTCCCCTTTTTTTCCTTGCCATTCCCATCTCAGTCTTCAAATACAAACTAAATTCTCCTTTGATCTTCTTGATGCTTGGTAACTTATTTTTTGGTGTATGCTAGCTCTGACATGAAGCAGATTTACTTGTGTTCCTTAAAAGTACATTAAATGCTTAGAATGTCATGTTATTCATCAGAAGTGTCCTTGTCATCCAATATATCCTCTATTTCAAAAGCATTCTCCATCGGTTAGAGATAAATTTGCATCAAAACAACCGTGACTCCAGATGAAACCAACTTAGTAGACTCATGCTATATAAGATTAATATTAATGCTCTAACATAAAGGAATTGGATCAAATTCAATTTTATATTTGTACTACAAGAAGCAAATCAAGTTTGAACACAGATTCTTGAGACATGTCACACTGGATTGTCCTGGAGAATGGCAGCTATTACTTAGATCCAAACCAGGCACAGAGACTGCCCTGCTTCACCCTCATCTCTTGACAAAGCTTTGTTTAAGAGTGGAACATCAGTTCATGCCATGAGCTACCAAGACCTATAGACATGAGCTTGTTTTGAACAGGAGACTGTTTCTGATATTTAAAAAGAGAGGATTATTGAACCTTTAAACTTCTATTCAGCTGCTGTCTACCCTGTGGAGACTTTCAGATGCTTAAAGGTCCCTACCTGCTACACCCTCTCTCCTCTCTTGGGCTAATTTTACCATTTCTCTTGCCAGTGTCTGTGCTTTAGCAAATGTAGTGAAATCAACAGCTGATGCTCTGAAGGCCTATAAAGCTCCTGAATCGAACAACTTCCAATGGCCACTGGAAAGAGTCTCCCTTTGAACCTCTGATCCAGAACTGGAAGATGCTTCTTATTTTGAATAAAGGTACTTTTTCAGTACTGAAAACACCACCTATACGGTGTAAATTTTTATCTTCTTATATTTATTTGGAGATATTGCCCAACAGAAGCCTGCTTTAGAAGTCTTTTTTGTTTTGTTAAAGAGAGAAAGAAAGAAACTGCCTGTGGAAAAAAATATATTTGCAGTTTAAATACACTATCCCACTTTAATTTCAGAAAAGGGTCTTTCTTGGCAGTACCATACAGAAGTATTTGAAATGCATTAACACATCGGCAGATGCTCAGAATCAAACAACTTAATAGGCATCAACTTTTTTTCAAATAATTGCAAAGCTTCGGTTTAGCCTTTTGCATACCTTGCATAGTTAATTACCTAGGCTTTAATGTTTACATGCAATGAGAGTATCTACAGCTATAAACTACATAATTTATAATTGATGTAAATGGCTGTTATTATGTCAATTAGGCAGCTGTGTCCTCCACCTTCTCAGTAAACAGAAATGAGTGATAAACTGAGTTTGCCGGGAGAGCCCCTCTTCTCTTCCTAACAGATAAAAATAAATTACCTAGGTAGACCAGGTTGTCCAATTGTTCTCTGGTGAGGTGGATGTTATATGTGGGCCCTCTCTTTTGACCTGTTGACTGCAGCAAATGGTCAATCTCGTCACGCACCGCTGCAAGAGCTTCTGGGTGCCGCAGAAGATAATACATGGCCCAGAATGTAGCTGGAATCGTGTTTCCCACAGAGGCCCACAGGAAGGCAAAATGATGTGCTGGGAGAAAATAAGTGAAAAGGAAGATTAATAGCGTTTATTACACTGATTAGATTTGCAGTGTGCTAATTAAAAGATGTTAGGACACAGACCCAGCCAAGGATCAGTGAATGCTAATGAGGACCAATAGGCTTCTGAAGTCTAATTTTCTGCTTAATGAGAATAGTTTGAAATGTAATGTCGGGGGGGTGGGGGGAATAAGGGGAGGAAATGCAGCTCAGTTATAATCTTTCTCATTATCACCATTAAGTATCTTGTTTTACCACCTCAGCACAAAAAAAAAATCAATTATCATAGAGGGTTGTTTCAGAGTAAAACATTTTATCATTAGCCAATTAGAAAGAACATAAAAAAATTTCAAGGTCGCCATTTTGCCTTTTTATTTCAAAGGTCTATAGTAAATTATTTTATTTTAGACAAGCAATCATTCATAAGTTTCCTACCTGCTTTGTCATAATCTCCAAGCAGCTCATATTTCTCAAATATATCTTGTCTGGCTTGGACCACTTTTGACCCTCCCAGCCATTTTGTCATGTTCTGAAGTAAAAAATGATGTATAAGCTCCTTCCGAACCTTCTTGGTAGCTCCTAGCAACTCAATTGGTATGTTTGCAGCTAAATAGGGAAAGCTGGCATCAAACTTGATAAATTTGTCTCTGATTTCACTAATAACTTTGTGGCCATCTGCAGCAGGAACTCTTCCATATAGTGTTACAAAACTGGCTTCAAACATTACAGAGCAGCAGAATTTGTACATTTTTTCTGTTTCCCAATCTGTTGCTTGTGAGCATTTCCATTCAAATATATCCTGGAGATTTTTCATCATGTGGTCAGAAATGATATCCAAAGGCTTGCCTTGTAGATACTGGTAGATTCTGTGCAGGTTTTCCTTGAGATCGGGGAATTTTCCTTTTGACAAGGCTGGGTAGTCAAAAGTTTTGGAAGCCATTTTATTAGCGAATTCATGAAATTCAAGTTGCTTGCTATTCCGGATGACATAAACATACTGAAATGGGTCCATGATAAAGGTAATATATCTACCTGAACAGAAGAAAAGAAAAAAATAAGAGACATACACACTTTTATAATCTGGTGACACTTTCAGAAGCAATAACTGGTAAGCCAAAGACTGTGAAAAAAGCATGCAGAAAAAAACCCTAACGAAACAAAGATACGTGAATAAATCCTCAAAGAAAAAAAGAAAAAGCAACAACTTTTATTTAGATTCTCTTTGTCAGGTTGCAGATTCCACCTGTGTACACTTTGAAGGCTCTTCTAAAATCAGTGTGAAGCCATTTCCATGAAGACTGATCTACTGTTTGTGCCAATAGTTGAGTGTGATCTCTTCAGTTGTAGTGCTCTGAAATAAATCATTTACTACTCCGGTCTTATTCATGAAAATACAGTGCGGAGTTGTAGCAACATCTGAAAATTGAAGGTTTTTACCAGTGGAAAGCGAGAAACACACACATTTCACCTGCACAGAGGAAAGTGGATGATGTGAGCTGGAGTGAAAAACATGCCACCTAGGTAACTTTTTTCCAAGTAGATGACACAGGAACTCAAAATCTGTTGGTTACAAGTTTAACTGCACGCTGCAAACTCCCAACATTTGGAGCTTCTCTCACATCTTTTTTCCCCTGAAGTTTTGCTAACTTTTTTTTTAAGAATGTGCTTAGTATCCTTAATATGACTACCCTTAGGAGGTGAATTTGAAGTCATAGCTTATAATGTAGCAGGCTACCATTTTTACCATGGGTGCTCCTTTGGGGCACACACAGTCCTAGCACTACCACCCATTGTGTCAGAGGACACCAACAACTTCCTACCCTTTCCAGGGTACTTAGTTAGGTGACACAGTGATAACTTCAGCTTCTTGTACAGAGGGATAGGATTGCATCAAGTTTGATACTTTTTCAAATTGCCCCCGCCAGAAGAAATCTTGCAATTTCCCCCTAAAATTCAAGTCAACTGCTAAAGAAAAGCATTTGGGTGAACTATCATGAATAAAATGCTCCCAAAGCTCAATTAAATCTTAACTCTTCATACATGATTCTAAATTTAGAGTTCCTGATTCTTACCTTGATTGAAGACAGAAAAAAGGTACCTATTAAAATGTACACATCCTCTGTGAAATATCTCAGTTACAAAATCTGGAAAATAGCAAAGCTTCCAGCACTTACAGTCTAATTCTGTCTCAGTAAAGGGACAAATCTCCTTTGATTTTAATGGGAACACTACATGCTTAACTGAGGACCAAATTTGGCTCTGTGACAGATGTCCAGAGATAAAGTAGTCACTACCACTAAAAATGTCAACAAGTATCCATGGTTACCATATAGTGATACGTGAATTATCATAGTTATTCCATATTCTGACTTACACACACAGTGCTCTGTGGTATCTGGGTATACTTTGGACTTCCTCTACAATTACCAGCTGCCATAATTTATCTCCCAGTTACATCAGCTGCAATCCCAGTGAACCAGTGAGGAAACGTAAGGGATAAATTGCGACAGAATTTGACTCCTTTTTTTATTTTGTCAACAGTGTGTGAATGTTCTGAAGATACTCATGGATTTTGTTTTATTGTAACATATTCAACCACAGATGTAAATTTAATTTTAAAGAATAAATATATTGAGAAACTGGCATGAAATAGAGATCCTGAATTCTCAGTCTCCTTTTTTTTGACCAGTTCTTCCTTTCCAGACCACAGAGGCTGAAAAGAATTTTTAGTCTTGGCCTCTGCAGTATCTTTGTTAAGTGTCCTAGAATCGCTTTCTCTTCCCAGCTTTCACCCACTTTCATGCTCTTTATTGAGACTACCATCTTTGTGATCAAAGCTTGGAAAAAATGCCCATTGGAGCAATTTTTAATAAATAGATTTGGAGTGTTATTAACCCTAAAGATGAAAGCTGGCTTCTTAACTTTGCATTTACAGGGTAAACAATTTAAGTTAAGATTTTTAATTAATATTAATTTAAACCATCTGTCCACCATCTGCTTATTTCTGATGCAAAATATGAGTTTCTTTGTGATCTTTAATCAGACACTTAGCAAACGCACATCAATTCTTATCATTTTTATGTAAGAAAATGATTTTCAGCAGATGAGTTTTCAGACTACAAACTATTTTAGCAATAATTTAAAACCAAAACTCACTCGACACTAGCACACACTTTGAAAAAAAAAATCCCTGAGAAACAGAATATTACAGATCCTGATTTTATTATTCTCATCAGGTTCCTGGTAGCAAAAAGTAAGTATGTACCAAAATATAATTCATTTTGTAGAATCAATTCAGGCTCCAGACCATCTCACTGCAAGTCAACAACATATATAAACACATAAACCAAAATACTTCTTGTTGCTGCATTTAGTAAAGGTCTAGACAGTCAGAAAGCGGAACCCCTCTATAACAAAGGCAGCTTGTTCACGTATGTCATCAAGAATCTAATTTTAGATCTCTTAATTAGAAAAATATTAAAATCTAGGGGTAATTAATGGCAGTTAGAAAGTTGTTGTTGTGAGAGTGGGTATGGAAACCTTTAACAATTACAGGCATCCTCACACACAGATGCACTACGTGGCTACACTGCTTACCCTAGTCTCCTCCGTATAGGAACAGATTGCTAATTACAAAACTGTGCCCCAACACCTCCTCTACCCTGAACAGCAAACATCCGAAGTGGAACAAACTTTCTCACCTCAAGTTATGATTTTAAATTTTGTAAGTGTCAATATGGTCCTTAATCCTGCTTTTTAAATCCTGTCATTGTCCTCAGTGAGGTTTCTTCCTCTTGTCCCTGGTGGTGTCAGAGACTATTAAATTAAAATCTTTCCTAAAGTTCCTTTCCTCCCATGTCTTTTCATTGCAGCTAATGCCAAGACTATCTCTAAAAGGTAACCTTTTCTGAAATCAAACCAAAATCTTGATACTCATGAATTTCCATCAGAGTATCGGAAAAGGTAAATCAGCCAAAAATGGAGGCGTACCACAGGCTCCACAAATCAGGAAGCCTTAAATATTGAAGGTATTTATATAGAAACCACTGGAGACTAAGCTTTTCCTTGTTAGTTTGTAAAAAAATCTTCAAGCACCAAAAACTAAGTAGACATGTGCATATAGAAAAGTCACACTCCAATTTTTAATAGTTTAAGTCTCAGAGCTATTTTATTTAATACAGTAGAAACAAGCCAAAGTAAGAGATGTACCCTTGTTTCTGTAAAAAGCCCTCTGATTTTTTTTCTAAATGGCTACAGAGAATTTATACTTCACTATCCAGTCCTTCAGTCTGCATTATACCCGTGCTGCAAATAGCCTGGTTGTCTCCATTTAGTTTCTACAGTCTCCTAGAAATAGAAGATTGATGTGGAAAATATGAAAATTGTCAACTTTGGTAAATCTGAGCACAGAAGCCAGTATTTGTATGATAGTTAAGAAATTACTCTAATAATGCATTCTGGAGCTTTTTAATGCTAATGATGAAAGACAAGCATTTCAGACGGCATCTAATGATGGATGTTATTTCAGTAATGCTTGCAGCAGGCTTCAGCTTGGTCAGAAGTTAATGTAAATTACCTTTTTTCCTAAGAGAGAAAAATGTGATATGTTATTGTAGCTGTATCATGCTTTAAGGAAAAGAATGACTTAGCAGCAGTATTTGAAAAGGCAAGCGTGCTTAGTAAAAAACAATAAGAATATTTTATTTAAAGTTGAGTTAGTCTTAGAGAGAGTGATGCAAGGTTCAGCATCACTCCTACTGACTCGTCAGGAAAAGTTTAATCCCGAGAAACAATGACAAAACTCTTTCAAGCTCTTTGAGTTCTTACCTAGCCATCTGCCTATGCTGCTGACCCTTAACAAGCAGAGAGGTTTGGGAAGTATGATCATCTCAACGCCACAGACTCCCTCTCTCTCTTTCCCCTCCTTATTCTTTTCTTTTCTGCCTTGTTTTTTTTTTTTTTTTCCCCCCAAGACTATCGCATTTACGTAATCGTCCTCTTATTAGGGAGATTCTGCTGAACTGCTGACAATGATGTACAGTGGTGCTGCGCTGGCATGACGTTTGGGGAAAACGATTCTGCTGCACCACCACACAAAACCAATTAGAGAACTATTTTCTGCGACAGGTCAGGAATTTACATTGTTTCTCATAGAAAGATTTGCTTTTTAATTTCTTTATTAAGATGACATCCATGTCCCTTGCGACTTTTAGGGATGACAATCATTTGCTCATCACATGGGAAAGTACAATCAGCAAAATCGCATTACCGGTACGGGGCAACGCCAGAAACTCCAAGCATCGTTCTGCATTTTCCAAATGAACTAGTTTGAGAACCAATAATTAGAACAATATATATTGATAGAATTTTTTGACAGGACCTTTAGACATCCACCAGGGGGGTAAAGTAATGATAGTCCACATACAGCTGGCTACGCTATGTTTGCCGAACGTATAAACATCATCTTTGTCAAATCAGTAAGACATATAGAAATCCTGCACGTCTCCGGATCAGGACACATTGAGAGGTACTAACTAGCTTAGGCTTGTTCCTTGACTTGCGGATGACAAACTATTTCTCTTCAGTGAATTCCTGACGGTCAGTAATTCTATATTGAAAAAAGAGAACTTAAAGTGGTATCTCTATTATGACAAATACACAAAATCAACCATTTCCCTGAACAAGGCTGAAATGATATCCAGAACTCACTCTATTTACTTCAGTCTTTATCCAGGGAGCCTTGCTCAAAACACTTGAACACAGGGAGATTATCTGAAATGGAATTTGGTTTATCATGCAAATAGAAATTTCTGAAACTAAATTACACTCGTAGATTGCTTAAACACACAAACTTCTAAGCACAGGCTTGCACAACATAATAAAGAGGTAAAAGAGAAATAAACATTTGATTAAACACATTCAGGATTATGATGTATGACTGTATCTGGTTTTATGAATGTACTAAAATAATATCCGAATTGCAGTTATTAACCTGTATTTGTAAGAAGCCAAAACTGTATTGTAGTGTGAATGCACATTAAAAAAAAAGACTGTATTTCAACAAAAGTTGAAAAGATGTTGTACTGTGTCAAACTCACTTTCAAGTTGGAAAAAATCTGAGTATATCAGTTTCCAAAGACAAAATCCTGAATGAATGAAAAAAATTACACATTTAATAGAGTAAAAATGCTGTTCCAAAGGCAAAAAAGGAAGTATTTGTAAGAGAAAGAAAAATTTTATTAATTTAACACATGACTTGCAATTAAATTAGTTGACATCTGAAGACAAAAATTATTTTTATTGCAAAATATTACTTACATGGAAATATAAAGCTAATGCTTCTGCCATGGAATTACAGGGCAAGCTTTATACTTTGCCCTTAACATTTTTGTTCGAAACTCCCTAAAAATATAGGAATAACTAAAAATGAGATAGACTTAACTCTAAAGTTGATCACTTGAACTAGGATATCAGCACGTAGAGGGGCAGAAGACAATTACATCCACCTACACTAAAAAGAGCTTGACTTCTTCTAAACAGAGGGAAACACTGGATTTTAAATTGATTTTAGTAAAAAGTAAATCTCTCTCTCTATATATATATATATACACATACACATACATATATGTAAATTTACATATTTAACTTTCATTCAAAATTCCAGTTTCATTCTGTTTTTCTTCTACAGTTAAGTGTCTATGCAAAATCACTCAAATGTTTGTATTCAATCTAGTGTAGTAATGCAGTTATAAATACAGAAAGAAACAAGGTTATATCATACTTTATTATATTGTTATTTTCAGTAAGCATGATCAGAGAAAGAGGCTGGCAATGGGAAGTTTCTGTGTTCCAGTCCCGATTGTATCACTGAGTCAATGTGTCATTCATTCCCTTGTGTTCCTGTCAACCAGTTGTAAAATGTGTGAGAGCAAATTCTCCACTTTTTTTCTTAAGTGTTTTCTAAATTTAATCTGATATTTTTCTGTGCAGTGTCAAGATGATGTTAGTTCTCCCTTCTTTAGGAAAAAAAATACACAACTGAATGTGCTGGCAAAATCTATGTTCATACATAACATGCCTACAAATTTTGTCAATATGCATACATATATATATCTATAGATCTCTATAAATCCACATGTTGATAGTGATAGTCGATGGATAATTATTATGCTTATAATATGTGTAAATATGAGTCATTTTAATTGGTCTACGCTACAGAAAAATGTTTTTGGTTAAGTCAGATTCTAAACCAAACATTCAAATTAGTATTTCATTTCATTGACAGAAAAACAAAATCAGGAGATAAACTAAAATATTTCTCACCAGCAATATGTACAGTGAAAATATCTCCAAGTTTCTTTTGTTGATCCAGTAAGAATTTGAAAGCATCTTTTCTAAAAATCAAAGCTTTCCCAAGGTAAGGAATCCAGCCATTTATTAGTGGGGGCTCTCCAGTCTTCCTGTTAAAAACATAAAAAAAAACCAACCAGGAATTAACTTGGGCATGAGAGCAACTCATCTTTATATCTATTTATATATCATACTTAGACCCACCATTTACATATATAATTCCTGCAATGTATAATATGTTGTACAGAAAGTTCTTCAGATATGACGGCAGGTTAAATCTAATCACACCTCTGAGCGCTGAAGGCTCTGTGTGGTGATTAGGAAAAATAAGTGAGAGAAATTGAGATGCATTTAACTACAGGTTGTCCAGCTATTACCATCAAGTTATGAACACAGAAAAATGATATTCAGTACAAAGTCTTCCAGCAAAGAGTCCTCTCATTTTCAATATTTGGCATGTCAGAGGAAGATGTATTGGAAGGCAATTATGACAGATTTAGGTAAATAGGACGCCGACATACCACACAAAACAACTAGCCTTACAGATAATGTTTTAGTAATTTCAGCTTACCAGCACAGAGAATAGCTACCATTATAACTAAACACCTTTAAAATACAGGATAATAATAGAGGTTGAACGTTAACCGTAATAAATCTTAGTCTCTTTATATTTATAGTCTAAGATAGTAATGCGTATGAACAGTTTAAGATGAAATTGTAGATAACGATATTTGCATCCCAGTCTAAAAAAGCAGCCAAGGTGCATTAGTTATGTTTACAGAATAGTATAAAATACCTTTTAAGAATCTACTAAGTTACATTTTTCTTTAAAAAGCAAAAAAGGTTCCTACACTGTCCTATTCCTGACTGCAAGTAAACGTCTTTCCTTCATGCTGGCATTTAGTTGCTTGACTCTGATTTACAACAAAGAAACACAAAGCGTGCTTGTTCTGGAAAGGATTAAAACAAATATTCGTGAACAACTCTGCTGCTACATCCCATCTGTGAAGGTGACTTATACTACATGCAGAACAACTAATTCTGATTAAACACAAGATATTTACTAGCTCGAATCTAATCAAAGATCAAGGGATCACAAGCTTTACTACTATCATACACAGCATGGATTTTTATGTAGCTGGATTAACCCTACCATAGTCACATTCTCCCCTGAACTGCTGTAACAGAAATGAAAAAAAAATTAAAAAGAGGTTAACCATAGTATGCTGTACTTACTGTTTTATTTTATTTTCATAATTAAAACTTCTTGAGTAGGAAATTACAAGCCAGAGATTTGCTCACTTATTTTTAAAAAGCTGCCATAATTTTAATTTACAGATAAGCAGATGTGGTCAAACCGTGCTGCATATCTCAACCTCCCTCTGTGTAACTGACCACTAATTTTAGTTTCTGAGAACATCCTTTTGTCCTCTGGAAAACCAGTAAATCTTCTGGTCCAAACCTGACAATCTCACAGACAAAACATCTGCTGTGCCTTTTTCATTTCTTTGAATTTTGTGGGTTTGGGGTTTTGTTTGGTTGTTTTGTGGTGTGGCTTTTTACACTGAGGAGAAGGTGGAGCCCCTCTTTCTTCAACACCTCCCAGAAACCACTCCATTAATCATCCTCTAGTGGTCAAATAACAACATTATTTACACATGCAGTCCAGAAAACTTTGTAACGGTTAATTCTGTATTCAGTGAATAAAAGCAAAGAACTAATCTGAGATTACACAAGAGAGATCACCATCCCTGGAAGCATAACAGCCAACTTGATACCCTCAATTATCCTCTCCAAGCCTGTAAAGAATCTGGATGATTTATCCATTTTTTTCTCCCCAGACTATTAAGTCCCGAGAGCGGCCACCTTTCACTTCCCCGCCTGGACACTACGCCCCGTAAGTAGCATCCTGACAAATATTTAGATAGGCTTTTTGTCATCTTCTAATTGAATGCATCTAATTTCACCCTCCATGTTCTGTCATTCGGTCAGAAGCTGTATTCCTCACAAGCTCTCCACCGGGTAAAAAGAAGGCAGCTCAGAAATCCAGGGGAAAATTAACTTAATGCTCCAAGTCTTTGGGATCACATCAGGGAGACAGTTTGCTATTGCAAAGACGTGAGGGTCATCGTTCGCTTCAGACATGTTTAGCTCAGCAGCAATAAGCTTAACACTGTTAAACACTGTGTCAAGGCTACGTGGCTTTCGGAGGAAAATATAACACCAGTTCAACTTACGACCCACGGCAGACTGATAACAGAAATGTGTCTTCATTTCTGGCTTTCCTTCTCTTTGGAAGATGGAGGTCATCTCCATGACTTATTGATGTCTGTTAACACATAGCGAAGAAAAGAGCGGCGCGTATCTTTTAGTGCCTCCCCAAATACAGTGCTTCTCTGCACAAACTTTCAAGCAGCGTAGTGCAGCTAACCTTACCATTTCCTGAAGGACTCTTATCTACACCTCAGGGACCTCCAGAAGTTCTCATCGCCTTCAGATGCTACACTGAACCATTAACAATGCCCACACAAACTTTTACTGCTTAATAATTTGCTCATGCACCCTAACTCCGGACTGACACTTCACAGAAGTTCTAAAATTTGATAATTAGGCAAAATATTACAAGCGTTAAAGTTGTATTTTTCTCATGACACAATATGTATTGTTGTACCAAATGCAAACTATAGCTAAGAAATACAAAAGAGCAGTATGACGTGTTTTGGTGGCAATTTAAGACTGCAACTTTTTTAATTGAACCATTCAGAACGTCTTACATATTATGTTTTATTCAGGTCTAGTTTAACTGCTTAAATCCTAATTCACTTAATAAACTTCATGATACTTCCAGGTTTTTTGCTCCATATATTGGGCTGGTTTTGCTTATATAGAGGAATATTTTTACTTGTCTGAGAAGCCTCTGTGAAGTCAGTAAGACTTAACGAACAAATTTCTCACATATGTGAGTGAATTTTACAAATAAAGCATCAGCAACATGTCCAATGCAATCTATAAGTAGACAGATCAGTTACAAAGTGGAGGGAGAGCAACACAGTTGTATCATCCATCATTGTTAAATGGATAATTTCAAATGGCATTATGCAAAAATCAGCTGGCTACAAATACAGCCCATAAATAGAACAAACAGACTTTGATAACTGTAATTTTTCTTTGCTTTCACAGTGAAAAGATAGTTGCTTGTTAGCAAGTAATAGAGTTGCAATGTGTACTTCAAATAAGCAAAGTTTTGGAGTTTGTTTACAGTTTCTTTAAGGGAAGATTTTCCAGCCTACCTAAAACACAGAAGGCACTGACTCAGGTGTGATTATTTAAGTACTGAGGTAAGGCAGTACTCAAAATCGTGGATGCTGTATCTATATCTCACTTATGCTAAGCAGCAGTGATGCAATAAAGCAGGAGAAAAATGGGCTGCAACATAAATACTGTAAAAATATTTTTTCTAAAAATTATTAAATTCAAACATTATGCTTTTAATTAGTGAAAGTGAATTATTTGTAAAACCCCAAAGAGGTCATTTGTTAAGCAATATGAACATGATTTTTTTTAAGTTAAAAAGAAAATAGCCTAAAGATTCACAAGAAAACAGACTTTGCCAACATTCTCTCTCACAGAAACATTATTGTTTTATAAAAATATACAAGACCACTCTTTTCTGGGTTACACCATTTCAACTTCACTGCACTGTAAGGCATTGGATCAGTGTAAATGAGAGGAGAATCTTTCTCATTTCACTGGTTATTTGTATTCCAAAGGAGCAGATGCCTTTCAAATTATGCAAAAATCCACAGCGCATCTTGTACTATAGCAGATGAACAGGTTAATTTTTCTTTTTGCACATAATAAATCATAAGTGCTTTAACACCCATAGTCGCATTTCATGAACATAAACCTTCTGTTTAATAATGTCTGTTTACAAGTAGAATCAGACATACAGTAATCTCTTGCCTGGGATAAACATTAATCCAGATCTGTCTAGAAAAATTATACAATTCATTACCATAAGTAATCTCTATTGTGCCCCGTGCTTAACCTTCATCTTTTTTCCTGTCCTATAATCTTGCAAATCCACTGGTGGTGTATGATTGGCATCTGGTGTTAACGCAGCCTTCAGTGCACACAGCACAGCTGAGGAAGCCTGACGTGAACACGTCACTCTGCAGGGTAACGCCGGTTCAGCTGACCGCTTCCCAACAACTTTCACCAAAGGGTGGAAAAAACCCACAAGCTGAGGAGAAAAGTATCTAACAATAATATCACTAGCCACAGAGGAGTCATTTTTACTTTCCAAACCATCATTATCATCCACAAAAGTTAAAAAGTATTGTTCTGATTTTTTCATAATATCCCTGACCAAACCATCACATACCACGTCCAAGCTGGAACACACCGTGTCGGGGGACTTTAAGGAATGGAAATGGATTGGTACAGAGTAGAACAAAAGCTATTATGAACATGTCAAAGCAGTTAGAGATTATTCACAGGCTTGATCACAATATTTAAGCAACAAGACATGACAGACAGTGTCTTTCCAGGGGCTTATGAACACTCTAACTGTGAGGAAAAGAATGAGGCCAAAGGCTTCAACCCCAAGAAAGGTAATCCCCAGAAATGTGGTGTCTGGAGTGTCTTCTTGTATTATGGGAGAGAGAATACAGGAAACTTAGGACAGGAGAAACCCAGTAAGTCTTTTTATTTTTTTTAAATGTAGCAGTCACAGTTTTTCCACAGATCTGCTCCTGGCATTAGGCATTTTACATCTCTGAGAAAATAAAATTATCTTTCAAATATTTGGCCACAATGAAATTGATGACACTTACAAAATTATGCATGCCTAAAATAACCACCCAGGTTATCTAACTCAATGATCTCCTGGAACTCTAAATCTCCCAGGTTGAATATATGCAGTATGAAAAAGTATTCCCTGCAGAACAAGTCAGATGAGAGTTTTAGGAATTACAGCCTTCTACCCTTAAATTCTCAGCTTACAGACTTCCTATGAAGGTAAGGACCAGATGTTGCTCCTCTCTGATCACTGTTTTGAGGCTTGTGTGGAGTAAATGGATGCATCATCTTGACAGAGAGATGCAGATATGTATTGACTCAGTGAAGAAGAAGCGAGAGTCCTGGGATGGAAAAACCCTCACACTGCTGCTGCCAATATTTATGCCTAGGTAAAGTGGTTTCATTCTGCAATACTGATAAAGTTCTCTTTTAAATTAGGATAAAGATTGATCACAAAAGAAAAGGAAAATTACTCAGGAAAAAGTAGCAAATACCTTTTTCAGCACACCAAGGAGAGAAGAGTTTATCTGCACTCTCAAAAAGAGCAGTACAGCAAAACAGACTCGAGTGGTAATGTGAGACAAACTGGGAGAAATGCTGACAAAACAAATCAACCAATCAGCAAATTTTTATAGTGATTTTTTTTCACAGAAAAATGCAATCCCTTTGTTGGAAGTTCTTCATGTCAAGAATTTCTGGGATTTTAGTTAAAAATACATCTTTTCTCCTGCAAAACCATACAAGCTTTTTGTTGTTAAGATCTCCAACTTCTGTTGTAATCTGTTCACCACAGGAGCCTCCTCTTTTTTCTCTTCCAGTAATTTCATTTAGGTCATCCTCAAATATCAAAACAATACAGTAGCTCTGAAATATCATTCTATCAGAAATCTTATTCCTTTACAGTTTAGGCTAAACTATCTCAACAATTGTAGGTTGACATTGTACATAACAATTTTCCACACTCCAAACTGTGTTGAAGGACACACCCATAAATTCTAGCACTGCTTGTAGAGACTGGTTGGGACATTGCCTAAAAAGAGAAGAGTCATGGTAAAGACAAGACCTGGCCAACATGGTGATAACTCAGCAATATTAAAAATTAATATAAATTTAGTTCTTATAGCCTGCATTTTTGCAATCCCATTTTGTTTCTGCTCTGGGTGAGGGCAATGAGAGCAGCCATGACTACTCAACACTTTCCATGACCAAACCCAAGGTTATTCTATTACATTTATTTTTCCAGCCCAGAAGTTTTCACTTCTTAATTCATCTTTAATCAAAGAAAAATAGGCTAGATGATGACAGGTTATTTATTCCATACCTTGTATTGCAGGTAGGGTGCCGTGCACCAGTATCTTCCCCTGTATTTGCCTATGCTCTTCCTGAAGATATTCAGTAACAGTCTTTAGTGTCCCCAAGCAACCTGTCCCTATTATCAGAAAGTTTCTCCTCCCATCTAACCTTTATCTTCATATTGTACCTCAAGCCCACTACTTCTCATTCTGCCTGAAGAGGATAAGAGAATAAATTATTCCCTTCACTTTTGCAGGAACACTTAATGTATTTAAAGGTACTTATTTTGTTCTCCCTTAGTCTTCTGTAGGTTAAACAACCTCAGTTTCTTCCAGTGCTTCCGTATAACTATTTCCTAGTCCTCTACATACTTATGTCCGTTTTTTCTTAATTTTCTAACATTAGCCCACACCTTTCTTCCAGCAGTGTCCTGTTCTGAGCACAGCAGAGCAATTACCTCTTCCATCTCAAGGGTGACACACCTGGTTTTGCCTCCCAGCCCAACCTTGGCTTTTTGTGCAAAAACACCACCATGACGGAAAAAATCGAACTCGGTAACCATTACAGCCCTTTTCCCAGAGAAAAGATCGTGCTCCTGTCCAGATGCTGTTGATCAGTCCTCTGTGTTTTCCAGTTCAGCATTTGGAATGCTAATCCCTCCTTTGCAGACTTGCAGTCGCTCCTCTTTAGGTATTATCCACAAACATAAACACTTTTTTATCTTGTATTCATGTGAGAAGGATGGCAGCAAAATATGAAGTCCACCCCCTATTGCCTTTTACCACTATCAGGAACATATTTATGCTGTACATTAACTGACTTTACCTAAGAGAACCCAATAACTTTTGTCTAATATTAATTTCTTTCATAAGTATTTTCTGCACTTTAATACACTGCCTTGCTGCAACACATGTTAAAACTGTATGCAGTAAGTAGCTCATAGTAGGAAATCATACGAACCGTCTGGCCTAGAAGTGACAAGTGAAGTGTGGATAAGAATGTCAGCACTCCCCACAGAAATTTATTCAAACAGGCAGAAATCATTCCTTACGTAATAAAGAGCAAACAAATAAATTCAGGAAATCTCAGAAACAGTGGTGGGACATTATCACATTTAAAAAACCTTGGTAATAAGGAAAGAGAGGAGAATGCTAGATGGAGAGATATCGCTGCTTCTGTGTGCAGCAACTGTATTTTCTTTGAGTATGTAGTAAATAATTTCAGGGGTAAAAAAGTAATTATTGTAAAAATCAAATATTATCTCCTATAAAACTGTATGAACGCTAAATAATGCAGCACGATCATTAGAACAAAAAGGATAATGAAAATACACCCTGCATTTCATGTAACTGATCCGTCCAGAAGTTTGGAATCTTGGTTAACTGGATGTCTTTTAGGTTCTCTAATCACTAGAGAGAAAAGGAGTGCAAAAGCTTTTTGGAGGTACCAGTTTTTATTAATGATACAGATAGATCAGAAGTGCTCACTTAGGTATCCAAGATGATGACTCCCCTAGATTTCCCCTAATTCTCTCATGTCTTTTCTCACATTTTTTTTTATATCAGCTTTCCTGGGCCACTCATGTGCAAATGCTTTTCTCCTTCCCTTGGTTCCTTCTGCATACTCTCAACCTGGCTGCCCATCTCTCTTGAGGTGCCTCCACGGACCTGCCACCACCACTCAGCCCTTCTGCTCACCCAACGTTAACTTTCTTCTCAAACCAAGCTCCTGTTCAGATCTGGAGAGCCTCTGCTCTCATCTCCTGAAATATATTCTTAGCCTCGATATTGTCCACCTGCTTTCCCTTCCAATTCATCCATAGTCAAATCCCTCCTTGAATCCCAAGTACCGCTGTCACCATTGTGAACCACTGCATACTGCACAAGTGCAGAGAATGAGTAAGACTGTTGGTGAGTCTTGTCCAGTTTCCCCACCGTGCTGTCCTGTCTGCCCACACACATCTGTTGTCTCCTGTCTTAGGAGGAGACTGGAAGAGCCTTTCTACAGTGTATGTGTACATTGCTCATTGCACAATTGATCTTTAGTTGTGAGATCTACTAGTATTGATAAAATCACTCCTTCTCTCCATTTCCCCTTTCAGGGAGTATTAGCCATTTTCAAGAGGCAAGCATAACTCATTCAGAATGCATGTGTGTGTGTACACACGTATTTATCAACACAGATTATGTGTATATAAGCATACTTATTTCTATATGCACACACATATGCATATAGGCAAACAAAGAGTAATTTCATCATAGGAAAAACTGAGTGGTGCTGATTTTTTTTTTTTTTGTAGTGATAACACAAACATTTAGTTTTACTACAATATTTGGTTTTATTGTAGCAAACTTCTGATGTTACAGCCATGGTGGCATCATGAGTATCAGTCACACCCTTTCGACCTGAGTACATTATATTACGTTATAGATCACCAACAGAACACTGCAGAAAACTGTTCCCTCCTTCGCTCTGTCTACCATGCACAGAATTTTCAAATACCAGCAGCCCACTCCTGATTTATCGAGGTAATTAACTAGAGAAATGGGGCCATCTACTCTGTCTTGAAATCTCCACGCGCATAACTGCAGAAGAAGAGAAAACTTTCATCTTTAAAAAAAGGATGGGATACAGCTAAGAAGTTTTTAATTAATGATTTCATGACTCCCACAGTTATGGCTATGCATTCCCCAAGTGGAAGCACACGGTGATCTGCAAGCAATTTCTCTCATCTGCCCCATGAGTTTCACATGTCAGACATTTCACAAACCGTATTACAGAATTAACAGTCAGGACATATTTTGCTCAAAAATCTATTGAAAAATTCCAAAGTACGGTCTCAACAGTTGAATAAACACAAAAATACCCCAGGTACCTTATTTAGTTCACTTCTTTGCAAATAAAACTCAATATAATGAGAGAAGGTAACTAATTCTGTCAGTAAGGAAAACAGCAGCTGAACACTGTACTTAGGTGAATGTTTCAAAAGCCTTAAAGTCTGAAAGATGAACACAGTATTAGTAGGTCTTCTTCCCTTCTGAAGTATTATTTATATTTGTTTCCCAGATACTTGTTTTCTGTCTTTTCCTTTCAATGCTACAAGTCTATTGAGCACGTTAAGAAAAACAGTCTTGTAACTGGATTCTCCAGAAACGTTCATTCGCTCCTGCCTCATTTCGTTCTGCCACCAGCCTAGATTAACACTGCAGTTTCTCCATCTGAAAGAATTTTGCTTCTCTCAACAGAAACTGCAGGTGATCCATTTCAGCAGAAAGCACACTGCAGTCTGCACTCGACTTTTGCTCTTCACCAGTTGCAACAAGTCTGTCCTTTCCCCCCACGCCGCCTCCTAGATGTGCTTCTGCATTCCGTCCTCCTCTTCCAAAACTTCTCTGCTATATTTTCCATTTCACTTGTACCTTTCCCTCCTTCTCTCACCCTGAGCTCTGCTCTGGCTCTGCCCCTGCCTGGAATAGCACACAGGTCTTTTTCAAGTCAGATTTTCTCATAGTTCATATTGGGTAAGTCCTGTCCCTGCCTAAACAAGCTGCAACAATTAGAGAGCAATAAATTTGATTACTTGCAAATTTATTTTCCTAGCACTGCATAGTGATACTTTTCACATTACTGTGCATATGAGCAGCACTCTTCTATAATTCATGCCACGCACTATGTAACAGCAACCCGACGGACTCTCTAGACTTAAGTGAGTGGATATGAAAAGTGAAGTCTTTTACTAAACATTCCTGGATAGAACTAGCCTGAAACTAGGTATCTCATTACGAGGGAAACTCTGAAGTATCTTAAAACATTTACATTATTAAATAAGTAACAAAAAGCTCCCTAAGATATATTTTCCACAAAACAGCTGCTCCCTAATTTTATTTAGCAGATATCAAAATGAAGAGAGAAAGGACTTAACAAGAGGGATGGTGGTGCCCTCTTCTCCTCGGGGAGATTTGCAGAGCAGCCTGCAGCCACCCTCAGCTCATGCAGACATCCTGTGATCTGCGCAGTGGTTCTTGTGTCTCACAGACAATCTCTGCCCGACCTCTCTCTGGAGTGCTCTCATCTGCTTTTCCCTCTCCTGAGCCTAAAACTCTGCTAAGCCCATAACAGATTTAATATGTATTAATTTAAGAGCTTTAGTGCATTACCTGAAAACAATGGTTTGATGCTTGGAAAATATAGTCCTTTAATTGGTCTGTGGCTGCCCATCTTAAATATTTATGTAAACTCTATTGTATTCTAGAGCATAAGAGTTAAACTTAAATGAAGCTTCTGGCCTTGTATTTGTGTGAGTTCTCTCAAATGTAATCTTTGTTGGTTCTAAGTAAACTAACTACTTCCAGTTTTAGGTAAATCAAGAATACATCTTCACTCTCCAGTCACAGAAAGTAAAATATTATTAATTGAAAATCATAAGACGGAAGAGTAACTGGGACACTGCAGCTCTGAAAATCCCTCTTCTGTGAAAGATAGAGTAGAAAATATAAATAAAATTCTCAATTTTTTAAATTAAAGTGAGTAAATGTCAACTTGGGGACTATAATCAGAGACATTACAATTGCAAATGAATACTTGTTTCATTTTTTCCCTAAGTCATTTCCTGCACAAAATAATATTTAGGTTATAAAAGGATCATCTTTCTGAAGAATCCAAGGCTTGCTTGTCCTAGATTTACAAAAATATATTATCCTCTTTTTTTTCAAAACCAGATACCATACAACTGCATAATATCATAAAATAACAATCATGTAGGTTGGAAAAGATCTTTAAAATCATCAGGTCCAACCACTGCCTTAGCCCTGACACATCCACCACTAAACTATGTACCTAGGTGTCACTTTTACGCATCTCAAAACAACTCCAGGGACTCAATCACTTCCCTGAGCAGCCTGTTCCAATGCTTGACAACCCTTTTGGTTAATAATTTTCCCCTGATATTTAATCTAAACTTCCCTTGGTGCAACTTGAGGCCACTTCCTCTTGTCCTACCTCTTGGGAGAAGAGACCAACCTCCACCTGGCTACAGCCTCTTTTTAGGTAGTTGTAGAGAACAGGGTCTCCCCTGAGCCTTTTTTTCTCCAGGCTAAACAACACCAGCTCCCTGAGACCCTCCTCATAAGACTTGTGCTCCAGGCCCTTCACCAACTTTGTTGCCCTTCTCCATACACGATCCAGCACCTCAATGTTTTTCCTATGGACTAAATACAAGAGCCCAAAACTGAACACTAGATTAGAAGCGTGGCCTCAGCAGTGCTGACTACATGGGACGATTCCTTCCCTAGTCCTTCTGGCCACACTATTTTTGATACAAGCCAGGATGCCATTGGCCTTCTTGGCCACCTGGGCACACTGCTGGCTCATGTTCAGCTGACTGTTGACCAGCACCCCAGGCCCTTTTCCGCTGGGCAACTTTCCAGACACTCTGCCCCCAGCCTGTAGTGCTGCATGGGGTTGTTGTGAACCAAAAGCAGGATCTGGCAATTGGCCTTATTGAATCTCACACAACTGGCCTGTCCAGATCCCCCTGCAGAGCCTTCTACCCTGCAACAAACAACACCGCGCCCAACCTGGTGTCATCTGCAAACTGACTAAGGGTGCCCTCAATCCCCTTGTCTAGATAATTTATAAAGACATTAAACAGGACTGGCCCAAATACTGAGCCCTGGGGAACACCACTTGTGATTGGCCAACAACTGGATTTAACTCCATTCAACACCACTCTCTGGGCCTGGCCATCCAGACAGTTTTTTACCCAGCAACAGTGCACCTGTCCAAGTCATGAGCAGCCAGTTTCTCCAGGAAAATGCTATGGAAAATGGTGTCAAAGACTTTACTGAAGTCCAGACAACATCCACAGCCTTTCCCTCATCCATGAAGCAGGACTCCTTGTCATAGAAGGAGATCAGGTTGGTCAAGCAGGACCGAGTTTTTTTAAACCCATGCTGGCTGAGCCTGATCCTCTGATTGTTCTGCATGTGCCTCATGATGACACTCAAGATGATCTACTCCATGGCCTTCCCTGGCACTGAGGTCAGACTGACAGTCCTGTATTTCCCTGGCTTCTCCTTCTACCCTTTTTGTAGATGGGCATCACACTTGCAAGCCTCCAGTCAACTGGAAGCTCCCCACTTAGCCAGGACTGCTGGTAAATGATGGGACATGGCTCAGTAAGCCCTTTTGCTAGCTCGCTCAGTACCCTGAGACTTGTGTGGGTCTAAGTGGTGTAGCAGGTCTCTGACCCTTTCCCCATGGATTTTCGGAGCTTCATTCTGCTCCTCATCCCTGTCTTCCAACTCAGGGGCCTGGATACCCCCAGAACAACTGGTCTTGCTATTAGAGACTGAGGCGAAGAAGGCATTAAGTACCTCAGCCTTTTCCTCATCCTTTGTCACTGTTTCTCGCTGCATCCAATAAAGGATGGAGATTCTCCTTAGCCCATCTTTTGTTGCTAATGAATTTAAAGAAACATTTTTTATTGTCTTTTATGGTAGTAGACAGATTAAGTTCTAGCTGGACTTTGACCTTTCCAGTTTTCTCCCTGCATAACCTCACAATATCCTTGCAGTCCTCCTGAGTTGCCCGCTCTTTCTTCCAAAGGTGATAATCTCTCCTTTTTCTCCTTATTTCCAGACAAAGCTCTCTGTTCAGCCAACCTATGACTGAAAAAAAAGAGTGACGCCAGACTCAGTATTGATCTGCTATCTCTTCCTGTTTCTTACCCTACCATTTCCTACAAATAGAGGAGAACACTACTTCTGCACCTGACCCCTTAAACAGTGGTCCCAAGACCCTGAGGTCTCTCTTGCCTGCCGTCAGATCTCCTGTTGGAACTTCAGTGCTGCCATCTGAAACATCAATCATGGATGATAATCTGAGGGCCATACCATGGTAGGAAGGTTTCTCTTCACATGTTTAACCTGGGCCCCAGGAGGCTGCAGACTTCCCTAAGAGGTATGTCCAGTCTGCATGTTGGGCCTTCTGTTCCCTTCAGAAGAGAGTTTCCTGTGATAGTGACCTGTCTTCTTCCTTTATGGAAGTGTTTTTGACAGAGGGAGTAGGCTGACTTTATCTTGACAACACCTCCATGCTACATGAGCCATCGTGCTCACTGTTGTTCAGTTCCACTTACAGAGCCTCACATCTATTAAGCACCCGGGGAAGTGGGGCAGTCACAAAGGCAATATGCCTCTTGCACTGGGCAGGCATTTGTCTCCACTGTTCCCTATTCCTTAAGTCACCGTGTTCAGACAGGTGGAGAGAGGACAGGGCATCCTCTGTATCACTTGTACTGTCTACCTGTTGGGCCTGTCTCAGGGAAGGCAGGGTGAGATTCCAGTCTGTCTCTCGCACTCCCTGATACTCCTCAACCTGCTCATTCTCTCCCGGATCTCTGTCATTAAGTGGAGGAGTTCCTGGGCACAGGGGAGCTCAGTGCTGCTGCCGCCTGGCAGGTGACAAAGCACGGCCCACCTTGCAGCCCTACACCTGGGTGGCAGCATGTTCCCCACGGAGCTCTGTCTGGGCAGATGGGCAGTCATGGAGGGTGCAGAACTCGGAGAATCTGGGGCTTTCTGCTGGGTGGACACCACTGCTCCCCTGCCAGGCTGCCAGGGTTTCAGTGCCCTTCCTGCATGCCCTTCCTGCACACCCCTCCACACAAAGTGCTCCGCCATGCCCTGGGCAGCAGCGCTCCCTCAGGGATTCTTTTAAAGATGTAGAGACTTGGCCATCTTTGCTCCTGGCCCTGTCTAGGTCCTATCAGCTGCTGTGGCAAAACCCACAGGCTCCTGGCAGCTCTCTCAGCTTCCCCAAGGTTCCTCCAGTTTGGGAAACCCCCCTGTGAACCACACTGGAGCACTGTTGCCAATCATACCAGCACTTAAGCCGCTTGCCTTGGTGTCTGAGTAATTTCCTATTTCAATTCAAGGATACAGGATAATTCTAAACTCCCTGGTGGAAGTAACAGCAATTTCAATTTTCCATCAATTAAGAATCTTGAATTTGAAAATTAGATATTTTATTTTAAAAAATGTTCAATATTTTCCAACCACCTATTTCAGCTAGGCACCATTACAACTGTTTCAGAGCCCCATATAATTAAATGCTGAATCCCAAACAGCTGAAATCTTAAAGTTTAAAACATTTCTGGTAGAGAGATAATGAGCTTTACAGGTTCTAATGAAAAGAATGTGGATGAAGACAAAGAGATAAAGATTGAGGACACCTCCTCCATGTTGGTATTACTGGGCACAAATGGATGCAAACTCGGGACTACAGACAGGTGACTCACCATTCATCATCCCCTTCGAGGAAATGCCTCCAAGACTGGCTTACAGCCACCCATCTAGTACAGAAGGCTGTAACGGTGGGTGTTTTAGAGTACACTCAGGAGTGGACTCTCAAGTGTCTTGCTATTTGACTTAGCAGCTAGACCATTTGCACCCCAAGTTGTGTCATGACTGATGCTGAACAGACAAAACAGCCCAGATTTCCTCCTAGGAAGGACCTTAATATTGATTGCCAGAAAACAGTTGGATCTGTAGGAAGTCCAAAAATCCCCTAGCTCAGGTTGTCAGTGAAGTTGATAAGAGATGCTGAGCTTTGTGGATGCCCTGGGCATGAGACCCTCCTGGGATAAGAAACCTCTGACAGATCATAGATGCAGCATGCAATCTTCCTTCCATCTGTATGCCTGAATCCCAAAGCATGTACTTCCTATTGCCCCAGTGTTTGAATATTTGTAATTTTATCAGATTCTGCAATTTCTGTTAGTTCTGACTGAAAGCCATTGTGTCTTAAAAGTACAATGTAAATACTTCATTTATACCAAAGGGTGGATATCAACAGCATAAACTGTTGGAGAAATTTGCAAAATATGGACTGACTGAAGTCAATACTAAACTGAATATTCAGAATAATTGTGAAAAGTTTCAAACAGTGTGCTGCACCAAGAAGTCAGAAATGGGGTGTGTCCTGAATTTCATAATAAAATCTACATGCTGTCCCATTGCTCATAAACAGTTGGTGACATCACAGGGGTGATGAGGAGTGCATCAAAGGCATGGCCAAACAGCGCATTAGCCAGGCTGAATTTTGGTTTGAGGGTAGGCAGGAATCCTGCATAACCAGTTTTCCTAGCTATAGCTCTACTTTGGTTATGAACTTGAGTTCTCCATCACCAGTAATTGTTCCATATAAGCGCCGTATTATGTACCTTTGCTATTTTTCAGTTATGAAAAAAAATAAGAAAATGAAAATGAGAAATGAAAGATTATCAGTAAAAATTTTTAACATTTCAATTCCAAGTATTTGCACCATTCTGATCCAATGTAGCCTTCTGTTAATGATACATCTGTCATTTTATTGACACCCCTAAACAGCTTTATTCTCTTTTCTAATTAAGAGACAAAGCTGATTATGTCAATCTATGAACTGACATCTGAGTGCTTTTGTTATAATGTAAGAAGCAATGAATATGACTATTGTTATGCTAAAACAAAAAACTTGGGAATTTTTCTGGAAAACCCAAGATACCATAATATATAACGGCTAAATTAGAACAGGTTCTTCCTATTCATGCAAATGCACATGTGATTGTATTATATAATTAAATGAAGATACTGTGTGAAAAATTAATCTCCAGTAATAGAAAACATAAAGCAACAATGATACATAATATGCCTGATTAAAATATGTGAGAAGAAATCATCAGATCATAAAATATCTCAAACAAATAAATGACAGACTAAGCCATCAATCCTCCAGGAAAAATTAAGGTATTAAATAATCTGAAATACTTGCAAGTCAGGACATGATTTCAGCTCCATTCTGCTGCTAAATCAGATATACCTACTCAGAGGGCTCTTCCATGCAAAGCAATATATCTGGAAGTATTGCCCAGTGTGGCCCTACGCATGAACTGGAAGTGCGGAGCATATCCAGTTTGTGCCACTTCCTCCAAGTACCAAAAATGCTGCTTTGCTTTGTGAACCAGAACTAGCTTCAATGACTGCTTGACCTGGTGAACTGACAGGTTTATTTAAGGCAATACTGTGGATGGGACAAAATGCTCACCATCGTAGGAAGCTCTTTGTGTTTGGACTGCTGCGGGTAAGACTCTGGAACAATCACACCACAACCGGAATTGCTGCAATCTGTCCTACCTAAAAAGGCCAGGGAGAAGACAGCAGCAGGGAAATCCCACAGAATCAGATGATCTTCAATATTTTGGGGTGTTAGCAGTTTTCAGAATGAAGATAAAACAAAACAGTTTTTCCCTCAGTTGTGATTAAAGACAACAGACAGAGGTTATGTGTCTCTTCTGGCAGCACTAGATCTTCAGGACCACTGCTGTTGCTGAACTCCTGGCAGGAAAGAACTGAATCCTTTCCAAGGAACTTTACTGATTCCACGTATGAGGTTTCTGCTGATGGTACTGGGTGTCCTCAGGACAGAGCTTAAAGTACTGCAGTCTGACACAGCTCTCCTGGCATCAACTGCACTAAATGAATTTACACCCTGAAGATCTAGTCTTCAGCTGCTGACTGTGTCAACCAGTGTTGACATAAACCCAACTAACACACACATATTTCTTTCTTCCTTTAAAAATTTATCAGAAAACCCAAGACATTACAAGCTGTAGTATTAACAGTATTAAATTTAATTATAGCATCCGTGCTCCCTCACGTGCACACTGCACCCGTGGTTACAAACTACCACTCCTCTACCGTTTGCTTGTCAAGGGATCATATCCTTTTGTCTCGGATATCTAACTACAGGTAGTGAACGGATTGTCCATGACCTTCTATTTCTGCCTTCACAGAGGTTTGGTCAGTGGGGAAAGGTACCTTCTCACACTTTCATTAAAATAAACCTGAAAGTACAAACTATAACCTTTCCATTGTGTATGTGCAGGTTAAGCATATGTCTCTGCATAACCTGTGCAAGATAGGAGATGTCTACTACTTATAAGACCAATGGTCTTGCTCAGTACCTCAAAACATCACTCTCCTTCTCTTGCACACCATGAAATACCCAGTTTACTGAAAATAAAAATTTGTGAATGCTTTTAAGGAATTATTAAAAGGGATAATATTTTGCCTTTGCTGCAGGATCAGCCCATTCAATAACCTACTATGACTAGACAGTTCAATAACATTCCAATTCTGACTACTCACTAGTAAGGCTGGTCTGTTCACTGTTTAGTGAGAGAACGGAAAGGTTTCAGAATGTATGCCCTTTGGCTTGGAAAGCGCCATGATCTTCTTCTAAGCCACAAAAATTTCGTTCACACTGAAGAAGCAAGACTGGGATATTTACAGAAGAGTTTGGAAACAAATTACACTCTTAGCCGCAGCTTCCATGACCACCTGGGAAATGACTGACAACAGCATCAAACCATCCAAATTCAAAATGATAAGATGTCTGAAATTAGGATAACTGAGTGCTAATATTGTTAATATCATTTAGAATTTTCCTCTTAAAAGAAAGAAAAAATCAAATCCCAGCCTCATGTTTTTCTCCCAAACTGGGCTATGTTTTTTAGTTTATAAGTGCAGGTAAATAAAAACCAAATTAAAGCAAATAGTTAGACTCAATGGTATAAATCTACACAGCAGTATTCATTTAGATATTGGTATTGCTAGGACAAATGATACTGGAAGGGATAACATCTCATTAACACTGGTACACAACCAAACTGACCGTGGTGGTAACAGAATATGAACACCCACCAATCTGTAGGAGCTACAAACCAGTCATGATCAGATGAGATTCGCAGAGAAAAGGGACTCTACATAATCTGAAGAACTCTCTAAAAGTGCCTTTAAAAATCAGATTAATAAAATCAAATCCTACCACTGCACCTGGCCACGGCCCAGCCACAGAATTTTCCTTGCCTGTGCTGGGATCAGTTCTGAACACAGCCAGCCACTGGACCTCTGCCAGCCACAGCAGACACAGGGGTCTTCCAGTAGAACAGACACACAGCCATTTCTGTGCTTTCCCTTCTCTTTTTCTCCCCCAGTTCCCCCTCACTGCCCCCACCCCCAACAGGTCCTCTGGACAGGCTAGAGGACATGGCCAAAGGAAGAGAAGTGCAGCCAAGACTTTGCTATGCCCCAGCAACCCCTCTCTGCTGTTGCAGGGTCACTGGCAGCCAGAATGATTTAGAGCAGCCTTCAGGCTATTCTAACTTACAGTGAGGGACTTGACTGACTCATTGCTGCTCCAGGACTGTGGGAACATAAAGCTACCTTAAAGCCATTTCAGTCATCCCTGCTTCTGAGCTGTGCTATTTTATCCCTGCCTTTGACTGAAAAAAACCTGAAAGCACGGGTTGTTTACACGTCTTGCAGCTGCAGCAAGTGGTGGTTTCCTTTTCCTTTCTTCTGCCTTTTTTTTTTTTTTTTTTTTTTTTTTTTTTGTGTGTGTGTGTGTGTCTATTTTGGCTTTATAGATAGCTGTAGTAGCGTTCATAGCCCTGTGCTCCATCTGAGATGGTGATTTATGGCAGTCTCTGCTCTATTGATTGGTCTTCCAAAGCTGAGGCTCCCGTCAGCTGCAAGGCTGTGAGAAGGCATGCTGTGCTGGAGTTTGCTGTCTGCAACCAGGACAAGCAACATTCTCTGTGGTTCCCATGCATGCCATGCCCATCAAGAACCATTTTGTAATTTAGCATCTTAATTCTTAAGGAATCAAATGCTACTAACAGGCTAAACTGAAGAGAGATCAACTGTCTCCTTTCATTGCTTATCAGCTTTGCTTACATTTTAACTCTGACGGGACTTTGGATTAAATTTCTGCATCAATAATCTATTTTGTTATGCACAGAAAATATCAAACTACATTTATTCTACTAACTCTTGTAGCATTCACGCACTTATATATACCTTCTATATTATCTTCCTTTTTAGATTTGCCATTTTAATTTAATGCTCTTAATTGCATATTTTTCACACTCTCTTTGTCCTTTTCTTCTGTAATACCTTTATTAAATACAATCTTTTCATAAAAAAGTACTTTCATTTTTTAATATCATTGCTTCTTCTCTATCACTATCTAGATTTTACATTTCATTAAGCAGACAGTTTTAATCTTACTTTTCTCTGACTGTTCTTTCATTAGACTTTTTCTTGTCTTAACCCTCTCATTTTATTTTTCTCTTCTGTAATTTGCTTTTACCCTGCCTAATGGATGCGTGTTTCTTTTGTAATTTGCTTTTATTCCCCGTTACTCTCCTTGTGACTTCTCTTTGTTGCTCAGTGCTGACAAGAGTTCTTTCCCATCCCCTCTGAGTGACAATGACAGCATTTGAGTGGTAGGTGGCAGATTTAGGGACAATAAGTATCTGTCTGAAAAGAATTTATTCGATTTTATTTTTATTTGGACTGTAAAATCAGACCTCTCGAATCCTAGAGCACCAGGGGGCATTGTTTCATTTAGAAAATAAAAATTGACATGATAGCTATTAACTTCCCAACAAGTCCACTGCAATACCAACCGGAGCCAAAGGAAAAAAAAATCAAAATGGAGTTATTAAGTCAAATGCAGTAATCAAGGAGAGTTACAGGTCAAACGTTTTAATGCTTAAAAATGGGTATTATTCTGAAAGCTGCTCCACAGTGACTCAGAAGTATAGTACCCCTGACCTCCATTCCTGTATGCCTCAATGTTCTACTATAGCATCAAGGAGAAAAGAAGGGATCAGAAGTTATAATAACAGGTCCTGAGCAGAAACATGAATTTAATCCACAGTCGAAAATATTGACTGAAGTATCTTGAAGGAACAGGCAGTCAGAGCCAAGGGAAATTACATATCAATGTAAAGAAACTGCCTGAACTGCCATTAAAATGAGCGGAAATGTAAGGCAGCAGGAAAAAGCGGAATGTCCCCCAGGATTGGGCCCAGTGGCTACATTTTAGTGAAATAATTAATAGGCTGCATTTCATAACGAAGTGCAGGGTAATAACAAACATACGTGCAGCTTCACAGCTGGCTAAACTCACAATAGCAACAGGCAACTCTATTACCACTACTGAAACAATTCTGTTTGCCAAAGAAAAAGAGAAAAACAAGGCAGCAAAACTCTCTACAATTATGAGGGAAATCATCTATGTAACAACTTAACTAATGCCCAGAAGCAGAATGACTCACAGCATTAAGAAAATTAGAAAGGGTGCTCAGTAGTATTATATAATTCAGGACACGCACATTAGAATATTGTGGTCTTAACACGCCAGCAACAAAATTAAGCACTATGCAGTACAGGGCTCCAAACCCTGCAGATCACAAGCAAATGCTTAATTCAAACCACACTGCAGAATTAAGTGTGCAGCTATTTACAGACTACAGATCTACATGTTCAAAGATCGATTTTTGTTGGTTTTTTTTTGTTTTGGCATTTGTTTGTGGGTTTTGTTTTGGTATTTGTTTGTTTTAGTTTTATTTTCATGTGATTTGATGCTCTCATAGCACGAAGAGTTCTTGCTCTAGGTGTTTTTGTGAGGAAAATGAAATTAAATGTAGCTACCTCTGAATGCCTGCTGCAGGTGACGACCTCCTGATCAAACTGATGGACAGCACTGTCTGAAATGTGCACTCTGCTCACACTGCCATGTCTTGCTACAGCTCTGCTAGCTCAAGTCATCTTGACTTAAGCCCAAAGCCAGGCCATACACAGACTAGAAAAAGAAACTAAGGACAAGCTTGATGTCATTTACCAAATCGATGAATCTGGGATGGTTTCCAAATAGAGGAAAAAATTACCCCTTTTTTAGCTTGAGCCCCATTTCAACAAGAAGAATCACAGGTTCCCTTGACCAATACCTGCTGAAACCCACAGGAGCTCCTGCAAGTGCAGATTTCTCCTAGGTACAGACAGAGCCCAAGAACATACTGTGCGTGCCCCAAGATGATGTCAGCTGGAATGCAGCAGAAATTAGATATCAAGCTCAAAACTCATACAGCAAAATTCTTACAAAGCAATTATTTCCTAAATCTCCACTTCTTTATGTTGTCTTCAGCTTCTGAGCCTCTGCTGCTCCGCATCCCAACAACAGGGCAGTGCCCGGCACATCGTACTCCTCCTCTGAACAGCATATCGATTCTCCATAGAAAAGAGACACCAGACATGTCATGGTTTGCTAAGAGACTTCTTAAGATTAAAGAAATATATGTCTCTGTATATATACGTACAACTTAATCAACACCAACACATCAAACACTAAACCTGCCTTTTATCCCTCTACATTTCATGATTTCGTTTCAAGTTTTTTCTATTTCTTGCAATAGATACATTGTTTCTTTGTTTTTACTAATAAAGCTTATATTGGCCTCTCTCCTTTATAATGAATAAACAACAAAGCATACATTCATAGCACAAATAACACATTATTACAGAGCTAATTCAATTCTTGCCATTTTCCTTACTATCAGTGGTGTATTTTACCTACTGGTGTATTATAATTTTATATACTAATATGACTTTAAATGCTCATTTTCTTGTTATATTATAAGCAACCTGTTGAAGTCTAATTGAAAACCAGATAAGTAATTTAATCTTGAGCTTCTACTGCCATCTGTAATATTAGGGAAATATTGTAGGTAAATTATAACCATATACCCAATTGGTTAAGAGTTTACAGTCCTTCAAGAAAATGTTCAACACAACAGCTTGCAGTAACTGTGTATTATTTTCCATATCTACTATTAACAATATTGTTTATTTATTTTCTTGTACATCTGCATTTTAAAAATAAGTGTTTATGTTTATTATTCCCTTCATTAATATTTGTTTTGGAAATAATATGGCTAAGTTTGAAATATAATGTTTACAATTAACTAAAAACCATGTTCAATTAATGATTACTTGTGGAGCTAGTCTAAAACACAGGTTAAAATTCAAAACCAGGTGGACACAGAATCATTAACCCATCAAGTAGATACAAATCCACCTGTGAAATTCAGGAGCACTGACAAATTTTATATGCAAAACCTATGAATACATTTAGAGTAAGTCTTAAAATTTGTATCTGAAACATCCTTTTGGAATATCTAGAGAAAGACTGTGCACCGATCTGCATTTTCAAGAACTGCTCTGAAATCTCAACCCAGGCAACTCTGTAGGGCTGCAGCTATGTTACATCTGTCATTTCCTAAACTGCAATGATAAAGAGAATGTTATTGTTCATTTCAATGTAATGTGTGGATAATACTGTCCCTAGGCACCAACTTTCTACCAAGGAGGTTAGATTATTGTAATATCCACATAATTAATTGCATTATCAATTTTCTTACTTTTTAAACATTTGCTTTTGGTTAGAGAAGATTATTGCACTGCTTCTAAAAATGTCTTTACAATTAATTATCTTTCACTGCAGCAAGCAACTAGGAAATGGATATTAATCATGTAAGACTTTCTCAAATTGCCAGGATTATCTTATTTTTAATTACAGGTGGCATAAACAGTAATGAGTCTCATTGTTTGTGCAAGAAATGTGGCAAAATACTTATAGCCTCTGTAATATGCTCTTTTGCACTGCAATCAGTCCTTTTTTTTTTTTTTTTTTAACATAAAATATTCCAGTCTGCCTTGGAAAGGCTCTTCAGCCTTCAATATCATCTGTGGGAAGTTGCATCACAGAAAACAAACATCAGCCATCAGTTCAAATCTGCCTTGCAGCCAGTGAGTCAGGGATGTCTTCCTAGGGGCTTTAAACCAGTTGTGCTCTCAGACAACACAAAACAGTGTCAGCAACTCATTTTAAAGACATAACTGACACATTAAAGACCCACGATTCTTAACTGGAAGTACTCCTTGACTCAAAAATGGATCCGATAATCCCACTAAAATGACTGTTTTCTAAGCACCAGAACATCCTCAGCCCACCAGAGACATGGCTGTTGGGTGTGCTGGCTCTATGTACGATGTGCCTGCAACACCCTGTGCTCACCTAGTGGGTCCCACCTCTGCTGTGTGAGAGCACAGCAGACATGCTCCCAACCAGCCAGCTGGGCTAAGCAGCCTGAGATGAGCTCATGGAGAGGGAAGAAGGCAAGAGAAGCGGGAGAACAGGATCAAGAACGAAACAAAGGGGAACATCAAGATGACGAAGGAATAGATTTGGAAGTCACATAAAGACCTAGGAAAACAGAAAACAAGAGAAATAAAAATGCCGAACTCTGGGAGCAAGGTGGCAGTCTCTTAACCAAGTTGGTTCAGACCTCATAGTTTCTAAAGGATTGTCCTTTAACTAGAGCCTGGCAGGGTGTCTGTGGAAACTGCTGCAGAAACTAAAAGTTCAAAATGATAACCATCCAGTGAAATCCATTGTTGGAAAGTCTAAAATTATAAAAATACTGCTCATAGGCCAGAAAACCTCTAAGTCTCTGATTCACAGAAACTGCAAGATGCAAAAGGCATGTTTCTGTGCGTATTTCTCCTGCCATGGACTCCCTGGCACACACCTGCTTCTGGCCTTAGAGTCAACAGGAAATCCAGCTAGGGATGTTGTTAGTCTCACCTTGACCATTAAACCTAAAATGACAAACACAAAATGTTAACAAAACATGTTTCTGACTTGGAGAGTGGAGGAAAAAAGCCAGAAGCAGACACAAGAGAATACACAGTCTTCATTCATGTGTACTTCTAGAACAAAAAGCTTGCTCATTCTGTATTAATACATTATAAAAGTCTACCTGTGAAAGAAAAATACTAGATAAAAAAGCACAAGCCAATATAAGCCTTTTTGCAACTAGTGAAACAGAGGTCTCATCTTGCAGCTGTAGTGCTGAAAACTGTACTGCTTTCATGCGTGTGCTCACTGCACTGCTCACAATGCTATTATTCATATAAACTCATTCCTATCTAGCTATTTACTTTATCAGTTCAAGTTTTGCTTAAAGTTTTAACCATATTAGAGCCTTACACAAAGAACAGAATTTACCTGATTCTTCCCTTTCTTTCAGGTTCTTGTATTCCTGGAGAGCTTCTGTACAACTATTTATTTGCTCATCTTAAAACTAAGCAATTATGGGTTATGTAAAGACTTATTTCTAGCTAATCTCATCTTTCAGTCCAATTACCACTAACATATAGCGTTCCTGCTGCTCAAAACTGTATCACCTCCAAGAACAACTCTCCAATTCACCTCAGAGGGTACAGAAGAGTTTATCCTGTGCAAATCTGCATTATTTTTCTCAGAAAGTGCCTGTGTCTTTCTGATGTTAGCATAGGACTAACCATTTGATTCTTGCAGGTGATA
Organism: Pseudotriccus pelzelni; assembly: GCA_035584735.1. Taxonomy (NCBI): domain Eukaryota; kingdom Metazoa; phylum Chordata; class Aves; order Passeriformes; family Tyrannidae; genus Pseudotriccus; species Pseudotriccus pelzelni. Next base: position 115,852,260 of record JAWMRA010000078.1, read on the forward strand.
CCATCCGCAGCTGTTCTACAAAAAGTTTATGAGGCAAAATTCCCACTGAACAGTCTTTGCTTTCTTATGGCATCTCCTTCAGGTAACATATTTCCTGAGCCAAATACTGTCTGTAAGTGAATGGAAGGGTCTAAGACTTGTTTTCACTAATTCAGCTCCACAACAATGAAATTTTATTAGAGCAGATGAGGAGAACAGGTCAAATATTGCTACAAAGGAAAGGAGAGCTAAAGGAGGAAGGATGATGGGATTGAGCAACGTACAGTTAAAAGCAGTAAGGCAAATGAAAAGGCTCATACTTTCACAGAGCCACAGAATCATAGAATCAACCAGGTTGGAAAAGATCTGTGAGATCATCAAGTCCAACCCTTGATCCAACACTGCCATGGTTACTAGACCATGGCACTCAGTGCCACATCCAGCCTCATCTTAAAAACCTCCAGGGATGGCGAATCCACCACCTCCCTGGGCAGCCCATTCCAATGCCTGATTACTCTCTCTGTAAAAAATTTCTTCCTACTGTCCAACCTAAACTTCCCCTGGCAGAGCTTGAGTCCATGCCCTCTTGTCCTACTGCTGATTGCCTGGGAGAAGAGACCGACGCCCACCTGGCTACAACCTCCTCTCAGGTAGTTGTAGAGAGTGATGAGGTCTCCCCTGAGCCTTCTCTTCTCCAGACTAAATAACCCCAGCTCCCTCAGCCTCTCCTCATAGGACTTGAAAGATTATGCAGAAGAAGAAACTGCAAAGAAAGCATCATGACATGAAGTAAGGGACAGGAGAACTCAGAAGATGTAGGATTGTGCAACTGACCCATGTCACAAGATTGCTCTAATAGAAAGCCAGATCCTGGGCAGAATTACTCTGAAATAATCTATCCTAAACAGTTTGTACACTATTAAATGTGCTAGCTGGAATTTAAATTCAAAGCCTACATCTCTTTCACAGTTACTATGGAAGCGCCTACCCTCTGTATATTTCAGATCTACAGTCTTAGACTTGGCCTTCTTTGCATATTAGATTATAACAAAATGTTGTCACTTCTTCCCGAAAATATCTCTGAAGACTGACCCTTCCCTTCTTTCATACAACCAGAAATCTCATCAAGTGGCCATGTCATCTTGCTCCTCAAAGCTACTGGACATGGTTTAGTATGGATTAAGTTCTACGTTCTTCATTCTGAGCACCTCTGAGGTGGGGTGTTCTGGTAGGGAAGGAGCACATACCTGCCTTTCAGCTTTCTTCTCTGCCCTGTGTTCAGTTCAAACTTAGCTTCTCCCCTAAGACTCTTCATGACTTTCCTGTATTCTTGGGGAAAATAGAGTTTTCAACTAAAGCTCCAATCTGCCGGCAGTACTTGACCCTCACTGCGCAGGTGTCCCTTTCCTGTTACACTGTCAGCAATTGAGAGGAGACTGCTACATGCACCCAAGGCCCAGGATGGTTGCACTTGAGAGAATGGTGGGAATGTAGCCCCCTAACTTGGGCCACTTCATATAGGTATTCCTGTATAAAACTAGACAGCACCCAACTACGATGAGTCTCCTCCTCATTTCTACGTGTGATTATTTTCTCACACTTGGCTGATTATGATAAAAGACCGTAACTACCTATTGGCTGTCAGCAGACAAGGTGAAATGAGATTGTGGCTCACTTCTATTTAACAGATGGATATATATACATAAAACCACCATTAAAGAACCAAGGTGACTACCCATGGTAGATGTACAGGACTAAGGCCTTTATGTGCACATTTAAGAAGGTTCTCAAGTAGAGACCTTTCTCTGCTGAAGATGAGTAGGTCTGAATAACTGACACCATGCTGCAACAATTCCCTGGAGCAACAAAGGACTCTAGGGCTGTCTGCATTGTTTGCCACAAACTCTGGAGGTGCATAAACAAAAATTAATTCCACATACACACAGTTTTATGCATTCATATTATAATTGTGTCTGTCCCTGAGTTACATATCAAACCAAGTGTCTTTGCTGAGGATAGGACCATGAGACCCCATAAGATTCCATTATTCACCTAAGAGCTTTTTCATTATGGTACAAACTCGACTTCAGTAATGTTTATAAATATGATCATTCTAATATTGTCAAACACTACCAATTATTTTTTTTAATAAAAAGACCAGGATAAAGAATGCTTATTTGTTCTTCTCTGGAATAAAGCAAGAAGTTCTACATTGTTTGGCAGTGGTAGGTGTAAAAGTTAACTCAAAGTTTGTAAAAGGAAAGGAAAGCAGTGATATTTCCATTTTCCCCACGATTATTTGTAAGAGAAATATCTACAGACATAAGAGCATAAATAAACCTTTATGAAAAGGTAACTCTTTGTCAGAGCACAGAGGACAGACATGGTAGAGGGAGTTAGATAACACGTTACTCAAAATAGATCAGAGCTAAATATGCCGGCTCTGCTCACTTTCCAAATTTTTTTTTTTTTTAATGCTGACCAAGCTCAGCTGGGCAAGACCTGCTTAGTGTAGTCATTTTCACATTCCCACTGAACATATCAGCTCTGACAATATTTTTTTTAATCTCAACAGTGAAGAGTAATATATAATACTCTAACTCAGCCAAGAAAAAAAACCCAAACAACTAAACTTAAGAAACTAAAAGCGCAGATATAGTATTATATGAAATTGAACCAAATTTTGCAGTGGTCTGATCTTCCTGATATTTTTATCTTAACACATCAAGGGTGATAGAAGCTTCTTTTTGCTGTCAAAGTGATCAAAGAGAGGTTGAGAAAGAATCTATAAACAGATGCTGCCCAGTGACAAACCTTAAAGAACAAGACTGTGGGGCCAGATGTTTGAGTGACCTTCGGACTACAGAACATGTTGGCATGGTGTTGATTTAGATAGCTGTTGGCAGGGGCTTTCGATCCAGCAGCTGAAAAAAAAAATCTAAATTATGGAAATATTTTTTCTCATCTTTCCCCTAACTACAAAAACTGAAACTACTGGTCAGTGGGGCTGATGGCTGTCAAAGAAGTTGAATTCACCACACAACCCTGCCAGTAGGTATCACATCAAAAAGGAGTTAGCTGAATGAACAAGAACATCTTCAGGCTGTGCCATTTTGCATCCCCCTCAACTTTCAACAGCTGTTTCTTGAGTGAATACAGATGCAGAATAATTATATGAAATGTTTTACATTTTCAATATACTACATAATGTAAATATGCAATCTATGATTACCTATGGGTGATATAGCACAAACCACTGTCAAGAAAGGATTTGGAAAGTGGAATAGGAAATAGAATAATTAATGAATAATGGTGAGTTTCCTAAATTATGTTCTTCATGCATGCTATATTTATACACTTAAAATGCCATTACAAAAAAACCCCAAACACACCAACAAACCACAATAACAAACGTGGAGACAACTGATCACATACATATTGATTATGTCAAATACTAGAAGACCCTGGAAATTAATATTACATGAAACTTTAATTGTGCTGCATTTTTCTGGATATGCCTCAGCAAGCGCTTTCATCTTTTAATCAGACTGGAGAAATTAGTCAAATAGTAGGAAATTTAGAAAGAAAAGAAAAAGTTAACAATTCAAAATTCCAGCAGATACCCAGGTCTGAGCCACTGCACGCTACTAGAATAAATGGAGAAAGCAGAAAAAGTCTTGCTTTGTAACATTAAATGTGATTGAAGACTGTACAGTTCTTCTTACGCTTTTAGACGTTTTGTCACTTTACCTGGAGAAATATACACTGCTTATTCTGAATTGCTGCTGATGTCCAGCACTTGTCAAAACCGCTATCTGTCAAGCACTTCACAAAGTGTTGCAAAATGACAGATCAGGATGTCTGAATAGATGGAGCCCCAGGAAAAACAGAACAGATAGAAAATTCATGACTCTAAACTACATCAAAGCGACTTCTGTCAACATCATGTCAAAAGAAGGAAAAAAAGAACTGTTCATTTTAGAGGGTTTTTTTCATTATATAAACACTTTTTCACGTATGAGCTAAGTGTAAGGAAAAATTAACTTGGTGTACAGTATGATCATTTGAATGTGCCAAAAATACTCTTTAAATAATCCAGGAATAAGGAAACTTCTAACAGTAGATACTGTCTGGCAGTTAAAACCAATGACATCCAAAAGAAATGCATGAAGAATCTATCAGCTTAAAATAGGACAAACCATCTGGCTCCAAAGAAATAAAAGTCTTCTGTTGTGCGTGTTTGTTGGGTTCACAGAATCCTACAACTGGATTAATTTTGTATTTCCTCTCCAATCAGTTTTGATCATCTCTACTTAGTCTGTCAATTGCACAACCCTAATTCAATGTTATATTGCAGGCAGCAGATTTAGTAATATCAAGACAATACTTTAATTTAAAAAAAGAAGCACCCCCAGCATAATCGGACCTTCCATTACAGATAAAATCTTTTAACTAGTTCCTCAAAGGTTCCAGAAAGTAAGCAGGTTATGATAAATGGTTATATATATATTCAAATTATACATAATCAAATTTTGAGAAAGAATCACACACTCAAAACACTATATCTAGTGCAGATCTAGAAATGCTGTTTGTCTCACATACCTTTCACCATAGGCCCTTGCCATCAGTACTAAATTCAAAGAAGTTTACTAACACTGTCGACTTGTAGAAATAAAGAGGCTAAATGACCCTGTACAATGGGTTCAGTGGTTTTTAAAGCATTGGGAAACACAGAGCACACTCACGCATGGACTCGGAAAAGGGTAAGTGGTGCTTCCTGCATAAGCAAGTACGCATTAGCAAAGTACAGCATTTGCAGAAAGCTGGAGCTCCACACTGTCCGCACTTACTGTCTCTGGTGTCATCTTTGCTTGCCAGTCTGTGGCATGAGGAACTGGATGGAATGGGTTGGGTTGGAAGGGGCCTTTCAAAGCCTGTCTGGTCCAACCCCCATTCTGGGCAGGGACATCACTCTTCCACCAACTTTTTCAAAGGGCCTGTAAAGGTGATGCTGCCTTTGACAGGGGCAACAGCTGATGCAGAAACTGGAACTTGCTCAGTGGTGCAAATATGCTCAAATTTTCCTTGTAGAAGTTGCCTGTTAATGGCTGATGAGTGAAGTTTTGCTCGCTTTCAAACACTTGCAAGATATAAAAGAGCGTGAAAAGGAATAGCGCCTTCTGATATCCTGTTGAATGTGTACACGCCTGGGAATTGCAATTTATTAATACTGGAGTACAGTGGAAGGCACGTCTGCTTCTTACTGTACACAGAACTCAATATATCTTGCTTCCTACTTACAAAAAGATGTTTATTACCTGTAACTGTACAGAGGTGTGTGCTTCACAGCAGCAGTGATTGGTAATAAGCCTCCTTTTCTCATTTACATTGATAGCAAGCATTAGTGAAGATATATGCATTTCATTTCATGGTTCAGAAAGAACAAAGTATATGTATATGTGATAGCAGTGGGTGGTTAATGAAATGGTCTGACAAACATAAGCTAATACATAATCATACCAGAATGTGGACTGGAACACCTGTTCCTGCTTCACAGGCTTACAATTCTTAAAGAAAAGTTACTATTCTCAAGAACTGAAATCACTACTATTTAGACATCAATATGCTCCAAGGAAATTTTAGTCATTTTTTGCAAACACTAAAGGGGGGGATTTTAATGATATCAAATCTCTTTTGCTTGTGTCCTAAGAGTAATGAAAACTTCACACATGCATGAAGCTCCAGTAATTATTTTAAACTGCCTTCTGTTGTCCCCCTGAGGAACACGGTGGTATTTGTTTGATGCAGTTTAATTAGTGTCAGGGTAATTAATGCTATGCTATCTACATGAGATCAAACCCTTTTCTTTGTAACACTCTGGTAACTAAGAACTAAGAAAAGGAAGTGGTTTGAAAACGTGGAAGCTTGGTAGGCTAGATTCAGAAAGGAACCGAATTGCTCAAATCTGCATTTATGCACCCGAAATATTAAACACGTCCAGCCAAGTCAGAACCTACAAGTGTGAGATTGGGATCATAATGTGTTAGAACGGCGCCGTAACACAGGAGACCCACTGCCTCCCATGTAAGTGAAATGCTTTTTCTATGGATGTAATCAAATTAAGTGAAACATTCATGGACACCATGCACCTTCTAAGGAGTTTAAATCCTTTAATAATGAAATTATATACTTTTGCACAACCAGATCACCATAGTTATTTATAAGCAGCATGTGGTGCTACCATGTGCTGATATATTTTTCTAAATAAAAGCATCATTTGAGTTTAATGAATGAATGTGATTCTGCTTTAATGCCTGAATAAAATTTGCATTTAATTGAATGTTCAGTCTCCACTTCAAAATAGTGCCCTCTACAAATAAGGACCAAGGAGGTACCAGAGTCCAGAAGTTGGGAACATACAGAAATTCCAGACACACTCACTGCACATACTACATAAATCCTTTTTAACTGTTTCTTTGGTAATAAGGAACTGCAGTATAAATCTCACAACACACAAACTCAGGGTGATTACAGGCTTAAGGAAATAGCTCCAGTTATCTCGACTGGATAAATTATTATATCCTAGAGGTTATTCTGTTTTCTAATAAAGCTTCAGCAGCAAACAGGAAGGAAGGAAGGAAGGACAGAAGAAAGGAAGAAAAAGAGAGAGAGAAAGAAAAAGGGAAAAAAGAGAAAAAAAGGAAAAAAAAGAGAAAAAGAGAGAGAAAGAGAAAAAAGAGAAAAAGAGAAAGCTTCTGATTTTTTTCTTTGTAATCAAAGAAATTTTGGGCTTGCCGTAATGCCTTTGACATTATTAATTTGAAGAATATAAAAAAAAATTTAGTCACACACATAGCCTCTAATGCCTATTTTACGCAATAATACAGTTTCTGTGAGGCTTCTTACAGAAAATCAAACCCTGATTTGAAGGCAAAGTGGCTTGGTCTATTGCATGCATGTCCTGAGGGTGCAAACAATAAGAGCCCTGCTCAGAACTGGCAAATATTCTACCAAAAAGCACAAGCAGCAGCCCTACAGCAGTCTGCAGATTGTGTTGGTATCCATTACCATTAAATTCATGTTTATCTTTATCACAAGAGATTTCACCAGCTTATGCTGGTGGCACAGCAGGGTCTGAGGGTCTCTGCAAAATGCTGGTTTTTTTTAGGTCACCCATGACCGAACACCCCTGTGGATCAGCTGACCAGCAAAATATGCTCCTTCTTCCTTCCAGTCCCGCTTCCTGCAACTTGGTTGTTTATCAATTAAAGCGATAAATACAAATGACTTTAATAAGGCAGGCGATGTAGTAAAGCAACCTGACGAAAGCTTGCCATAAGAATCACCCGCAAAGTTCAACAACTGTGAAAGAACTATTAAAAAGGACACACAAACAAGTGACCTTGACTGACAAGCGCACTTCATCCCTGCAATAAACAGCGGCGGGACTGATAAGTGTTCATTGGCGCAGAGAGTAATTACCTATCTGTCAGCGTTGCTGGTGTGTGCGAAATAGTATAAATGAAACATACATAATGTACAGCAATAATATCGGGCATGCAGAACCTAATGCATTATCATCATTCTCAGGGCTCAGGTTTATGTGGCTGCCACCACTGAGTAAATGCCTTCTAGCCATGATAATTTCATTCTAATCTCTGTTCCATATTATAATTTTCATAGCTAAAAGATACTGAGGAGCAATACGTTTCAATCAAGGGCTAAATAGAACACAACCTGTAACTGGGTATTTTATACACCTATATATATTTTTTTCTTTCAAAAAAAAAATTTAGTCAATTTATGAATAGACTGAAATAAGCTGTAACTTTATGGATGACAAACTCTGTCTGTACCAATGTCACAATGTCTGGAGACAGGCTTTACATATCTTCTACAAGGGATGCCAGCTTTGTCTATCATATCTCACAAAAGAATTCAACCCTCTGGAAGAATAAAGGTTTCTGTATCCCTTCCTAGCACGTTATCAAACAAGGCTAACTTCTAAATAAATACAAGAAGGGCCCCATTGAGTTAAAAATAATAAGAGCTGTTAAACAATGTTTACAATTATTTTAAATGCTGTTTAAAATTTTATCTTATTACATAACCTCCATAGCTAGACCACCACTGTGATGAACAAAACTGCCTGCTTCCTCACAAATATGTATTTTATAATAAAGCCTTTGTATATCTTGAAATTATTTTGAGGATTCTTATGAAGAGAAAGGACAGTGATTTAAAGGTATGCTCAGCCTCCCCTCCCCATCTCACCAGGAAAAGAGAGAGAACATTGCTTGCTGCTTTATCAAAATACATTTGACTGGATGTTAGTACTGGGGGAAAAATGCAGTAAAATGTGCACTGGAGCCTGCGTGGCACCAACTGGAGCCTGTGTGGCACCAGTGGTCCCAGCCTGCCAAACTGTTGTGCTGCCAGCCTCCCTCCCTCCCCAAACCCGGAGGAATGTGATGTACACACCTAGCGCACTGACACTCAGGAAGCCTCAAAACAGGGCTACAGCGGAGCAGGTGTGCTTCACCTGGCTGCACCCCAGGGGGCAAAACAGAAGCACTTTAGGGTGGGGGTGACTCCGTGGGGCAGAGGTGATGTTCTGGGAGCAACCCTGTGCTGGCTAGAGGAGAGGGAGGGAGGAAGCTGGATGCCCAAGCCAGGGGCAGGCTTCCCTGCCCCAGGGCCCTACCATGGCCTCCATTCCAGTGGGTTTCACCCCACCTCTGGAGGATTTCCACGCACCTACTCTTGCCCTGGCCACTGCCTATGTGTGCCAGTACTCATTACACCAACACCCACCCTCATTAGATAAGCGATGCACACCTGGGGACACAGGCAAATGTGAAAGTTCAGTGATGACGATGAGCAGGGGTGGGAGGTTTATGCAAGCCTCTATTTCCATTTCCATCAGCAGCCTGTTCTCATCATTTCCGTTTTTGACCTTCCATCTGTGAGAAACTCAACTCTGTTCTGAGGCTCACCTGGACCCACTCCTGGTTTGCCTAAATCTTCTGGCAGTGTCTGTAGTGGCAGGCAGGGGCTCTGACGGCCTCCTTGGGGAAGCAGCCCGCCTTCACTGGCAGATTTCATGAGCAACCTCTTTGACAAACCCAGACGAAACTTCAAGTGGTATGGAAACCTGAAAGCCAGCATGTTTTGCCTGGCTGAGAGTTTCACTAGAGAAATTTCACATGGTTCTAAATATATCTCAACAGCAATATTTATTTTATTTAAATGTCTCAGAACATTGCATTTGACAGAAGACAACAGACTGGAAAATTGCTTATACAAAATGCAAGAGGTAGTTGCAGTATTTTCTGGCATGTGGCATTGCTCTGCACTTTGCTGACATCCGTATGGATGCAGCCATCCCTTGCCCTGTCCCATCACCCTCTCAGTCTCTCCTTTCCAACACGAGAACCTAGACCGTCATATTTCAAGTAAAATTCAGGATCAGGAGATCAGCAGACATGGGGAGGCATTTGAGCTGCTGAAAGTTGTATTTTTACCATATACCAACAGCTGAAAGTCAGGAAGGTAAAGCTTTCTACTGAAGTCAGTGCTGGATCCAAGAATGGACATATCAGAAATGTATCATGAACTCAGCCCATAAACATAATGCTGGTGATCTGCCTTACAAATTTAACAACATGCTACCAAATGCAGAAATATTACACATTTTGTGTGAATTCAAAAACAGAACAAAAAATGTTTAAGGTGGGTTTCTGTGCCCACTTTACAGTATTAAAGGCATGGCCCAAAACCTATTACACCACTACTCCTGGATTTACAGTCATGATGAGGTTTAGAGGAACAAGAATTTAGAAACAAAAGGCTTTTTTCTGTCTGTTTTCAACAAAAAGTAACAGGAGAAAATAATAATGAGGAGGATTTTTTCTCTGGGAAATGAGGTGAAAATGAAAATGATTTTTAGCCCAGCTCAGCGTGCTGGAGTGAGCAAAACAAACCCGGAGCTATTCTGTCCCACTTGCATTAGTTTGCTAAGCCAAACTGGCATCCTAACTGGAATACAACCCCGCTCTTTGCAATGCTTGCTGACATCCAGACGGTATACAAAATTTAGTGTCTTGCTCCCGAGTACCGCTTGCAGGTGCAATAAAAAGGAAATACAGCGTGGTTAAAGGCAGCCAGCGGCAGGGTCCCCAGGAGCCACCACCCCAGCAGAGCCCTCTTCTTTTCAGACCATGTATTGACCCTGGGAGCAGCCAAATCAGTCCAAAAGCAAAATCATCCAGGGCTCAGTACACCCTGTCCCAGGCTGCTGGGGTCTGTCCCCTCAACTGTCCTCCACTCCTCCTTTGTTTCTTTTTCAATCCCACTGGAGAGGGCACTGTTCAAACATGATGTGCATAGCTCTGCAGTACCTGGTGCCTAAAGGATAAAAGGCTTATTACCCTTTCAGCTTAAGTTGTTAATTCCCTAACAAGCTGAAACAGCATGTGCGGTAGTCTTGGAAGCTGGGGTTGGATGGGCTATCATTACCTACGTAGGGTGTTGTTGCTACAACGGCAAGCAGCATACTTCCTTTGGGTTCTCTGAGAATACAAGGTAAAAAAACGAACTCAAGGAATGACACTGTAGATCTCAAATTAAAGGTACATTTTTTTACCAAGCATAAAGTTAGGATGTAACAGAATTAGAGTTGCTGAGCATTACTGTATCCCTTTCGCTTTCTTTTTATATATTATGATCCAGCCATCAGCTGCAGGCTTGTGTATGTTCTCTTCTTTCACAGCCCCTGCATATCATAAGGATGGTTTTCAGGGAGCAAATTAAGGCTACGCAGTACACATGGTTGTTTTTAGCAAGGCTTCAAGAGTGAGATAAAAGAAATTGTGTTAGGGGACTGGAGAGAAGCACTGGTGGGGTCAAAGGAAATGAATGGCACACCGAAACCAGTCCTGTGCCTCATGCTCTCCCAGAATTCTTATGTCATGTGTGGCAAGGTTATTAAATCAACATTTTATCAGACAACTATATGTCTTATGCTTTGGATGTAGCATTTGTGGTACCCGGACCCTGAACTTAAGTATGCCTAAGGCACTTCCAAGCTGGCATAGATGTGAAAGAGTTTGGAGATGCAGTAGTCCAGCAATAAACCAACATCGTTTGCAGCTCAGGCAGAAGGCTAGGAATCAGTTAGGAGGTGTTATGCTATCATCCTTGTTCCACCAGTGGTTCACTACATAGAAGTGAGTTGCCTGATACTATCTCAGTTTCCCCATCTGTAAAACAGGACTAATAACAATCTTACATCTCCCAAAGGAACCATAAGGATTAATTAATTTCACATTTAATGGTCTCTAAAATATTCTACTGAAAAGTATGAAAAAACCTCAGCTAAGTCTGGGTTGGTTTCAGTTGCTAATGCAGTGAGGCATGTTTCCAAGAAGTTCTTAAATCATCCTCACCTCCTCTATTACAAACCAACCAATTACCTGAAAATAAGAAATCAGATGGTTATCACGTGGCAATAAAAAAATCATTATTGCCTTATCGCATCGGATCTAACCTTCAGGACTACCTGTCTTGAACTGAAGAGAATCAGGAGGGCCTTAGGAAGCTTACAGACCTGTTAGCCCTTTTGAGCCCTGCATGTCTTCAACATGACATTTAAAGGGAATTACAACATGGTATATCTTAGAGATGGCAACTTGAAAGCCCAGGTAAAGCTGTAAATGTACTCGGCCCCGTATCCTTACTGGAAAGGGATGCCAAGAGGTAGGCTATTCTGGTTCTTTATATTAAAAACAGAATATTCAAACTGTGGGGGTTTTTATCCCATTCCCTAGCCCCGACATGTGAAAAAAACAAGAAAAATGCAATGAAGAAGAAGGATTCTGATATCCTTTCATGTTCCTCTTTGCAATGCTCTTCCCAGTAAATGGCCCAAGCAGAACATACGACTCGTTGCTAAAGTAATGCAGTACATTAGCAGCTTCCCCCAAGCCTAATGATGCCAGAAGAATTCTACTGTTTTTATTTAATTAATAAATTCTCCAAAAGTTAGTATTGCAGAAGCAAACAAAAGTCCAATTAAAATTTGGAATCCCTTGTAGTAGGTGCCTTCATACCTGCCTCTCATGTCCTTTTCTGTTACTGTCAAACACTGAATTTCCCCCAGTATAAATTTTCCTCTTGGAAACCACTGGCATCCTCCCTCCTAAACAGCCTTGTCAGAGAGTGGACTAAGGCAAATTACATTGAAGCCAAGAATATGCCTATTCTGGCTATATACTTATTTAAAGTCAAGGACATTTTAAAGAGCAGCTCCGAGCTACTGTAGAGATGCCAGCCTATGATATTTTGTGAAGTATGTCTATGAAGTAAATAAAAATAATAATAATAAAACCCCCAGTACACAAATAATCTTTAATCAGAGACATTACACATTATACAATAACACTGAAAACTGCTGTATACACTTGCCCTTAGTCTGAAAATAAAATACAATACACTGCAATTAAAATGCTCAAATATGCATTATCCACCCCCAGAGACAAATTATTTAAGGAATTACAAATTTCACTATGTGCTTTATACTGCCACAGGAATAGTTCCTTTTCCTGAAGTAAACAGAATTACTCCAGTGAGCAAGAGTGGCACATTTGGGCCACATATATACATTTGGGCTTTTATTGGCAAGCATCTAAGCTTCTTTAATTCTCAAAAAGGTCATTTTCTTGTCCATAAAGGCTGTCTTATGCAGCTTCCAGAACTGTAAGAATTCATGACTGACTAGTGAGATATTATTTTTCTTCCAGGAGAGAACGATTAATAAAATATTGCCTCAGCAATAAGAGATTATAATACATTTCCAAAATAAAATAAATACATAAAATAATATTTATTTCATGCTGTTAGAGATACCTACTGAAAGTTGTATCTCATCTTGTCCAGAATATAGGTATTCTGTCACCTATACCATGCACCAGATCATAATCGCAACAATGAAAAATACCAGAGCTTTTCTCCCAATTTTTATATAACATTATTCAAATCTTTGTAAATTTCTGATAGAAGAAGACCGTATGGCACAACCAAACATATCTGCAAAATGTCTGAGTTATGGAGCAGGAGAGAAATATAAACATGGAGCTGTTTCACTTTTATTAATTTATCACTTGGTATCATTTGAATGTATGCTTTATGGTTGGATCTTTGAAAAAGGCCTCACATGATTTCTCATTTCACATCCACAGTTTACCAGCGTTAAATTTAAATCTGCACCCATAGTATGTGGAGAAGTAGGGTTATCTTATCAATATAGCTGGTTGTGTTTCTTAGCATATGTTTTACTGAACATCCAAATGACATTAGCTACATCCAAGTCTAGCTATTATGTAAAAACAAAAGATTGGGGGTCTACCAACAATTCCCTTCTCTAGTAATTTTTATTATAAAAGAGAGGACCACAATAAGTATACACATACATATATTAACTCGTCATATAAGAGAATAAAGAGCTCCCTTATTCCTGTGAGAATGCTCATATAAAACAGCTGCATTAATTCCAATAGCTGTGTTTTGAAATACTTTAATTCAATCAGGACAAAGCTATTCTTATAAATATTATAATTGACATTGAAAATATATCAATTTTGTAAATTTACAAAACAATAATCCCACACTATGACATTTAATAATTTAATATAATGGAAACACTTTCCAACTGAAGAGACGCACGCACAAGAAACCATGGCCATGCCCTAGTAAGGACGTAGTTTAAATCACTCAGTTTCTATCAGCCTGCAGGTTGGCATGAGTTTGAACCCAGTGGCTGAAGGTGAAAGATCTCTGTACTAATTTACTACACCACCGAAATGCCTCCTAGTCCCCCTTCTGTGACTCCAAATTAATTTGAATCTGTCTTTGTATCTTGTATCCTAACATATTCAACATTAGCTTTTACTAACAGTGAAGATTTCTCTGTTCTTTCTCTGTAAGCAAAATGAATCTGAACACGTCAGCATCAGCTGTGTTCCTGGGATAACAACAAATTTCATCCTCTGTATCCAAATCTAGTGCAGTGCAGGAGTTCACATCTGCAATCATGCAGGTTACCAGGAGCACCTTGGCTTCACGTCTTTATATATAGTTTGCATTTACTCCCTGTTTTCAAAACCTCTGAGAGACTTGCACAGTATTCATAGAAGACAGCCTCCTCTCCTTTAAATGTCAATGACTCCTGACAGCTCTGCCCCTTAGGAACTCTTGAATCCTGAAGGATGAATCCTGTGCTCTCAGAACAGGGCTCCTTTGGTAACCAGCTTCCTCCAGAACAAGACTAGCATGCAACCTGTGAGCATTCACACTAAAGGGAAAAAATATAGAGGAGCCTAGTTCTTTAGGGATAGCTATGAGAGTAATTTTTCTTTAATATGCACATCATCTCATGCTTTGTCTTGTATATCAAAAAGTACATATATAGCTCTAGAAATATATATGTGTAAAATATATGTATCTATCAATATATTATATATATATATATATACACAATGAGTTTTACTACCATAGTATGGAAATCTGGAGGAATACTTTGTGTTTCTCCCTGGGCTTCATGATGATTTCTGATAACAACTTACCTTGCGCTCAGTTCCAGTAAATCATTATATCAGTCCAAGCAGTTCCTAACCTTGTAATCAGAACCAACAGAAGAAACATCCTGCAGCATGCCATGGATTTGTGACAAACATTTCATCTGGCCTACCTTCAGTACAACTTCTTCCCTAAACCTTCACCTGTGCTTTGTTTTGATACCAGATTTTGTCATTGTGTGGGAAGATGACTGAATTCTGTTTGGGCTATCCTGGCCATGGTGAAGTCAAAAGGAACGCCTTCAAAAAGCATGCAGACTCTTGAATCCAGGCCATCTATAGGACAAAATGGCACTAGAAAGCACCTACTAGCTGTTATTGCACAAAGGTCAGAGACACATCTGAGATGACAGTCTTGTGGATCTTCAGTTTAATCCAGCACAGTCACTCCTCTAACCAGGCAAGCTCCTGCAGTGCTGGAGAAGGGCCATTTCAGTACAGAGAATTTCTGATAAACAATGCCAGACTTGGGACTAACCCCTCTCTGCAAGAGGAGAAAGAAAGAGATTCCCTCATACTCTGGGCTATCCAGTTCAGTAGCAGAGATGAAAAGAGCGACATATGTAAATTAAAGCAGGATGGCCTGGGTCACCAAGGATGCTCTGTGGATTTACACTGTTTGATGTCAAAGGAGCTCTGCTAATCTTCAGCAGCAGAGACCCTGTCCTATTTCTCTAAAAGCTTTCTGCAACTGAATTTTACCCTCGCTTACCTCAACTGCACATTCACATGAAGGTGTGAATGGATCTAAGGCAATCTCTTTACATGCACATTTTATCCAATGTGCATGCCTTACACAAAACTGCATACAGCAGCAGAGGGGTAACAGACACGCTAAAGCCCATCCTTTCATTAAGTCTCCCCCAAAAAGTAATCAGGCCATTAGCGGTTTCAAAAAACACAGCACACTCATCAGATCCAGGAAATTTAAAAGCTTTGCAGGTAATATGCATATTCTCTTTTCTCCTACTGTATCTTAAAAATCCCTCCCCCCTTACTCCCCGATTTCATAATTTGCCACACAAAATTATGACGACACAGTGAAGACTATCATCACGATATCTTGATTTAGGTAAAATACACATTTATCATATCTAGCATCACACTGCTAAGGTCCTTTTGATAAAGAAAGAAATTAGGCTTCCACATAGGGAACCCAGTGTCTGCCTAATCTTTCTTCCTCTGTTGCTGTGTCAAGAGGCAGATCTTTCCAACATACAGATCCTCATTGGACTCAAAGCTATTGAAGGAAGCTTTAAAATGAGATATATGGGCCATTCTGCTCAGCTCCTCTGAAGTCTTTAGGGCCTTGTGTGCCTGCCAGATTACAATTTGCCTCTGGCAGAGGCCACTATTTTTTGAGTCAAAACTAAAATCTGTGTAAAAGACACTAAGAACTCATTTTCTAGGTAACTATTCTGGTGATGTCTATCTTGTCAAACAAAGTATCACTCAGGAAAAAAAAAAAGGGAAGCCGAAACCATCAATTAATGAATTTGGGATTTTTCTTTCTTATCCATATGAGGTTGTTCAAAAAGAAGTAATCTTTAAATTCAATTAAGAACATAATTTAAAATCAGCTTCAGGGCCCAGACCTGCCCTCAAGACAATTTACCAATTTTGTGCCTTTGCAATCAGATTTATACATTTTTCTTAAAAATATCCACCCAACCTTCCTTCTGCATCAAAGGCACAAACAAACAAATGTCAAATCTGACTAATGCTCCACTGGCTTCAACAGGCTTTGAATTCATTCTCACCATTTCCTTCAGGGAAACACTTGAACCATTTATAAACAAAGTAGTATAAAATGTAAGCAAATGGAGAAAAAAAACATTTTCCTTTTTTCCAAGACTGTAAACTGCCTTGGAATAATAACTGAAATGCAGCCTAAATTGCTGTCATCCTTTATTTTTGTGTTCAGTAGTCCTGAATATTTATGGAAGGTTTTAGCTAGGCATGCTCTTACTTTATAATCCCGGAATGAATTGTTCTGACTTTGAAATTTACAGAAATTTAAAAGGTACTGCTTGTAAATAAACTATAAAGAAGACAAGACATAAACAATGCTATTAAAGGGAATCACTAGTACAAACAAGTTGTACTTTATTATTTTTGGAAATATGTCTATAACCTGAATCATGGATCAGAAACCCATTGCATTAGGTACTGCACAAAGCCAAAGCACAGGAAGAAGGCATTTTCTTCCTGAAAGATCTTACTTTTAGACAATAGACAACAGCTGTTTAAAGACAGAAGGAATTAGCATAGGGAAAGCATTCAGTTAACAGCAATTAGTAGTCATCTTGGCACATAAGCAGATAAACCATTTTTGTGTCACAAGGAAATGCAAGCTCTGAAAGTCATTTCTCAAGGGCAATATCCTCAGTATCCTCAAAGATGAACTGGCATTCTGGGCTGATAAGGAAGAGCGTGTAAATACCTGGATAGTATATGAAAGGTTAGTTGAATCAGTGAGAAGACAGACCATGAGAGACTGCAAGAATGAGACTACGTATGTTGCATTTGACGGATTCATCCCCAGTGGTCATATGCTGAGGTGCAATAACTAAGGCATAACAGAGCAGGGAACTGAGCATGTGGGATACAGAGACAGAGAAGAAAGATGGTCTCTTAAAGATGTTATGCAAAATAATCTGTAAGATTTGGCATAGTCTCACTAGAAGATATGAGTAGATGATAATGATGTCTGCATCACACACCTGATTCATAAGAAGACTGGTGGCAGAGGGTACAGCAACAGAGAAAAGCGCAACAAGAAGAGTGGTGTTGGAAACAAGGTTGGATAAATGTAAACCTGTTTTGTATAACAAAGGCAGAGATGAAAAAATGAGTTAGTCCAATTAAAACCAAGCATGTGCATATTTACACCTTTAAATAAACTAGTTCAATTCTATTACTAGTCTTAAGGCAGTGAGGAGTTTTATTTGCATACATAACCTAGATTATTAATTGCTGCAAGCTTTTGGAAAAGATCAATTCTTTCCTGTCAAAAAAACACTGGTTGTTCATCATAAGGGCAATAATAGACATTGAAGCACCAAGTACTTATTCCATGGCCTGTAACCTTGCAGCAACCTTAGAAAACCAAATTCACACAAGATGTCTCTTAATGTACATAATGTCACATCCCTGTTTTGTGACCAAGGGATCAGACAATGGACAGTTTCTCATCCAAGGCAATGGCATTTATCTTAACTGAGACTGGCATATCTGGGCCCAGTTTCTGAACCACCCCTATGATGCCCTTTCTTTACCAGCTACAAACCACGTCAGAGAGTATAAGAGACAATATACATTCAAGTGGATGCAACAACCATGCGGGGAGTGCTCTGACTTAAGTAAGGATGGAACATATCAGTTAAAGAGAAATTATTATGATTACAACAGCAGAAACAACACAAGTATTTATACTAACAGTGTCCATTTCAATTCTGCTTTCAGTTCATCCCAATTATCACTTTCCTCCTGAAACTTCCTGATCTTGATTTCTGTCTGAACATACATTTAAGGAAAGTTTGAGCATCGACAGCTCAGCCATCCATGAGAAGTGAAATAAAGTCATGCCATAATGAAAAAAAAAAATCATTGCATCCTTGCTTTAAATAGCTCCCTAGTCAAGATGGCCACAGTTGGAGAGCCAGCATTTGGCAAGAAAAATTCTCTCAGTGGGAAGATATCTTGGCTTCTTTGAAGGAAAACTTGCTTTGATTTGGTACGTTCTTTTTAGTACATACTGAAAGTTCATGATATAAGGTCTGCTGGAGCAAAATCTTGTCACTGACTTGTTTGGTCTTGTACCAAGCCCCAGTAACTGAGGAGCTATTTGGTACATGAGGCCACTTGCGTACTCTCAAACATGCACAGAAAAATGTGGGGAAATCAGCGTTGTGAAATGGCAGGGATACCAAAGACTGAAGAAAGAGCTCCTACAGCTCTCAAAAAGTACTCCTGTCACCATCCATGATCTGAAGGAGCTGTAATAGATGAAAGAATGGCTCCACAGACATTCAATTACACCGAGGGCTTGCATTTTAAGCATTACCTTACCTACAATGAAATGGATTTATTTTAACATCTCAGGAAACATTTGCCCTGTAATGAGCAAAGCCCCACCAATTCCCCTTCCCCTATTTTAACGTGTGGTTTTGCTGCCATTGAATCAAAGAAACCAAAACCCATGTAATCAATTTCAGCTGAGTCAGACCTGATAGATTTTGGAAACCGTCTGCCTTTTAAAACAGAAGTCATAGTACCTTGAAAGCAGAAGCTCCAAGAGAAAGGCTGATAAATAGTTAAAAAAATAGTACCGCCATCACGTTTTGAACAAGTCCGTGGAGTTTGCTAAGCTTCAAACGTCCCTGTGCCTTTGGGCTTTGTCCTCTTGCATATCAGCTATGCAACTGTTGCATCTGAACTGATAAGGAACGGTAACTCCCCTACATACAAATCCACTTACACTTTTACTCAAAGCTCCACTGTACTCTATGTGCATCTGCAATTCTGCTGTAAGAAAAATCCTTGCAGAGCAACTATGACGGTGCTGCACGGTGTGAGGCACAAGTCACAGAGCTGGAAGGGTGCCAGCAGCCAAAAGAAAACTGCCTTCCTGGCACCAATCATTTTACCTGTCAGTCTCTGAAATGAGCCACTGCTTAGATGAAATTAAGGCTTAAAAGGATGTTCGCAGCCTTGCTTGTTTCTGGAAGACAAACACAGTCTAACTCCTTCTGATGTTGCTTTATTATCCCTCATCAAAGCAGTTTTACTTTCCAAACAGAAAACTTGATAGGCAGGTTGCGCTGCTCATAAATGTCGCTTTTCATAGAGGAACTAAGCTCTTCCTTTTAAGGGAAGGATTTTTCCTAAAAGAGAAAACATAGGAGAAATGCGATTTGCCCTGAACTTTGAGGAATAACTCCTTTTCACCATTGGATCACTACATGTATCTGCTTATCCTAATCTCATACGCTTTTCCTGTGTTTCTCCCTATAGCATATCCTATCTTTTCATTCATTAGACCTCTCAGATGGAAGAAGAGTTGCTTTGTGGCAAAAAGTCATCAAGATAATCTTTCCAGGAAGATATTTTTCTTCAGTACATTAATAGAACTAACTACAATTTACATCTTAACAAGCATTCTAAATAAAATGTGTACTTACAATTCCTTTGATAACATAAAAACATTTGGCATATAATTCAGCAAGTTTTTAGCAATCTGGACCTCAGTATTGAAACCAAGCTGCAACACCCAGGAGCACTTCCTTTACAATTAACTTAATCCTGAAATGGTGATGCCACACTCAGCCAGCATAAAAATTGTACAGTTGTGTTTTTCAAATGTTACAGTGCATTAGTAGTTGTTTCTTGAATAGCTTGCAATGAAATCCAGACCACGGTAGTAATTCTTACTTTCAAGAAGCATGCATTAGAGGTGGGTGGGAAGGGAAAGAGCAGAATGCACTGCTTCCCTTTCAACAGCATGCTAAAACCAGTAACAGAGAGTCACTGGAGCTAAGCTCTGTATTGTCAGGGTATTCATCAAGCCATCATCAACAGTTTGAATGGAATACACAAAGGTGGAGTTCGTGATGTAAACACACACTGGTCTCATAAACAGGTACCATACAAATTCAAACATGATCATACAAACCAGCACTTACTGCCATAAAATGCAATTTAAAATATACACCCTAAACTTGCAATTACACAGTACTGCAATGCTCTGAAACCAAGGTAATGTGGTCAGAGCATCAGACCTACAATCACTGGATGAAACTCAGACCTTGCTGATGGACCAACCAAGCACCTATCTAGTCCAAAGCGCATCAATGTCTTTACATTGAAAATGTCCAAAATGCACTTTTCCTGAAAAGGTCAGTGATAAAAATCTGTGGGTCTCTGAAGTCAGGAGTATCTAGCACAGGAGCTGATGCACTCGGGACACCTGATAGTTGCCCTCTGCTGAGAAAAACCAGGGGACAGGAGGAGTTTGGAGTGTGTAAGGAGGACCTGGAGCAGCTCCAGCATTACTCAGCGTGGTTCCCCACTTCCCTTGCATATATATGCACAAACAGGGACAATAACCAATCTCGTCTGGTAGGAAAACAAGGCCTATCAGGAACATTTATATCACAAGTTCAGACAAAGCCTGCAGATGCAGCCTGCCACAGGAAGGGTTTACTGTCCATACTACAGCCTGTCACTGTAAGTGACTGTATAGATACTCCACAGTGATAAATTAACTAAAAGACAATCAGCCGTGCTTAGGATGCTTAATTTCAGATACATTATCATGGCTGTAAAATGCTTCTGAACATAAAGCTCAGAATTGGTCTGTGCCTTAAGGCACTTCTACTCTGCTTGAGCCCTACCTAACTAAGACACCAAAATGTACTTTGTGACAGCCCAAATCAGATAATATTTCTATGCTAGTCACTCCCTGATTTTAAGGCTGATGGCACTGCATTTTCAATTATTTTTAATGAAGAGTCAGGACTGTGGCAAACTGTGAAACTGTTGGCATTATCTTTTATAAATATTGTAAGAGCAGCCATTTGCCTGCCTACTTATCTCTGTGATTGTGCTCAGAATTAAAGGAACTATAACAGCAAATATAAAAAAGAAAGGTTAAAAAAGTAATGGCAGCTACACAACTTCTGAGGAGGGAAAAATAACCACAGTTGGTTTTCTTCTAGCTGCAATCCTCCCAAGATCAAGCCTGGGATGGACAGAAATCTGATATCTTCAGAGGCTTGAGAAGGAAGAGGGATTTTTCTAGGCACCCTGGAAAAATCAGAGTATATGTTAGTGAAACCATCAACAATCTGGAAAACCTGAAAACCAGAAAGTAGAAGTATGTTGTGGGCTGAACAGGCCTCTGTAGAGGGATCTGGATAGGCTAGATCAATGGGCCAAGGCCAATGGAATGAGGTTCAACAAGACAAAGTGACAGGTCCTGCACTTGAGTCACAACAACCCCATGCAGCACTACAGGCTGGGGGCAGAGTGTCTGGAGGCAGTGGAAAAGGATCTGGGGGTGCTGGTGGACAGTTGACTGAATATGAGCCAGCAGTGTGCCCAGGTGGCCAAGAAGGGCAATGGCAGCCTGACTTGTATCAGCAATAGTGTGGCCAGAAGGACCAGGGCAGTGATTGACCCCCTGCCCTCAGCACTGCTGAGGCCATACCTTGAATCCTGTGTCCAGTTCTGGGTTCCTTCACTACAAGAAAGACATTGTGGTGCTGGAGCATGTCCAGAGAAGAGGAACAAAGCTGGTGAAGGGTCTGGAGCACAAGTGAGGAACAGTTGAGAGAGCTGGGGTTGTTCAATCTGGAGAAAAGCAGGCTCAAGGAAGATCTTACCACTTTCTACAACTACCTGCAAGGAGGCTGGAGCAAGGTGGGAGTCAGACTCTTCTCCCAGGCAACTCGTGACAGGACAACAGGAAATGGCCTCAAATTGTACTGGGGGGAGGTTCAGGTTGGACATTTGGAAGAATTTTTTCACTGACAGAGTAGTTAAGAATTGGAAAGGAATGCCCGGGGGGGTGATGGAATCACCATCCCTGGGAGTACTCAAGAAATTACTGGATGTGGCATTAGTGGTTTAGTTGACATAGTAGTGTTCAGTCAAAGGTTGGACTCAGTGATCTTGGAGGTCTTTTCCAACCTTAATGATTCTGTGATTTAACAGTAATGCAACACAGGTCCTAATTTCACACATGGCATTGAAGCTAAATATTGTCTCTAATAATTAATACCTACAGCATGTCCTTGCAGGTGAGGAGGCTAAAATAGCAACACAGAACTACAAAACAAAAAATGCATTCTATTTTACATTAATAGAATAAAATAGAATATATATCATTAGTAATGGACACTATCTTGATGGGCAAGTTGGAAGTCTCTGAAGAATATAACCTGTTAAGGCTACACCACGGACTAAACTATTAAAAGACTGCCATTTGCTAAAATAATTCTTTAAGTGTATGCAAGCTCCAGACTGTATCATGAGAAAGTTATACACTTGAAAGAATGGAGTTTTCCATGACTTCTGCCTAACAAAATTTTGATTGAAATCTAAGTGTCAGCACTGAGAACACAGGGTTGACATAACAAATGCCATAGCCAATTTGAACAATTATGAGCCCAAATCTGCCATCATTTACATATACATATGATTCCAGCTGGTAAACTCAAATTATGTATGCACAACGAACAGAGAATACTTTTTTATATATCTCCAAGTTTCATCACAAAAGAAACAATGGATATTCAAGTCAAGAGCATTTAAGCAAAAGATGCTTTGTGGAATATGCTGATCACCCCTTTCCATGTATCTGTCCCAAATACTGCAAGTTTGATAGTGATGTACTGTTTTACATGTAAATTTGCACTGAAATACAAAAAGAATGCAAAGGATGCACTAAGGATGTCAAATGCAGCAACAAGTCAACAATTTTTTGAATCTCAGCTGTTGTATTCCTGTTTGTTTTGTTATTGCTCTCCTCTACGGGTACCCAGCTCAAACTGATGACAGCAAGGCTTCCCAAACAGGAGCACGACTTGTGCAAGTCTCTCCTGTGCCCAAAACAGAACAAAATCATTCCTGAATATGAATGATTCAGGCTGGAATATGAAGCAACCAAAGATGAAGATGATCATGCTGTGCTTCTCCTTTCAAGTGGGAAATGGAGGAAGTTGTGTTTACACTCTTGCTTGGGCCAGCTTTGTCCATATGCACTCTGACAGTCCTAGAACAGAGTTCAAGCATCAAGGCAGCTTCTTGTGGGTCTGCCTATTCCACCATAGCTCTCTAGAGCCACATCCTACAACCATACCTGTAACCACCACCATGACCACTGATTGATCAGCGCATAATTTTAGCAGCTCAGACAGCATGCAAAGTAAGAAGACACCGCCCTCCAAATGCCAGGAGTTTGGAAAGTATGATCCCTGACTCTTCTGCAAGCAATGAGATGCATCTCAGATGTCTGCAAAGTTTAACTGAGAAAAGCAAGTCTCTTCCAATCAGGAGATGCCTGCTTCTCCAGAAGAAAAAGAAAATACGTGACCACAGATCAAACACTTTGAAAGTGTCTAGCTTGCTCCATTTTACAGAGCTGAGTGGGGTGAAGGCACTAAGATAAAATGTTCTCTTGGAATTTACATGACAATAAGGCAGCGAAATTTTTTGCTTTGCTTCACACATTGTTTCTTTAACACACTCCTTTCTGGGTGGAGTTGATAATATTGTCTATGGTTCATCTACCAGTGCCTTCCACTAACTTAGCTAAGAGATCACAACCTTTTCAAAATGAAATTTCTAAAAAAGGACTGATCTAAACAACAGTCATATAATTTGTGATTTAAGATCTGGATACTATTAGAAGATTCTATGATTAATTATATTTTTCCATATTATTTGTTTTCCTTTATATTCTTCTTCAGTGCTATTACAATACTGTTTTGTAAAAAGAATCATAGAATCATAGAATTATTTGGGTTGGAAGGGACTTTAAAGATCACCTAGTTCCAAACTCCTTGCCATTGGCAGGGACACCTTCCACTAGATCAGGTTGCTCAGAGCCTCATCCAACCTGGTTCTGAACTCTTCCAGGGATTGGGCATCCACAACTTCTGTAGGTAACCTGTGCTAGTATCTCACCACCCTCATAGTAAAAAATTTCTTCCTAATATCTAATCTAAATCTGTCCTCTTTCAGTTTAAAGCCACTTCCCCTTGTCCTGTCACTACATACTGTTGTAAACCCTCTCCAGCTCTCTTGCAGGCCACCCATTGGATACTGGAAGGTTGCTCTAAGGTCTCCCCTGAGCCTGGAGAAGAGGAAGCTCAGGGGAGACCTCATCACTCTCTACAACTGCCTGAAAGGAGGTTGTAGGCAGGTGGGTGTCAGTCTCTTCTCCCAGGCAATCAGCAGTAGGACAAAAGGGCATGGACTTAAGCCCTGCCAGGGGACCTTTGGGTTGGACAGTAGTAAGAAATTTTTTACAGAGAGAGTGATCAGACATTGGAATGGGCTGCCCAGGGTTGATTCGCCATCCCTAGAGGTTTTTAAGATGAGACTGGATGTGGCACTCAGTGCCACGGTCTGGTAACCACAGCAGTGTTGGATCAAGGGTTGGACTTGATGATCTCAGAGGTCTTTTCCAACCTGGTCAATTCTGTGATTCTCTTCTTCAAGCTGAACAACCTCAACTCTCTCAGCTTGTCTCTTCAGGAGAGATGCTCCAGCCCCCGATGATCTTTAGGCACTCTTCTGGACTCACTCCAAAACAACATGTTCTATTTAATAAAGGAAAGACCAAAAAACCCCCAGCCAACCAACCAACCAAACTAACAAAACCCCTAACTTGTGAAAGGGGAGCTTTCTTTTACTAATAAGAATATACAGCTTTAAGATATCTTTTCATTCAAATAATCAATGCCAACTTCAGTATCTCACCTACAATGGGTACAGTATTTCTGTGTTTTCTTATGAAAAAGTATAAATCAGCCAAAAGATTGTAAGACACGCCTATCTGCAAAATCAAGGCATATGTGACCTGCTCTTTTCTAGGAAGATGAATCAGATGCAATACATTATTCTTCCATTTATGTTACATCCCTCTTTCTTTACTTTTATCAAACACTCAGTGTCTCAGCAGCAAAGACTTGCACCATAACTGACTGTGTTTGCTTATGAGCTTTTTCTCAAGATATGGACAATACAAGTCATGGACAAAAAATGACCATAAATCTCATTGAGAAGGGCTGGAGCAGAACACGGAATGTAAAATGGTAAAATAGAATGCAACCCCAACTTGCTATGCTTCAGCACATCATTTGCTCTTTTGCCAGCATACCTAGAAATATGTATTGAGAACAAATGGTGCATTTGACCTTACTGACAGTAGCACCAGAGGGAATCCTGTGTTGTTTCAGAGCTTGTAAACCTACATATATCATCACTGGAGTGCAATTTGTCCTTATTTTTCTTAAAAAACAACCACCTCAAACGAATACAACATCAAGAGCAAACCAACAATTTTTTTCATAGCACTGGCATTTTAAACCACTATGTGTTAGCACATATATGTCGATGTTTTTTGGAAAGGAAATGGACTTGCTTGACACTGTGAGGGTAAATTAAGTTTATGCACAAATACAAACCAAAAAATACTATGTTTATGGTGTGATGTGATAAATGAAATCAGCTTCTCATGATTCATGATGAACAAATTTACCGAACGACACTTTTTTACCTTATGGGTACACACATTAACCCATGAAAAGAAAATGACTCCTGGGATACATAATTCTTTGAAGAAAAATCTCAAAAAGGACTCGCTCCTGCAACAACATAATGTCTAAAGCTGCAAGGCTGGGGAGCTTAAACAGCAGCAAGGGCCAGATAGAGACAAGACTGAGAGATTTTCACCCTTTTGAGTCAACAAGGGAGTGTTCCAGCTGACATATGCAGCCTCTGCTTGCCCTTTGTCATGTCTGTGTTTCACCTCAAAAACTGTCAGTGACTTGTCAGAATCAATCAGAAAAGCTAATGCAATTCTGCAATGATGTACAAGTTTGGACAGCATGACATCAAATTTCTGGTAGTGTGTGTCAAGTACCATATGAAAACAGATGTCCTCATTACTCCACTGCTTTGGTACAAAAGAGTACATCTTACCTTTTTGACCCGTATCTGGCAATTGGGGGATTATAATAAAGGACAGCAAGCGATTACAGCCTCTAGCCAGTATTTTTATCATATAAATCGAATTCTAATCCTCTTTATCTTCCGGCAAAAGAAGTTTGCTTTATCAGGTACAGTTTTCCTAGTGGATGCTGCTTTATGTTGCAGAGACTTAGAAGTCAGATTGTCAGTGGTCTGATGAACTGACACAACCCACCATTTTGCTTAATGCAACAGGGTTTTCCAGAGTTCCAGTAATTAACTGCTACAGCTTGACCAGAAAAGCCAAAGCTTGTTACTGAGCAGTTGTGCAGCTCTTGGACAAAGACCAAGCTCAGAGGATGATCAGGGACCTGAGATGCAGCCTCAGCAGTGGTTTACAGATATTGCAGTCTTTCCCTACAGCCAAAGTCCTTACTCATAATATATTCCATGGTCCTCAAGTGTCATAGCTGCAGGTGAAGCATGGAAAAGCATGCATGGCTGAAAATTTATTCCAAATATAACTGGTATTTTAACTGTGCATTTTTCATTATCTTAAATGATGAATGGCACTCCTCCAACAACCTTCCCTTTCATTGAACCAGGTCATAAAAAACCAAACTCAAGCTACACTTCTTTTTGATGCTATCACCAAGCTCTACTGATGCTATGTAAGAGAAGAGAGCGTTTTGTAAAGAAGGAAGTAAGTGAGGGTGCCAGCAGACTTCAATTGCCCAGGACTCTTTTGCCCAATGTGTAACTGCTGAAACTGGTAAAATCCCCAGATGAACTAGTCTGTCCAAAGCAAAGCATGGATAAGGATGCTTACTTCAGAGCATCCTTGTAGAAACAACCATCAGACTCTCTAATTCCATTTGTAGAGGAATTAAAGGAGCTCTATAATCTGAGGTGTATTAGAATGTAAAAGAAATTTGATATAAAACTGATTTAAATGTAAAAAGAATTAATTCCTACCACGTGTAATTAGAGGGAGAGGAATAATTTTATCTCATGAGGAAAATGCAAGCATACATCTCTGTACCACATAATACCCAGGAACAGACTCATAATTAGATGCCTTAGGAAGGAGCACCACTCTCCCTGCTTGGAGCCGGCTCTGGAATCTGAAACTTGACAGAGAATTCTCCGGGAACGGCAAAGAGAGTCTCTGAATTACTTTGTTTGCTGGTTGTGCTCTCTCTCTCGCTCTGTGGGCTCTTTGGGGTGTCCAGCCTGCTGTTATTTAGGATGTCTGTACAGCCACAGTCCCTTTCTGGGAAAGAGCTGGCATCAAAGCTTCTGTGCAAAGATGGGCAATGGCAAGGGAATGAATGTCATCTGCAAGAGCTCACATTACGTATTCCCCAACAAGGAGATCTGCTTGCACAAAGTCACTCGGCATAAAATAATACAGTAATATTCAGAGTTTTGTATCACTATTCCTTTTCAAATCTCTAAGCACATTACAGAAGAAATGCAAAAAACAGTAAGAAGATCTGGTTAATGAAAATGTATGACCCCTGGTTTATTTGCAGGTCATGCTACCACCAGTGCCTAGAACACAGTATTCCTCTGCAGCAATGAACAGATAAATGTAATAAGAATGGAACTGTCATCAGTTGGAGTAAGATGGTATTATGTCTTTGAATCCTTTCAGTGCTTTGAGAGAGTCAGAAGAGATCCTGCACAGTACAAATCACAGTTAAATTCTTTGTGACTTGTGCAATCAGCACACTCACTCTCACAAGGGCCTGAGCAACTCATCTTGGGTGCTAAACAACTCCGGTTAACACCAAATTAGCCTGACCTTTAATTTGCCGTGGAATTGTCTTCATCCGTGTCCACCCCTCACAAAGATTTTAGCAGCTAGCTTTCCTCCAAGTATTTCAAAGCTTCTTACTCTAAGTTCAGCCTTTCCAGCCACCCAAATTCCAACAGTTATCCTCAAAACATTTTACTCCAACATCTAACACACTTGGAGTTAACACATGGTTTGCAAGAACATGGTAATATCAGCATATTTAGCACACAAAAGACATGAGATCTTTGTGATCATGAAGACCAAGGTTGGCATATTACATTGCAGGAGTAGCTACTGTACTGCATGTACAATAAAGGGCTTCTATACTTCACCCAAAGTCTGTCCTTAAACACATACTGGTGCACAGTTTAGAAGTACCATAGCTACAGTCCAGGATTCTTTGGTATACACTAAATGTATCCATTTGACCCCCCACACCTTGTATGTACATTATTTCCCTGTGTCACCTCTTCTCACAAGACCAACTTCTTCTAGAAAATGGAAAAAATGCAGGTCTTCTAATGAAAAAAAAAATGATGAAAATGGCATTTTCATCCTCACCAAATATGTACGAGTGAAGAATGATCAACAGTGTTCAGTGCAGTGACACTTAGTAAAGCAATTCTATAAATATTATTGTAACTATTAATATTATTAAGACAAATAGAGCTTTTTTCCCAGGCATAATAAGCGTGCATCGAAAAGATTTGCCCACCTTCCCCACATACTGTATATGAGTGGATGTTGTTTCAATTACCATTGCAGATTAAAAGATCATCATTACAGGAGAGGAGTTTTTGGCAGCCAATCTGAGAATGACCTCCTATTCCATATGCAAGCTGCATCTTTCTCCTCTCTCTTTCCTGAAACGCATGCCAACATGGAGTATTAGAACCCTAGCAACAAGCCTACCAGAATAAAATACTGCACAGGACACAAAAACTTGCCATCATTTAGGTTGTGAGAGACCTTTTGTGACTGTATAGTCCAACCCACCTGCTCAAGCAGGGTCATTTATAGCTGGTTGCCAGGACCATGTATTAATAGATGGGGGACTCCATAACATGCCTGAGCAACCCGTTCCAATGTCTGACCACCCTCACAGTAAAAAAGTGTTTTCTTGTGTTCAGATGTAAGGAATAACAGAACACACCACATGTGACAAATCTTAGCTATGCTACTCCATGTACCACTGAAAGAGGTTCTGATACCTCGAGGCTGAAGACGAGTAAGAACCTCTGAAGATTAGGAGGGGCAGATCTTAAGTGACCTTCATGCAAGCACACAACAGACACTCACAGAGAATCCTCTCTCCCGTTTCCCCACAACCTCATGCTCTTCCTCCTGCACTCCATCCCAAGGGTACTCACACCTGCACTCCCTGCATCTTCCCAGCCGGTCAGGGCTCTTCACACCCTTTCTTTCCCTCTCACCCCAAGAATCAGGAAACTCCAGGACACACTATGCATCTCTAAGGCCAAATATCTTCCACTATATCTGCGTGACACCTTCAAAGCGAGGCAGCCACTAGCTGCCACACAAGTATTGCTGCTCAGACAAAACCAGTTATAACACAAATATTGAACAGATTTTCTTCTTAAAATTGAAATGAATGACATTTCTTCAGTAAATACACAGAGTATTTTAATTGAATTTGTATTTGCTCTTCTGTTCACTGAGTTCTCTTCGGACGAAGCAACAAACAAATCTGTCTCTAGACTGCTCTATCTGTAAAATAAACCTCATTTATCATTGAAAAAACTCAAAACCCTAGGTTAATATCCTCTTTCCTTTCTATACGGAATCTGAATCTTCTTATGGTTCTTTTGCATTTGTGACTCTCAGTGCTGTCACAAAAATATTTTATTAATGTTCTCAAACATTAGCACAGGCTTCCAGTTGTTAAAATTGTTCTTTCTTGTGCGTGCTTTGTAAAAACACAATCAAGGACAGCACAATTTAACTTCTGCAAACATCAATTTTTTATGATAAATCAACAGGGCAGCAGATACATGTATTATGAAGTTAATGGTCTGTCAAGATATTAACAATGTTGATTCCTGAAGAGAAGTCTAGAATTTAAAAGACAAAACTGGGTTTATTGGATAGGACAGATTGCTGCTTGTCTGACCAACTTAGTCTGTGTGACAGAACTACAAGCTGCCTTTGGGTTCACAAGTCCTTCAAAACCGAAGATTCATGGTAATAGAAAGCTTTTCAGCATAAAGCACCCAACAATCAGAGTTAAAGTTTTATTTATTGGCTCTGACCATCTACTTCTGTTATCAACCATAAGGGCCCATACACTTCATCAACTCCCAACAATAGCCGCAAGCTTGGACAATCTGTCTTGTGTCTTCATTGGGTAAAACTTCAATGGAGCAGCATCGATTAAAGAACAGCCCACGCATAAAATGGAAACTCATTAAAATAAACTTTTTCAAAGGGGGAAGAAACTTCAGTTCCAATTGAATTGAACTGTTTTTATTTCAGAGATGAAAGCTCCATTACCCAGCTATACATTCATGTGCTCATGGCTTAAGTGCTTTTTATTTGACTTAAACTTTTGGTTTCTTCCCATGTCTTTTTGGAGGCTTGAGAAACATAATAGGAATTCAGAGCTTATTGAGCTTGATTGGAACACAGTATCTGTGAACCTCATCATAATACCTCCTGGACCTTTATGTTTATTGTCTCACTGTGGCCTCTTTTGTGTGTTTTCCAGGCCTTTCCTACAAGAACAATTGTCTCCTTTCACACGTATTTGCAGAGGCATTTTTAATGCTTTAAACATTTTTAAATGAGCAGACACAAAGTAATGAAGAAATAAAAATAACACAGGTGTAGTTATTTACATTATAGATGGAAGACTGCATAAGCTGCTGATGTCAAGATGGCTTTTCTAAAGTGTTTATATGAAAACTGACTTGCAGCTTACTGCCTGAAAATCTCACCTTGAACTTATTATGAGGGCAATAATAATATGAAAAAATACAGATGGTAACTAACCTGTGCTATCTGGAAACCCCAGTTTAAACAGAGCAAGCTTAATACACGGTAGATTATTCATTTATATTAAAGCTAAGTAATAATATTCCAAATGCTTTGATTTTAGATGACTGAACACTAAATGAAATGAACTATATTCTCAGTTACTTACATATACTGAATGTCAAGAGAAATTTGTTTAACACTGTCAAGCTATACAGAAATATTCAATGACTGTGCCACCAAACACCCTGTATTGCAGAAAATGAGCCCACAAACATTTTACGAAATTTCATCGCACTATGTGCTTTTGCCTCCATACATATTTTTACGAAACACAAAGCAGTTCAACTCTATTAAAAACACATGCAAATATTTCTTAGAACTTTCTTCTTAAATAATAGCATACAGCTTGCATAAAAGTTAACGTACAGAAGATGAATATGTTTGTGCTTCAAATTCAGCCACCAATATTTTTTTCACCTAAATTCTCATTCGGGGTGAAAAATATCAAATTGCCTTTGATTTCAGCTAGACATAGATGCACACAACAGAATCCAGTTCCTCAAGTTTACATATGCCCACACAAAGGCTGAGAAAACACAAAGGTCTATTAACGATCATCTCTCTAGAACACAAAAAATGTACTTCATGCAGCACATTATTTAAAAACAATGTGTGGGAATCAGACAGATTTAAGACCTGCATTATTCTAAATTTTTGCATAAAGACTCAGTGTTGATTATAAATTAGTTTTTCTTATCAATGTGTTCATTCTTGCACATTTAATTCCTGAGGCTGATAGACATTAGTCTAACACTTAAACAAGACAAGGAGAGTCTGAATACTCAAGAGAAAGCCATGCAAATCTGGGAGTCTGGTACTCCCAAATCTGATCACAATCTTACGATTTCTATATTGTGTTTGTCCTTCGGATACTGAATGAAGGTACAGCTCACAGTGTTGTGAAGCAAACCCCAATTAGCTTTTATCTTGGTACTAGAGACAGCATCACTGAAGATATACTTAAGCTGTCCCAAGTCCATATGCTGACCACTACTCCACCATAGCTTCCCTACCTTTATTGCTCTCACCATAACTAAGTGAAAAGTCACGGCAGCCTATTTTTTGCATAGAGATGCCAATCACTGGGCATATGCTTAAGCACACCAGAAATCCAGGTTTTCCTTCTCTGCCTCAGTTTCACCAGCCACAAATTTAGCCTGCTCCACCGAGATCCTGCACTAATTAGCTGGTGCTTGTACTTAATGTAGTCAGGACATTATATAACGAACAGTTTTCAAAACCATTTCTTTTATGGCATTAAATAGCTGGTTTCCCCCCTAAAAGCATTTTTAAACCCTGCAAAAATTCTCAGCACTAAAGAAATTTATTTCTTGTATTTCTTATTTAAAATCTCAGTCTATAAAGTCATTTGAGAGAACAGTCCCACATTAGTCGGGCCACCAGAATGTGAACCCAGGGTTTTTATGAAGAGAAAATCACCCTAGAGTAGGGTGGGAGTTTGGGTACACAAGAAATGTGGGATCAACTGCAGATAGGTTAGATTGCTTTTCTCCTTAAGTTTTTCATGAAAAATTCAAAAGTCAATTTAGAATAAAAAAGGTGTACATCAAATATAGAAATATGTAATTGGCATCAACATCAATTATAAAATAGGTAAATTAAACATATTTGAAAAATAGAGCATTATTACTAACATGATGAATATTTTCACAGTATTTCTTGATGGACTTTGCAGTTCAAACACACTTATGTCAAAAGTTAAACACACAAACCAAAGCTAAAGTCTATAAAACTGAACTATGCTTCTACATTGCTGTTCCTAGAGTTTATGTTCAGTATAACTCACAAGGATTGCTACTCCCTATCAGACATTCTCAAGTGAACCGAAGAGCTTTAAGAATAAAGTAGAAAAGAATAAAGTAGGATACAGAATTCTTGCTTACACTGTCTTCACAGGCCATTTAATTATTTTACAGGTCATTGCTATCTGCATATATTTTGCAAAGGTAATATTAGATATGGTCATATTCAGGTTCAAAAGTGCCTTTTATAGCCCAAAACTGAATGCTGTAGTTTAAAAAATAAAATATGAATACATCAAATTGTTACAGTTTAACTTGAGACTATTTTTTTCCTCTTCTCATAAAATACAAACTTGCACTACATACACGCACAAAAACCAAATATTCAGAAAACTTTTCTTATACTACTATTGTAACTGCTGGCACAGAGCTCTATCCCAATTAGACCTTAAAGAAATGTACTGTCCTATTATCTGAGTGTGTTTTTGGAAATGGCAATCAAAGAAATATTCTAACATGAACAAGTGTTTCTAAGTGCTAATTATTCATGGTATCACTTGCTGATTGGTGCCTGCGGCCATGAAAATTTATTTCTAGGCTGTATTTACAGTAAAACCAAAAGTGCTTAGTGGCAAGTAGCTTAATCAAATTTAAGAACAGCAGACAGATAACATAGGAGAATTTTTTTTTTTTGTTGCTTTAATCCTCTCATTTGGTTTTGAAACATAAGGCCCTGTTCACTTCATTTAAGTCTCACAATGACTGGAAGCCTGATCAATCTGTCTTGTGTCTTCTTAGGGTGAAACTGCAATTGAGTGGAAGCAACAGATGAACAAAGCCCACATTCAAATCTGTAGCTCATTAAAATAACGTTAAAATAGGGTAAAATCGCAATTGTAAGCGAATTGTAGTTGGCTTCTTTCAGCTACATACATTTGATTAATAAACCATACATTCATTAGCCATGAACCACTGGTCTTTAAAGTAAATTTAAATGAATGACCCTGCTTTTTTGATCTTCAGACAGTTTTGAAAACATTTATGAAATAAAGCTTAAAAAAAATAGGTCAAGGGCTGTTTCCTACAAGCCAAAGAGCTAATGGGATACAATCCGTCAAATCCCATAATCAATTCACATTCTGATACAGAAACTTAGAAAGCTGCAAGTTTACAAGAGACATATTGTAAAACAGCTTTTCAAGAGGGTGAAAAAAAAGAAGTATTGTTAATTTGCTTTAAACTCACAAGCAGTTCGACACTTCCAAGAACATATTTTAAAAAAATACTGTAAGAAGGCAACCTTAATTAAGGTTACAGCAACTCAAACAGCAGTAAGAGAATACAGGGATAGAAGAAACCTCCTAAGTCATGAAGTTGAGATTCCTACAGGAATTCAGACAGTCCTTTCCAGAAAACTAAAATAGGATGTTTCTGCTATGAAACATGGGTAGAAGTTAACCTAGTATTTTTACACAGACTTTCCCTCAGGATCTTAGAATCATATAATGGTTTGGGTTGGAAAGGACCTTAAAGATCATCTCATTCCAACCCATCTGCCCTGGGCAGGGACATCTTCCACCAGACCAGGTTGCTCAGGGCCCCATTCAACCTGCCCTTGAACACTTCTAGGGATCCACAGCCTCCCTGGTCAACCTGCTCCAGTGCTTCACCACCCTCTGGATAAAGAATTACTTCCTAACATCTAATCTAAACCTGCCCTCTTTCAGTATGAAGCTGTTTCTTCCTGTCCTATCACCATCGGCCTATATAAAAAGTCCCTTTTCCTCCTTTTTCATAAGCCCCCACAAGGTACTGGAGGGCTGCAATGAGGTTTTCAATGAGGTTTCCTTCTCTTCTCCATGCTGAAGTATCCAAACTCTCTCAGCCTATTTTCGTAGGAGATACGCTCTATCCCTCCATCATCTTTGCGGTACCTTCCGGACTCGCTCCAACAGGTCTGCGTCTTTCTTGTGTTGGGGACCCCAGACCTGGACACAGTACTCCAGCTGGGGTCTCCCAAAAGCAGAGTAGAGAGGTAGAATCACCTACCTTGACCTGCTGGCCACTCCTCTTTTGATGCAGCACAGGATGCAGTTGGCTTTCAGGGTTGCAACTGCACACTGCTGGCTCTTGTCCAGCTTTTCTTTCAAAAGAACCCCCAAGTTCTCCTCTGCAGGGCTGCCCTCAGTGAGTTCTCCCATGCTGGGATTGCCCTGTCCTGGGTGCATCACCTTGCACTTGGACTTGTTTAACTTCATGAAGTTCCCATGGCCCACTTCTCAAGCTTTTCCAGATCTCTCTGGATGGTATCCCACCCTTCTGTTGTGTCACCTGCAACACTTAGCTTGACGTCATCTGCAAACTTGCTGAGGGTGCACTCGCTCCCACTGTCTGTGTCATTGATGGAGATACTGAAGAGCAACAGTCCCGAGACAGAGCAGTGAGGGAAACCACTTGTCACTGGCCTTCACCTGGACAGAGCCATTGACTTCAACCCTCTGTTTGCATCCATCCATCCATCCATCCATCCATCCAACTCCTTATCCACTGACTTGCCCACCCATCAAATCCATGTCTCTCCAAGTTGGAGATAAGGAGGTAATGTGGGACCATATCAAAGGCCTTAATGAAATCTAGATAGATGGCATCTGCCAGTCTTCCCTTGTCAACACTGCCATCCCTCCATCATAGAAGTCCACCAGATTGCCCTTGGTAAAGGACTGTTGGCTGTCTCAGATCACCTCCTTGTCTCTTATAAGCTAGGAAGATCTGCTCCATGATCTTCCCAGGCACAGAGGTGATGCTCACCAGTCTGCAGTTCCCCAGATTTTCCTTTCTCCTCTTTTTAAAAATGGAAACAATGTTTGTCTTTTATTCTCAATGCCATCATCACTGGTATTAATCACAGCTGCCGAGACAGGTTGCTGCTGGCAAACACAAGGTTGCAGCCTCTCTGCCACCACCTGCAAAGCCTCAGGCCCTGTGATGACCCTTCAGAGACGCAGGGTAGCATAGGTGCCAGGAGTTCACATTTGGACAATCCACATCCGTCCCTACCTTTCAGCTTTGATTCTTAATCTTGATAAACACACATTGTTGTAATTAAGTGGGATCTCACTGCAACAGAGCAAGAAATACAATAGATGAAAGGGGCTTAAGCCTGAAGCCCTTTATAAGCAGAGCCAAGTCCCCGCAAGTTATTCCTTCTTCTGCAGCTCTTGTGCAGATCCAAGTGAGAGCAAAAACACAGCTCCTACTAGCTGGACAAAACTTTGGGGCAGGGGTTTCTGAACCAGGGACCTCTGCACAGTGAAGATGCTCTTGAGGTGGAATGTGACTGTTCGCCTTCTCTTTTTTTGGCCACCTTGTTTTATTTCCCAGAAAAACTCTTCTTTCTGCTTTCCAGAGAGAATATAACTAAATAAAGAGTAAAGCTGTGTCCCATGAACAGAAACCATTGTTGGAGAACAAAAAGAATTATTAGGAATTGCTCCTAAAGAACTTTATTTTATTCTAGGGACACTTCAGTATTCCTGGAAATTATCAGTGGTTTCTCCTTCCTTCCCACTGGAGTAATCACAACTGTCTGCTACTGGTTCTTTATGAATTCTCGATGGAGAAGACACAGGCTGGAGGTCATGATGACAGCTGGAATAAACCACTGCTAATCCCATACCTGATAAAAAACCACCAGGACATACTTTAAAAGAAGCAAACTTTAAAATGCTCCTAACTCAAATTCAACACTCAGACCAACATCTGAGCCAGCCAAACACTAAATCTGTTTGATATTCGCCTGTCTCCCTAACACTCCACCCTCTTTGCATACTCTTTTATTATGCCTGTTTTACACTTCAGGGGCTCTCTCTGCATCTGTAACATGAAACAATTTAGGTCCAGATTCATCTCTCAAACTAAAGCAATCAGTAAGGATCCTAATCACCCTGCATATACTACACAGCCGATGGAAAGTATAGTTCCTAGTGTGAGTGCTAGTTCAGGTGCTCAGGATCTGAATTCCTCTTACAGATACCTGTCTTACCTCCCCAGCACAGGGACAACTGAAGTCTTCTCTTAAAGCAGTCAGGTGCACAAACTTAGAAAGGCTGAATATATCTTACACTTCACTTACCAGAATTTCACATTCTATTTAGAGATGAGTATGCACCACAATGGCTTTAGGTTGGCAGAGGGTGGCATGCCAACAGTTTCCAGCCTCCAACCCATGTACCAATGAAGACAGTAAGTACCCTGTTTCTGGCTGCATGCGTGGGATTTGGTTTCAGAGCAAATTTAGGTACCAGAATGTAGGTATCTAAAATTGTTCTATCTGTGCACTCTCCCTGCGCCCAACAGCAACCGTAGCATCAGTAGAGATGGAACTGATTTACTTCACCTGAAGTAAACAAGCAGGGCTCCATTCAGCTGCCTTAAGACAGACGTCCAGTACTGTGAGATGCTCCACCATATTTATTCCACATTCACACAGAGCTGGTAGGTCTGACAGTGCCATGGATGGAGAATTACATCCTTCTGGACCCACAGCGGGAGGCCACACAGGACAGAAATCTCTGTTTAGGAGAATGAATGGTGCCTTTTATGTCTTCATTACAGCATGTCGCTGCATCGTAAATGATTTCCACAAAACCATTAACAGTATCTCAGGAGAAGTGACCAGGGAGAGAATAAAAACAGAGGACAAACACACCTGAACTGCTCTGAGTGCCTGTTTGGATGTGCCAGTGGCTCAAAGAGTTCAACACCCTGAGACAGAAATACCACCACACTCAGATAAGGAACGCATGTATCCCACCAAGCCCCAGGTACGGCTCATGTTAAAAACTGGACATCACCTATAGATTAATCATGTTGAGAACTGGGCATCACACATAGACTACGTGGAACAGCAGAGCACTCCCACTTCCTAACATGGCAGTATTGATTTTATCCTTTAATAAAGCAAACACTTTGCCTCATTTTCTGGCAATACCCAACACTGTCAACACCCATTTTTGCAAAAGTTACTGCAACTGTGGCAAACATTTTTGACTCTCCCTTAATATATGCCATAACATGGTGATTCTCTGAAAGGCAAATTATCCCATTTGATCAAAAAGTATCTCTCAGTTTAGCTGGGCATGGGAAGTCTTAAGTTAAACTCTTCTCATGTTTTTCCTATACTGGCAATATAAATCAAACCGATTAACCCATAGTGAAATTTCTCATAGAATTAAGAAAATACTAAATTTTTCTGCTAAGCCTTTTTTAAAGAGGGGAAACAAAACTCTGTGGGCTTGGGTTTTTTTAATTATGTAAAATATTTATTTTACTTTATTCACCATCCCTTGTGGGTTACTACTGTATTTGAACCATCACTGTGCTATGTTATTACACAGCATTTTCCATCGATATTTTATATTATATTTTTTGTGTGTTCAGTGCAGGAGAGAAACTGGCTTTAAAATAGAAGGGAAGGTAAATATTCATCAGCTAAAAACAGTGATGGTAGCAGAAGGTTTTTGACCTAAAATCTTTAAGATTCCGGAACTAATTTTATATTTATAATATTTTGTATTTATTTCATGCATAAACTATGTTAATTTAGCCTCATTACTATCATTAAACTTTGATTCACTCAATGCTGGAATGAGAGAGTTAATGTCTTGTTTGAGAAGACAGCCTTTACTTCAAGTGAAGACTGAGTACACGTTCCTCATTTGATACGTGTATATACTGAGGACTGAATGTGCAGCGTTTGTCTGCAGTGAGTACTGAAAATCAAATTTGTTCAATAAACCTGTACACAGAAGTTCCCATGTCTTTAGAAATATCACCCACTTTCACAAATAGAAAATTCACATAGGAACTGAAAGGCCATAGATTCCTGCTAATAAAACATGAGAAAGCTACCTGAGAGCCACCCTTGCTTGAGGAAAACAGAAATAGCTTCCATTCTGCCGGCAACTAGCTCTGTTGTAAGGGCTGATGCCACTCAGTTACACGAGAGCAACAGCAGTGCAGCCACTCAGAAACCACTTTCACTGGTTTAGGATTAAACCACACACAGCCGAGGATGTAAAATAATATCAAATCAAACCTAAAGCAAACATTAGTGAAGGGAAGATATTTTCTGAGATGATTTGGATATGTAACTTGGTAAGCATCTAAAGAAAAACTGGATGAGCACGCCGTGACAAAGATTGCTATAGGATCTCCTAATAACCACAAGCAGTTTCCTTTTTTAAAACTCATTTGCAAGAAAGTAGGATAATTTTTCTCTCACCATGAGTGGGTCCATACCTGTCAGCTTTTACCTGGAAAGCTGGAAAGACACATTTCAACACAAAAAAGTTTCGTATTAAAAACCATTTAGAAACAGAAATTCTGCATGATAAATTGCAGCATAAAGCTCCTTCTTGTGACATACAACATCCATAAAGTGTAACTGAGCTTCATTTCCAAACACTGAAAAAAAATTAAAAGTCAAGAATAGTTTGCTTTGAAAAAATCACTGTACTAATTTTTGTGGAAATAAATACATTCTTCACACAAATAAGGAGCTGGACAATATGATTATGCCCATTTCTTTCTAAAGGCAATAATGTAGAAAAGGAGTCCCAGAGTACTGCACACCTCTAGAGATCCTGACATTTTGAAACAGTTTTTGAAAGAGGACAGCTACACATGAAATCTTTCTTTTCGAGAAGAACATGTAGTGATAGGACAAGGGGGGTTATTTGAACTGAAAGAGGGCAGATTTAGATTAGATATTAGGAATACATTCTTTACTGTGAGGGTGGTGAGGCACTGAAACAGGCTGCCCAGAGAAGCTGTGGCTGCCCCATCCCTGGAAGTGTTCAAGGCTGGGTTGAGCAACCTGGCCTAATGGAAGGTGTCCCTGTCCATGGCAGATAGGTTGGAATGAGATGATCTCTAAGGTCTCTTCCAACCCAAACCATTCTATGATTCTGTGAATCAGTATTTTACATTAAAAACTGAACCAACAAAACCAGTAATTCCTAATCTGGAACTCAGCAGAGCATCTCCAATAGTCACAAATAGTTATGGAATCAGCCACCGAAAGCAGTAGTTTACACGCAAAACCCAATTATTTATATGGGAAGGAGAATACTAGTAAAGTACTTTAGGAACTGGCTTTAAGGTTAGTTAGTTTTAATATTTTCACCAGTAAAATAATAAATGCAAGGATGCTAATGAGAACGCGAAGTCAAGATTCACTCATAACAAAAAGAAGGACCAGAAATCACAAAGAAGAAATGTGGGACATCAGTAATGGAAGATGTTAGCCTTAGCTGAGAGGCCATGCACTTCAGAACAGAGACAAGAACTTCTTCTGGGTGCTGTGCTTCCACAACTGAAAACACAGAGAAGGCCAAGGACCAAGAGCTGCTAATTTTTTTCTACTAATGAGATGCTGAAACTCAACAGAAATATTTGTATCACCCCCAAAAAATCTCAGATGAAACCTCATCTGGAATTTCAAAGAAAATTGGACAATTAAAAGTGGACAATTAAAAAATAAGTAAATAAAGATATTAATTTATATGCTGAAGGAATGAGATCAGTTCTTTGGACAGAGAGTTATACTTATTTAGCATAGTGTTTCCTAAAAATACACTGGGAAGAAGTGGAAGATAAAAACACCAGGTTTATTCAAGCTGGTATTAAAGTGACGGCAAAAAAGTCTGGTGTAAATTACCTATGAGCTCGTCTGGGGTTGAGACTAGAAGTCTAATTTTATGGCGATTTTTAGCTTTTTCGTCTTTATCTCTCTGTTCTCTCAAACATAAGAATGATTGTCCCCTTTTAAAGATGAAGTTCCTACTCAAGCATTTCACTTGACAAGTTGAATCCTTTGGAGAAAGATAAACCAACAAACCCAATCTTCCCCATTTTTCAAAACTTGTAATAAAATGACAGCTCACCCCAGTAAGAGTAGAAAACAAATCTGTGTAAGAGAAGTCCTTCCACGTCACAAATTAGGCTTGATAAATCAGATGCCTTGTCATACAAGTTTTGAATTCGTGTGCCAAATTGGGGGTAGCAGGCAGGTCTGCCTTCCCACCGTGGTGAAAACCTGTCTCTGCCTGAAGTCCACGGGCGATGTGAGAATTCTTAGCCATCTGACAGCTAAAAACGTGACCCACCTTCAAAAAAGAAGCATATGGCTTCCAGCACCCAATTCTGACAACATTTTGTCCTTATTCCAATTTTGTGCCAAATTCTCTAACTCCACTACATTTTCGCCTAACATATTATTCACCTTGTGAAAGGATGTTAATCAGTATCATTGTCAAAATGCTTCTTTGGGAAGAAAAATTTCCACCAGGAAAAGGAGACTGCTTAATAAATCTTTTTAGGGCATATAACAAGATATTTTAAAACAAAAAAATAAGGAAAGAAGAAAAGGTGGATTCAGATGTATGCATTTTTACACTAATGCATATAGAATGCATATACTAAAGCAGACTACAATCTGAAAGGAAACAAAATGAAACAAGCTTTATTTCTGTGTGCCCATCCCAAAGAAACATTATTTATATCAGACTATTTCCCCATCTCTGATAGGATTTAGAGATCTGAGTCTTTACTGGGTCTGTAAAAGAAATTCTCATATTTTTCCCCCAGTAAAATCTCAGCCAAATAATATTAATACACAGGCACACAGTACTAATAGTTTGGCATTATTGTTTGCATCTATCTCGTCTGCAATCCATGTTCACACTGGGAAATGCACGGCAGACACAGGCATTGGGTTGAGCAAAGTAGAGTCTAATCCAGCCTGAGACTATAGGCAAGTGATTGTCTCCAGTAACTGCAGCATAAAACCACAACCCTATATCTGTGTCCAAGTGCACCTCCACTTTCACTCTAGTGAAAACTGGCTATGAGAAAATGTTAAAGTGCAATACACTGGCGACGTATCGTTTTTCCAAGGCACTGATTTCTGTCTATCTATGTATTTATACTGCTCTTGATCAGATGGACTATAACCAAACACTGATATTCCATAGCTCCTGTTTGTATAATTCCATTTGAAGTAAGGCAGATCCAGGAATTGCACTTGGTAAAATCTCTGGATTTAATTGAACAATAATTTCAGGATGCCAATATTCAGCAAAACTGAGTACCACTGGAAGGAGCCACTGGAGCTAATTGCTCAAGGCATATATGACAAAAGGAGTGTAATAAAAGCCCATGTCCAGAAAGCCATGTGAGAGCAAACAAAAGATTAAAAGCAGAAGGAAGCTGCTAATGCTTGAGAGTGGCCAGGGCTCTTTCAGCACAGGAATGGGTCTTATCAGTACTTTGTGAAGTGCACTGCACACAGCTAAAAAGCATCCTTGAGCAGATGACTTCGGACTCCACCACAACATGAGATGAGACAAACACGACCCTGAAATTGACACAAAGAGTGAAACTTTGAGCAGACTTTCAGAGATGCGACAAAGAAGTACCTGAGAGTAAACAAAGATTTCCAGGATTCCTCCACTCCACCCTTTCCAGGAAGTAAAAATAGCAGGTGTCTTGGCTCCTCACCATCCCTGAACTTCACTGGTGGTACAGCATCTCCCTCTGTCTCTCTCTCGCTCAGAGGCTTGGTCCTCTGGCAACCAGCAAGTAGGTGTCTGATACATTTTTTCAAACTTCATGGCAAGGATTGCACTTTGTTAATACTGCCAGACATATATGATAGCTGTCAAGCTGGTGAGTTATTTTAACACTTGGAGAACTGGCTCTGAAACAGTCAGGTAGCAAACTGCTAATGAAAAAGATAAGCGAATGAGTCAAATCAAGCATGCTACACTGTCTGTCTTCATGTTGCTTGGTACGTCTGGAAAGAAAAACTAGTCTTTCTACTGGCCAAATTCATTTTTATAACACCCAAGCGCCTTCCTCTAATTCATTAACTGACCTGACTCACAGGTCTCTCCACTGG
Source organism: Pseudotriccus pelzelni (assembly GCA_035584735.1). Taxonomy (NCBI): domain Eukaryota; kingdom Metazoa; phylum Chordata; class Aves; order Passeriformes; family Tyrannidae; genus Pseudotriccus; species Pseudotriccus pelzelni. The sequence continues at coordinate 115,895,151 of JAWMRA010000078.1, forward strand.
AGATAACTGCAGGTGCAGTATTTTCCAAGTACTTGAGGTTTTATTCCTTTTACCTACCTCCAATTTTTCTCTACAGAGTCTTCCTGCCAACTGCCATGGACCTAAATGCACTCACAAAGGTAGAAGTTTCTGAAGAACATTATTCTTCAAAATTTAGTAGAAGGAAATGCTTAGAATTGTTGTAATACTATATGTGCCCGAAAATGAACAAATGGATGCAGAATTTTGTCCTTGCTCAGAAAACTGGCCATTTCTTGAAGCTAGTGTAAATCATTCCTCCTCTGCTTTCCATAGTCTTTTTCTCCAAACAACTACACAATTGAACTGAAGGCTTCATTTACAAACAAGAATAATAAATAAATCTATAAAAGTGGGCCAAATATAGAGCAACTAGTACAGGAGCACCACTTTATTCAAGAAAATCAAGTAGCTTTTTTTTTTTTAAATTCATATTAAAGATTTACTAGTCAATTGGCAATTCAAAGTGCTGCAGCGACCAGACATTTATACATCAGATGGAGCATTCTGAAGACCAGTAATTCAAACAAGAAGAAAGCCCAGGAAGGAAGCATTCACAACTACTGCTAAGAAAATGACTCCCAAAGAAGTTAATGACGGTGAAAAGGCAAAAGGACAATGTCACTATTATTACTCATGTTTTTCCACTTTTTGCACAGAGGCTGATACTGGCTTAGTAATAGTTGAAGTTAGGCTGGGGTGTCCCTTCATTAAATTATGCAAGCAGCCTGAAAAGAGAGCTGTGAAAGGAAACATGTTGCAGCTGGTGCAGGTGATCATCTTTTCATCCAGGCTGCCATCCTCTTCTTGTTCGCTTCCCTCCTACATGCACATACACATAACTGTTAATTTTAAAAAGACATATCCTTGAATGTATTCCCTCTGCAGATTCTTTACTACTTCATCATTTCCATCCATGAATCACAAAGAGATGGGGAAAAAAGATTCTTACACAAAGAAATAGGTATTAAGCTTTATGGGACTGAGATATGATTCTTAAGGACAGCAGTCCCTTAACCACAGTTCTTTAGAAAGTTACATTTTGTAAAGCATAATTGCAACTTAATTGTAAGTTTAGATTTTTTAATATCACAAATAAACAAAAAAGATGTATCTATGTATTGTAAATTGGCTGATCATACAAATACTTATTAAATATAAACACATATGCTTTTGTAGATTTGTTAGAAAGATTCATTAATTGCTTAATGAAAGATGTCTTTCAGATACTAATTCCTTCATTTAGTTCGACAGATTAAATTTTATATGAGGAGATATTAGCATGCATGCAATGAAGTGACAAGGACAACTAAAAAGCTTAAAATGTTAATGGATGAAGTGCAGCTTTCTTAGTTCCTCTAAACTAAAAGCTATAATCTTCATTACATGCACTAAAGATCATATTTTCTCCTGCTTTCTGCAGAGATAAGACAGCTATATTTAACACAGAAACATACACCACAATATGTTTCGATTCAGCTGCTATATTTTCATCATCATAAATAAATTATGAAAACTTTAAACACTGCATGAATGATTCCGCATAGAAAACAACAAAAACGCAATTAATTTTTATAGAAGAGAAAATTGATAGTTGACATCCAAGCAATCCAATTACTTCTACATTTCATTGCAGTAGTTTTAGGTAATTATCTTCTTGATAATCTCTCTTCACAACGTGCTTGCAGAAAAAAACCCCAAACAACTGACTTCACTTACTAAGGCACTACAGGGTTAATGTCAACCATTGCTGTAAAAAGCAAATTAGTAGCAATACCAACAGTCCAGAGCCTTCCTTTTTGCTGTAGACTGAAGTTCAATCTGGCATCATCTTTTCTCTGTCCCCAGTAGGGTGCAGGGAGCCCTCTAGCTTCCATGTGGGATTCCTACTGTGGTACATATTGGCCAGCATACAGCTGCTCTAAACAACTATTTGCATCTACAATGCGGTCATCCCACCACCTTCTTTTCAGATCAATATGATTGGGACAAACAATAGTTTGATTTTGATTGCTCTATAGTACGCTTGGGTAGAGCCGCTGAATGCAAGCGCATCGCTCAGAAACAATGGGCTGGTTCATCATCCAAAGCGTCCCTTTTCAAACAGCTGCCTCTGCCACACTCACCCTGACAAACGTCCAGAAAAACAGATGGTTTCAGCATTCATGGGCAGTTTAGTGAAAGCCCTAGAGTCAACTATTCAAGACATTTTATCATCTAGCTGATAATAGAGCAGTGCTTGCAGATAAAAATTAAAAATACATTTAAAAACTCTATTAATTCTCACCCACGTGCAGCCCCCCTTGCACACACATGAAATGACTTCCCCATGCTCTGTAACACTGCAAAGTGCAAGCACTTAAAGGAAGCTTCACTCTTGGGATAGCTGCATCACTATGAAAGATGATAATAATCAGCGGGTACTCTCACCAACCACCTATACTGCAATATCCACAAACAAAAGCAATGAATTAGTAGTTGAATGGGAAGCTTAACTTTGAGCTGCCTGGGGTTTGTTTTGCTGTGGATTAAACCAGGTCCTGATATTTTTTCTCTTTTGTTTTTTTTTGTTTTGTTTGTGTGTATCTAAGAGACAGAGATTTTTTTTTGCTTTTTTTTTTCAGGCTAAAACACAAATGCTTTGGAGACATTGCATTGGAAGGCACAAGATGAGCTATGATACAGATTCCGCTCATACCTATGGATAATTACATAATTTCCAACTAATTCACTGGTAAGAAGCAGCCTCCAAGGCAAAGAAGCTGTGGTACTATAAAGCTGAGGGTCTTCTCCCTGTGTACACCTATCTAGATGTGTAGGACAGGCTGAAGAGCAGCCATGACAGTGGCTCCTCAACTACACCAGCCACAAAGCCTGACTTGGGGATGAGAAATGGGCAATATTATCCTTCAGAGGATGCATTACTACTCCCACATGCTCCACAAATCCCTAAACTTTGAGGAAGCTTAAACTCCCTCAAATTGCACTGGGAAGTCCAACTCTCCATGAGGGAGGATGTGGCTTCTGTGAAAAAAAAAGGTGTTATATTTATTATTCCTCACTTAACATCTTAAAAAGATTCATTATTCCTGATCTGTTAATAATTTCTTGGAGACCACACGAACTTTCCACAGCAAAGCTAAATGCCATACTTGGCACTGCATTAGTCCAGCAAGCTGAGCTGATGTATAGTCAACCTGGACACGCTTACTCTAACTTTGCTTTTCAGAGGAGCACATGGGACTGAATCTTGCAAATGCTGGGAACTTCCTGGCAGCTGTATGTAAGTGTGTGTCATACAGTTCTAAAGAAAAGCAGAGAAACAGAAAGCAAGGGTCAGCAATCATCGTTGCCAAAACCTCAATGTCTAAAGGCTACAACTCAGAATATGTATTTTGGAATTGAAAAATAAACATAGAAAAGAAAGAGAAAAATCTGACCATGTACTGCAAATGTGGACTTATTTTCTTCTTAAAAATTTTTGCTTCCTGAAAACGTTTTTCTTACTCTATTGCATTTCAGCTCAGGGAAAAAAAATATTCTTGATCCAATCAGAAATCTCCAATGATGAAAACTTTACTGAAGGAAACCCCTGGCTGGTGAAAGATGGTACCAGCTTGTCAAAACGTGGTCTATGTGGCCACACAAAAAAATAGTCATCATGTATAAAGTGGGTTTTCTCCACAGTCAGTCTCGAACACTGGCTTCTCTAATTCCCCAATAAACTCTTTCTTACTGCTGTACTTGAACACAGAAACCCTCTGAAGCCACTCCAAGTATCTGCTTCCTCTTCCAGAACTTCTCTGATGCCTCTGCTATAACATCAACTGATTGCAACTGAGATGAGTATGTTATTCAGACTGATGATATTACAGCTAGGACTACAAAAGCATACAACTCTCAGGAGACTGTCTAGACCCTCCTGCTGCATGAAAGGGGTAAGGGGCATAAATATTCTAGGAAACGCTAACTCCTTGAACCTTTCATTTTAAATCATACTTTTAAAATTCTTCATTTCCTCATGATTTCTTTTGGAAACTCTCCAATTTATCTACATCTTTCTTTATATGCAGTCCCCAAAACTGGATTCAATACTCCAGCTGAGGCCTCACCAGCACCATATGGTGCAAAATAATTACTTCCCATGTCTTACACATGACACTCCTGTTAAAGAATCCCGAAAAAAGAGGTGCTTTATTTGCAGTAGCATGTCCTTTGTGAGTTATATTTCACTTGTGATCTCCTAAAACCCTAGACACTTTTCTCCTTTCCAATTACTTCTGCCTTTTGTCTTTGTGCATTTACTGTATCATTTCCAAGGGCAGTACTTTGCACTTCTTTACCAAATTTCAGCTGGTCGATTTTTATATAGATCCTTCTGCTCCAATTCATTACTCCAAAGTGTTGCAAACATCCCCGCCTGCCCCTGTTAAAAAAAAAAAAAAAAATAGTGTACTTTCTCATTAGCATTTTGAATGATGGATTAGATGGATTAGAGAGCAGAACTTTCCATGGAGAGCCCAATTAGCAGTGCCAGGTGAGCTGCCCCTGCTGCAGCTGGGAAGAGCACCATCGATAACTTCTCTTGGAGAACACTTTTCAACTGCTTTGCAGCCACTTATGGCGATTTCATCTAGGCCATATTTTTCAAGCTTGCTTAAAAGAATGTCATGTCGGACAGTGTCAAAAGCCTCACTTAAGTCAAGATACATCACATCTCCTAGTTCTCTGTTATCCACTAGGCCAGTTACTCTGTCAAAGCAGGAAATGAGATTGGTTTGACACAATTTGTTCTTGACAAATTCATGCTGGCTGTTTTTTATCACCTGATTATTGTCTAGGTGCTTATGAATTGTTCCAACATTTCTCTGGGGGATCAACCAGGGCTAAACTGGACTTGGCAACTGGAAAAATGAGTATCCAGGGAATTAATGACAAGTCCTAAGCCTGACTTTCTTCAGCCCTGCCATGCTGTTTCTGTTTACTTTAAGCATAGCTTACAGCTAAAGATCAAACCAACAAAACCTGGCCAACTTCTACAGTAGGACCCTCTTGCAGTTAAACAGTCCTGTTGCACTACGTTGCTACAGTGCAAAGATCATTTCGCTCTAGAAGAATCATTTGATCTAATTACTGTCCCAGAAGCTGCAGGGCTGGAGTCCTATTCCCACTTTCTCCAATAAAGCCAGGACTTGGTCTTGCATCTTGAGATGAATTACCTCAGACCTCTGCTGCTCAGACTTTCAGGCTGGCTTTGCATCCCCGAGTTACACGCTATTGCAATATGCAGACACATACTTAGTTTTCTAGCATATTTAAAATGTTTCCCACTCATTCACATTAAAGGCAGTGTTCACACTGCTTGTAATAGCCTTTGAAGAAGGCTTTAAACAGCCTATGAACGAGGCTTCAGAACGCAAAATTTATCATATTTCTTTGTTTTCATAGCCTCTTTCCCAGAAAGGTCCTGACCTTGTTTGAGACTTTGAGTGGTACTGCAATAAGAGTAATAAATATTACGTGAAAGTAATAAATCCCACCTCAGTTTATAGAATGAGAAGATATTAGGAAATCAGGAGATACTTAGACAGAAAAAACAAAAGGGGGGGATGGGGGGAAGCAGCAATCTAGGAACATTCTGTTGCCCAAAAAAACAAACAAACAAACAAAAGCAAAACCCAAACAAGTAAGCCCTTTCCCTCTCTGTTTCACTTCCAGTTTAATGTTTTCCTGGTCGCCCTTTCCAATTCTTTATATTTTTCTAATATTCAAGTGAGCTCTTCCTCAAGTGCACATTTTTATGCAAGAGATAGAGGAGATTCTTTTCTTTCTCTTTTCTATCACTTCTTCTCAAGCTTCCTCTTACTTCTTTTCCTTTTTACTCCTCTCAGTTTCCAATACATCCATGCTCACCCACAGTCTCATCTCTAAATCCCCTGTCATGCATTTTTTTTCCTGTCCTACTGCATAGGAACTATTTCCTAGTTCCTTTCCCTAAGTCTTCTTAAACATTTATACAGGTATTAAACTAAGTGTTGAACATCATTTTGCAACCATGTCTGGGTTATCTCAATTCAGCTTCCCACACTGCTGTTTCCCTTCATGTCTGCTACAACACATCTCACCCTTCGCATGGCAGAGGTTACAGAGCATCAAAGGGAAGTAACACAAGCAGGGCCGTGGAAATAGCCATTTCAGCACCTCTGAAGTGTAGACGGAGAAGACTGAGCACAAGAATCCACGGCACCGAACACGGCTTCACCAGAGGTCTTCGCAGCCCTGAAGGACAGCTCACACTTGACTCTGGTCACGGCTGTTCCTCAGCTTTATCTAGATGAGTGATTTTGCAACTGCTGGAGACCCCAGGTGGTCCACATACCATTTCAAAGGAGGCTACAGTAGACAGCTAATGTATGCTACACGGCAGCCTACATGTACCAGGGTCCTCGGCTTTAGAAAAACCAGATAAGCTAAAACAGCAGTTCTATTTTTTTTAAGGTGGTACTGAAAACATTCAGTAAGGCCTTGTTCCTGTACTCCTTGATGAAAATGTTTGACCTACTATAGAGCAGTCCATTCCCAATTTTCGATATGTCCTCTATGGCCATCTGTTTGTCTTGTTTTCAAGATGCAGATTCTTGCAGAAATTATTTTCAGGTTTTACCATGCTCAGCACTAATTTGATAATAAATAGGTCTGCATTTCTAGGAAAAACTCATTAAAAAATCAGATTCTCTAATTTCTGTTTATTATGTGAAAATAGAATTTGTGTAAAAAAGTCACTTAGGAATTTGTGTTAGAAAATATCATTTTGTTTAAAGTCTGTCTCACTGTTACCCTGCATAAATGGATTTCCCCCTGTTTTTGTGAAAGCCTTGCAGTCCAACACAAGGCATAAAAGTCATTAAAAAGGAAAATATAATAGTAGAATTACAGAAACTGGCAAGGTAACACAGAAATAGAAACATTTCCTGAAACTACTTGCTCTATTTTTTTATGAAATTACTAGGTTTCAAGTTGATGTTGTCAGTGCAAGTAATCTTGAAATTTACACTACAGTAGTTTCACCATCTCAAGTCAAAAGCAAAAATTTTAAAGGAAAAAGTCATTTTTGAGAGCTTATGCATTAAAACTTTGAAAATTATTTGTTGGCTTGATGAAGGTTCTGTATTATAGACAAAAATACCATTTTAAAAATTAAGATCCATATATTTTGCTTCAGTGCCGTCACTGTTACAGAACAATACATGATGAAGTTTTAGATTTTTCTATCCGGTCTAAGTACAGTGAAATCCAATCACATAAAAGCATTAAGCAGTAGGTTCAGATTTTATACTTAGTATTTCATAGGAAACATAACACTACATCATTTAGGGGTTAAGTGCAAGATTAGAATAAAGTATATCCTGTAAATTTTGTACATGGTATAGGCTGCATATGGACAGTTCTTCCATCTGCCTAGATGACTTCGACAAAGATACAAGTAGATAAAATTGAAGTTAATTTAGTAACATGTACCCACATGATAGCAAGTCCAATTTTGATTGAAATCATTTGAGGGTTTTAACATTTGCATCTCTTCAATCAGCTTTCATTTCTTACAGAGATTCATCATCTCAGTATCTAACTGGATTGCACAAAAATATGGACCTCCATTAATTTCTAGAAGGAAAAATTGAAACTAATCCCAGAGACCATCTGGAAGGCATGAGTAGCATAAAAATTCAGCTCCTTGCCTGTAAGGTCAGAGCATTTCTTTAAAAAGAACGAAAGTAATCACACAAACTTGGTTTCATCTTCACTTACAGATGAAATTCAAGGACCTCTTTATCTCAGTCACACGTGTCTAAGCCATGGTCATAATGCAGGCAACGAGGCACCCAAACTCCGAAGTCCAAAGGCATGAAGTTGGAGCTGATGACCACCATCTTTCAGAGCACTCACTTCTCCTAGCTGGAACACTTCCAAAATCTAACAAAGACTTTCTATTGATGGATACAGAGAGGACGAAGTGAATGCAAACTGCATATTTTGGGACAAATCTTCAAACCGTTTTTGATCCTAATTAAAGGTGTCTATGTGAACATCAACCTTGCCAGAAAAAAATGGAACTGTCAAGTCACAGAAAGAAATGGTAGATGACATGACCCTTGTCTCTTGTTACTGCTACTTACATGTGTAGCTTCACTGCAGCAAGTTTGATTATACACATAAAAAAGAGTTCATACATGCATATGCACACTTATGCACAGGTTAAAATAAATTTCTAGTCTTTTACAGAGTCAACATGTATCATTCTTTTTTTTTTTAATCATTCATTCTCTTTAAGAATAAATCTCATTACAAGGTTTTGAAAAGGGTATCTCACAACAGCATTAGAGATATGTTTATATTAATGTGTTTCCAGAAAAGATTCTGTCTACTTTTTGTTTCAGGGCTGAAATGTATTTGGGGAAGAATGAGCTCATTCAGAATAAATGCTTCTTTAAATCCACTTTAATTTTTTCTCTTGAGTTAATGAGATATGACACTGATTTTACCCTGTACTCAGAACCTGTTAGGTATTCTGTCCAGCTGAAATACAAACACTGTTTCAATTACAGAGGAAGGCAGGTAGAAATTAAAAGAGGCATTGCTCCTTTAGGTTTAAAGTCGCTTGGCTAGTCAGATCTTCAAGAAGAATCTCTGTTACTGAGCTGAAGATTTAAACAATCATGACTTTCAAGAGTGTGTTTCCACCCCATTAGTGATATAGTAGTTCACATCAGAAAGAACTACTGCATTTTACAGAATTCAGCAGAGAAATGATTCTTATCTAGTACTCAGTAGCAGCAATATTTCAGGTTTTTTATGCCATGGTTTTTACAATCTAAACACAGAAATTAAATGCCTGTAGTCATAACTCATATCTTCCAATTGCTTTAAAATGGACATTTAGCTTCTCAAAGGGGTTGACAATGTCTTTTTAAATTATTACTGCTGATTTATATCACTGTAATGTGACAAAATAGACTTATACTCCTCAAATCTGAAGATAGAACAAATATTCTTTGCACACAGTAGTGGGCAAAGGTTCTTCAGAAATAAAATATGCCTGCCCTCTACTGACCATCTAAGAAACTCTTTTATTTTTTTTTAAACAATATTTGCATCAGTAAAATTTTAAATGAAATTTTAACTTCAATTTCTTTCCTCGTTTGAAATGTCTTATCGTGTCTCCAAATTAAACTACCAATCATCATGTACTTGTTGCAGCCCTCCAGTAAGCTCAAAGCACATTCGTTTGCACAACGTTACATATATCCACATAATATTTTCTTTTTGATCCACTGGCCTCCTGAGGAAGTCGGGGAGAGAGAATGGAGTTGCCCAGAGTTTAAAATCTGAGTGTCTGCCCAGAATTGCTAATGTAAAAGACTTCTTTTTTGCAGCAGCAGCTGTTACAAATCAAGAAGCAATTGTACTTGGGACATTCACACAAAATGAACTTTATCCTCAGGAGAGCTTAGAAAAACATAAAAGTGTTTGCAAAATTCGTCGGATACCAAATTTCCAGGAAAATTTAATTCAATTTGAAACACTGTGCACATGTGCTATTGGAATGAACAGTTTTTAGGAGTAACAGGAAAAACAAAGTCCTGGCTAGATGTATGTGGCCAGTTCTGGCAGAGACACACAGGGACACATCTGGATTAGCCATCTCCTTTTGAGTTGCCATTTGTGTAATCTGTTTTAGACTTACTTAAAATGAGACGAACTGTGCTTTAGAAGTGCTTCCTTCCCCCATTTGTACATGCAGTCAGATAGACTCCAGGAAGGTTCTCTGTATTAATACTTACGGTAACCACAAGCTAACCTAACCCACATTGAGGAATAAAAGGAACAAAAATGCTCCTCTCCTGGCAAATCCAAAGCGCAAGAAAGAAGAGTGAGGATTTTACCCTTGGACTCTCTGGATGAACGGCATTCCAGACAAATGAACTTACGACCATTTTTCTTGGGCTAGGTGGGACCAGTACTGACCCCAGCATAAACCAGTGCTCACTGCTTCTGTTTTCAAAAGCTTTCAGAGATTCCCTGTGCACAATTAATATGAACAAATCAGGCTATGACCAATTATTTCTGTCCAGTTCTCTACGTGGGAACTCAAAGTTAAGAAAGTGCATCCACAGCACAAGCTAACCATCTGATCACACAAACAGGGCCTAAGGGTTAAGCTCTCCAACCCTGACACTGATTTTAGCAGTGATTTAGTAATTTTAGCCTGAGAGACCCAGACCAACTCATAAGTGTTACTAAAAGCCAAAGACTTAATGTGTAATTAATGCATTGCTCTTGCCATTGAAAATCCATAGTTATTCACTAGGTGTAACACAGGACTAACACACTTCACTTTCTATATTAATGCTACGACTTTCTGTATCACCAGCAAGTGGATCCAATTCCAGTCCTAGTTTTTATCAGGCTTTAGAAGTGAGCTGGTGCCTTCAGAAACTGCAGAATGGCTATAAGCACAAAACTCTGAATAGGAGTATAAATAGACTAGTGGAGAATCTGAACAAAAAATTCCATTGAGGAAATATTTTTTTTCTAACCGTGCTATGTAAATAACCCATGAAGAAGAAAAGCAACAGAAGTCATATGTTTTCATAAGCCATGTGGATAGCTTGCCCTTTTCTGAATGTATCTTTCAGTATACACCACACAGAGATATAGAAAATATGCAGAGAAATATATTTTCCCCAATAAGAATAATAAACAGCTATATTTTTTATGGAGACGTACACTAATGGTGCTTCTGCTACTGCTGCTAGACAGCTGCCTAATGCTTGTCTGCTACTAAGAACCAAAAACGCCTTGCAAACATCAACTTTCTGAGGATGAAAAAAAAAAAAGAAAAAATCTCTGGAAGAGAGTAATTTTAAAACGGAATCACCTGCATAGGAGTGAAGCTTGAAGAACAAAAGCTTTTATAACCACCTCTCCACCTATCTGGGCATTTGACTATTCTCTCATCACTGCAATTTATAGTGCCCTGTTTTGAAATTTTTTTTTACTAGGAAGCCCAGGCTCTGCTCTGGAAGTCCACATGCCACATGTGGGAACAACAATATTATGTAGTGACTGGAAATCAGTCCCTGTAGAAATGAAGGTGGAAAGGAGAAGATACACCAATGCTTCTATCACCCACTTAAAGATGAGGTTTCAGCATAAAAAACCATAATGACAGTAGGGAACAATATGAATTACATCGACAATATGGAATATACGCATATTATATACCTCTTTTTTTAAAGAGGAGACCAATAGTTCATGACAGAAAGTAAGTTTCAAATAATTAAAAAAGTCATGTTGACCAAATACTGATTATTAATACAGCACACATGTATGGCTTCCCATACAAGCCCAAAAGGATTACTTATCCATGTGGAAGCAATGGGCAGTAATTAATCCTTGCAGTATTCACAGCAAAACTTCCTCTGGGAATTTTTCATCACTCTTTCTTTAAAAGTAGTCACCGGCAAAAAAGGTTAGTATTTCCCCTTACACAAAAATTAGTCACAACCTTTTGGAAAACCTAACTACAGCAACACTGAAAAACTGAGTCCAGAGACATCTTCACTATCTATTTCTTCCCTACCAACTTTGCTATAGATACCATAACAGAGACAGATGCACAGTATCAAGAAAAGCAGCTCTGAGCGCTGCCGCTGCCAGACTATTGAGCCTCACAATGTACATAAAAAAGTGTTACCCCTGAGGCAAATAAACATAACAAACACAGTCCTCCAAGATATACTACACAGCATTGGAAGTTTTATGCTATATTTAAATTTTGTCCTCTTATTTTAATAAGGAAATACTGATACTGAAAGAGAAAATTACTCTTCCTGATAATTTAAAACAGGCTGTTGATTTTTGCAGTAGGACTGTTAAGTGTCCTTTTGAGGTTCACTAATCCACAGAGCCTTGTAGAGGCAGGATACATCTTTGGAGACGAAGGCCCAACGGAGCAGAAAGACACAGCTCTCACAGACACTGGAGAAGTTTGCATTCCATTGTCTGGGAGATGATGGCTTCTTTCACCTTAGCACTGAAACAAGAGACGCCAGGGTCTTGCACATTATGGAAATGTGTGGTTTTGCAAGGGAAGGTCCTAGGGAAGAATTCGGTACAGCCACCACCTCCTAATGAGACAGACAACCAAAGAAGGAATGATAACCTATGCTCCACAATTTATGGTTGAACACTTCCCAGATTAAAAAAAAAAAAAAAAAAAAAGAGAAAAACTAAAGTTGCTTTAAAAACATCTTTAGCACTTCTTTTCACTAGCATGCCAGGACACAAAACTAATTGTTGGAATCCCTCATCTTTAAAAAAGAAAATCTATCATGGTAGCTTTCACTTAATGATATACATTTTAGTTCGATGTTCAACTTCTTCCTTTTCCTTCTTCATTTCAGCTTTCTGAAACCATCTGTTTTCTGTTAGGATGAATTCTTAAAATCCTGTGAGCTGCTCATATGAAGTGAGTAAAACTTGGATTTTCTAAAAGAGGCAGAGATTTGCAATGTAAACAACCTATATGCAGCTTATATCTTCATTCAGGTTTATGGCAAGTGGGTGGATGCATTGCATAACTACACTTCAGGAGAGGTAATTAGGTACTGAAATATGCATTTGCTTGTGTAGTGAACCAAGTGCACTAACCCATACAAATATGCATATTTTTGTGCTTGTAACTGTGTTTCTATACCTTCTGAAAATGTGATCTCCTGTGAGAATGAATATTCAAGATTATAAGAGTCCACAAATCCCTTTCACCACTGTCCGTAACTTCTGAGCTTTTCTGTATCCAGTTACTGTTCTCCTCTTAGGAAAAAATATTTAGTGCAGTTAGCTAAAGTTGCTTCATGAACATTAAAAATGAACTATATCACAGCAAACTGTGCCTCATTTGCTTTCTTTCGGTATGTTATATAGCAAAGAAGCCAGCTGCAGCCCAGAGGCAGCCTAGCTGAGGCTACACAAGAGAAGCATGTGCTGTAATGCATCTGCCAAGATAACCTACAGGCAGGTTCCTGCCCCATCGCTGCACAGAGCACCGCACAGCCTCGTTAGCTCCAACTTGTTTAGACAGGGTTTCTGTTCCCATTGTGTTGGTTCTTCTTGATTGCAAATTAATGGAGATGGTCTGCAGGTTACAATATTAAGACAGCAAATTAATAAATGTTCAGATGCGGAGGCCAATGCCTATTACCTATCCAATGCATGGGATTGCCGTGGATTGGCAGTGGATCAGACATGGCTCCTGTGGCATCTAACTGTGGCTGCACAGCCCAGCCCCAGGCCAGTAAGGAACCCATTCACTCCCTTTAACAGCATCTTAAAAGTCTTGATCTATGCCTCAGTCCCCCCATCAGTGGGTTATGGACAATAATGCTGTCTAGCCCAAATGTAATGACAAGATCCACAGAAATGAGGTGAAAGATGATTGTATAACATTACCAAGTACTGCTTTATTCTTTTTTGAAGTAGATGGAGCATAGATCTTTTAAGCATTTAATCACGTATATGTCCTTTGCTCTGACATACTAGCCTAGTTCATCCTAAAGTTAGTGATGAAGAATATTTTTAGGTGCCTGAACCTCACTAAGAAATCATTTAAAGTCTTTTGCTTTTAAATACAGACAGCTACTTCTGTCTTCCTGAAAAGAGTGGATCACATTTGCAATATGGTTTGGCCCTGATCACCTTGGCTTAGAAGACCTCAGCAATGGTACTCAGATGTTCCAGGCAAAGGACAAGTTCATAACCATAACTGAACCACAACCTTATACAGGATATGTACATCTGATCTTGGTTTGGAGAAGAAAGAATACAAGAGGGATGGCTGCATTTTCAAAATTTGAATCAGCAGTTTACTACTCAGCCCTGGTGAGGCCACATGTGGAGTACTGTGTGCAGTTCTGGGCTCCACAGTACAAGAGAGACATGAAGCTCCTGGAGTGGGTCCAATAGAGAGCTACTAAGCTGGTCAAGGGTCTGGAGAAACTCTCTTACAACGAAAGGCTGAGTGGGCAGGGCCTGTTCAGCCTCAAAAAGAGGTGACTGAGAGGGGACCTCATTAATATGTATAAGTATCTAAAAAGTGGGTGTCAAGAGGATGGAGTCAGGCTCTGCTCGGTGGTGCCAAGCAATAGGACAAGAGGCAACGGCCAGAAACTGATGCACAGGAAGTTCCACCTAAATATGAGGAAGAAATTCTTTATTGTACAGATGACCATGCTCTGGAACAGGCTGTCCAGAGAGACTGTGGAGTTTCCCTCATTGGAGAGTCCAAGAATGATCTCACTGCAATCCTGTGCAATCTGCTCTGGGATGATCCTGCTTGAGCTTGGAGCTTGGACCAGATGACCCTCTATAGTCCCTTCCAATCTGACCAATTCTGTGATTCTGTGATTACATATTATCAAACGCATACATGGAAAAATGTCATGTGTTCTGTTTCATAAATGACGAGCCCAACCAAAGCTGACTCTGAGAACAGCTGTAAGCAGTAGCTCTGAGGGAATAACATCTTCTCTCTAGAAGAGAACCACAATCCTAAAAGGTGGTATAATCTTACGGGTTCTGGACTTGAATCCCATTTAGTTCTCCATTAAACACACAAAACCCAAACAACCACACAGTGTCTGAGTTATTAAAATGCCTGCGGTGTGATGTACCTTTGGAGACGTTCAAAAGGTTACGAGTCCAAGCACAAGTCAAAGCACTCCTTTTGCCAAATTAATTGGTCACCGTAAAAGCACTAAATTAGGTATGTACTTGAGTTTCAAAGAAAAAATTGGGGAGTTGTGCAGGGGGGACTGTTAATAAATCTGCCTGTTAATGAGGATATTCTATTACAAAATAATTTGTAAGTATATTAACCTGTAAAAGCAAATTGCTGATGGGTTAATGGGTTTAAAGACCTTGTTACAGAGAACCATTAAATACAAAAAAAGAGTACTCACAACAAGGAAAGGGTGAAAAGTATAGATTGGAAGTCAGGACTGCATTTTTTTCCATTACATCAACAGCATACATGATGATACAGAGAAAATAGTTTATGACAGCATTTACACTTTGTTCCCTGTTTTATATATTTTATTTTGAATCCTTTTCCCCCCTCTTCACATTCTGAAAAACAAAACAAAACAAACAAAACAAACAAACAAGACCTCCCTGAAAAACGCCTTCATTTTTTTCCTTTTCATCACATACAATCTTTTTCATGATTTTAGTTATAAATACACATCCTATCTCTTCCAGAACTTAATGGATGACTGGAAAATTAGTAGGACCATAACAGCAGAGGTTTGAGACTCAGCAACATGCAAAACAGATTTTTAACCACACTTCTGAATGTTACTTTCTTTAGAGGCACAATTAATTAGTTAATTCTACAAATTAGATTCTTACAAGTGGACCAAACACTCTCATTTAAACCATGCTTTGTATAACTGAGGTCTTTTTTCTGGGATATTCAAGAATTCTTGTAAGGCAATTTTTTGACCACAAATAGGTCAGTCAAGTCCCTAACAGATATTTGACAGGAGGTGAAGTGAGGATGGCTTAAGGACTGGAAATCTGAAAATGGCAAATACAGAGCAAGAATGCTAGAATACACACTTGAGTTTTGAGGTTACTTAAATAAAACTACTGACCCAGGAACCTTGGACCTGACAACTGAGGAGATTCTCAGGTAAAGCACAAACACTGTAAGGAAATAGATGAAGGACAACAAGCAGAAAGAAAGAGTCCAGTGGCATAGAGATGATACCAATGAATCAACTAGCACCGTTTTTAGGTCCTAACTCAAAGCTGAGACTTCTCTCCTTAATATTCCTCTCATAGACACAATATTCCTGGCATAGACACAAATGAACAGAGAACTTGAAGGCTGCTAAAGACACTGGCTGTGCAGGCACTTCTAGCGCATAAGTTTGTTATTGGCAGTATATATTACTCATGCCATTGCAAAGGCCACTTTTCCTGCAACGTTGTCCATACAGCTCTTCACATCTCTCTTGTACTTGGGTTTTAGCATCCTTGTTATATTTACTGAAGAAACACCCACAGTTTCTCTGAAGCAGGCCATTTGACCACAACTCTGCCTGCCAAGTGAAAACATTTCATTTTCTCTTTGTTGGTGTTTTGTGGAAACAGATAAAAACAAGTAACAGGCTCAATATAAAGTAAGAAGCCTCCAGTGTTAACACCAGAGTAACTTCAGCTACTTCAGTTCGACTGGCAGAAAACCATAATACTTAATATTGTCGTCTCTTTTTTTTTTTTTCCCTGGGGACACAGAGTCTTTTCCCAACCACGTACAGATAGTTGCACCAAAACTGAACATCCTCTGACCCTGTGCTATGTTCTGACTTCTCTGCAAGTGGAGAAGGGAGAGGAAGACATGCCATTCTTCGTGGCATGGTTCCAACACTAGAGCAGCTATCACCGATATATATTGAAAGGAAGAAGGTGAATCATTTCTTGCTATGAAAAGAACTGCTACTTTGCCATGAAATCCTTTGTTAGAACAAGTTTATTTAGTTTCCATCTTTTTTAAAAAGGAAAATGTTCTAAGCTAGTATCTTAAAATTTGCTTATGCAAATTCAAAGGAGACCTCTTGGACACACTTCATCATTTCAAAATATACACTTTACACCTAGGAAAATGTATCAAAGCCACAAATGCTTTGGTCAAGAAGTCTCACCCCTCTTGAATTGACTGATGATATCATATGTTCTAGGAATATTTTTATCATCTGGCATGTTGCTCGGCACCATATGGCACAGCACACTGACAAGAGAGAAAGGACTAGTTTTAAATATTATATATATATATATAGGTAGATAAAAATAAATGTTACACTTCTATAGAAGTACAAAGACACTATTGCCCATTTCTGTAATTCTTATTACAGTAGGGGCTCATTGTGGAAGGTATGTTTTTTGTTCTCACACTGAAATACAGAAGAACTACAGAAGCAAATGTAGAATAGTTTCAAAAAAGGAAATGTAACCCCTCAAAGAGAGCTTGAACTGAATGCAACACTTATTTTCTCACTTTATAATGCTTCTTATTCCAAGACTTGTTAGTATTGTAATAATGACATATTAACCCTTTCTCGTGGAATTAATTTCATG
This sequence comes from Pseudotriccus pelzelni, assembly GCA_035584735.1. NCBI lineage: Eukaryota > Metazoa > Chordata > Aves > Passeriformes > Tyrannidae > Pseudotriccus > Pseudotriccus pelzelni. Next base: position 115,912,365 of record JAWMRA010000078.1, read on the forward strand.
CAGTTAATTCAGATAGACAGGTTTTACAGTCAGTTATGATTTTTATATAGAGCAATAGCTCCAGTTCTGTCAGTACTGGAGGGGATGAAGTCTGCTGGTTTTTCCGAGAAAACTTTTTAAAGGGAAGCTCATGTCATTTGGCATTAACAGACATATATATATATTATCTCTCAATTTTTCATCATTATTTGAGGTAAAATGACATTATGAATTGTACAAAATACTGTACTGAATATTTGTTTAGGTAGAAATAATAATTTTTTCTATTTGGCAAAGGAAACATGAACTTTTGGGGATTTTTTAATGATGTTACTAACAGGATAAACTAGAACAATTAGCCCAGAAAATTGTTCACTGTATTATTGAAATTCCTCTTTTCTTTTCCTCCATGATATCTTATTGATAATTCTTTGCTAAAACTCAAATACAACAAGATCTCATCTTCTCCCCTGACATGAAGATAACCCAGAATGTGAAAATGTGTCTAGAGAAACAGAAGGTTTAAACATATTCTATACGAATATAAAAGCAACCCAATCATCTCCCCCATAGTAATCTTCTGCCACAAATTTTTCCTGCATAATTCACCATTTTAAGAACAGGATACTAAACTAAATACAAATCTTCTCAAGCCTTTGAGAACATCTTCCTGTCTGTTCCCTGTGTCTTCATCACACAAACACTTGTCTATTTTAGGGCTTTTCCAAAGCACTCTCAGAAAACTCAAACCTCTAGAAGTCTGACCCAATGACTGTTTATCTTCCTCCAATCTCCAGATCTTCCACCTTCTCCCAAGCCCACTCACAAAAGTCTACCCCACCCTCACAGATACTTGTGCATATGAGACAGTAGTCTACAACTTTGCTGTTGTTCAAATCTTTACTAACCCACTCATGCCCACAAAGAACTGGTCCATCACAAGCTGTACTGCACTCTCCTCCTGCCTTCCTGTCCTGGCACTGACATGCTCCCCATTCTTCTACCCAGTCTCATCATTCTCAGCAGGAAGAATTTTTCCCAGTTCCAGCATTTGGAAACAGTCTTTCATTCTCTTCCTCACCAAAACTCCAAGTCATTTAAGATCTTAAATGAAATCAGAATCATTCCTGCATCAAAGCACGGGGGGTGGAGGCTCATGGCTGTGTATAGTTTGCAGATTCTGTGGCCCAACAAAGCCATGTTACTGCCCAGTTTCATTGCAGTTTCACAGTTACAGCTCTGCACTTGACTGGTTTGGGGATGAGGGGTGATAAGAAACAGCATCATTAGTAAAGCTCTTCTCACACTATGAGGGATGCTCATCCTCATGCACCTATCCAGTACATGAAATAAAATTATTCTCCTCTTTAGGTGCCAGGCAGACAGTAAGAAAACACAATTAGAGTTTTCACCTCTTATCATTACTAGAGATACCCTGTTCAAGACAAAGTAATTATGCAGACATACATAGATGAAATAAATCACTGGGCTGGAAGCTGGTATTGCAATAATCAGTAACCATGCCCTGGATTATGTCCAGCACAGACAGTTCCAAAGTCAACAGCTTTAAAGAACACAGTTTCCAAATGTTACAGGAAAGCTGTAACTCCAGAGGGCAAAATGAGAAAGAGAAAATGTGAATGAAACTTAAAAGTCTTCAAGAAGACTTATTAATCAAATACCAAAGGCTGAAAAACTACAATTTGGGTCAGTAAAGAACTGAAAACAACATTTATTAATTAAAAGTAAGCACAGAAAAGGGATATACTATGGGTGTAATGAAAAATACATAGTCTTATCTAAAGATTATACTATCCACATTTTACTTCTAATGGGCATTACCTTTTAGATGTAATAATCCTCTGTAACAACATCTCTCAACTCCTGAGTCACTTACTTTGTTACAATTGAGTAAAGGCACTTGGAAGAGGGAAGAGAATCTAACACCAAACAGGTAAATGAAGAAGCTTGCAAAAACTCTGATAAATGAAAAAATTGAGCCTTAGCAGGCTTTCATCTTAGAGAAACACATAGCAACCACCAGTGACAAGGAAACAAATAGGGTTATAAATATGGTATTTTAAACACAAGGATGAACAACAAAAGGAACTGGCTGCCGGGAAAGCTACAGGGATGGTCTGGAAGATATATACTCTCCAAAGACATGTTGGTATTGCACCACCAAGTGAAATGCTAAAGCTCACTTTGAGCAAAGGGTCAGAGTACATGCTCTCCCAGACTCTTAGATTTCAAGAGATTTCCCATATAATCAAAGGGATGATAAAATCAAACAGCTCATGCTTAGAACAGGCCTAAGGATGATGAGGCAGCACAGAAACATCATCTCAAAAACAGTAATGCAGAAACAACAGCACTTTATCTACCATTCAATCCTCTATCTACCATTAATTCTTAAATTAATTCACCTCCAGTCCCTCTCCCTGCCACCATTTGTTCAGTTCTTCCTCACTATGGCTCATAAATCCCATGTGGCTGGATACTACTGGCATTTGGTTATATTCTCAAGCCTTTGAGAACATCTTTCTATCCATTCCATGTGTCTTTGCAGACATATGTGGCTAATAAATCCTATTATCTTTACAATATTTGCTCCTGATCACTTTTTCACCCAAAACCAGGGATCTCTGAGTCCCTGTGGTTTAGTTAAGAAAGGAGGTTTCACGAGCAGTGACAATGCTGAAGTCTCTGCACAGGCTCTAGCCACCACACAGACCTTGTATTAAAGGACACCAATCATTTCAATATATAGTTTAGTAACACAGTATCAATCCCAAATTAAAGTCTCCAGTGTGCATTTACAGAACAGTGGAAAAGAAGCCAAGTTATCTACAAAATTGTCTTAACTTCAGCATTTACGGAAGGAAGGATTTGATACATAGCAACTATACCTCAGCAGGCTTGAAAATCTAGCCTCTAAGGATCATGTTTTCTATAAGGGCCTCACTAAAATAAAAATTAGAATTCTCTACTGAGTGCTTTTTCTTAAACACTTTTTGTAAATATTAGCATCCAGAAGTAATATCCAGAATAAAATCTCACCTCCACTTCTAGAGTATTTGTAAAGCTACTAATATATATTTTTACTATGACAGGACAATTTTATCCATCTTTGGGAAGACCTTAGTCTAGACACAGTTTATCAAACCAGTCAGTGCGTGAGAAACCTGTGCTCTAATTTTTATAACTTACCTTACTATGCAACTGGGTAATGCTGGTGTGCAAATGGTTACACCCTCTCTCATTTAGTTTCTAAAGTGGTTGAGGAAGGCTAACGAGCTGCAGTTGTACAGGAAAATATGGTGAGATTGCTTCATTCAGTATTATGGGTGCTCAAACTTCAGCTTTGTTTCAGACCAGAAACTTTTGTGCATCCAATACAGCCAAGTGCCAGTAATATCCAGGCTGAACAGGAAGAACTGAGCCCACCAGAGACCAAATCCATGAGAAGTGGAGATACATCAACTCCCCGCAGTGACCAGCAATGCAGATGGTCAGGATTTCAACGACAAATGACAGGATTTCTCCTGTTAAAATCACTGTCGAAACCTCATGTTGATAGATAACGTGAACACCATCAGGCTCAAAAATTTTATTTATAAATGCTATGTAAAAAAATTACATGAAAAACTGAATAAAAAGTTTTCAGTGGATTTAAGCGGCTGTTCAAGTGAGCCGTTCGCTGAAATGAAGGACAGATGCATGGTAGCTAAAACTCCGTGAAATACTCTGCAAATCTGTGGGTATATATTAGCAACAGAATAAAACACTCCCCTCCAACTTCTGACAAAACTGAAAACATGGAAATAAAGATGTTAGTTAAACAACCCCCTTCTGGAAGAATGCTAATTAACTTTTATAGGTTACATTTTCTTGATATACCGAAATCAAAATGACACAGCCATTTGTTTTCCCTGGCAAAGTCATGCACATCACTGATTATTCAGGTTTTGAAAACTGTGTATAATACATACTACCACCTACACAACAGCACAACGCTGACATTTCAGCACAGAACATGTTGAAGCAGTATTTCTGTACTGGAAAAAAAGAACAACTAACAAAGACATTTCCTAGAAGGTATCCATCGAAGAGAAGAGAATAATGTATAAAACATGGGCCTTTTCTTGAGAGCCTGAGGTTACAGATGCCTTTTTCACCACATCATGTTTCCAACATAACAAATCTGGCAGAAGCACCAGGTTGAAAAAACGGAAAGCAATTTTGATTTTGATTTTGTGGAGCAAAAAAGACTTATCAACTTCTTGCAGTAATTTTTGTGAGGCACAGTACAGTTAAGGGAAATACAAACAAGTTGCCTGAAGGTCTTTGTTCCATATTCTTTCTTATATAAAAAATGTATTAATTATTGCAGTCATCACTTTTAATAAGCCAAGATAAAATGACTGTATTCTTAATACTATATCAATTATCTTCTATTTCTCCTGCTTATGAAAGAGCTTTTACTTTTCATCCCTAAGAAAATCCAAGTGATCCTATATTGTACATGAGTTCCACCTTAATAAATTTCTACTCACTCAGAAAAAAATTAACAAAACTTCCTTGTATAACAGGATGCTCCCTGATGAACAAGGGAAGCACTCTCTGTTCTGCAGGAGCCAGATACACTGGGCATCATCCTAATCCCTGCTGTAAATGGGAAAGTTCAATGAAGTCCATCAGTCCAAGAACGGTGCAAAGGACATAAAAACCAGGCTGGATCCTCACAGCATCCCTGGTCCTAGAACAAGGGTGAGGAACTAGCTAGGCTTTCTAGGGAGAGGTGGTTGTATGGTGCTGTCAAACACAATGCTGAGAAACACAGCAGATGACACAAAGTGGGGAATCCCAAGTGTGGACTAACTGCCCACTAAACTCTTGACTAATCAGCCTGTAAAAGCAGGTTAAAGTTTCTGACAACACCATAGGACTGTGCAATATTAAACTCAATTTTGCCATGAAATTTAGTGGTGAACACTCAGCATTATAATTTCGGTGGTCTTGTTTAAGTGATTTGACTCCCAGTGTGGCACCATCACTGCAGTAACAAAGTGAAGATGACCTTCTAGTACGAAGAATCAGCACACTCAACCACAGACGACGTGATTTAGAGATCATCAATACAGCACACACACTGTGGGATTCCAGCACTGCCAAAGCTGCAACACCACAGTCGTGCTGGGGAGTCAAAGCACAAATCTAAAACAAGCCAAAGACTGGTGACAGTTTAGTTCCCCTAATATGCTTTGTTATTTAAATAAAAAAAAAAAAAAAAGAAAAAAAGGGAAAACGCAAGCTCAGATCAGATGTGAACTCTGAAAATATATTCATTTCAACACATTAATAAGAAACAAACTCATTTTAAAGGAGTTGGACTGTGCTTCCAGTTTCACACGAAGATCTGTAAGTGTCTGAACTGATAACAAATGGTAATTGACACTGAAGAAAATGACAACCAATCAAAATCAGTTTTAAGGGAAAACAAGACCTTTTTCTTTTAGAAGTTATTGTCATAAAGCTGTAGGCTGACAAGACCTGTGTATTGATATTACGTAAAAGATAAATATCATGAAATATTTATCAATATTTTTGACACAAGACAGTACAGGTAAATGAATATAAAGCTTAGATCAAAATAAGGACCTAAAATAGTATCTTCAGGAGTTAAACCAGAGTTAAAGGAAAATCAGTTATTTACAAGCATCCATAATGTCTCAGTTGTGGTTAATTAGCATGCTAAGACTATAGGAATGTTTGAGTCTGGTAGTAATCAAAGGATAGTTGGAGTTTTCAGTCTACCATTCTCTTCTTATAAGCTCTCTTTGTTTCAAAAAGTTTTACCACCTATTATATCCCAACTAAACTACCCACCCTACACCTTTCTCATCGTACACCTGGAGTTACCTTCCCATTTACTTACAGTCCTCATTAACTTAGGAAGAACTTCCTAAGAAAGGAATGATTTTAAAGTTGAAGCAGAAGCTGTCAGTTCAGGGTTGAGCATCGGGATTATGAGAAGTGATACTCCTGATGCTAAGGAAAACCAGAGCAGACGACTTAGACTCTTCATGATTGCAATGTCATAAATATGATTACTGATGCGGCAAACGTCCTTTCTTTTGAAAACAGAATTAATTAAAGTCAGTGTGGCTCTGTCTGCAGGGTAGGATAAAGACAGCTTCCCAAACACTGACTGGATCCTGTCACTCACCTTGAGACTATGCTGGGATTCCCCCCACCCTACCTTCCTTCTCCCCCCACAGCTAGTTTCTGTGGAAAGAAATGCACTGAAACACAAGGAGACTTCACAATAGAAAAGAACCATTATTTTTACCACCCATATACTTTTGTTCCTACTAGAAGGAACTATCTTGTACGAAAGTGACCAGAAGAAATTCTTAAAAATTCAGTGGTAACAAACTGTGCAGCTGAAAGCTACATGAAGAGCTTCTTGTGGGAAGCTCTCGCAAACTCAGGATGGATTTTGTTAAAGAAGTTCTTTCAGTTTCTGGATGCTCAGAACAAACAAAAAATACTACAGTGTCAGAAAATCTTCATGGCTCAAAAGTGACTTTGCAACACTTAGCAACCGTGTTATTAATTTCGTGACAGCGATTAGAGAAAATTCACCTACAATGGGGTCCCCAGCTGGAAAACAGGTTTTGCATCTTATTGCTTACAGTTGAAAAAAGGCTCTAAAGGCTTCAGCCTTCTCAACCACTGAAACAGAGTACTTTTGTTCTGTGTAAGGCAACAGAATTACACCTCCCCGTACTTTTCATGAAAGGAGAATAAGTTTCAGACTGCTTTTAAAAGGTTAGTATCCCACTGGGAAACACCAGATCAGACTCGTTAGCGAATGCGGTTCCACAAGTGTGCCAGCTTATAGAAAGAAAAATAAGGGGTGGGTTTAGCAGAAGACAGCAAGTTTGCCAACTGTCTGGCCACAGGCAGCTGCTAGCATTACAGGCCCAGGAAGGAGTTTGAGAGACAAGTTACTGCTTCACAGTTTTAGGAATGAGAGAAAAGGTTGCCTTGTGATCAGGGCCATGTGGCCATTATACTTCCACACAATCCATCAGTTCAAACATATGTAGTATTGCATATAAAAGGAAACCTAAAACCAGCTCCAGCCCTGTAAACTGTCATCCAGCATGGCTGTGCAGATGGAAGTAAAAGTGTTATTTTTAAGTAACCTCAGTTACCAACAAGAAGTGGTCTCATTCTCTATGAATTTTGAAATTCTGTTCAAAGTAAAAAATTAGAACCACATTTCCCCCCCGGAACTGGTAGCACTAAGGAGAGGAAATACTACTGTATATTCTGTATCATACCATCAAACCAGAAATTCCCATTTAACTCAGCATGAAAGTGCTGATCTGTCCACTTAGAAACTTAAGTCCCCTTAGAACCAGAAGTGATTCAAAGGCTTAAAAAGAGCCATCACTTCAGCAATTCAGTGAATCAGAACACATGGGAACTTCTATGAACCCCAACTAAACTTGCAAGTATTATCCTCTACATGATGAATCACCATGTAAGGACAGAAAGGTGGTGAAGATGAGGTCCTGCAAAGAAGTCATGCATGGTCAGGCTGCATGTCTTTAGCATCAAGATTTCCACTCCTTCCTGTATGGCCTGGTTTGCCCTAATGTCAGTAAATTCCATGTAAGCAAACATGTCTTTAAGACACACTAAGCTGGTTCCTCAAACAGAAAGAGCTATGATGGCAATCTCCTCTACCCCCAAGTACTGCTGCCACTGCCAGGGGGCTTCTGCAGGCACAGCTGAGGTGGAGAGGGACAAATCACAAGTCTGCCTAATGCAGTCAGGTTGGCAAAATTTTGTTGGTGTTTAAAATGTCCCTGAGAAATCCAGTGTCTGCAGTTCTCCCAAAAGCACCCTTACCGATTGGGTATTTTCATCCTGCAAAGTAAAAATGCAAATCTCCCTCTGTAACAAAATCCAAAGCTGTTTTAAGGTAGAAACAGGACCACAAACCAAAGCACTGTTCCCTTTTCAAAAGCAGCTGGATTTGCTGTGATTTTGAACAGATTTTCTTACTGCAATAGTATTTCAGTTGTTACTGATGCACTATGAACCACAAAAATGCTAAATCTACACTTACAGACAAGATTATTTCATTTGCCTGTATGATAAAGCTGCAGCTACCACTGAAGCTGTATGCTGTGAGCAAATATATAAAATAAAAAAAATCCTAGGCTTGCTGAAATCTGTGGAAAATCTCAAATGTCTACAGTAAAGCCAAAAAGTCATGCTGAACACTGAAATAATACAAAGTCTGATAAGGGTCTGTTATCACTTGTTAACTGCTTTGACATGAGATTAGGAGAATTACAGGTCTAAAGGTTAGAAAATACCAGCTGTAGTAGATATTTTATAAGGAACAAGATAAGCACAGAAAAAAAAACCAAAAGGGACTTGAAATAAAGAAAGAAAATGCTAGACTGAATGACAGAGAAACTGCTTGAAAAAATCAAGGAAGACTTAAATGCACTAATTTTTTACCCTGTCTAAAACTGTTGAAAATCAGTTTGATCAGCCAGTCAAGAAGATTACGCTGATGTCAAGGCAATGACAGAATTATATAAATGAAGAGAATAGTGATGGCTCCAATTCCTTCTCTGGGTGAAGGAAGGAGTCTTGCAGAAGGCAGGTGTGGCAGGAAAGGCAAGAAGCTTTCAAGTTACTCTCCACCAAGCCGAAGATAAGAAAGGTCTACATTGTAGCTCAAGAGCAAAGCTTCAAGTTAGACAAAAAAAAAAAATCCAAACACACCTTAACACAAACCCAGCGAAGTCTGTAAACATCAATAATTACAAATGTAATGGTTCAGGAAATTCCATTAAGATTCAATGTAAATTTTCTTGAAAAGCCAGAGCACAGGTCTACCCAGGGCTCACGGAGGCTGTCTCCTCCTAACTAACAGCTGCCATCTCATTTCTAAGGCTTGAAATTCATTCAATCATATTTTCTCAGGAACGTCACAAAACCTTATACCATCCTCCTGCTGAAAATAATTATATGATGCTGGGAAAGGTGAGTGCTTAGGTTGATGATAAGTATAGTGAACAAGACTTGGGGCAGAAGATGGATACAAATGGGTATTTGGGGGAGCATGAGCCATTGTGAAGGGTAAGTGTTGAAGCCCCTATCCTTTAGGACTGTAGAAGTGACAGGGGCCTCACATGAACTGAGCTGTTATGGAAGAAATGACGCAAGTATGAACTGGGACGGTAAGAGACCAGCCACAGCCATAGGACAGGGCAGGAGACTGGATGAAATTTCTCTTCCTGATGGTTGTTGACCACCTTAATTTCATTCTTTTGTTCCCCCTATTGCTGACTGGAGATGCACTCCATCAAAACCTGCTTTTAGGTTTCACTCCATCAAATGAGAAATCCCACACAAGGAGAGCAGAGGGGAAATAAAGGACAATTAAAAGCACTGGACGTTAAGGAGTCACTCATGTTTGTGGACAGGTATGTTAAGGATCCATGAGGAATTGCCAGGTGACTTCCCAACAAAAGCGCTTCATTTTTTTGTTGTCATTTTGTCTACAGAAAATCCCTTTACAGGTTCCAGTGTGATAAAAGCAATTAGCAAAACCCACTCAAACGAAAAAAAAGGGTCTCATTAGCCCAGCTTACCTGCTGAGCATAGCAATGGGAATTTATGAGGGCAGTTACTATACAGCACAGTGAATTTTGTGAACAGTGAAAAAGCAAAAAAAAGCACTCTAATATCTAGCAGAAAAAATGGATGATACAAAACATAAAGCCTGCTGAAAAAGCGAGGAATGATAAATACAGACTTTATCCTTTCGTGACATAAATCTAGTGCTAAGCACCAGCCAAACTCTACAGTCAGGTTGTAACGATTATCAACAGATTGCAATAGGGCCTAAGGACCTTACCTGTATGACAGAATCTAACTGTGCTTGTTGCTTTCCATATACAGAGCAGTTTTGAGAAATTTAGCAGGTGAAGTCGTATTTATTGAGGCTGCTTTGACCAGCCCAACCTCGGAAAATGAAGAGGTGTCTACTGGAACAGACTGCCCAAGGAAGTTGTGGACAACACTTCCACCCCTGAAGTGTTCAAGGCCAGGTTGGAAGAGGTCTTGAGGAATGTGGTCTAGTGAAAGATGTCCCTGCCTATGGCACAGGCGTTGGACCTAGATGATCTTTAAGGCCCCTTCCAACCCAAATCATTCTATGATTCTACGTTATTCCATACTGTCTTGACAGTAAAATTCATACTTTGGCAGGCAATTAACCAATCTATCCCTTCCACAATCTTGAGAAATTAACTGACTGACACGAGCAGGACAGACTTTCCCGTATCTTGCTGCCTTTAAGGACATGATTTGATATTAGCCACAAAAAGTAAAAGGAAGCATCTGTTACAGAGGGGTGGAATCTCTAGCTGTAACTGATCAATGCACCTGGGACTAAATAGGATACCAGCAATACAAATGGCCACAGGTGGCAACAGCAGGGATTTTGTCACCCGCAGCCTGGGTCCTGCCCATTGAAAAAAAGCTATGGGGAGGTGACAATGTCCTGCACACGTGGGAATTTTCGGGCAGCCTTCACTTTGGAAGCCACCATCATCATAGCACACAAGGCAATTTCCATCTTCAGTCATCTCCAACACTGCAGTCATTCCCTGAGAACTGAGAACTGAGCCCCACTCTTCAATGCAACAACCAAGGGATCAAAACCATATATCTGTTGGACATTTCTAACACCACCAATTACCTACAAAGTTACAACTATATGCACACTGGAGGGTTTCTTTAGAGGATCTGATGACAGAAACTGACATTCCAAATCAGCACATTACACTTGTGCTGAAAACAATTACAAGAAAAATCTTTCTGGGCTTTCATTTTGATGAAACAAAAATGTATCACTGCAGTTGAAGTAGCTTCATTCCTCATATTTCTACTGTATGCAGTGCATTTGAGACTCTGGAACTGCTGCAAGACAATTTAGAGGCATGAGATCACACATATGCCTGACTCCTAAACAGTGGTCTCAGAGGTATTATTAATAACAAGATATGATGAAATAGTGTGCAAAACAAAATGAGAATTTATTTTTTTTTAACGTCCAAGAAAAAAAATGAAGCATTGGTTCATCTACTCCCATCTGAATTATCTCTGATTTTCATAGTCTTGGTTAAAAAAATTGGTTGATCTTACCAAAATAATCAAGCAATGTTCAAAAGGACATAGGCATCCACTAATGAGACTAAATCCACTCCCCTTTCTGAAACTGAAAACCGGGTAGTAAGAACAACCTACTGGATTAGCACTAGACTATTCATCCCTCAAGGGGAAAAATAAACCAAAGGCAGGACACTTGCCATGCACGATTTTAAGCACAACTCTGTTCAAGCACCTTTTAATGTAACTAATGCAGGAGACACTGCAATGGCCTAAACTATACGTGAGGTAAGACTGGATAGGTCACAACAACAGTGTTTTATTAGACATTTGTTCCCGAGAAAGAAACACAAAGGTTTTGTTCTGCAGAGGAGATCATGAAGCCAGGAAATCTGAACTTTCTTTTGAGCCCAACATATCTCAGCATTGTCTTATTTTAGCTTCTTACCACTGAACAGCCACAGCCTGCACAGTTTTATTTTAAAGTCTTCATAACAACAGGTTTTTAAGGCTCTAAATTTATTATAGCTGATGTGGTTCTATCTGAGGAAGTCCAAAGGTTATGGAAAAAATCCTTTCACTCATAATGTGGTAATACCAAGTAGGACCTACCAGTGTTTTCACTACATAAGATGCAAGAAACTAAACAGCTTATAGATGAAAAAATAATTCTGACTCATTCACATATGCAAGATTTCTTTGAAACTTAATTATCATTCTTGTATCTTAAAACAGCAATGCCAAAACTTGAGCTGTCTATTCATCCACAAAACCAGACACTGCGCAAGCAGCTGTTTCCCAAGCCACTGAACACTGACATACAGGGGAAACCTCTCCAGTCCTGCTGTGAACAATTCTGTGTCGCTCCTTAATGCGACAGATAATTTAACCTGGCTTTAAAGGATATTACATGCAAGCTGCTAGTACACAAACTTCAAGTTTCCCTCATCTGGTCCTCTGAAGGAGCCCAGGCTCTGAACTCGGCTTATTGCACTTGTTCCAGGGCCTGGAAATGAACCTTCATCAGTCAGGTATGCTCTGATGGCAACTGTTCCTGAAAGGCCTAAATATCTTTTGTGCAGTGCACTATAAGCACAACTTTGTAATCAGATACACACACCTAAGTCCTACTGCTGTTGAATCAGAATCTTTCAGGCATGTATTTAAGGTTAAAAAGAGTACCACATACCAGCCTGTCCTCCCAGTACTTTCATTTTCCCTCCCAAATATCAATTCAGTCGGTTCATCATATTTTACAACTGGTTCTTGGATGACTCCTGAACTGAGAGACATTTTCACTTCTCATACAGCTACACAGCTGCTACTTTTTAAACAGGAATCGCAGAGGAACATTGCAGCACGGCTCTGGCAACACGCCTCACCCCCAGCTGTAGGTCTTAGAAATTTGCTATTTAAGCAAAACAGTTACCATGCTGAAAACTAACCTAGTCATCTTGAAATCTTTTAAAAATGTGGAAAAAAAATGCCATCCAACAGAATAACAGAAGTTTTTGAAAGGAATATGGAAGAAACACATCACGCACTGGAAACATTTTACAAATACTGGTACCCACCGAAACAAAAGTAAATCTTCCAGGGAGGTTTTTTCAGTCTTACTGAAGTATAAGTCAGCTGAGTAAATATCACAGATCAACTCCTGAACAACTGAAGGAAAAAATTATGCCTTGTCATCAATCCACTGTTTGAGATGTTTTCAGAGAAGCTTCCCAAATGCAACTACCAAAGCTTCTCATGCTGAAAAACCAGCTGGAGAGAATCAGCATGGCTATGATCTACCGCACACCAGAAGCTCTGAAGAGGAGCTATTGTAACCTAAAAACCCATGCCAGCACTGAAGAGGAAAACATGGAGCAGTATTTTCCAGCTAGGGAAACGATGACCGAACACTACTGTGGCATCAGGTGAATGGACCAGCAGTGGAAGTCACTCAAATTCTCTCTGAGAAGATACTAGCAATTGCCTTTCCTTCAGTAAGCATCCTTCTTTGGTTAAGCAGATTAAATGAGAGTTTCTAAAAATAGGTTGGTTTTCCTTGGGGCCCTATTATAGAGACCATCTCTCTAAAGCCTTCAGAGACCACAGAATTACACAGTGACAAAGGGACAGATCCACCCTTCTGCTGGCATACATACAAAGGGAAAGCAAGAGTACAAACAGACTGAAATACAGACTTCTCAGAAACTTAATTTTAATCACCAGTTCTTCGTAAGTTCTGTCTACTGTGCTTGAACAGCAGTAGTTCCTGCTGTTAAGGAATATATGGGTTTGTTTTGTTTTTTTTTTTAACAGAAACAGAGCTGCTAGAGCTAATAATTGCAAAACCTCCATTCTCACACAGTGCTGAAATGACATAATTTTTTTCTAAATACTATATCACTTTTAAGAGTAATGAAAACGCATCAATTTTCTATGATCATTTTTTCAACATATCATTCAAAAATTTCTAATTTTGTTCAATCTTTTTAGGCAAGGCAAGTGACATAAGAGTTTGTAATGACCATGTGGGAGAAATCTGCCAAGTATCTTATGAAAGAAAGGCAATGGGATAAGGAAAGTGCAGGTGATTAAACAGTTTGCTGATTTTTCTGGGAATCCACAATAAAGCAGACAGACAACCACACTCTGCAGGGCTGCTGCACTCTGCCTTAGACATCAGAAGCAGATTGACTCTTACAGATAAGACCTCAATGAGTGCAGAGGAAGGCTTGTCAGCAAAGAAAATTAATAGCTCGTGACAAACATGCACAGGCTCTCTGATAGGTCCCTGGGATGCCATGGGCCAGGAAGAAGACACTTCTTCAACCTCCCACTATGGAAATGAGCCTAAAAAATGCCATGTTGCAGTCCAGGTTTTCACGGTTGTGTCAGAAAGGCACAGCTGGGTGGTGGAGAGGATACTCCTTTAACACCCCATTTTCGCTTCACTTTGCTCGTCTGTTCTTTCTTCACGTGCCTCCACAGGGCTTGAGCAGGCTACCCGGTCAGGACTCCATGCATACTCTCCAAAATCAACAGAGACACATCCGCTGCTGCATTCAGCTAGAACCTCCTACCACTAGGCCTACAGTATGAGAGAGCACTATTTTTTCAAGAACACTGGAATATTGCTTAGGAACTACAAGATTAAATCACGAGAAGCACAACCATAGCATTTTTCTGCTGATTTGAATTACGAATAGAAAGTACGAGCAGTTAAGAGGAAACAAGATATGTTCTATACAAGAGCCAAGATTTTTTTTTTCCTGACATGTGCCAAACAAGGAGAAGAAACAGAAGAAGCTGGCACCATTAAAAACAGTTTGTGGAGAAAGGGACTGAATATCTACAGCCAAGCTCCATGTGGTTTGTAAAGAGGAAACTTTTGTTTTATGGGACTCTCAGTCAGCCAAAATTCTCCCAGACGGCATGCAAATGGATATTAGCCTAAAAACCTACACGCTTCTTGTAGAAGGATCAGTAAACGGTGGGGAAAGAAAAAGAACACTACTGAAGTTTTAAATCAGAATTCAAAATCTGCCTCATGGTTGAAAAAGTTAGTTTACCAGACAGCTATAATGTCATACATATATGGTAAGTGTCTTGGAAAGGAAAGGCAGCAAGTTAAAGCACAAAACTAGAAGTCAGGAAAATGTGTTCCAAGCCTGGCTCCACTACCAAGGAGATCTGTAAAACTTGGATAAAAGAGAAAAAGACTGCCAACTTAACAGAGATTTTCCTTAACTTCATATAGTGTATTAACATTGCACTTATGCTGTTTCTTTTAGCTTCTGTATTTCCCCTACTCCCTGGCATTACAATGCACTAAGTTAAATAGGTAACTAGATGGAGTACTGAGAACAGTTATCTTACTTTACTAAAACAAGCCCGGACCAAATTCTTAATCAAAACACTTGACTTCAAAAACAAAACAAAACACCAAAAAAACAAACAAAAAACCCAAGCCAACCAACCAAACAACAAAAACAAAAACCAAACCAAACAAAAACAAACACACAAACAATTTTTTTGGGACCATAATTCATATAACTGAGCAAAACACTAAAGTGGCTGACACGATTCAACAAGCCTAGCTGAGTATTACACAAATACAGCACCTACAGCTTATAATTCAGCATATAGGAGAAAGGAAATGGACAGGCAACAGCTCCTTAGCACATGCTGAGTGGCTATACCAGGGAAGAATTTTTTTCAGCTTCTCTGACAACTCTATGAGTGACCAGCGAAGCATTTGTCTGCATTAGCAGTAAATCAAGAGACCACACTGACCTCCAGTTTACAGCAGTGGAACTGAGGGGGAGTTCACAAGCAAGACTGCAAGCCTGGGACTCATCCAAGTCCCTGCATCCCACTTGCTGGAGGAGCTAAGGCCCAGACAGATTTGTGGGTCAGGACTCCAATCAGTCACCTGATGATGCAGTTCTCTAGTTACATCACCAATGATTAAAACACATCACGTGGAAAATTTCGCCATCATGCTTAAAGGAGAAATAATTAATATCTTGTGTAAGAGGATAACAGGCTTAGGATTTGCCCCTTTGTGTCTTCCTTCACACCAACCTTTACATGTAATGTTTCTGCTCAGATTTGTCAACCAGTGCGCTTTCCTCCTCTAAATACAGTGGGAAGCATGAATATAATTTTTGAAGCACTCTGTATTTCCCTGGGTTGTCCTCATTCATACCTCTAAGACCATCAGCTTGGAGAAGGAGCAGAAGGGTTAAGCATTCAGAACTTTCCGTAAGCTCTGTACATTCCTATACAGTGCTCTAGGTAGACACTCCATGCTTCATGTTGCACTAGAATAATAAAAAGAGCTGAAAGCAAATTCCTTTAGCTCTCACCCTTTAATTTTATTTGCTCCAAATACTAAAGAACAAAAGTAAGCAAAATCAAGTATTCCACGAGAAAAAAAATATTACAGGCCTTTTCCAAAAAAACACCATAAAAGTAAAAACTATTGTATTATAGTGAGAAACCTGAAGGTAGCAGTTCTTATTGCCACTAAAAATACCTCCACCCCACACACACATACATTTGCCATGATGGCATCTACTGATGGGTTCTGGATACTAAACAAGACCAGACCAGGTACAAACTATAAAGCCGAACAACCCCAACAAAGTAGGTCATGAAAACTGGGAGGGAAGGGAAGCTGTTGCTAGGTGGCAGTGTACCTTAAGCAAAGAATACTGTAAATCATAGATTATTGGGAAAGTTCATTATCTGCTAAAAGAGGTCTCATCTTCAGTGTCATCTTCAAAGCTCCGGTAGGAAGCAGAACCCAAAATGTACATGATACCCAGGCTACATATCAGAAGGATGAGAAGCATCACTGAAAACATAAAAATAAAAACCTCTCTTGAGACACACTACTGTGCAAGACCCATGACATAACAGCTCTCCAGGTCTATTAGTGCCATAATACAAACCAAAAGCCAGAGAAGGAAGTCTTGTACACCTTGAGAAGGTTATGATTTTGTTTACTTCATTTTATTCTACCTTCACTTAAGCTCTGACCAGAAGAAGCAAGCAAAGAAATAAGCTTCCACCACATCTTGGCACAGCAGTGAACAGTTGACAGAAAACCCAAGTGTGATGGTGAGAAAGAAAGGTTTTCTAAGGCTACTTAAGAAACAGAACTGTTACTTTTCTGCCTTAAACAGCTTCAGTCTTCAGTCCTTTTCAGAGCGGACAATGACAGTAAACAAAAGGAGGTCATGAAAACGCATGCACTCCCTAGAACTCCAACCAACAGGACGGAGGAAAAGGCCTCTGTAGAAAGCCAAGGTAAGAAGGAAGAGGCCAGATTTTTCTGATATCCTTGTATCTGTCCTTCCTGATGTTCCCTCCAACTGAAAACTACCTTAACATATTGCCTAAATTAGCAGAAGTGGTAAAAAAGACAGGCTGATGACATCTTGTGAACTACAATTCACTTGGTAAGAGAGCTGTTAGCAAGCTCACAGCTTGTCACAGAGAAGGATAAGATGTTCTTGAAGGCAAAGACGAAATCTATATTCTTTTCAACAATATCTGTCTGGGTTCAAGAGAGCAATTTTGGGAAAAAGTATCTTAGATGAACGTGATTGTATAGATTTGGAGGTATTTTAGAGAATAGAATAAAAGGGGAAAATGAAAGGGACTTTGCTCCAACAAGATTTTAAATCTGTAACTCAGGTCACAGTAAAATAATTTCTGAGAAATATAATTCTTATCTTGACTTTAATTTACAGTTACACTGCTTAAGTTGTTTGGTTTTTTTTAATACCATATTGTGATGCATTGCAGAAACGACATCTTAGAACGTAAATGTCCCATCTAATACAGCATAGAAATTCCTATACTGCAGTACAGTAAAACCCACACAGAGACACACCATGTATCATACCATTCCTCACAAGCAATACTGACTTTGAAAACCATTTATAATAATTGGTTTGGGTTGGAAGGGACCTTAAGGACCATCTAGTTCCAATCCCCTGCCACAGGCTGGGATACCTTCCACCAGACCAAAGGAGCTCAAAACCCCATCCAACCTGGCCTTGAACACTTCCAGGAATGGGGCATTCACAAGTTCTCTGGGCAACATCTTCCAGTATCTCATCACCCTCACTGTAAAGAATTTCTTCCTAATACGTAATCTGAATCTACTCTCTTCCATTTTTAAAGCCATAGAATTACAGAGGGAATACATTTTACAAACCCTTTCTCCGATGTAGGTCACATCAGATGTGTGTTAACCCCCTAAACAGTTATAAACCTCTGATGGTTCAGGTTCAGTCTGTATTTTCTTTATCTGAAAAACTTCAGGATTCAAACCTCAGGAGAAGGATCCAATTTCAACAGATAAATACAGACACAACATTCTCTGTTCCCTTCCCCAAAGACAGTGGTTTTAATTTGTGGCCACAGCCTGAGCCTCTTCCTCTTCCTAGTAATCTGCAGCATCTGTCCTGCAAGGAGGGAATCAGAGAATCAGCCTTGTCCACAAATTGTTGGTTACAATCTCTGCTCATTTTCAGTCATGGACACACAATAAAAAAACCCCAGCCAAATATAAGCATCAATTTGAGCAAGAAGTGGAATAGTACCACAACTATCGAAGTCAGTAGAAGACAGCCCCTGTGGACCTCCAGGGCCCTTCACCGACTTGGGCAGCATCACTGCTGGAAGACAAGCAGGAGTTAGTTTCACCTGCCATCTGACCTCTGGCTCCATGAGACCATGCACAGCTAGTTGAAAAAGAGTTTGAAAACACCAAAAAAGACCCCACATAAATCTGGGGATGACTTAGACACTTTATGAAGACAAAAGTGAATAATCTGTACAGTCTCCAGGCTAAGAAGTCATCAGGTTTTGCCATAGCAGAAATACTTCTGTACAGCAGCAAAAAGGAAGCACTCTCTGAAGAAATTACATTCCCCAGCAAACAGCCTAGATAGGCTTTTCTTCATTAACCAGTAAGAGGGAGATCCCTCTGCTGCATGCAGAACACACTGAGGCTCATCTGACATAGAAATTTAACTCAAAATAAATTTTTCTGTGATTATGAAAACTTTTGTTCTTCTGTTTCTTCACCATCTGTGATACAAAACCTGGCAAAGACTCCAATTAGTTTCCTTTGTGTTATTACCACCATAAGCACTCAAATGATAAATGTAATGTAAATGGCCAGTCTTCGCGAACGAAGATCTGGGGAAGGTCTTTACACCTTCCAGCCTGCGCATTGGATTTTTTAGGT
>JAWMRA010000078.1:115944916-115961116 GCA_035584735.1 Pseudotriccus pelzelni
AGCCGGTGACCTGACCAGCCACGTCCTTCCTGGGGGTTATGTCTGGCTTAGCACACTCCCCCTGAGAGCAGCAGCAACGCCTTTTGCTCATTTGGAAACCATTGCTGGGCCACACACCTACCTCACAAGACACCAGGGAGAGCTGGAGGGGTGCTGTGCTCTTACTGCTCGTCCTGCCTGTGCAAACTGCTGCGCAAACACCGACCTGCGCTCCCTGGAGCAGTTTAAATCCCCCAGAAGTGAGCTCGGCTCCACGCCCTGGTCAGCTAACTAGGCCTTGCAGGGCAGCTGGGCCCTGAATTGGGAAGAGAAAATGTAAAGCACCAGGAAGATTTTACAAGAATGTTACCCGAGGACTCTGGCAGGTATGGCCCCACAGCACTTGGGCCCTTTCTGTGTCTGTATGACTCCACCATGCTGGGGTGTGAGGACCCTGCAGCCTGTGCATCCTCACAGCTGTCTCGTGAGCTGGCAAAATGCTATCCTTTCTACTTTACAGGTAGGCAGAGAAAAAGAAAAATTACTCAAATAGGGTTTCAGGAGTCTGAAGCTAGGAGAAATTTATTCCTAAGTTAAAAGCAAATCCGTTAATCACAGGAGACATGAACTGTAGAACCTGCTTGGGCAGGAGAAGATACTGTGTCTGAACATTCACCAGTTTGCTGTCAGAAATAAGCAAAAAATGGCCAGATCAGACTCGTTTGTAGTTCTTGAGCTCACTGTTAAAGCCAGGGCTGTATGAAACACCCCACTCTTTTTATTTCTGTAGGATGAACTGGTGGAAAAGCTGATTTATTTTTGACTCTTTAATACTCCTTTGGGAATGTCCATTAACATATGACCATTTCTGTGCTGGTTGTGGCCATTTTCCATAATAGTTGGACCCAAGGAGCAGATGCCACAAGAGGGCCACAGCTTTGCCAGGAAAGTGAGGAAGGCAGGAGAGCAGGCACTGCACCTCTGCGCTAAGGGAACACAGGGGTACCACTCCCAAACATATGTCACTCATCATTGCTAAGTCACAGGTGTTTTCCCCTTAACCAGGAAGCCCTAGGTTAAATAGGCAGCATCATGGTAAGGGCTCTTCTGCAGCTTCCACCCTGCTTCTGGGAAATGAAACTACTGAAAGACAGAAACAGTGTTTAACTGTGTCTGAATAGCTTGGTTTTGAGGTGGTGTTCAAGTGTCTTAGCAGTGGGTAAGGCACAAGTCCTCAGTTAGTTAGGATAGATGCAGTATAATAATGACAATAAAAACCCAATGTCTATCACACCTCTGAAATACAGACTGCTCCACTACATTTCTCATAGCAAACATGTCAATAAAGGTATTCAGGTAACGGTGGAGTGACACAGTAAACGGTGTCTAAGAAATTAGGAATTTCTTTTTTATAAAAATCCTGCCCTGTTACAGGATTTGTCTACCAATTCCAAAAATCCCATCCTGGAACCCAAAGTTCCCATTCCACTTGCCTAAAATCTGCCTACTCAAACCTCATTTAAAAAAAAAAAAAAGTTCAGAAAGGAGAATCCTACAGCTGTTCACCAATATCTCTCTTGGCACAGTGCAGGGAAAGCAGCACAACAGTGCTACGATGCTCTATCCAGGCTGGTTGTCAGCATTGCTCCTCACAAAGCCCGAGCAATAATCTTTCACTTTGCTTTAGACACTGGTTATTAATGTTAACCTAACAGTTAGTTTTGGCAGTGCCATAGTATGAAGGGGTTTGTCACTTGTGTGAATAGAAGTTGTGGGGTTTGGATTAGGGCTTCCTTTCTACTTACTAAAATGCCGGCAAATATTAATGCAAGGGCTGGGGAACAGGCTGCTCATTGCAAGCTGCAAGACTGGCTTGTGTGCAGCTCCCACAAGGATTTTCTCTTCATTTCTAGCAGTGGTGCTTCATGCTGAGGAACAGTGTCTGCTCTCAAAGTGTTTTCTCAAGTTCAATATTATTACCTCCACTGCCAAATCAGCTGTTTGCCCAAAGTCGTGGAGCAGACAGCTTTCAAACTGTGAGGGGTCTCTGGTGATGCCTGTGTTGTGCTACCTGCAGGCAGCACTTCTCTCCCGGACACCCATAGGCACTAGATACACAACACGGCACATTCTTTTCCTTCTTGCTTTCAGAAAAGCAAAAGGAAAATAAGACCAGAAACTTTGCTTATAACTGGAACCAGGATTTCAAAGTCAGAAGCTTAAATTTAGGGTCTTGAATACACACTGGGGCATTCAGAGGAGATCCTGAGTGTCAGAACTTCCCCTGGAAGCCCACGGTACCAGACTCTGCAAAGCATGCTTCAGACTGGATGTGGCCCAGAACTGTTTGCACACAAAGCTTCATATGCTTTCAGAGCACATTAAGGAAACAGCCTTCTCACAGTTTGGATGTGATTTACGGTCAAAATGATGTGAGCCACAGAAAAAGGTATGACCAGGTAGCAAGTCCCTGCAGCAAACCAGTGACTCTGGGACTGCTGAGGACAGAGAAACTGAAGAAACATCTCTGACAGCCTTTAAAATGTGTTACATGATGGTGCTTGTGACCCTGCCTTTGCCTCAGGCTATGCTATAGCTGCTAGAATTTCAAATCTCTTTCAGTGAGGGCTGAGTGGTATCTGGGCAAAGAAAAGAAATAAATAGGTTTGGACATTCCACATTTTCCATTTGGGGAAAGTTAACTTTCATCAACTTTTGTTCCCCTTGATTTATTTTATTTCTTTTCCTTTCTAATATTTAAAAGTTTGTGGGTTTTTCACGTTTAAAAAGTCATATGATTGCTGGTATCTCAGGTTACAGAATGTCAGGTTACAGAATCCCAGTGGCTTAAAATGGCTTCATCTGTAAAGGGCAGAGACCACCACTTTGTCACCAAGGCCTGATAATACTCAAGCATTTCAAGTTCTCATTGGAATCAATAGGGGCATCCACATTATCTGAGCATACTGTAGTAAGACCTAAACACTGACTTTGAAGTTGAAGGTCGAAGTTTTTGTGTTAAAAGCCAGATGTGGCACAACCAACGTGACAGTAGGAGAGAATATCTTGTACCATATTGTGATTTAACCTTGTTCCTTTTGTCCACAATTTTGGGTTTTGTTACATTAAGTGTTCTTGGTAGATGTGTGTGTAGAGGGGGCAGGAGGCTGGAGGGAGTGTTTTTTTCTTTTAACAATAATATACTTCTTTCATAAAAGATATGAAGCAGAAGACTGAACAGAAAATCTAGCTATTTTATTGCCCCAAGGCATTATTCATTTTCCTGACACATTATGTTTTTAATTAAAATTGCACATGAGTTAATTAAAATGTTCATTCAGCTTTTTTTTTTTTTTTTCCTTGCATGGGTGCCTTGTTACTCTCCCAGCATTTTAGTAGAAGGCTGTTACATTTCAACAAACTGCTGGCTTTATCAGCTCAGACTTCTACTGACAGACTGTCATGTTCTCTACACCTTTTTATCTCAGATGTTCTAATTTTTTTAAATACCTTCTCTAGTGTGGGGGTTGGGGTTTTTTTTACAAAATATTATTATTATTTTGCTACCAGCACCTTCCACTAGTTGTTTGAGCTTAGGTTTATTAAGGAGACATTGTCAGGAATGGGCAGGAAGGTTTCACAAATAGGGGTCATAGAAGTGTTATCCTACCAGAACCAGGGAACATTGTCAAAGCTCACTCTTATGGAAACTGCTCAGATTAATCTGCAATACAAGTACACAGTAACTTGGGAAGCAACAGTAAAGAAAAAGAGCATTCAAAGAAAATAATCCTCAAAATCCTGCAGACACCTTGCTTACACTGAAATATGTGGAATCATTCATATCTATCCATTACATGTACTGAATTTTTGATCACTAATTTGGAAAAAAGAAATGCTGTAAGACAGGCACAGACTTTTGTCCATCTTGTCCAGTCTTAAATTCTATTTTCAAAAGGTATAGCAGGATTCGAACGGTTTGAGAAAATGTTCCTTTTAAGCTGAAATTGTTCTTGGTGGTATATTAGGAAGGGCAAGAGAGATTTCTTAGGCTGTGGACTAGTGAAAGCTGCTTTACTCAGTTTTCAGGGAATTTATTTCTATGCTTAAAATTCCCAAGTCATGAGTGGAAGTCTGTCCTGATTCGTTTATCCTGGCTTCATAATATGCTGAAATGCAGTTATTTTCCCCAAGCACTACCAGAATTCATTCTGGGCAGGGAGCCACCGTAAAAAGTGTTCTCTGCCCCAGGTGTCAACCAGCTTCTAGAAAGGAATAGATTTCACAGATGGGTCATCTCTGCATTCCACAGAGGTTGTAAACATAAATGGTGCACTTGTTAAGAGTTATCCTTATTGAGCACCACAACTTAGAAAGACATATAAGGCCAGTAAACTATAGCAGGGCTAAAAGATAGAAGCGCATAAAGCAAATGTTTTCTGAATAGGTGTACAGTAAGCTGTTGTGCCTTTGATGAAGCCTTCAAAGCTTGCAGAAACACATCAACGTTTGTCACTAACATCTTGCATCCCGGCTGCTGAGCCACCACATGCATGGACAAAACAGAGCTTTCAAGCAAAGATTTATGTTGTGTGTAAGTGCCATGCACGCCTTCTAACAGCAACACTGAAGCCAAGTTTAAAAATCAGACCTCAAAACAACAGCTCCCATAACTCAAATAGAGAAGGAGGGATGGGCTGAGAGGTTCAAACTTTCATCTCAGCTAATATGCATTAGTGCCATTTGCTTTTTTCACACAGCATGAGTTAAGGACAGACTGTCAGCTGTAACTTCGAGCTTCCTGGATGCTGTCAGCTCATTTCACAACCTTCATATTCTTCATATTATTGAAGTGGAGCGTTTTACATTTTATTCTTTGACTTCTCGTTGTATCTTCATAAGAATAATGTGATTTTGAGGGAAGTGTTGAAAGGTTTGAATGTGGTAACTAAACATTTACAAAAGATCTTTAGCCTGAAATATGTAAATATATTTCTGTCAGTGGTTCAGATAGCAGTGTTTAATTTTGCAGAAAAATTGCAAAGGTTTCTTTTTATTTTTTATACTGAATTCATGTTTTGATGAAAAGCACTTCAGGAAGTAGAAGAAATTATTTATTTTTAAAACTCTCTTAATATGGCATTTTAGACGTTTTGCAAAGGGTGTGAAAGATAAGGTTACCAGTCAAGAATAATGTTTTACAACATCATTACCCTGATAACACCCCAAGCAGCTCTCTTTGAATCATATAATTTGGTATATATCTATATTTTGAACCAAATAATATCCTCCTTGGTTATGCTAATTTTGCTGTGCGATATTTATTTAGGCATCAAGAACTACTTCACTGAAACTCGGCTGAGAAACACTACTGCTTTCCAAAAGGTCAAGATTTTACTGGTTTGGTTTCAAACATACCTTGATATTTTGTTTGTTGTAAGACTATACTTAGTTCACAGGCTATGAAAAATTTGCTTCTTTATTACTCTCTGTTATCAACACATTGAGCAAAAAAGAAACCCCAAAATATTTCTTTGCAACTTTTATTGAAATTTCACATTAGTGGAAGTTTTCTTGCAGAACACAAAAACAGAAGAGGGGGAGAATATACCTTATGCCTGTTGTACAGCCACACGTAAGCACAACAGAAATGGACGGTCGCTGGTGCGTTTATCACCATTTCTAGGCACAGACTTGGGAAACCTTTACTACTGTGTGGAGTCCTGGGCCCCAAGATTTAAGAAGGATGTGAAGGTCCTTAAATGTGTTCAAAGGAGGGTAACAAAGCTGGTGTGAGGACTGGAAGGCATGTGCTGTGTGGAGCAGCTAAGGACTTTGGGCTTGTCTAGTTTGGAGGAAATAAGAAGACTGAGGGGTGACCTCATTACTCTCTCTTGCTGAGAAGGGAAAGTGAAGAGTGGGGTGAGGACACCTTCTCCCTGTACTCAGTGATAAGAAGTGTGGCAATGGATCAACGCTGCACCAGCAGAGGTTTAGACTGGACACTGCAAGCATTTCTTTATTGAGAGGGTGGTCAAACACTGGAACAGGCTTTCTAGGGACATGGTCAGTTCCCCGAGCCTATCTTCTTGACATTACCATTTTCCACTACTTTCTGACTTGTGCTGTAGGGTGTGTTTTTTTTTTTACTTTCCTGTCTCTACTCCCCACTTTTACTAAAGTCTTCTGGTCCTAGTGAATCCCTAGCCCTTCACAGACTAAGTACCTGTCCCTACCACAGATGCCTGTGTAAAATTTTTATGGATAAGTATCAGTAAAATTGAAGCGCTGTATTATTTTTACCAAATTTTTCACTTAGGAATATTAAAAGGCTCTAAAGATACACTGGAACAAAATGAATTATTTTTCTTCATCACTTTTAAACACCAGTTTGAATTTGTGGGTTTGTAATAATTAGTTCTTCTTGGTTTACAATGTTCTTTAACGCCAGTGAAAATCATTTTAAAAACAAAGGGTTTATTCCATAAATTTTTTTATGGAATGCTACCAACATTTCAAAAACACTGATTTGGAAATGGCCTGGAACATTTTTCCAACATTTTATAAGGGCTCTAAAAATTAAAAAAAAAAAAAAATCCCTTTTCTCCTTATTTTTACACCCTGTAATCTGGGTACCTTGAACTTCCCACACAGCATCAACCTTTTGTGCTTTCATGTAGGAAAAGTCAATGTTTAATCATAAAAGAGTTTGAGAGTCTATATTAAGAATACAATCTAACTTGGTATCTGCTGTTTGAGATCCTGCACGCTATGAATTTCATACAGTAGGAATTAAAATCTGGTATAATTTCATGACCCACGTCACCTTCTCCCTCACAGACTCCAACTGTGTGAAGTTATTTCCATAAAGAAATGTGGGGATATTGTAGGAAGCAAACTGGATTTACCAACAGTGCAAAGCTGTGGTGAATATTACATTTGAAGCCAACTCCTCTTATTATAGATATGTTTAACACTTCCTGAAAATTCCCTTCAAAAAAGTAACAGTAATTTTCATCAGCTCTGGGAAAAGAGTCATCAAGTATCTCCAGGTGTAATGTATTTTTAGTAGAACCACCCAAACTGTTAGCCACAGTTGTGAACTCTGCTGAGGAAGTCTCTCGGCGCTGCAGTGGCAAGCTATCTGCCCACAGGCAGTTTGAGTGCTCCAGATAGAGGTGCAAGACCTTAAAAAAAAAATCTAAAGCCATGCCATAAACAGTAAGCATTTTTAAAAGTCATTTTTCCCCAGTTTGGAAAGGAATGGAATAATAGAAAGAGAAACAAACTGTTCTGAGAAAGGAGCAGCCTGAGGAGACCAGCTTTGCTGCAGGGTCATTGATCTTCCCCTGTTCTACCTCTCATTTTCTCACGTAGGCACTTACCTAATTCTGGACCTGCAGAAGCCCCTTGCCTTTTCTCTGCTCATGCTCTACCTCCCTCACTCCCTTTATGCTTTCCTAGCAATTCCCAGGAAGTTGATTTCCAATAATCACCTAATTTCCTGCATGAAGCGGCACAGGACGCCCCAAGACTCCCATCATCTTGCATGACCACTTTTAGCACGCTCGGACTTGTAAAGTCCTGCTGCTTTCTGCCCTTGTAGACACAAAGGTTAACGGAGATTAAGCAACTTTTCTTAATTGTCAAACTCCAGCCATGAGACTGGGAAAAGAGGATTTTTAAGAAGGACATTTACAGCCCTCTCATGTTTCCCCCCATTAAGGGGCAGATCTGAGATGAGAAGTCCAGACTGGCTCCAAAAGCTGAGCTATGTCAGAACAGACTCGTTTTAGAGATAGCTTCCTCTCCTAGAAATATAGGAGAACAAATGAGTAAACAAACAAAAGTCCAGCCACCCTGGACACATTTCCTGCATGCTCACAGATCATCCTGCCTAAGCACAGTAGTCCTGAGAGCCCCTGGCCAGGCCACAGCAACACCATCCAGTCCTGCTGGAAATGCAGCAGGTGGTAACCTCTGCAAGGGAGATAAAGACTTGGAAAGGGCAGTGATTTGTACCCTATGGAGATAAAGCAGGGTCACTGCTAAAAATGTATTTGGTTTTTTTCTATTTGTTCACTCACCTTGAGTCAAGCCATTTGGGGAGCTTTTTGTTTGCTTTTTTCATGTTACTGCTCTCATTCTTCTACATCATACAAGACTAAAACCTTTCTATGAATGAAAATATGGAGCTGAAAGCCTTTTTTTTGTACGCAAAGAGTGAGAGTTCCACTGTGCAGACTTGCATCTATCTCTGCCTATATGAAGATGCAGCAGGGCCAAAGCACAACTGTCACCCCTTGAACTCTCAAGCCGGCAGTACAAAATGGGCTTTCTTCTACACTCAAGTGAATTTGTGGTTTCTATATATATTTTTTTATCTTTTTACTTCTCAATAAATATGGATGGTCTCAGACAAATAGAGAAATAAGGCAATAAAATATCTAAATTTAATCTACATATAATTTTAAGGCCTTTGCTGCATTTCTTACTCCCATTTATTTCCCTCACTCATCAGTAGCTGTGGATAGCAGGTTTACCTCCTGACTTGCCAGTTGTATTTGGTCAACATCTCTAACTCAATGACATCATTTATTAGAGAGATAAATGAGGGCAATTAAGCATCATGGCCATAACTGGTGAAACTTTCTGCAATGAGAGCATTATTAAAATGACAGAGTGCTTGTCTGTGCCTGCCCAAGGTGTATGATTCAGCCTTTCTCCTTTGCCTGGTGGAGTGATTCCCAGCAGCACACCTCATGTGCATTGTTTCTATAGGGCTATATATAACCTCTCCTGTAAAACAGCAATGTCAATTGATTGATGTCCATTTAATTTTGAAGAGCCATCTTCCGCTATGTTATTTAGAGTTAAACAGCACAGCTATTAAACATTACACTTTGGTTCATGTTTGTTAAACTACTCACTTGAATAACCTCCTCAGATGCTGATAAATGGCACCTTCAAAAGGAATAGCTGTTACTTTTTCACATAATATACTGGTGTTTAAGGCTTCTTATAGTATATCACACTCACAGCCTCACTCTGCCATTCAAAACCCAAATGATATTTTAGTAAAACTCTGTTTCTTTTTAATCCTACCTGGCTAATGTTTCCAATAATTTTTAATACTGGGTTTGGGGGAAGGAGGAAAATTGCCCTGAGGAGAGGAAACTCCATTCTGCCAAGCCAAACAACTAGGTTTCTAACTAGGGCTTGTTTCCCATAAAAAATTCAGTTCTCTGATTTGGGCAGAAAAGAGGCTGTAAAAGCGGAGAAAGAAACAAACAGCTGGAAAAATAAGACCATCGGAAAAAAAAAGTAGGAGTAATACATGGAAAGAGAGGTAAAGATGGTCAAATACAGTCTGAAGAAGAAAAAAAAGGAAAAAAAGCAGAGAGAGAGAGAGAGGAACTAGAGAAGGTGCTCCAGACTACCTCCAGTATCACCAGGTTATAGGACTGAGCTGTAGGACAGCAGCCTTACCAGTTTGAGGTATCCCTGCCTGCTCCTGCCTTCCTGGAGTAGGGATGTCATCTGCAACCCCCTTGTCAGGAAACCCTATCAGCTCTCATGGGTTATGATCCCAGCAAGGGAGCCCTGTAATGCTTCCTGGGAGTCCTGGTCTGGCTGCAATCATGCTATGTATGTATAGAGCACACACAAAATCCGTACAGATGAAGCAGCTGTGATGGCAGATCCTTGCCCTTTTCAGATGCCATAAAGTAAATGTATTGCATAGGCTGGGATGTGGCTGGCAAGAAAATGGAGACGATGCCCCTCTACTCTTGGATCCAAATGCTTCATTTTATAGAGCATATGATTTACCTGTGGTTTGTAGCCTAGCAGGCACTGCCCAGAGCACGCTGCCCAGAAGCCTGTTTCCACCGTGGTTCCATTGCCAGGAACGTCAGGGAGGTTGAAATGGGAGCCAGGGCCAGCGGGGTAGTGCAAGCTGAGGCCAGCTGCACCCTGGCCCCCAAGGGCTGCCTGGGAGAGGAAAGTGAAGCAAAGAATCACTTCTGAGGAATCCCTTCCGAGGAATCCCTTCCGGGTGTGTGAAGAGGGAGACAACCCTGGGGTCTGAAAATCAGAGAAGAAAAGGAGGCAAATTAAGGCTGGATTTGAAAATCAGGCAGATACCTACTTTGGAAAGATTTTGCAGATATGTTAAGCAGAATTTAGAGCAGCCATCCTCTTCCTCTGAAACGCTCCTCATTTTTCTAGATGTCAGGAAATCCTGAATGCATTTATTGCCATCGTTTTCATCCCTGCCAAGCCTGCAACAGTGGTGAGCCTGTATGAAGGTGCAGAGAAAGATGGAAATGAATTAATGCTTTGTTATTTAAGGGTGTCTTTAAGAGCTGTCCACAGACTTGAAAGGTTAAGGAGAAAACATACAGAGGGATGCTGGGGAGAGGTGATGTGTTTACAATGCCAGAGAAGGCATGGAAGGCAATGGAATAGAGGCAGCCAAGGGATGTGAAGTAAAGAATATATTTTTATGTGCTCAAAAATGTGCCTAAGTGATGAGAAAGACAATGCTCAAATAGACACAAAGTTAAGCACCTTCAGAAGGGATATAAGAATAACCATGCCAGGTCAGACCAACAGTCCATCTAATTGGCCTCTGACATGTCACAGCAAGGTTTAAAAACCGATATTAAGTCATCTCCTGCTCTGGAAATAATGTCCTAGCCAGAATGAAGAGGCAGTCAGGGTGTGTCGTACTTTAAGATAGGAGTACTCATACTGTTAGGAAATAATTTATTCTAATGTAATGTGACTGAATGCTCTCAATATCCACAGAAAGGTTTTGTAAATTTACTGAATCCTGCTGATTTTTGGCTCAGTAATATCTGTGAAAAGAGTTATACTAGTTGTCAAGGAGTTAC
Source organism: Pseudotriccus pelzelni (assembly GCA_035584735.1). Classification (NCBI taxonomy): domain Eukaryota; kingdom Metazoa; phylum Chordata; class Aves; order Passeriformes; family Tyrannidae; genus Pseudotriccus; species Pseudotriccus pelzelni. The sequence goes on from JAWMRA010000078.1 coordinate 115,955,794, forward strand.
ATAAAGACAACATTTAACTTTGATCACTGTTAAACTATCTGCAATTCAGTTTCATGTATTGCTCCCATTTTATGCTTTTAAGGAAAAGTATAGAAAGAAATGTTTTTTCAGAGTGGACCAACATGTGTTTGTGGGGAAAATATTGCTTCTCTAACCTCCATTTTTTGCTTACCCATCCAATAGTCATCTTTCTCTTGAAGGAGCCAGAACTTCTTTTCTGTCTGTGGTCAACAGTTTTCTTTGCTGTCGATTTAAGACAAATAAAAAAGCAAATTCAACCCTTGTACTTCATGACAGGAGAAAATCAAGATGGTAGTGGTTGTTGCTGTTATAAAGGATGCTAGCCATGTTTACCATGTGATACTATAAAAATGCACAACCCCATAATATCCACCCTTTACTGTTTCCTAGATGAGATGATATACTGGGAAAAATGGATTCTACAATGAAAGCCAAAATATATGGTCAGTATTTTCCCAAGTGTATCTGCATCTTTTAAATCAGACAGTCCCTGGCATGAAATCAGTGTACCTGTGTCAGAGGTGAACAGATTAATAAAGAAAACATCTTCCTTCTAGGGAAAAGTATAACATATATATTAATTTTAAGTCTATGAAAGTTCTCACCTGGTTACTTCTTTCATACCCTTTAACCTTGGATGGTGCCTGTCACATCTCACTTGACCTGCTTTATAGATGAGTTCCTAATCCTCAAAGAAGGGGAAGTTTCCACTCTCACCTGTGAAAAAGTTGTAGATACATGGATGCTGAAGGGTAGGTACTGCACGTGCAATAACTGAGTGCCCAGATTTAAAATGGGATTGCTTTTTTCATCTAGACATTCTTCAGCTGAAGGTTTTCTTCTTATTGCTGTGAAAGAAAAAAAAAGTTTGGATTATTCTTTTTCAGAAACATGTGGATAATGCGAGCCCAGGATAGGATGATTTGTTATAGCAGAGGTTACAAAATTTCATATGTTAGTACCAAGCCATCACTTTATCACATTCGTTTATCTTGCAGTTAGACTTTACCCTATGCAGTTAGAATTTGTCCTGCACAGTGAATAAATTTTCATTAAAAGATTTTAAATAAACCATATCTTTTCTCATTAACAATGAATAGAAGTGGGTGTCACATTTTGCCTTTCACCTCTATCCTTGTGCATTTTGATGTAAGGCAGCAGAACGCCTGCTACTATTTAATTAAACAGGAATCTGGATTAACTCCAGCTGTGGGTCATGTAATCAGGGCTTGTGTGTGTTCAAAAAGGGGTGTTTTCCCTGGCTCATATTTCATTCCGGCACAGAAATCTGCTCTCACTCAAACCTGTCCACAGGCTGCAGTAAGTGATCTTCCCTCCCTTCTGAATCATACACTTAGGCACCCCCCACTACAATTCTTTGAAAAGAAACAAAAAAGCAAACAGCTTGACTTGTCCACTTACACTAAGTACTATTTAATGATACGGGGCTTCGCTTGTTCATGTATAAATCGACCATTTATTCAAGTTTGTGTTGTTATGACTGTAGAATCTCTTATATTGTTTTATTTGGATTCTTTCCAGATGACTACAATTTAATTGTCTGGTGCCAATTTCTTAAGATGAGCTCTATGCTCAGAAGTAATTTTACCTTTCCTTAAATAGGCGTCTCACCATCGTGAATGACAGGCGCACTTTCAATTCTTACTACTTCTCAAAATATTTTTGCTACCATTCAAATAATAAATTATATATAAAATACACATGATAAATCTGACTGAATTTGCAAATCTTTTTTTTTTCCCGATAGAGGAAAATTATCACAGACCCATATGTATATATTTGGGAGACAGTCTACTCCACCCATAATATCTACGTCTTCTCAAGTCTGAATATGAGTGTGCAAAAGTGTGTATAAATTAATGAAATGACACATCCATGAGAATTTGTGATTATATTTGATTTTCAATAGTCTTTCTGAGTATGCACTTTGCCCCTTTAGATGTCATCATCAATCCATGGTGGTGCTTTTGACAGAATATGGCTCAACCAACAGAAAAGGCAATTGTCAAATGATGTTGCTCATTGTTCATTTCCTTAGACCGGACATCTTTTTGCAGTAATATGATATGGCAAGTTTTCTCAAGCTATCAGCAGAGATTCAGACTACAGATGATAATGAAAACTAAATCAGAGTTCACCATGCATAAAAGATTCTGAAACTTTGAATTTTTAAAATTTTGTAGCTTGTGTGGAGGTTACAGATGGGTAAACTCAAAATGTTTGGCCTTACCACAATATTAGATTTGCTGGCCAAACATCACCTGCCAAAACAAACTAGAAATAAATAGCTCTCCATTTTCAGCAGAGCAGAGCCATTTTCCCTCCCTTTTTTATTTCTCTTTTAATCTTTCTTCCAATCCATCAGCATGAAAAAACTGTTGAATGAAATTCTAGAAAATGCATCCAAATATTTTAGACTTTCTGATAAATTCCCTCAAGGACATTGTAAATCGTAATTTTGATCACCACAAATTTCCTATTTGTAGTATGGGAATATATAGTTGCATGTGGCAAGATGTTTCCTCGTATCCCATAATGTTCATAGTCTGTCTCTGGGGGAACTGAAATTTTAGATCACACTTTCTTGAGTTCTTTGGGTTTTTTGGTTGTTTGGTTTTTTTGTTTGGTTTTTTTTTTTTTTAAAGCAGTAAAATTGTTCTCATTTTCTTTTTTTCTCTTCAGGGTGTTATCTAATTAATTTCTTGATGTTGTTCTTCACTGATTTTTCCACCTACCCTTCATGCCAGTCCTTACAAAGAAACTAGTCATTATGGTACTGTCTCTATAACATTTCTCGTCAAGACAGTGGGTGAGAAAGTTTTAATGTCAGTCCTAGAATCTGCTCTGATGAGATTCTAATTAAGTTGCCAGTATAGAGAAAATTAGAAAATCACAGCAGTTTAAAGCTTAACCTTCAAGGAAGCTTGAGCAGATACGAATAACGTTATTTCTGAAAGACAGTGTGAGTGCAGTTGCGGGCGCTAATGTGAAGCGATGCATGTTCAGTACATCATCTTTCCACACTGTTAAGTGGAACAAGTCATAGCGCAAGTGTAGGTTTAAGTGCTTGAGGATTCAAGATATACTCTTATTCTTGAAGGAAAATGTGGTGACAAAGGCAGTTTAAATGAAATCATATGGTCAAAAGTACCCTCTGTACATTTTATTTGTCTCCAGTCCAGGTCATGGTTGGGCTGTACCTACATCATTTCACTGTTACCAACTCTCACCTGCCATAAACAACCAGACAAGTTTGTATGACATCTGAATATCTGAAGCAAACTCAGATTTATGATTACACTTCTATCCAGTTTCTTATTCTGGATGGAGAGCTGTTTGTCTCAGATTTTACATCATTCTCACCATTCTAATATTTAGCAGCATATATATAAGGTGTGGCAACTACATATATGCTTACATTCCACTCATTTGGAGATGAAGACGTCTAAAGCAAACTTGAAGTGAAAACCTGCCCATCCACATTTTTATTTATTATCATTTTATCCTTCTTCTGAGTGAATATCTTCTGTACAGATATACCTCAGTGATAACATGCAGCTTGAACAATACTCCAGATTTTTGCCTCCACCTCTCTTTTTAATAATGCTGTGGTTTTCAACCAAAAAACCAGTGCAAATCAGCAAGGCAATCCCATGACAAACTCCACTAAGGACTTCACAGTTAACAAAACAATGAATGAAACATCATTCTGGCACACAGAGCAGCTTTCTGCTGTCTTCTGCCGCCTTTGCTTTTTTTTTTATCCCGAGTGGAAAAGCAACTTCAAAAACAAGGTGCTGTCATTTTAGCAAAGGAGAATTAGGACTGTGAAAGGATGAAGTGTCCTTGCACAGAAAGACTGCAGCTAAAATTGTATCAATATTCCTGTTATAAACTGATAAACACAGAGCTCCGTGAGGTCAAGTTGTACATGCTTGAGCTGACATGCCAATCTGCCAGCAGTCATATGGTTCTCATATGGCGACACGCCACAGATGCCAGGAAAATGTGAGAAGTTTCTGGCTCATTTCATTTCACTCTCCTGAATGCCATGTTTGCCTGCACACACACAGACACACAGACACACACACACACACACATACACACACACACAGAGTAGTTTTTCTATTTTAAATAGAGCTGTTATAGCCCATGTATTCCCATTTTCTTAAAGGATATGTGATAACTCACCCAAACTGATTCCCGAGACTTCATAGCAAGACTTCTCTTGGAAATGAGAGCAGGTTTTTTTTTTCAGTTACAAGCCTTCAAAACACTCCCCCAGCCATTTTTAAATGATATCAAAAGACGGAATTAGAAAAAGAGACAGACAAGATAACAACACATCATATGCGGATGCATTTTGCACTCTTATAATATACATTTAGGGAAAGGAATCTGAAAAGTTTTAGTTGTCTCAAAATGAGACTTCTTCTAATCTCCAACAACATTAAAACAGCTCTTATTAACGCTTGAACAGCAGCAAGTATTTCTTTCTTTGGTTCTGTTTCTCCAATGTGCATTTTTGTATCAAAAATATAATGCCTCTATCGCATGGACTGACATGATAGTACATTAACAATTGTCTACATTCTTATTTGGTAAACAGACCACAATTATTCGCTGAGTATATAATGCACAATTTACAAATTGTTGAAATATGTATTTCCACATCAGACCATCTTCCAAGCTTTTACAGTCTTTTGTGTCAGGTTCAATTGTCTTCAAGATGAATTGTTTTTCTTTTCCTTCTTATAAACTGTTACTAAAAGGAAAAGGCTAAGACAAATATAACTACAGCCATTTTTAATGGAAAGACTTGCTTCTACAACTGAGAGCGTACACTTCACCCTTGCCTCACCTAGTCCAGCTACTGTGATTTTAAATTAACTTACTTCAAACTGTTAATGGAGAAACATAAACTGGTTTTAGGCTTAATACATGAAAAACAAAAAATTCACAATGTGTGTGTGTGTGTGTGTGTGTGCGTGTGTGTATGTATGTGTGTATGTGTCCACACATGCAACTATACAAGGAATGGTGATTTCTGCATGCAGGACCATGTTTGAAATTAATTCACCTCTGGCACCTCACCTACCTTTGGTCAGAAATCCCTCTCTTCAGGAATATTAAAATGCCATATTTCTGGCAGCTTCAAACTCTTCAGATTAGTCTACAGGGAAATAAATTCTGTTTTTTCCGGTTGTGCTGGTTTAAAAAGTTAACCAGCAGGGGAATTGAACTCAACTCAAAAGAGAGATTATAAGTCAGAATAACAATT
>JAWMRA010000078.1:115961216-115991282 GCA_035584735.1 Pseudotriccus pelzelni
ATGGCATGGAGGGCTATAGAATACATAGATTGGGTTACACCCATGAATTGGTCCCAGTTGTTCTAACTAGGACACCGGTGTTAAGACTTTCCTCCTTAGAATCACACTTTCTAAAAGTTCAAGAACAGTAACTTTCTTATGCATAAATAGCATTTGGTAGTAATAGCATCTAAATTTACAAAACCTGAACAAAAAAAAATCAAAGAATTCTTTGTGCTCTGAAGACGTGAACATTTCAAAAATAAGCATTTAGATTTATTTTTTTTAATTTCCATTTACATGTCACTTGTAAATCAAGAGAGGAAGATCACCTCAGGCATTAAGACAGTAGCCTACAGTCAAGAAAAAACAGGTTTGGCTCCTTGCTTGGCCTAAAGTTTCCTGCACAATCCTGCTCCTTTGTCTCGAATTAACTTCCCCCCCCCCCCATCCCCTTCCCCAAACCTGTTAAGGTTTGGCACTTGACCTGTACATGTAGGGAACCAGGTATGCTTCTGATTTTGTGGGTTCAAATTAATGTCCTATCTGCATCCTGATGCTGGAGAAAAGTCCTTACTGTTCTTTCCGGCACCCTAAGTTTCATGGAAAAATGAGTGCAGATGCCAGTGAGAGTACAGCTGGGCTTTTGTGTGGTCCCACATCTTGTCAACAGGGAGGCCACGACCTCAGGGCAGGGCATGTCAAATACCAGAAGTCAAAGTCCACACACCAGTATCTCAGGTCCTGGCATGCCTCACGTGGATGCTCAGATAAATACAAATAAAATGTGATATAAGAATTCTGCAAATCCTGGCATGACGTCTATTGAGTATCTGAAAGACAAATACAAGTTGTATTAAAACTAAACCAAATAATTTCCCTACTTAAAAAGGGAGCACTACTGGAATGTGCTTCAGTAACAAATCCCTATTTTCCTTTCCTCAAACCATGGTTTTAATATCTCTTGCATAGGTCTTTCTATTTTTTTAGGGTCTTGCCTAGCTTATCAGGCTTGTCAAGGTAACTCCCCCATAGAAATTGCTTTAAAAAAAGGGCTATTCTCAATAGAATGATGAAACATTCCTGAAATATTTTGACTTGCAAGTATCATCAAAAAACAGCATTATGTGAAACGAGTCCTCAGTACAAGTTTGGAGTTTCCTGTTCATCTTTTTCTTGAGGTCAATATCTGTAAAAATGTCCCAGACACAAACTTGGATCTACAGTCTTTTTTAAGAAGTCTTTTTTTTTGGCTTACTGTATTTCCTCAAGGGACCCTCATTATTGCACTAAGAATAATAAAGAAGCTGAGGAACAGAACCCCAGTTTGTTTGTTGCTCTCTAAAACACATACATTTGCACAAATGTTTAGGAATAAACATTTGTGTTTGCGCTTGCACAGCAATTAACAGATTGTAAATACCATCCAAAGTACGCCATTCACTTAGACTTATTGCATACACACCCCCTACTTGGATTTTGGTACATAAGGCATGGGTCCTGATTAGATTTCACTTTCCTTTTATTGCTAGACATCAGTGAAGATAAAGGAGTTCTTAAATGCAGTCAGTCTGATTTAACTCAATGTACTTCCTCTTGAGATTATATTAATGGAATCAAAACAGCAGCAGTTTCAAATATTGATTTCAGCATTGCAGACATTGTATATTGTGTATGTACTATCAATACTATGACCTCCTTCAAGTGACCAGAGCAATTTCTGTCCCCAAACAAATTAAAATATTAGAACGAAATTCAGATGACAACAAACACTGTACATGTAGCTCTATCTTAATACTTGAATCATAATTTTTTTTCACTTAATTTGTCAAGTTCATAACTACCACTTGAAACTTGCTGACAAGGAACCTGATAACACATCATATCAAATTCCATTTTACAACTGTTTCCTTGGAAACACAGGCATAAAAATGGGCCATGCACAATGGAACGAAATCAAATAAATTAAAATAAACCTTAAAGAATTCCCACTAATCAGAAACTCTTTGCTTTGCTAAAATTCATGCAAACCCAGGGATAATGAGTCTTACAATAAGAACATCATTGGTCCCACATTGCCATAGACCCTACTTGTTTTGGCCCCGATCCATCAAACCGCTTTAACATGTATGCAACTTTAAATGCATGAGATATCCCACTCAACAGAATGAGTCATGTGCATAAGGTTATTCATGGACTTAAGAACTGCACAAGAGGTGGCTTTGTCTCCAGAGGCTCACTGGTTATTAGGGAGAGTACACACACACACAGATATCTATATCTATATCTATATATATATAGATATATATAGATATATGCGCACACTGCAGGCTACGCATGCATCCTTGGAAGCCATGCTCAAGAATGAAAATAACATATAAAATCCTCAAGTCTTCATATACCATAAGTTATGACTTCTGATTATTTAAAACCGTGAGAAGATAACTGGATAAAGGTAGGAAGACATTAATTTTAAGCAATCTGTTTATATAGGGGTATAAATTTTATTTAACATAAAAATTGCATGCTAGTTCAAAGAAGAAAAATGACTTTTTTTGTTGACCTTTGGGATTTTCTTCCATAGGTTTGAAGTGACTTTAGAGTAAGATTACAGGTCACCTGATAAGAGAACTGTGATGAGATTTACAGCTACCTTCCTAAAAATTTCCTGCCCATAAAGTTTGGTTTTGTAAATTATCAGCAAATCAACAGTTTTCCTCCTTTTTATTGTAGTCATTATGATAAAGATGGGTATGTACATTTTTGTGCTTGCATTTGAGACCTAGCGTATCAAATTTATGTGGCAGGACTATCAAAATGTAGATATTATGCTAGCAAATGTATTCTTTTTCCAAGTAAAACAGTTACCATGTACCAGATAACATGTTAATTCTACCACTCCTAGGATTAAAAAAAAAAAAAAAAGCAATTTGATCAGAGGCTTTTCAGAATACCATTCTTCTTTTTTTGTTTCCATCTGCATTTAAGTAAAAATGTTAAGAATAAAAAGGGAATTTCCCTTGGGGAGTTTATTCCGTATTGTACATTAGAAAGTATCTTCCGTCTTTCTCTAATATAAGTGGTACCAACAATTCACTACTAACTGATAACAAAACCTGGTTATTATACAGTATGTTCAAAGATTTCAGATCTCAAGTTATTTTGCAAAGGAGTTACATATTACTGTCTCATTTCTACAGAGAGGAACACTGATGTACAAACTGACCTCTCATCAGAATTGTTTATTCCCCACAGATCTTAGATTTGCACTGAGGTATTCTGATTTCACAGATTTTTCAAGGATCTCACAGCAATCGGGCTGTAATGGATGTCTTACTTGACCTAGGCACAGCAAAGAAGAGATAAAACTTAAGCTTGCAAAGGGAAAGATATCTAATGTAAAGAAGAAATGGGTGTCAAAGGCTGTTGAAATGAAGCCCCTTTAGCATGAGTCTTCAATTTCAGAATACAAGTCCTGAGACAAGGAGAGAAAATTCATAAATACTTGAGTGTTCACTTCTTCTACCTTTTCTCTTTCCCCATATAGAAAATAAATGTTAAAAGTATTCAACTATCCCTCATGAAACATTTTTTTCCCAGTATTTTTGCCTCATTAGCAGAAAACGTGGAATATTTTAGTCACAATTTTGTACTCATGAGAATTTCTAACCAGATATCATAAAGTTGATATTTCTTTGGTAGTATACATTTGACTTTCCAGAGTTCACCTCCAGTTTTAGCAGCTTTTTCTTATATCTCTTGATGAAACCAAACCTTCCTTCCCCAAAAATCATGTGGAATAATTTTTTTCTTGAATCTTACCTTTTCTTTGCATGACAAGTTGACCCTTAAACTTTTGAGACAAAAGCTCTCTCTCACTAAATATTTGTAAAATGTCTGCTAGCCCTCACATTTCCTTGACACAAGTTAATGCGTAAGAGTTTATAGGATCAATTCAAAGCTCCAGAATCCCCCCCCTTTTTTTTTTTCCTGTTGTTACGTTTACTTTCCCTTCAGCAGCAGCCAGCTGCAGGAAATCGGATTTCCAGAGTCTCAGGATAAATGACTGAAGGTGTAAACATCTCAAATTCTCTTGAAATTGAGTTATTTATTATCTATTCCCTGTGTAGAGTGGCACTATTATTAATGTTCTCAAATGTTTTTATACTGCCGTTTTCCTCCCATGATTTCTGGCAAAATTCGTACATATAAATGGAATACTGTGTGATTTTTGTTAAACTTAAATCAGGTATATTTAACATAAAGAAAACCATGAAACGCAGTTGCTAGTTGTCACTTGCCAACTGTAGAGAGAACCCTGAGAGTGCCCCATGTCTTTATTTCATAGGACCTAATTTTACATAAAATTTCATACTCATTCTTGGAGATTTTCTATGAACCAGAAGATTGTTATGTTGCCTGCAGAGTAGAGAAATACCTTTGTATTTCTTGGTTACTAGTAGGTGGCATCAGCAGGCAAACTGAGGGCTCAACCCATGGATTTAATTTTAGTAGTTGCTAAAATATGGGTACATGCTTCAATGAAGAACGTGTCTTCTCACAACTGCACATGGCCATCACTGTTTATAGCAAAAGTTACTGGTACTTAGAGATAATTTTGTGTTGAGAGATGTGCCAAAATCAGCATGTATATGCTTGAATATTTCTGGAAAATTGCATAATTAATCCCTGTTGAATATAGGATTTAATCTAGAGCTGCCATTTCCTACCAGGGACTAGAGTGGTTTTTTCTCTGGCATAGTGGCTTTTGGTCTCTTTCTAGTTATCTTCAAATTTTATCCCACACATTTGTGCCAAATAAGTAAAGTGAACAGTTTCAGAAGGCTTTAAATTGTGTTAGTAACTAAAAGCTGTGTACAGCAAATCTCTGTAAACATCACAAGGCCTTTTTGCCTAGAAGTTCAGCAGCAAAGGTTTTCAGGCTCCTGTTGGAGATTTCAGTCTTTTTTTGAGACTCAGTTTTACTGAGATTTCTGTAGGCCCTCTTTCCTCACCTTGTTTCTTCCTCTTCAGCTGAAACCATCACATTTATACCCCAGGAGCATACAACATTCCCCACCTCTGTGAGAACTGTCAGCAGTGTGGGAGCTGCCTTTCACCTCCTGATCCCAAAACAAATTGGTTTTCCAAATGCTCTGTGGGTTCTGCTGGGTAATGATGTGGCTGCCCAAAATTTGTAGAAGGGTCTCCAGTGTAGGATAAAATGGTGTCAACCACCAGCAAAGAATTTTCTATGTTTAATCCTACAGGACTCCAGACCTCTTGGTATGACATGAAAGAGAACTGCAGTCATTGTCTGTGTAACACCATCAGGAATCTCCCCATGCAAAATGTAGTTAGTATCAAATCACCAAAATTACACACATACTTTTTTTTTTTTTTTTTAAATATACTGCTTCTCACGTCTCTTTTGTTACTTAGTTTCTGAACCTTCTTCCCTGTCTCATGGTCCTTAATCATTTAGATAGTCACACCTTAGGGAGAGTGATTCACGGTGACTGAAAAAGTCAAAAGTCATTAAATGACCAAAGGAATGAAGTATTAAAATAAAATCTCCCTAAAGGTTGTTGATTTCTAATTTTATGTACAGAGAGGAGGGGCGGTGGGGAAGGTTTTGCTTTTCCCTTAATTCTGCCATATTGTCTGATTCACAGCCGGAGACAAACTGAAATGGCCATCTGGTTGATGTGCATACAAAAGGAGTGGTTTGCCAGACAAAGAAAGTACCTTTTATCATACAAAGCAATGTTTCTCCTCTTATCAGGCTTCCATTCTGTGGCTCTGGTGGAGCTGTAGGTAGGTAGGAGCAGACCCTACATACCACCCAGATGTAGCCCCTGCTGTTAAAATAGTAATGCAAGGACATAATGGTCCGAGGGCTCTGTGGTACATTCATAACATGAAATATACTGCAATCAAACTGAATATTTTCAGCTCCTGGTTTCTGATTTTAGCTAAACCATTCTGAGTTCACTAATTTTCTCCTATCACAGGAGCAATTACAGGATTTTATGTTCAAATAATGATTAGAAATCAGGCTGGGACCACTGTGTAAATGGACCTTTCTAAATAGGGACATGTTTTTTGTAGCTATTTAATACTGTCCACAAATGTATCTGTGTACTTTTTGGGATGGTAATTCTGTGTCCACATGCATAAAAGAAAAAATTGCATGAAAAACATCCTGTTTTCGACCAATATCAACTTTTGCATTTTTAATCAACACACTCAAATACTTTGAAATGGACACTCCACACTAGTTTGATTTAATCTATATTTTAGTTCAAACTGCTGATTGCAGTGTATCCAGCACTCAGACATGACATATCTCAGAAATTTTAAAAGAAAAATTGACAGTAGAACATTATGATAGCCATTCCCCTTTCATGGTGCAGAGGAATGCAAGAAATTCATGTTAGTTCACATGCACAAGATATCTGCTGTGTTTATAACTTATTTTTCCCCTCTATGAGGTACATTCATTAGATGAAAGACAGTCATATGTATGAAGCACTGGCATTGTTGTTCAAAATCAATCCTTTATTTCTGTTTTCTCATCCCCTCTTCGCCATTGAAACCTCCTGCTCTTGATACTGGACTCTGTTGACCTCCTCTTAAGGGGATATTTCATTGCCTTTGCTGTGATGATAACTAGGGAAGTAGAACATCCCATTTCCCCATAAAGCTGTCCAGGGAACTGGAATGGAAATTGCCCTGAACTGCCAATGGAAGAGACTCCACTCCTGAGAGTGGGTTTTTTGATGTTGATATTCCTCTTCTCCTGACTTCCTTTCATTTTAAATGATTTGTAAAAAAGACTGAGGCAATATGTTTTTCTAACTAGAATGAGGGTCAAAGAGATAAAGCCAGCAAACAAAGAGGGGAGGGTAAGGAATGATCCCACATTTTTAGGCATTGTTGGGAAGTTCATTTCCCTGGTATGTGGCAGGAATGGCAATATTATTAAATGTTCCCCAGGCAACAATTGCTAGGCTCCAAATTCTGTGTTTTTATTCCAGAAAACAAAACAGTTCCTTTTACAATCAACTGTCCCTTCCATCAATACATTACAAAATAAAAGCTGTTTCATTTCAGACAGTGACTTTCACTGTATTTATGCTGTTGTGATATAAGGTCATATTAAAAGAAGGAACAATCAACTTAAAGGTTGATCACAGAATATGGGAGTGTAATTGCAGCAAATATTCCAATAAGATTTTACAGCTCCAATGCATTATTTTGAAATAAAAGTGCACAAAGGATGTCTTGAAAGATGTTACTGAATAGTAAGTGTCAGTCATGCAAGAAGTAAAGATTTAAAATCAGTCTTTGTATTCACAGGTCCGTGACACTAAGTCCCTATTTGGAATGCGATGAAAGAACATTCAAGGACAAAAGCGTTTCTGGCCCTAAATTTCCCTTCACTTCATTCAATTATCTAGAAACCTATCCTTTTCTCCTCCTCCTAATATATTACTTCAAATTTCTATGCGTTAAAAGTGAAACTTCTCTCTGCTGGGGAAAGACCTCAAGATTTCTCAGCCATGCAATGGAAAATTTCAGTTGGGCCTGGCTTTTTTCCATTGATCTCATGCACGTGTGTATTGAAATGTGCCACGCATTACGTGTCATGCGCTGTCACCAACTAAACAAGAAGTAAACCCATTCATTATACTCAAACCAGTCTCTGAAGGTGTTTTCCCATTCATCTTCCCACTCAGGAGCCCCTTCAAGCCTCTGTTCCAACAGGAGACAGTGTCCTTGTAGAGATCCGCTGAAGATTGTGGTAGGGGAAAACAAACTCTGCAACAAGGGCTCTCCTCACTATAGCTGTGGGCTGCGGCGTGGCAGCCAAATTACTTGATTTGCACTTTGCCCTCTTCACCACAGGAGCAAAGCAGACTTCTCTGCTACTCCCTTTGAGATCAGCATGAGAAACAAACAGAAAATAAAATACAGTGAGAAGGTAGCCCAAGACAGAACTGGGGTTTAGCTACAATTTAGAGAGATCCCAACTCGGTGTTGCTTATGGCAAGTGCATTCATTTTTCAAAATAATCTCTTTCCAAAATCTTAGTGACCAAATGTCTAAATGTCTCACCACGCAGGTTGGTTGGCATAATAAAGATGTCACGTATTCAGATGTTTTGACAAGGTCCAGACAAGAACCTCAAGCTTACAGTATTGTATTTATTATTTTACACTGTTATATCATCTCTATTTTGGAAACCTCATCATAGGAAATGCCCGTGCAATGCTCAGATGTTTCCCTGGATTGTTGTCCTGGATGAACTGGACACTAGCAGCACAGTCAGCTGTGAGAAGGTTCAGTTCTGGGAGAAGTTGCTCATACACCGAGTCTGCTGTGCTCCCTGTTACCATATAACAGGAAAAAGCAGTGCAAGACCTTGTAATCCCAAATCAAACTTGTCAACCAAGAGAGCAAACACCCTCAGGAGTTTATCTCTAAAATCCCCTCCTCGTTGTTCTAGCAGCATCTCTTTCTTTGTCAGATCAAAGTTTTGCCACTACCTCTTCATCCAACCCCCAGAGTGCTGGAAATACCATTTTGCCAGGTCAAAACGATAGGCTTACACTGGGCCATTTCTGTCACCGTTTCTTGGCACCTGTGTACTGGTGAGAGGGAGCATAGCTCTCCTCCCATGCATGCAAAAAGTCACGCTGGTAGAGTAGAACAGAGGTAGCTAGTGCAAAAACAACCTATTTATTTGTTTTGCAGGCATAAAATGTGCAAGCCAGGATGGTCAGCTATATGTGCAAAATCAGTCAGATGGAACAGAAACCTGGAGTTTAAAATGTGACCCATGCTCCACACCCAATAAAAAATAAAATACAAAAAAAATTGCCTCTGATAACGCTCCATTTTACAGAGAAGCATGTGCCAAGGACTTATTCAGACCCAGTGAAGTTGTTGAAAAGACTCACTGCTGTTAACAGACTTTGAACCAGGCCAAAAGACTTTCTAGAATATTTCACGAGTAACGAAGCTAAAAATGAGTAGCTGGAAAGGCTAAGGGCGACAGGGACATTTTAAAATGTGGTGGTAGAAAACCAAACATGCAAGCGAGCAAACCGAGAAAGACAGTGACCATCTGCCACACGGAGCAGGAACACAGACGTCGATCCACTTCTTGTACCAAAGCAGGCCGGGAAGATCTTGGGGCAGGATCCCGCGGGCAGGAAGAAGGCTGCCCTTCACCTCCTCTGTCACCTCTCAGTGTGTCCTTCTTGCTTCAGCCTGGCAGTAGAGCTTCAACCTGGAAGTCCTCATGTGCAAGCTTGAAAACAGTGACAAGCATGTTACCTTACCTTCCTCTGAAAAAAAGAAAAAAAAAAAGAAGCCATAAAAATTAAGGACACCACAAAAGGACACACACAAAAAAAGTATAAAAAGTAGAGAGAATTAGGAAAAAAAAAGAAATGGATATGTTTCTTCATCACCAAGTTCGGGTAAGCTCACCTAAGACCCTTGGCTACTCACCCAGTTGTACAAATGACAAAAAACACCTGGCAGGTACCACCCTGCCTGTATGAGGGAGGAAATCAGGTATTTGGGGCTGGCTGGTGGTGTGGGTGGTGGCCAGGGAGGGACAGAGTGCTGCAGAGAGTCTGACCCCGGCAGGCTGATCCTGTAAAGTACTAAGCCACCTTGTCAGGGGTGTCGGGATCCTTGCAGGATTGGGCCCTGAATGCCTATACTTTAAAAGTAGTCATAGCAAAAAGGCTGTAGTCAGATATTCATGCAAAAACAGGGAAACAAAAATCACTGTAATTAGCAGTAGATGTGGAATTTTTAGCATAAATGGGAAACCCAGCATTTAATACACACCGCAAGGTTCATTTGCAGCCGTATAATTGCTGTCAGCTAATGCCTGATAAACCCTGCCTAAATTGTGTTTTTATTATATCTATTTTATTATATATCTACATTTACTCTGACAAAAGTTGAACAAACTTGTCCAAAAGACTAGGGGTCCATTTTATGTGCTTGGGTGTCCAAGCACCTGCCAGCTGTTTGTCCCTTGAATTGAGGACATCATGTTTTCAATTTCCTTCAATAAAGCTATGAATCTGGCAATTTGCTGGCCTGCTTCAGCTAAACAGAAAGGACAATTTGAGAAAGATCATAGTTCAGGCTCAGTCAGACGGAAACGATTGAAAACAGAGAGCTGGCTGCTATGTTTCCCCAATGCAGCTTGCTGTCGCAGTTTGACTGACAAACTGACTTTTTTGAGGTGCTCATGCCCATTTCAGTCAGAGTTTATTGAAGGTGATTTTGATCTTCTCCATGAGGCCACAGCAGCGGCCATGCCATCTGTCACCTTGATTGCATCGTGGATTCTCTGGAGAGAGTGCGATGGCTCCTGATCATTTACAGATTGTGCTGCTTTCGCCTCCATAAGGACCACATGCACAGAGCCAGATGGTGAACATACACGCTTATTATAAGTCTTTATCTCTGTGCAGGAAGGAGAGGCACCATTAGATCTCCCTCAGGAGCTCCGCTCCTCTCTACCATCATGCTGCTCTTCAGCAAATACAGTCTTCTTCAGCTGTCATCAACCTACCTCTGAAAATTAAAAAAATAAACAATAATTCCATCAGCGCAGGCACGAGACTTACAGACACTGCCACAAAGCAGCTCCCCCCGCCCCTTCCCCCGGCACACACACACACACTCGGGCTCCTGCGACTGTCAGCGTTAGGTGGAAACAAGTTTGTTCGCGAAAAGACAGTTAATGTGCAATTAGGAGAGACTTCTTTGTGAAAATAAAGCAATGCCATCCTGGTTGTTCTTGGCACATTTTTAATTCAGCGCTTTCTCTCTTTAAAGCAAAGCCTGAGCGCGCGATTGCTGTTTTTCCAAAGGCAGCTTTGTGTTTGTGTCTGTGTTTCTCCTGTCGGAGAGCAGTGATGGGATTCTGGTTGCCACGGGTTGCGTGGCTGAAATCTGACTGTCAGAGCTGGGGAAAGGAACGGGCTGCAGGGAGCTGTGCCGGGGCTGGGGCCTGTTGGGTGAGGGAGCAGGGCAGCCACCGGAGAGGCGATGGCAAATGCTGAGCAAATGCTGGGCCACTGTAAATAGATTTGTTGAGTCCTCTCAGCAAAGAACAATCCTACAGTCACTCTTTGCCGAGGGAGAGGGGAGCGCTGGCAGCCTGCACGTAGCACAGACACCCACCTCAACTCGTTTAATACATGTACCACACGCATGACCTCGGGTAGGGGCCGCCAGATTGCACAGTTTGAGTGTTTCTCTCTCTGAGAGTTCCGGTTTGGTTTTGCAGTTTCTGCACAACAAACGCTTAATTCCTGGTAACACAGTTTTTCCTTGTTAGCTGCTGTGTTCCCACTAAGTTGCAGTTCCTCCTTTAAAGAACTGTAATTATTAAATTTCAAAATCTTAGCAGAAGAACCGTTGCAGACACACATTTGTGGGCTTTGCCAAGCACAGAGCATCCTTCAGAGTGAAAACCTGGCCTACTTCCAACTACAGTGTCTTTCCTGAAGCACATGAAGATTAATTTGTTTCTTTCTTTCTTAAAAGTGCTTCTTTTCTGAAGACTGGATGTCAGGCAGATAAGATTCAGACACGAGACTGACGCCTTCCAAAATGCTAAGGGAACTTGTTAAGGTCACTATCCCAGATACGGGGATAAAAATCAGGAAAATGAAAAGTAATGGAGCAAGAAAGATGAGGGTGATAGATTAGTTACACTGATTTTTATTTGCTCTTTCTCTTTACATGTAAAAACAGGGCTCATATCAATGTTGTCTATAATTTCTCTATATTAATTATTGGTAGAAATACTACAGTTGTTAAGTTCTACTACAGGAAAACCTCATCTTCAATATGCTGAGATTCCACTCCACTTTTCCCTTTATTCAAATAATGGGGAAGAGGAATGCATGTTTTCTTTAAAAACAGTCAATTTCTCCACAGGTAAAACCATGTTTAAATGCTAGCTTTGGCATCTCTCACAGGTGATGGCAAATCCTTTTTTTTCTTCCTACTTTCGATTAAGTTACTGTATCAAATTTCCAATTTTGGCACAAAGCTTTTAATATTTTACAAAGTCATTCCCCACACTTTGTGTTTCAGACCCTGGATGCTGTGGCACCAAAAGATTAAAAAAAAAAAAAAGAAAAAAAAAAAAAAGGAAGACCTTGTCCCCACAAATTAAAAACAAAGCTTCAAATATGAAATTAAATAAGGAAAAACACATGCATATGTTTACTGTATAGCAATCACAAGCTTATATCAGTTATCAAGCTTATATCAGGGCATTATATTAGTCATTTTACAGGATTGCATAGGCTACTAGCCTATGGTGCTATATTTTGTAAATTTGCAATTCCACTAGCAAATATAAGGCCTCTATGTGGTATTACGAGTGCAGTACACAGAAAAATCCCTGTGATACCTAGCAATTTTTTCTACTCTCTTTTGTCTGGGTTTGTCCATCCCTAGTACCCCTTCCAAATTAGTCTAGCATGTGGCTATCATGTATCCCCGCTGTGGATAGAATTATATATTGTGTTCAAAATCTCTGATTAATCTGATTAAGCTAGTGAGTGACTAATCCTTTAATCTCTTTGAGAGCACTGTTATGTCTGCTGTGTGTCAGATTTGTAACTAGTAATCAGTTAAGTAAATGCTAAAAGTTAAGCAAAAACTATTTTGGACCCACTTTAGCAGCTGCTTTTGGTTAGTGACCTTTATAGTTAAAATTGTGTGGTGAACATGAGTGAGAAGAAGAAATTGCCTGTGGTGGCAAATCTGCTGTTGCAAGCATATCAGTGACAAGGACCAAGTTGCTGGTCATCCCCTAGTCGTCAGTTAATTATAAATAAACAGGTAACTTCCCCTTTGCTTTGTTTCTTTTGCGGTGGAAAGCAAATACAACACATGGCTTCTGTGAATTTATAATTTAGAAAGGAAATTCTGTGGCTAATTAATTTCCAACTGTTTGATTTACTCTTTCTGTTCATTAAAGTCATCATTACTGTGCTGATTTTTGATGAGATTGAGTTAATTTTCTTCATAGTAGCTGGTATGGGGCTACGTTTTGTATTTGTACTGGCAACAGTGTTGATAATTCAGGGGTTTTTTTCATTATTGCTTATCAGTGCTTACACACAGTCAAGGCCTTTTCTGCTTCTCATCCCACTCACCAGTGCGCAGGGTGGGGGCTGCACAAGGAGTTGTGAGGGGACACAGCCGGGCGAGCCGATCCTAACTGACCACAGGGATATTCCATCCCGTATGGCATCATGCTCAGCATACAGAGCTGCAGGAAGAAGAAAGTGCGTGACATTCGGAGTGATGGTGTTTGTCCTCCCGAGTCACCGTTACGTCTGATGAAGCCCTGCTTCCTGGGGATGGCTGAACACCTGCCTGCCCTCGGGAAGCGGGGAATGAATTCCTTGTTTTGCTTTCTTTGTGTGCATGCAGCTTTTGCTTTACCTATTAAACTGTCTTAAACTCAGTTTTCTCACTGTAAGTCTTCTGATTCTCTCCCTTATCCCACTGGGGTGGGGTGAGCAAGTGGCTGCATGTGTTTAATTGCCGGCTGGGGCTAAACCACAATTGCAAAACCTTTACATGAGCAAACACAGGCACGTTTTAAAAGCTGCACTAAAAAAAACCCCAAATATTTCCTCTTAATAAAAGGAAACTGTGTGGAAGAAGATTTGGGGCAGGGGAAGGAAAATGTGCAATCTTCATATAAAAAAAATGTGTAGACCTATTGCTGGCAGATGTAGAAGCATCAAGTCAATATGGTAACAAGGATCAATATGCCCTCAGGCAAGATATGACTATGACAATGCTGAATGCATGTATAAATTTACCACTCCATCTAGCTGCCTAGGAATAAATTCAACAGAACCGTGCAGAGAGAAGTAAATCTTGAACCTGGTATGAAGCTCAGAGAGGTGGCCAGGACACCAGGTGACATTCAGGGGGATCAGTGGAAATATTCCAGAGGCCCTGGCCCTTAGCGCTATCCTTCCTGTTGTCAGCTGGGTCCACATTCCCCATAGTAGTACCCACTGGGAATGCACAAGGTATGTCCAGTCTGATTTTCATGGGGACTACATCCCAAACTGACTTTTCCTGGTATTTTATATTTGCAAGTTATTTCATTCAGACAATCCTTTATTCCCAGACAGGCCTCCTGAGTGAAGAGGGAGGTTGATCCTGTGTCACAGAGGCAGCAGAATGTTTCCTCAGTGTCTCCTTTGAGCCATTTTCTTTGGGGAGGGCAGCAATTTATGAGCAGCTGAGGACTGGCAGAGTAAAACTTGTGGTGAAATGATCATGTTTGCTCACTTTGTAGGAGAGATCATTTAGGCCTGTCCTAAACCAAAAAACAAAACAAAACAAAAAGCAGAAATACTAGATTTCTGTAAACTCACATATATAGTGACTTTTCAAGGAAACCTTGGATGAAGAACATCCATTACTTACAGTCACAAATAAAAACACCATAACACTAGAGGTCTTTTATATTTTATTTTTTGAAGAATATCTTCAGATGTGTTATTTTGCCTCAATAAAAAAAGAGAGTAAGTCAACTAGACACGAGAAATATCTAAGTAACAAGGAACATGAGCACAAGAGATTTTAGGCCAGGTTCCTCTTTGGATGCACAAGCTGGTCTCCCACAGATTTCTATGACAGCCACATTGACAGCAGTGGGAATCAGGCATACTCATCCAAGGGCATAATTTGGCCCATAATGTATGAGGTTTGTCCAGCTTGTAAAAGCAGCAAGCAGCGTATTACAAATACTGCCTGTGTGTAGCTTACTGGGGGTTTAAATCCTCAGTGGCATTTCCTGTGCCTCTAAAACACATTTGATAAAAATAGCAGGAGCTGCTTGACTCAGTACCTGTTGAAAGAACAGACCTGCTAAAAAAATTAAAATTTGTTGCAACAAGGTTATCCGTTTAACAGGTTTCTACTTGAATAACCAAACAATACTCGTTTTATAGCCTAGCTAAAGCCATGGTGTATCCACTAGAGAAAGTCCGATATTTTCCATCCTTGTTTCTTAAGCCTGTCTTTGCAGATGTTTTCTACCCCTGCTTGCAGCAATTTCTTTTCGCCCGTGCAATGATAATGGCTTATGTAATTATGACTTTGTACATGAGCTGAACTCCCTATGGATGTTTAGACTCTTATTATCTTTAACCTCGCCCACCTCTGTCAATGAACTCTCACCTAGGTGGCTTGTTGGAGGGATCAGCTGGTGGCTGAGAAGACAGCAGGGTGGTTATGGGCCTGGAAGTTGGGCAGGCAGTTCATTAACCCTTAATGGGGTATGATCACCAAGGAAGTGAAGACTGGAAAAGGTCCTTTTCTCTCCAGTTCTGCCAAGTTCGTTGGCATCACTAGAAGGTCTTTCAGCCACCTCTGAGAATCCAGTCCACTAAAATGTGCGCTTGGTTGTCAAGCTCACCAGGCTGTGCTTTTGCTTTGCTGAGAGATCCCATGTACTGCTTGGGAGACCTTGACAAGCTGTTGTTGTTGTTGTTAGTATTTTCCAGCCCCCATAAAATTAATTCCCACTTTTTTCCTTGCCCAGATGCACTGGACAAGAGATTCAGGGAGCCCTCATGAGTATAAACTGCTCACCCCAGGATTCTGTTTGCCTTCTGCTTCACCCCTTCTTTCTCTTGCATATCCGTCAACCTGTGCCATTAAGAGCAGCAGTAGAAGAAAGTGTTCCCATAGCACAGAGGTAAGGCTTCCTTCTGTCTAAAAATGTTATTTGGGAAACTGGTGAACTCAGCACAGGCTGGTCCTTGTAATGGGCACAGAAAAGTCCTGTCATTACGAGGGACTGATCCCCCAGTCTGGGCTGACTGTACTGAAGTCAGTGAAAAAAGTAGGTTTGACTCCAAGTAAAACAGTTTAAAGCTATTAAATGGAAACCCATGGAAAATTTTTCAAACCCTGCTGAAGTTTTTGCTCATTCTGAGGTTTCTTAGTTCTTTTAAAATAATCTTCCTTTCTTATAGCTATATTGCCCATTATGTAAAAAATAAAAATCAAAGCAGAAATGTTACAGTAGAAGTTTTCTGAAACTGAACAACAACAGGAGGTGTGATGAACCATCTGTAAAATTTTTGACAATTAGTTTGAGATCTCGTCCAATTTCTTCTGGCCATATTAAACACTGAAGTAAGTGAAGGTTTTCTATCCCAGGAAAAAAAATTACCAAGATTGAAAGATGGGAACTTAGTTAACAGGGATCCAGACTGCTAAGATCCAACCTGTGTGTCTTTTCTGGTCCCATTGAGCTGCTGGCATTTTTCAGTCACAATGTATTTGTTGATGATTTTCAACCCTCTTCAGTAACTCTGTGTTAGTGCACGAATTCTAACACTCATTCTTTTTCATGGAATTTTGAAACCAACACTGAATGCTGATTTATAACATTGAACATAAGCTACATGCATGGCATGTTAAGTGACCATTGAACCAAAACTCACAGTGATATAAGGTCCAGGATTTCACCAAGGTGTGCCCTCATCCATATGGGCAAGCAAGATCCAAAATCAATAAAGAAATTGGTGTTTTTTCTTTTGGACTTTACTGAGCTTTGGATTTTGTGTACATCACCAGAAAATGAAATCAACAAAAGCAGTACAGCCTACACTGTGTTTTCACACTGTTAAGTATATAAATGAACTCTCTGTATGAGAACCACACGTTAATACATTTTTGGTAGTCTAAATAACTCCTCTTTTTTTTTTGTCCAAAGCAAAAACAATTCAACTACAGCAACAGCAATAATGAAGTAAGTGAAATGAAACTGTAATGCCAATATTGATCCATTTGAATATTATTAGAGCAAACTCCTAGATCAATTAAAAATCAAACTTCAGTGCACCATTTAAAAAAAAAAGAAAAAAAAACCAGTAAATCAGATTATATATAATTCCTTTAATCTAGTAATTTTCTTAATTTTTTCAGTATGAAACTTATCATTACTTTTTTTCTCCATCCACCTTTATGTAATTGCAACACTGCATTGCACTGTATTCCTCTTGTCTTCTTATTGAAGGATGAGGTGTGCATACCTACTTTGCATGGATATGTAGGGATGGCTTGACAAACGGTTTTAGGGTGAACACCGATGCAGGGTGTATAGCGTTGTTCTTGATGGTGGAATTAATAGCCATATATTTAGATTTGCTTTGTGCATTCCATCTGATGAGATTAAACGCCTATCACTGATGCAGCAAAGCTGGTTTGTTTTCCTACGAACTTCTGCTTTAATGGCCAGAGAGGTTCTGCGGTTGCATTTCTCAGAACTTCTCACCCCAGCAGGATCTTCCTTCTGAGGTACTCATCGTTCCATGTGCCTTTCCTCTTCAGTGTTAGCAGATGTGGCTATTCTGTACCAAACACTAGTTGGATATAAGAGCACAGAGCAATAACTGCAATAGTTAGTGCTGATATGTGATGTCCATATGGACAGTACAACTTAACATTAAGGCCTTTCTTTACTGGGTTTGATCCTGGCCCCATGAGTCAAACTCTAGCTGTCAGGGGATTTGTTGTAAGTAATGGTCATTTGTGTTTCATAATTATCTTGAATAAACACAATTAGTTCCACATTCTGCTGTTTTCTTCCTAAGGCATCTGTAAACAGTCTGTACTATTCTAGCAAATGGCTTTTGGCAATCATTAGAAAAAAAACCCAAAGCAAAATGGTTCTCAGTGGATCCTTTTAATTTATTCTAAGGAGCATGCCCAGAGGAGTAATGAGACCTACTAGACAGTAATGGCAAAGGGATATTATCTTTCACTTAGTTAACCATTGTAACCCACTTTGAAGTATCTCCAGTCACAGTCCTCTTGCGGTTAAATTAGAACACAGACTCACGAGTTTTCACTTCAGGGTTTCTCCCACAAGCCAAACTAATGTATTTGGTATAGAAATAGTGTAGGCATCCTACTTCCATTCTCCCATTAAAAAAGATATCCAACAAAGCTAGCTGAAAGTGTTACCGAAACAAAAAAAGGAGTGCAGATTTTTTTCACAGCACCAGGCATGCAAACATCTGTTTTTTTCTCAAGGCTGCTGATTCTTTGTAGCCTTTGGGCACTGGACAGTTTACTTGTCCTCTCTGTGCCCCATTTATTCTGTCTGTGACACAGGGACACAGAGCATTTTTCAGCTTTTGTAATTCTCTTTCAATTGAAAGCATTGCAAATTCATAGTAATACTATCCCCTATATAATATTGGCACCAGGTTTATGTATGGTTGAGATAATACAATAATATTTCTTCAAGATAATGGACTCAGGTTTTTTTTTAGGTTGTACATTAGAGAAACAGAAAATCAATAGTCCCAGTCCATTAAAAATAAATAAAATGTTGAAAAAAAGGATTATTGAATAAAGAGAAAGAAGCACCGTAGTAGTCATTCTAGTAAACAGGCAGTTAAAAGTAGGAGGAAAGTGTCAATTGGTAAAATTAGCTAAAAAAGTTACTCTGAGTTTTTGCCCTACATTTGGACTATCAAAACTGAGGCAAACTTTTCAAAGCAAATTGCTGAGGATTGCCAAGTTAACAAGCTGTTCTGTGCTGCAAGGGACATATTTATGGACATACTTTCAACAAGACGTACCTAGTGCTACCAAGCTGTGCTGTACTAAAGAGCAGTAAGTATCAGATAAACCGATTTTTTTTTAATAAAAGATTTCACACATAAGAATGATTAAACACAGCTCAAATATTCAGAAGTGTACAAACCTTTCCCTCCCCCCAAACCCACTCCTCTTCTCTGCTACAATAGTGTCTAAACAAAGTAAGAAAAGCCAGGAAATTCAAAGATAAGAAGATACAGAATTTTATAATTTATGCACTTGTGAAGAAGACACTGCAAAGTTAATTGTGGATGAGTACTAGGTCTTTAGTAGTAATTTTTATTTTAGTGGGGTTGTGTTGTGTGTAGCATCTTTAATGACCTTTCAGAGTATGCCTTTTAAGTGTATCAGTTTTTTTCCTTAAGGGCTGTGTTTTTAAAATGTTTCACAACCTTTTCTCAAGAAAAACTCTGAAAACTATTTCCAGCCTACAGGACTAGCAAAGCTAATACAGCAAGCAAGAATAGCTAGGCAAAGAGCTAACTTCTGGTCACTTTTTATAAGGAGCAGGGATTTTAATGGCAATTTTCTTCAAAATCAACCTTAACTATTTGTATGCAATGGGCCAAATACTCCAATTTCACTGTAAGAGACTACCAAGGCAGATATTATCTCCAGACACAGGATTGTTTTGCACATCCAGATTCCTCTGCAGCTCCTAGGCCTCGGGAACATTACTGATCCAAGGTGGATAAAGTACTGAATATGCATACCTTTCCAATTACTAAGGACATATGCAGGCAGGCTACTTGTAGCTGGGAGGACACTCAGTATCCGGGCATCTCATGTCTAAGCACACCAGTGGTGTTGCAAAACCTGCTAGAGAAAGCCTACATAGCCCATAAACGAAGACAACTTTAACTAAATACATCATTTGCCTTCAGCCTCATTTGTGCTCCCTGGTTCAAATTAGAAATGATGCTTTGAGTAGACAGATTCATGTTTATGGTTGTATTTCAAAGATAGCTGGGCATTTTAGGTCTACTTGTCCACAAACACTGTGAGCTTTACTGGTATGTGTTATTTTTCTGTCTTAGAAAAGACCTATTTTCTGGTGTTGTGCTTCTCTGAGAGTCTTGCAATGTCCTTCACTAAAGTGCAGGAGCTCAAGATGAAGTTTATTCCAACCGGAACCAGAATGTCTCTCACCAGGAGGTAACTCCAAGATTTTAAAAATGCCTTGAGTCATTTCATTTTTTCCTGTAACCCCTTTCTTTCATGTAACCTTAACCATGTTTCTGAGTATCTGCAGTCTCCCATGTCATTTGTACACTGGAAGTGCTATATAGAACATACCTGTGCATCTTCATTTAGCCTGTGTATCAGATGAAGCAATTCTACTCAATACCCCTCTTAATACTTCTGAAACAAGTAAGAAGTTAAAATTTTCGGGTTGTGAACAAATATGAGGTTATTTTTCATTATTTTAAACCACAAAGCTCCTAATGGATTAAATAGGACAAAATATAAAAAAGGAATTTGAATTACAGGAGTGCAAATAACAGAATTTATTCTAAGTAAGCAATCTGCATGCAGCACAAAAACCAGAACATTGCCGAATGTTTTCTCGCTTTCCTTCTGGACTCCTACTGTTCTCAAAAAATGGTTTACTATTTACCTTTAAGAATAACCTTAGCCTTAGGAGGTTTGGGGGAGATATATTGATTTACCTATGGCAAACATAATAATATCCCTTATTAAAAGCTCTGAAAATACATTTATTCCTGTGCCTGTAAGTCAGATTCCTCCTTTTTAAGTGCAAACTTGACTTTTAGAGGATTTTTCCCTCCTAGTTTTGGTAAGAGATATTTAAGCAGAAAGAGCAGCTTGTTTCCTTGACAGCAGAGAAGCAACTGTTTTGGTTTTCTTTGTTCCATGTCTGCTCAACATACTGTATCCATAGAAATAGCTGCTGTCCCAGAAGTTCAAGCATTTTGTATTATATATACCCAAAGGCTGGGTTAATGTTACCTTAACTTTGCAGAGTTTCTATCATAAAATTTCAGAAATTAAAGACATTTTAAAAAAAAAAAAAAAAAAAAGAAGAAAGCAAAGGTTCCCAAGGCAACTCTGTATATTCTGTATGTTTTTTATTTATATTTAACATTTCAAAAATATCAGTATTAAGCTACACATTTAAAAAATAAAGACAATGTAACGGGTTGTTTATAATCCATGTTACTTACTGCCTGTGACAGTAGAAACTGCTGCTTTTGTTTTTGCCATTTCTGTGATGCATAACATGATGAACTTCTTGTTTGCACCAAGCATGCTTGTTTGCAGTAGACCTAATACTTCACCAAACATTCCCTCTTATTTCGAAAGTGAAGTAGTGTAAAAACAAGTACTCTATGTTTTATATTTGAGGGCCAGGGTTTCACCTCAAAGGCAAAAATGCAGCTGATGAACAGTATCTGCAAGCACTCCTATCTTGCCTCCCTCCTTCTCAGCCTCATGCACCACCCATCCCCACCCCTGCACAAGAAACATCATGTAAACTGCAGCTTTTTGCACTCTCTGAGATGAGATGACAAATATTTTAATGATTAAGGTTGGAAAGGTCTTAGCCAAGACAAGGGTGAGAGCCTTGGGCTCCATGTTCTCCTCTAACACAGCATTTTACAAAGACACTTTCCACCACGTGACAAGTTTCGTGGGGAAGGATGACTCCCAAAGAGCTATGAAACAGTGAGAAGGGATATGGCAACGAGGTTATAACTGAAACAGATTTGTAACTTCTGCTCCCATCTCCTATGCCTGTAGTTGTTTACAAAACACTTGGGTGTGCATGTGGAAACTACAAAAGCAGCTCCTACCCTCCTGAAGAACAAACCACCCTCCAGGTTTCAGGATTTAGATAGTCCCCTGCCGCGAGCGCCCAGGCTGCTCCATGATGGGTCGTGTATGGAAAGGGGCTTAATTAAATCGCAAATCACACAATTCCAGGACGAGGCCTAATTGCTATTTGACTCAGAATAGAATTATTTTTCCCCCAGAAAACAAGCCATCTCCCAGCAGTGTGCTACCCAGCTCAGAGTGGCTCTCTTGGAGACCCTCAGGTGAGGAAGCGAGGAGGGGGATCTGTGACGGGGCTGGCTGTGCCGTGGGAAGTGTGAACCCCCATGCACGCCTGGCCTTCCTGGGCGGTGGAATATTGATGAGCTGAGAAAAAAAGCAGCAAGGCTTGTTCCTGTGATTTGCTGTGCCTGCTAGCTCTGTCTCTCTGCATACATGTGTACACGTTCACATGTGTGCTAGTGTGTGTGTAAGTACACAGTCTCAAAATATAAATAAATATAAATAAGTACACATGCACCTATCTGCACAAATATTTTTAAAAGAAGTGGAAGGGAAACGGTGATGAAGATCAGCATTTTTGCTCAAAGGACTCCCTGTGCATGGGGGAAAATGTAATGGCAATGGATCTTTTTCCTCCTAAACCCCAGCTCAACTTCACAAAACCTGATTTCCAACATGGCCTCATACAATTGCTTTTATCACTTTCTCTCATTGTGTCCTTATGTACAAGGGTAAAGACTATTCTACTGCATCCAAGTACAGTGTGCTAAAGGGAGGGTGAGCAGTGGGGAGCCGTGCCTGTGCCACTGTCCTTTGCCTGTTCCTGATTCCATGGCCTGAGGCAATGGTTTGCATTTTTAGGACAACAGCCGGCTATCTGCAAGCAGGAGACCACTCGTCAGGCTTCATTACTGCACACAAAATGACACTAGTGAGCCTGTGGTCACAACTGTGCTTATGGTGCGCTGAAAAGCCATTACATCTCATTGCAACAAAAAACTGCACGAATGTACAGGCTGACCAGCCCCATAAATTGCCAAAAACCTGACAGGTCAGCTTATTTATGCAATGTAGTACCTGCAGTACAAATTTCTGGATAGAAGCAATAGCGAGGGACTAGGAACTAAGAAATCTGTTCATCAAAGGTGTTATAATTTAATAGGCAATGCTCCTGTTTTTTTTTATAGAGTTCTGAGAAAATAAAGAATTTGATTCTGCTGCATGCTTGCAGCATTAGGCATGGTCAGCTGAAGTGTCTTCCCCTTCTCCACATTAACAACCTTAGAGCATAGTTAAAATCTAATGACTAGCATGAATGGATTTTCATGTTTGATAGTTATTTTTCATTGTTTAAATTTTTGGTATTATACAGATCACATTGACATATCTGATACATAGCATTTTAGCTTAACCATAAGTGAACTGGTTTCTGCTATAATTATGGACATTATTACTTGTTTAAGTCAGGCAATGACTGTGTCTAATAATGTTGCGTGTAAAGGGTAGAACTCAAAGAGACAAAGAAAATGCAGCCATTAGGATTCTGGAACATTCCCTTCTAAAGGAAATTCATACAATAATGTGACTAGGATTTATTTATGTTGCATGTAGTTGGTACTCAGTGGCAAGTTCTGTGAACAAAAGAATTGTGGGCCAGATTCTGATCTTGTGTTAATGGTTATGTGTACATATAAAGAGAGACAGGAAATAATTTTATCCTAGTAAATCAAGATTGTGAGGTCAGAAGCTATAGCTGGGGGAAACAAAGCGGCTTTCAGGTCCTCAGTGGCTTTCTCAAGTAATCCTACTTCCCTAGCATAATTTGTTGATTACAGTTACAGAGGTGTTGAATAACTTAAGATGTCTGATGGAATTGTGTCAGGGCGTGGACATTGCTACTGATATCTACAACAGGGTGTTTCTTTATTAATAAAACTGTTCTGCACCCAGCAAATATTAGTACATGTTTTCCTTTCCTTAAAATAAAATATGTTCCTCTTTGTATTCTAGGCTACAAATGCTCACAAACATGCATGTAGCAGTAGGTTACTGTGATAGGGAGAAACTTGTTATTGTTGTCAAGAGCCCTAACTGGTTCTTCCAAGTGTAGGGGTTTAATTATAGGTCTTGCACCCAACTTCTGAAGGCAGAGCTCTGTAAAGCACATATTTCTATTACAATAATATCTGGCCTTCAAACTTAGCCTTTCATTTTCTTCAAATGTAAAGGACATTGGGTATGTTAAAATGTGGAGGAGGGGAGTTCTCTGCAGAAAATACTTCAGGGGACTCAGCCATGTGGATTGAACTTTACCTGGAAGCTGCATTAAACTTTTCCAAGGCCTCTGGGGTTCAAAATATGTAGGATGCTGTCACATTGATTAAATATCTGGGTCTTGACAGAAGGTCCATCAGCTGTAACTTTGAAGGCTACGGATATGATGATGGGAGTATAAAAGCAGCCCATGGATCTGTGAATGGTAATGCATTGCTTTAAAAAGATTGATATATTGTCACAGTAACCCCTACCAGTAAGGGGAACTAATATGTCAGAGGTTTTTCAGCCTTAAGTTACTGAGTTTCTCCTGTGGTGACTCTTGCCACAGATACTGAGTTATGTGGATGTTGGCATCCTGTAATGCGCTTCTCCCCTCACATATGGAGCAATGTGTAGGTAATTGTTTTCAGCAGTTCACACTGGTGACAATATGTGTAAATTCTATTGAAAAATTCAGTCTTCTTGTTTGATAGTTACTTTTCATAGCATTACTTTTGTTTTGATAGCTTACACACAACCTCTTATTGATAAGTATCATGTTCTCTAGAACAAAGGTGGAATGTGGGCACAAGTGCACTCATGGTTAAAAAGATTTCACCAGTGAGCTGAAGATCCCTGGGCTCAGCTGAGATGCAGTAACAGAACAGGTACCTGGTGCTAACTAGCAGTGCTATGAAAGATTCTGCATAAGCCATCTCCATGGCACTTCATTTTCAGCAGAGGTGTGAGTTGACCCATTTGCCTTATGTTGCGCCTGATAAGTGCAAGCATCACTTCTGGATATCTCCACTGGCATGAGGTGTAATGGGGTGTGTTGTGGAATTAACCCCTTGGGAGAAAGTTTTACATACAAGGCTAACAGCAGATAGGGGCTTGTCTGGTCGCAGGGTCAGAGCCCTTTACAGTCTAATGATTATTTTAATTAATTTCAGAAATTTAAACATAGAGCCAACTGAGCTCAGAAAATCTACAGGTATACAGACTGTAGTCTATTAGCCTCATCAGTTTGGAAGAGGAAGACCTGCAGGTATACCCACAGTATATTTAATAACATCTGAGATAGCTGCTGGGCAGTAGGATAATACCAAATTGATTAAGCAAAAGGAATATCAGCAACTGGTCTTTTGTCATCCTCCACCTGTAGCACCTCCTGGAGTCCAAGATTCTGGAGTTTAAGGGCAGGAACCAGAGTTGCAAATACTTACCACTTGTACAGTGCTACAGCTTACATGTTAAATATGCTGCCTGTATCTTAATTGAAAAGCAATCACAATGTCCCAGTGCAGGAAGTGGCTCTCAAGAGGTGAGGAAAACAAGTAGATAGCAAGTAATTTGTATTTTCATGCAACAAAAGCAATATTTCCTGGGCTTGCTGAATATCTTTCCCAAGCATCTTCCAAAGAACCTATAGCTCTAAAGCAAAAAAAAAACCTGCCAGGAAGACCAACAATGCAGACAAGGCTCCTTGCACAACTTAGCACCATCATGGTTTACCTCCTGGCATTTGTCCTATCTTCCTCACTCTGCTCTAGGATGTAAGTTGGGATGTATTTTTATATTTTTATGGAAAAATTAAGTTGACCTATTCAGTGAACCACTAAGCAAGCACACATGCACAAAGAGACAGGATAATTTGCCTTCTGTGTTTCTAAAGTTGCTGCACTACTGGGCCTCTGGAGCCACTACAGTTAAGCCTGCAGCTGAATTCCCTATCTGTGCAATGGCATAAGCATCAACATCCTAAGTAATGTAAGTGGGGGAAAAAAAGTAGATTTGCAGAGGCTTGTGGGTGGTTATCGGTGCAATACTACCCCGTGTGCTAATCAGAACTGGTATCACATTCAGGACTTGGCAGTTCAGTCTCTCAGCTCAGCTGTGAATTATACCACCACACATCAAGCCCCAGTCCCTCAAAAACAAGCTACTATACCCCAGTGCAGCTAATTTTAAGGAAAAAAAAATGTAGTCATTCCACTTCACTTTTACCTCTACAAAGCATATCAGTTATGCTGCGTGATGGGGAGGCTGTGCAGTTGAATTCAGGATGTTTTCTCCATCAGAAATATGGGTGACTAGAGCTGCCCTTCTCTCTAATTCCATTTAATGTAGTTATTCCCCTTCTAGAGCAGACACGCCTCAAGACACCACATGCTACAAGTCAGCAATAGCTGTTTCACAGTGCCATGGTCCCACAGAGATTTCCAACAGCTGGCATGAGTAGAGAGAATCCAGAAGAAGAGAAACCACATCCCAGAGCCTGGTACACTCTTTCCTCACTTCTACTCTGGCATCAAATCCTGAAACATTTTCTGCAGCCAAAAGGTCTTGCTGAGAATTTGATTGTCATCAGTTCTCCACTCATCCATGCCTTCGAACTTTTTAATGCTGTAGGGATAAGAGATTGTTAAACTACCTACAGAAAATGATGACATAATAGTGGTACTGTAGAAAAATCTCAAATATATGGATATTTCAATTTATTTTAAGTGTTCCATCTGGAATATCATAATGCACTATTTACTGCTGTTCCTATATTTAAAACTGATAGGCTACACTTAGAGTAGCTGTTAAGATAATAACCAATGGGGGACAGATTGATATATAACTTAATATGCCAGCCTTTTAAAAGCTCTTAAAATAGTTCAAACCATTTTCAGCTTCAAGGTTTACACATGTGCAGCCTGATAATTCCTTATGACTTACTGAGCCTTTGAAGCCCAAGGTTATCACCTAAGACAATCTGACCTAGGAATATTGTGTTTGCCAAATACCCTGATGTATTGCCTTTAAAAATCTAACAAAACATGAGTTCTAGATATGGGTTTTTTTCATCATATCAAAAATTATTCCTCTTTTCCCTTCTACCCTTTTAATTCTGAGCAGTTAGGTTTCATGGCTCGGATTGATTTTTCACTTAAGCTTATACAGAAAACTTGCTCAGGTAAAGTCAGTACAGAGATGCAGACCAGAACCCATGTTTGCAACTTCAAAATTCTTCATTCTTCTGTCAGGGCACTAGTCTCTTCTCAGGAACCAAACATGGGGCAAAACCATCGTGCTGTTATGAACTAGATGAACATCACATTGGTGTGCAGATACAAATTTCTTGCCCAGAAGACATCTGGAGTCATCTTTACCTCTGCTTTACACTACCAGGACCTCAGAAAATATGCAGAGGGGCAGCGCTAGGGAATTCTGTCACCACCTTTTTCCATGACAACTGACACTCCAGAAAAAAGCATCAGGCTTTAAATTGTAGAAATGGAAACAGATCTGATCTTGGGAAAAGTCTGATTGGATCAACTTTATTGTACCAGAAGGTTTAAAAGAAAAAATTAGTTAAACTCTCTCTTGCTGTCACTGCCACCTGCACTCCATGGCTGTGGCATAAGTAGCCCTATTTGGGGACAGTCTGCTTGGACTTTTGAACTCTCTCTTGTTTTTCATTTGTATTCAATAATACTTGTGGGGAATTTAACCCATTACTACATGGTAAAGTGAAATATAAAGCTGGACATGATCAAATACCGAAACACAATAGTCTATCTTCACTTTCTTAGCCCACAGCTCCTTCTTCTATCATTGCTATCATTGTTCATCTGTTCATTTCTTTCACCTGATTTTCAGATGCTCTGATCTCTGGCTTTCCCCTTTGGCTTGAATGGGAACAGCCAACACCCAGCACTCAGGGTTTCTGATGAGACTGGCTTTAAAGGAATTACTTCTCTGTCAAGGAAACTGAGAGCACATTTTTCAGCTCCTTCTCTCTCTCACACCCTCTTTTTCTCACCACTCACCCCCTTCCTGCTTTAGGGTACTTTAATGTGCTAAGGTGCAACACACAGTTAATCTAAGCTGCTGTTTTAGAATTGTTAGCAAGAGCTAGCTAACACGTGCACTGTGCAGACATATTTTAGTGTTACCTTTCTAGCACAATCAAGTCTGTCAAGAGAAGTATGGCTTTATTTTACAGTTTTCCATTATATTTAATGTTTTACACCTCAGAAATGTTTGATGAGTAGGGCATAAGCTGTAGGAGCAATTGAATTTGAATCAGATGCGCAGTCTAACTCCACGCCTCCTATTAACTTTTTTATCTCCCTGCAGAAGTTGTTTCTGTCCATATTTTTATTTCAGCTGGGCTGAGTGGGAGAAAGAACTCTAAGGGAGGTCTTAGCAGATGGTTGTCACAAACTGCATACGGCAATTGAGAATTAGTGTGCAAGCATATGCAACCTGGTACAGTATGAAACATTCCAGCATATGAACACTGAAGTAAATCAAGCTTGGACAGGATTTTTTTTTTATTATGAAAATTAGAATTTAGTTTCTCTTTTCTTCTATGCATATGGATCTCAGGGCTTTGCAACATATGGGGTCAAACTCTGGACTTCAGTGTGACTCCTTGCAAACCTAGGTAGTTAAACTAGGTACAAATTTTGTTCACTAAGATTCATATAAAAATAAAACATGCACAAATACAAACACAGCCATTGTGTGTGTATGTTTATAGGTATAAATATATATGTATATATAAAACACCTAATTTAATAGTAATTATTTCCCCTGCTCTGCATACTCTCTAAATAATCTGTGGAAAAAACCTAGTGAAGAGAAGAGTGGAGAAGAAAGGCGGTTCCAAAAATTGTAACTTGGATACATACGTTGTTGGGTTTTCTTTTCCTTTCGAGAAGCAGCACATTTTCTGGAAAAACTGACTGGAACAGGAAAAATATCAAGTGGGTGAGCCAACACCCTTTTGTAGGTCATGTTTTAAACAAGCAGGAGGAAGGTTTTTGATATTTTGCCTTGAGATACAGCAATGTTCAGGCAGCTCTCTGACTGAGCAGGGGTTCAGGTAGCATCTGTTCCCCCATGTCCTGCTTTCCAGGCTGTGGGAGTGACCCTGATCCAGGCTGGTGACACCCACCTCCCCTCACCTCCCTCCCCCCTGTTCTCTCTGTGCTCGGGGTGCAGAGCAGGGGAGCAGGGGAGGGGTTTCAGGAGTGAATTTTGCTGTGAGGAGGTCTCCTGGAAAATATGCCTCGATTCTTTCTTAACCTTCCCACTTGCCCTTCTTGCTAAGTTATGGTGGACAAATAGAACTGAAATGGAGAGAGAGGAAAGAACGAAAATACTGGCACACAAGGAAATACTGAATTACATATTGGTCGACCAAAACACAAATCAACTCAAAACTACAGGAGTCCACCAACATGTACATAAATCATTTATAACGATAATCCAAGGCTAGGTCCAAATCTCATTAAAGTATATGAATCCTTAATCTATTTTGGCAAAAAAGAGCCAATACACATTTTTTCTTTTTATCATAAATTACAGTTCTGTGGCACTGTGCAAATATTACCAAGCTGTAAGACAGCTGTGCTCCATTAAAATGTGTAATGGTCGCTGATTTCTTACAGCACATGGTCATCAGGCTGAATCTACAGCCAGTAATTAGGAAGATGAAATGTTTAATTGTGCCTTAATTTTGATAAAATTTATCTGTCACACATCCCGTAGTCAAGCAGTATGCTCACAAATCAATGTCATCAGGCCTGAGCAAGAACTGAAGCACCACACTCTTGTTTCTGACAGATTCATTTGAATATCAAAGTGCTCCGGATGAACCACCAGACTAGCAAAACAAATAAAAACTTTCCTGATGAGCACAGCTCCTGTAGCACGTCTGTCTCACCACCTAGGCTAAAAGACATAGAGGTCAAAGCAAAAGGCAGGTAGTTTTCTTTCATCTCTTGCTCAGCAAGTTCCCCGGGCACAGCAAACCACCTAAAATTTTTAAAAAGCAAAAAACTTCTTGTTGATTACTTAATCAAGTCTCAAGGACCGGGAGATGGTGGAGTCAGGCAGCGGTTTTCATTCCTTATTTCCTCCCCTCTTATTTGTTCTCCTGCAGAAAAATCATGCGAGGCAAAGCCAGTGCCCATTGTGTAGGCGAGAGGCAATCACTCACTTCCCTGCTGGCAGTACAGCAGTGCACATTACAGCAACCAGTCATGTGCAGATTATTACCACACATATGCATTATTATTTTTTTTTCTTTTTTTTTACACTGGAGTCCACATGGCATGTCAAAATGGTAGCACAATTCCTGAATAGTGCCCAGTTTAATTTTTTAAAAAATGCATGCTTTGCATTTAATACATCCAAATATAGGACCCATTTCCTTCCTTCCTTCCTTCCTTCCTTCCTTCCTTCCTTCCTTCCTTCCTTCCTTCCTTCCTTCCTTGCTTCCTTCCTTCCTTCCTGCCTTCCTTCCATCCTTCCTGCCTTCCT
>JAWMRA010000078.1:115999170-116108907 GCA_035584735.1 Pseudotriccus pelzelni
TCTTCTCCAGACTAAACAACCCCAGCTCCCTCAGCCTCTCTTCATAGGACTTGTGCTCAAGTCCCTTCACCAGCCTCATTGCTCTTCTCTGGACCCGCTCCAGCACCTCAATATCCTTCCTGAACTGAGGGATCCAGAACTGGACACAGCACTCCAGGTGTGGCCTCACCAGCGCTGAGTACAGGGATAGAATCACTTCCCTACTCCTGCTGGCCACACTGTTCCTGATACAGACCAGGATGCCATTGGCCTTCTTGGCCCCCTGGGCACACTGCTGGCTCATGTTCAGCTCTTCTTTTTGAAGAACTCTTCTTTTTGGTAAAATATGTATGGTTCTTATTCAAAGTAGACAAAGCTGTGATGCACAACAAGGTTCTTGATCTAGAATGAGGTCAAGCTTTATGATGCAGTGAGATTACCAGGTCAGAAGTTTTATTACTTTCCATGGGAATCATGCCTTCTCTTGTCAGCATATTTACAAATCATAGAATCATAGAAGCATTTTAGTTAAAAAAGAGCTTTAAGTTCATTGAGTCCAACCATTATCCTGACAACGCCAAGTCCACCACTAAACCATGTAAACACCTATAGGGATGGTGACTCCACCACTTCCGTAGGCAGCATATTCCAATGCCTGAACATCCTTTCAGTGAAGAAATTTTTCCTAATAACTAATCTAATCCTTCTCTGGTACAACTTGAGGCCATTTCCTCTTGTCCTATCTCTTGTTATTTGGGACAAGAGACCAGTCCCCATCTCACTGTAACCTCCTTTCGGGTAGTTGTAGAGAGCAATAAGGTCCCACTGAGCCTGCTTTTCTCCAGGCTAAACAACCCCAGCTCCCTCAAGCTGCTTCTCACAGGACTTGTCCTCTAGACCCTTCACCAACTCCATTGCTTTCACTAAACATGCTCCACTGCTTTTCTTTCTTGTAGTGAGGGGCCCAAAACTGAACACAGGATTTGGGATGTGGCCTCAAATGCAGTGTAATCAGCACTTCAGAGTACAGGGAAAGTGCTGAGTACAGGGGAACAATCACTGTCCTGGTCCTGCTGACCACAGTATTTGTAATGCAAATACTGGCAAGTACTTGCATTTACCTGAAATTCTGCACCAATAAATTTTTTTATGTAAAATATTGCATTTGGGATAATAACTATTTTATTGGGAAATAAGTACTGCAAGTTTGACTAGAGTGTTTTACTAAGGTTAGGCTCAATGAATGGAAGTTGGTTATCATGTCACACACTGTAGCTCACAGATCTGGACTGGTATTTGTTGAAACATGACATTCAGGGGGTGATGAAGCCCTGCAATAAAGGGAAACTAATGGAAGCAATTAAGAAAGAACACCTGTCTGTGGAAGACTGCAACCCCTACACTGACCATAGCCAGAAATTGTTCCCAATTGTTATTCACAACAATGGAAGACCTCTGGGCTGTGAATGCAGGCAATGATGGACTGCAATAAAATTTGCAAATGAGTTTTCACATTGTCCCATAAAATTCTATGACTTTGTCAATCTGTGTTGACACAGACCAACACATGGCTAAGCAATAAAATGATGGAAGTAAGGTCCTAATTGCTGTTGTTGGTGCAAAGTATCTTTGCACTTCTGAAGGACCTGGGTCCAAATTTTCCGTTCGTCACAGATGGGTTTGGGTATATTGATTCTGTTCTAATCACTGGTGGAAGTTTAACCTCATGAAGCAGGTTAGGTCAGCTAGCATTCTCTGTTCCACAACCAGGACCACACAACAAAGTTATTTGGAAGTCAGCCACAGGAACAAAGTTATAAGGAAAATGTCTTTCTGCACTGCATGGCATTAGCCAGCAGATAACACAGAACTGCACGTTTTACTAACAACACATTTTACTTGTTAGCTGAATTATTGATATGAACTGTCCACAAAAGGATCACCTCTTGACTTTAAGAACTAGAGGGATTGTTAGAAAGAGTTATTCAGGTAAAAGCATGTGTTCTCTTCCAGTTCTCACTTGGACAATAAATATTTGACATCCATTTTAAATCCTCAGCTTTCCCTGTGAAAATAAGGAAGGGCAGGAGATGCAGTAACAGTATTAGAGAGGGAGGAAGGGTTGTGGGGAAAGAAGAAAAAGAGATGCTAAGAGTAGTCTGTTAGCAGTGTTATCTACGGACTCAGCACACTGTAATGCATGGGAACGATGACAGACCTATAAACACCAGATCTTCATGTCCTTCAAATGACCATGGTGTCAGCAAGGTAGGATTGGCACAAGACCTCACTCTCATGTAGAAACCAGAGAAGTCAGTCAAATGTTACTTTTTTAATTCTTATGAAAGACAAAAACATCACAGAAAAATATTCCTCCTAGTTTATAATTGTGCAACTGTTTTTAAAATTATTATTATCATTCTGTAAAACGTATATTGCAGTTGTTTTAGATAGAACAGGCAATTCCATTTCCCTTAAATATTCTTCCCCTTACTGCAGTAATGTAACTAAATGAGACTATTTCATGCCTTCAAAAAAGCTCAACCACAGAATGAAGGTTTAATCAATAGACTTAATTTAATTCCATAATGATGAGCTGACTCTCTTCAGGACCTAATTTTCTGTTCTCTACAGATAGTAGAACTAAATTTTTTTGTTAGTGCAACTGTTTGCGTACAATAAGACACAAATGTATGTGTCGAAACCGATCAATTAGAAATCCATTAGAAAAATATAAATTGTAAAATAATTAAAATTAAAACAATGCTGGGGTTGCTTGAGTAGAATCTTGCACCTATAATTTAGATGTGATTTTCAGAAAGTAGGTAATTACTACTACATTTCATTCTCTCTCCTCTTTTCTCCATCTCCTCTCTTTTTATTTCATTTTTTAGAAACCAGGTACAGAAGAAGTTTCTACAGATGTACTCACAATCTGAGATATTCCACAGGACCTTTCAGTTGAGCAGATCACTTCTGAGAATAGCTTTTACTCACAATGTAGAAAGTATCAGAAAGAGGTACTAAGATAATGATCTCTTAATTATTTATTCAAAGCGTAACAGTGATTTGTAGAAGAAGCATGCTTCTCACTCTCTGTTTCAACCAATCCAAAGCATGAATGTCTGGTAATTGTACAATTTTCACACATAGAAATACAATATTTTATGGAATTCATCTGAACTTGTGTCTTAAATTCCTACTGACATTGAACAGGAGAATAAAAGGTTCCTTGCAATAAAAGTTTTCAACAATGAAGAATTCAAATAACAGATTTACTGAAGGTTCTTTGGTATGAATGCATATGTATGTATGTATGTATGTATGTATGTATGTATGTATGTATGTATATATGTATAAGGATTTTGTGTTTCCTCTGCATTAGTCTTCTCTTGTAGCAAGCTATGAAAGTGAGAAATCGTAGAAGGGAAATTAACATGCTCGCTTCCTTCTCCGAATGGGGAAACTCATCCTGCATTTTGTGAGATGAGACAAGTGCACAAACAATTGAGGATGAGCCAGCACTGCACCCATTCAGCAGAGAAGCCCAGCCACATGCAGTCTGGAAAGCAGATCTTAGCAGTGCACAGGGGCAGCACATGGGCAACAGGCACAAGTTGTAATGAGGAAAACTGAAATGAGATACCAGAAAACAGTGGTTCCCTGCGTAGGAGGTCAAACACCAGAACAAGTTACCCAGAGAAATTGTGGAATCCCTGTCCTTGAAGATACTCAGACTTGTCCAGACAAGGTACCTGATGCAAAAAGCCTTGTGTTGAACAGGGGTTTGGACTAGATAGGTGGCCTTTTGAAATAATTTCCAACATGTTCTATGACTTTTTATGAGTCTACAGAGACTCAAGTTGCTGAAAAGGGGAAAGCCCTGCCCCTACACTTACTATAGAATTTCTTTTAAAAAATCAGGAACATCGCCCTTTCCTTGATTCACTGTGAAACAAATGAAAATGGTGTTTATAATGGAACAATCTGCCTATCTGGTCATGTCCACAAAGTTTGCTGTAGTTAGGAGGAAGATGAAGCCAAATTACTCACTGCTACGCTTGAAATAAAAAGAGGAGTGAGTATCAAGCAAGAAAATAAAACAAACCCCTCTCTTATCCAGAGAGGGAAATCTATCAAAGGTCTGTGGACATGCAACTCCATAGTGAGACCATGGTGAGAGCACATGAGTCATGATAAACACCTTTGGGATTAATTTTTTCATGAGAATGGTTCCTGATCCCAGATAATGGCAATCACGTTTAATGATAATTTCACCAAACGGGATGTTTTTACTTTTTCTTTCTATTTTTCATTACAGAAATTCTTCTCATGAGCAAACAAACATGCAAAATAGATGGACTGATAAAAGACTGCAAGGGTGTCAATAAATATGTAACAAAATTTAAAACCTTAATATACCTCTAAAACAAAAAATAGCCATTTACATTATAGGCAGTTGTTTTATCTGAGCCACATGGTGACTAAATATTCCTCCTGGAAATGTTTCCAGCATAAGCTTTATTCTGAGACATGCTTGTCTTGCTTGCAGTCTGGTTCTTTTGTCTTACAAAGTGCTAATGACCAGCGTGGACCCAGAGATTGTTGAATGTCATATAAGAACTTCAGTCTTCTCTCTTGGTTTGTATCTCCCTTGGCTTAATCTAGGTTACAGCTGAACAAACAACAACAGTTTCTTTTTAGGATCACAGGCTGGCAGCCTTATTCAAATTGAACAGTTCTTTCCTCTCAGAGCGATCTCCTAAAATATAGAGGCCCTTAGCCTGTTCTGCAGAGGTTGATCTGCACAGGACAAGGTGTGAGGTCAGAGCTTGAGGTGGGACATCTGGCAAGCAAGTGTGGAACAGCACAGTACTCAGGTAGGGTAAAATCATGTAGAGTGAAATTATTTCTGATTTGCTTTATGCACAGAGGTCTTCTTGCATAAAATCTTGAAGAATGGCCTCACCGGATACTTGAGGAAACAACTAAAGCCCTGAGCTTTGATTTTGATCACACATGTGTTAGTATTTAGAAGCATATATATTTAGCATGCTAACTGACACAGAAGTTATGGTTAAATCCTTTAGTATTACAACAGTTGTGAAACTTCTATATTTCTGCTTATGAAAGGGAGTCAATCAGATTTGAGAAGGCAGAGAAAGACAGGGAGAGGTAATATGCAGAAAATCTTATTGAAAATCATTCCTTAAATAAGAAGCAATTAATTAAGATTCTAGGCCCCCAAAAAATAAAGAAATCTGGCAACTGCACTGCAAAGCAGCATCACAGATGTATAGTAGAAAAAATAAAACCCAAAGATTCAGTGTAAGACAAGGTATTCTTATGAAAGTAACAAAACTATAGAATGTGTCTATGAGTATTTTGAGTTCAAAATACAAGTTCATATGCAATACATTTTTCCATTTAAATTTCTTTAGTTCCTACACTGCATTTCTGAATTTATTCTTTTTGCATAATAACCAGGAATTATCTGAAAAGACCTCACAATACTGAGACATCCCCCTAAGTTCCTGATTAGAAAGTATTTA
This sequence comes from Pseudotriccus pelzelni, assembly GCA_035584735.1. NCBI lineage: Eukaryota > Metazoa > Chordata > Aves > Passeriformes > Tyrannidae > Pseudotriccus > Pseudotriccus pelzelni. The sequence goes on from JAWMRA010000078.1 coordinate 116,004,702, forward strand.
CCAGGAATTGGATTAATCTCATCTGAGCATTAGCCACGTCTAATCAGTCACTCTAGTAATTGGAGAGAATCCAGCTTTTCCAGGGCATGTTTCATCTGGTCTCTAGGGCAAGTACTTTAGAATAAGCTGAGCACCACCAAAGTATGGCTTACCCAATATGCTTCTGTTAGGATAGAAGGATTCCCCTTCTGGAGTCATCTAGCTCTCTTCGATGACTTCAGAGGAAGTATACACAATTATTTGTGATTCACTGCCTGACTTTCAGGTAACTGAAGTATATGCATAGGTTAGTAAATATCTACCAAATGTTATTTCAAGAAAATTTTCATCGAAGCAGTTGTAGAAAAAACAAGTTCTGTTTCCAGCCCCAAATTCAGTATCCTTAATATGAGGTTATTAGCATAATAAATATGATGCAACTGAGCAAAGTAACATGAAGGAGGAAATAAATCAAATTTTGCCAGGAATCATATCCAGGTTTTGCATTACTCTTTCAGTACCCTAATGCATGTAGCCCTTTCCAATACGTCTCCTGTCCCAATTGCCACCTACTGCAATGACTGGCAGGCAGCAATGGCTCCATATGGCCTTTTCATTTCTTATTGTCATTTCTGGCATGTATCACACTAATTTTTGGCCCACCAGAAAGGTGTGGCTGTGCTGGCGTACAGCAGTAGGGCAGGAAGAGCTCACTTTTGTGAATGTTGAAAAGGCCCCTCATTCTGGTCACAGTCACACTGGGCATCTGTGATCGAGCAGGCTTTGTCAAAAGCCTTGGATCCACTTACTCTGGTCTCCTATTCACTCTCTTAAAAAAATAAAACCAAATTACTAGCAGTAGCATTTCTACTGTATCATGTATTCATCCCCGTAACAGCAAGATACCAAATTATTGCTCAGGTTTTGAAAATTGCTTGAAAGACTTAACTTCCTTTCCTTTAATTTAGTTGACATATTTAGGTTGACTAAGAATGACTTTTAGTATTTAGTAGAGTAAAACTTACTGTTGTGGGGCATGGGAAAACTTTATCCCAGGCATTGACAAACAAAGGAATGTATAGAGAATATCCATGTACCCAGCAAAGTCTCAGTCTGCAGTTGGCCTAGTAATAGAGAACTACTGCTGAGAAGTCAAGGTCATTTCCAGTGTGCTAATCTCAAAGCATCAGGACAGGACCATGATTTTAGTCTGGTAAATGTGGAGCACCCGCATAGCTGTCTGAGTAATTAAAACATTGGGTGCCCCACTGGTCATTCCTAACTCAGTTATCAGCAAGAATCTCACTAATCATAAGTCAGGGATGAGTCTGTGCATGTGCTGTACATGTGGCTTTCTGCATATGTCTGCACATCATTTCACAGGAAACTATTTCACACTACACCAGCTTGGTGAGTAGCTGTTGTTCACACCCACCAAGAAATAAGTACATGTGAGAATAGTACCTTTACAACTTTGAAATGTCCTTAGACAGACTTTTAATCTCCAGGCCATCAACCTGCTGTGAACTCTCCTCCTGACTTTTCACACTTACAGAGAACAGGAGTCAAGCAACACACCATAAGGCAATATGAAAAGACAGAAAAATTCTGGGAAGTGCAAAATTAAGTGTAAATAAAAATATGTCATCTTTTAAAAATATGCAGCTATTTCATCATATATTCAAACATAAGCATGTATATACTGATGTAAATTGGATTAGTAAATTAGATTGCAATATTCAAAATGCAAGATGATACTAATGCATTCTAACTATAGTCTTCAGTTCCATCTCCTTGGTGTCTGCTCCATATGTCATGGCTGGCACAAAAACACCAGTAGTTAAAACACCTGTGTTTTCACAGATTTCCTACTAATGTTAAGTTTAACCTCTGAAGGTCTTTTCATTCAGTCTGCTACTATTATTTGTATGTTGCATGAAATATATATCTCAGTAAGGATGTAGCACAACAAAGTTCCTGATCTCGGGATCTTGCAGCTCAAGGCCTTGATATGGTGCTAGTGTAAATCTTGATATCAACACCAATTGATCACTTTTAGAGACAAAAGCAAAAGAAGAAAAACAAAGGCAATGCCTACTGACCTGCATTCTTTTAAAGAGGGAAAATGAAAATATGAGGGGCATATCATGCTGTGCAGGAGTGCTAGTGTTTAATGATAACAGATAATAACATTTGTAAGTCTCATGTCTTAATTTATGTTTTTTTCTGGTTTTGTTAGTTCCTTGGTGAGATAAGGGTCTATTGGTCCATGAGATGGAGAAATGGTCACTGGCAGGTGAAAAGCAACAATGTGAGTTCAGGACGGATTTGAAAGAAGAGGGTCTTGATGGTTGGCACAGTGGATGTAGAGGGTTGTTTCAAGGGCATGTAAAACATCACACAAAGGATAATGGGAGGAGTGCATGGATGGAGAAATGAAAGAGAAAGCACACTAGTAATAGTAAACCAGAAATAGGAGGAGAGAGGAAACCAACAATTTGGACATGAAGAATCCTAGACTTGTAAAACACAACGAATTCAAAGGAAAAGAAAGAAACTTCAAGTCATCATCAGTGGGTTGTGGCCTTCAGGAAATTGAGAGAAAGGGAAAGGGAAATGGGGAGCAGAATACTGTTTAGGTCAAGCAGGAGTGACCACAGTATCAAGATGTGAAAAAATATGAGGCAATGTAAGTATTTCAGTGAGAGAATTACTGAAAAAGTCATTTGAAGAGTTTGGTAGCTAAATTTCAAGAAGATAATTCATGGACGGGCCATGGACGTACATGACTATGTGAGGTTAGCTTAAAACCTAAATTTCTGTCTGTGAAGAAAGGCATTTACAAACCTTCTTCTCATATTCTTCTGGGACGAAGCATTCTCTGTTTCTCAGTTTGCTACAGAGGAGCTTATCCTTGATCCTAAGACGCTTGATCCTTAATACCATTGGGATTCACCAAACCTGAGGGGGAACTTCAATCCTTTTAACAGGTTAACATCAGTATTCGAGATGAATGTTTAATTTTTTCTTTTTGAGTTTACTTACACAGGACTGCCGAAAGTTAAAAATGTGATTGCCGAACAAGGTCAGCCAGGTAGAATTTTGTTTTGCACACACAACTAAATGCCACAAATTCTTCAGATTTACCATTTCCTTTCCCTGTCAAACTGAATCATAACACAAGCTGCATCATGAGCAAGCCTATTTCCCTAGATGTAGCAGATGTATATTACTTCCTAAATCACTTGGTTTACCCAGCCTTCTGCCTAAAATGGATCTCCTCTTCCTTGTCGCTCTTGCTGCTTGAATCTTCCTAGCACAGATAGCAGAGGAAATTAACAGAACATCTCTGAACACAGTGCACAGATGGGACAGCCCACCCAATCTAATTTTAAGAAGTCAAAATGGCAGTTGTTTCCACTGGACTTCGGACGTTTGTGAAGAATGCCACTTGGTAGGACAGTTTTGGTTTACTTTAAACAATTCACAAAAATTTCACTCTACAATTGCCTGCAACAAAATGTCACCTCCCTGTAAAGAACGATTAAGACAGGCAACACTGAACTTCACAAACAGGCTGTCTGACAATCTTGCTCCGTCAATACATGCTAGGGAATCATCATCCAAACAAACCAGACAAGCTGTCTCTTTTGACATCTGCTCTTGTTTCAGTACATGAATTATCCTCTTGGGTTATCCCATTTTCAGTTGCTTCAGCACTGATGCCATCTCATAACTTACCTATTCCAAAAATTTGTCTGTCGTTTCAACTGTATGCATAAGTGAAGGAATAAATAGAAAAAATAGCCAGAGAAACATCACTGACATTTTCTGGGATGACAGTTATAAGAAGTGGGAGCATGGAGGGCTATGGGTTGAAATGGATTTTTTAAAAATTCTGTATATGTCATTAAAAAAAGGTTTAAACAGTCAGTACTCATAGTTTGTGAATATGTGAAGCAGTGAGATTATTCTGTTTATTGTCATTGCGCTAGTAATTAAAGCCTCCCCCCCTTTTGGCATCTTTTTTTAAACTAAATTCTGAACGAGCATAGCATCTTCTATTCCTCTGAACAATTCCAGGGAATGGAATTTCGATCACTTGTTGACTTTTAGGTTCTTTTAGGACCACTGTTATTTATCTTCACTAATGGCATAGACAAAGGAATCAAATTTGCACCCTCGACAAATTTGCAGATGACACCAAGCTGAGTGGTGCAACTGACACAGCTGAAGGATGGGATGCCATCCAGAGGGATCTGGACAAGCTCGAGAAGTAGACCCATGGGAATCTCACGAGCTTTAACAAGATCAAGTGCAAGGTGCTGCACATGGGTCACGGAGACCCACAGTCACCCTGGGGCATGAACTGACTGAGAGCAGCCCGGCCAAGAAGGACTGGGGGGTGCTGATGGATGAAGCGCCGGACATGACCCAGCAATGTGCACTCGCAGCACAGAAAGCCAAGTGTGCCCTGGGCTGCATCTAAAGCAGCGTGGCCAGCAGGTCAAGGGAAGTGATTCAGTCTCTCTGCTCTGTTCTGGTGAGACTCCACTGGAGTGCTGCCCCCAGCTCTGGGGTTCCCATCACAGAAAGGTCATTGACCTACTGGAAAAAGTCCAGAGGAGGGACACCATGTTGATTAGAAGGATGGTGCACCTCTCCTGTGAGGAAAGGCTAAGAGATTGGGACTGTTCAGCCTAGAAAAGAGAAGGATTTGGGGGGAACAGAAAGATTCCTCATCAAATTACACAGGCAAAACTTGCATACTAGGAAGTAACATTTCCTGGGAGTAGAGTGATAGTTTTTCTTAGGGCATGGTCTTGCTCAGAAAGATGGAAAATATGTAAATGAAGGATTATTTAGTAGTGTAGCAGGAAATATCCCTAAGAGTAGCAAAGCTTCAAGTACACATGAAACCACATTATATGGGGGAATGAATCAAAGTCACAAAGTGGACCTGGCTTAGTCCAAAATCAAGGATGTGAGCTCAAGTCCACCTATATGAGCTGGCATTACTGGTTTTTGTTAAGTTTTGCTGTAATTCTCAAGATACACATTACCTGAAAAAGTCTCATTTGCACTGTGACTGAGAGGAGTGCCATGATCTTTCAGCAGGAAAGGGTGACAGGGTTTCTGAGGTGCAATAACAATCTGGGTAATCATCTTAATTTTTAATGTTATGAGCCTCTCCATTTAATATCAAATTGTTAAAACTGAAGTGGTGCACTTATTTTCCCCAGAAATTTTTTTTTTCACTTTGTAGGTGGGGAGATTATGCCAAACAGATTAAAAAAAAAATAAATCAGACAGATCATGAGTATACAATCAAATTTTCAAAGTAAGTCACCAATAGGCAGCAGAACACGAGTACCATAGGATCGTGGACTGACGTACATGGTATATAGGAATTCTGCTTTCTTGATAGAACATTTCCTACCCAAATCCATGAGTATGGTCCATTGTGTTCCAGGCAACTCCCAAAAGAGAACTCAAATTACTGTTTAATGGGTTCCTATGGGCTCAGCAGTGCTATTGTGTAAGATAATGTCTTACCATTCTTTAACATCTGCTTTTTGTATTGTTATCCCCTTTCTTCATTCTCTTTGTACTAAGAGATTTGTATTCTTGCAATTACAGAGAAAGACCAATTAACGGAATTAGACCAGAATAAACCCCACACATAAAACGCTTGTTTTATTTTTTCTCCTTCTCTACAAGACAGTTAATCAGCCGAGTACTCTTCACACTCCCTTCTTATTACTTATCCCCTGCAAAGGCATGATTCCATCCAACAGAATCAAGCAGACCCTACTATGAAATAGGATCACAGCCAGAGCTACATGGAATTCAGAGTCACAATGGAAGGACTGATGCCAAGCATTTTATTTTTGCCGCCCGTGTTTTAGGCAGAGGCTGACGTTGTCAGATGAGGGTTTCACACTAGTGAGAGACAATTTTATTAGACATACAGATAGTGCGTTATTCCAGCACTGAGCCAGAGTGCAACAAGGAGTCCATTCTGCCCTCACAGGGAGTAGTACAAATAGTGCAAGCTACAATGGAGTTGTACTGGTGCACAAAGTGGTCTGGGATCAGAATGGAGGCAGGCTTTCATTAATATCTGTGGGTTTACCCTGTTGGGCACAAATATTTCTACTGGTTCACATTAGCACATAACCTGCTAATGTTTTAGTACAGAGGAGTTCATTATTTTCTACTGTTGCTTGCCTACTGCCATTCCCAAAACCTCTGGTCTGCTCTCTTGTCACTCAGTGCATCTCGAAGGCTTTATCCAGCGCTCATTCAATGGCATAATTGAAAAGGTTATGAAAGTCAACAAGATTTTTTCTTTTTTCTTTTGAGCCAGGACACAGACTCTTGGACTGCTATGTGGGTTGAGTTTTTACCATGCAGCTATAAATGATGCAGAGCAGTCAGTCTGCATCAGAACTAGCAAAGTAATTCTCTCACTGATCATTTTACAAATTACATCAGTCTCTTTCCAGGAGGCACTGTATATTTATTTATTTCCAGTTGACAGTCTCTTGAAGACATTGTCTGTGCAGTAGCTCTGGAGCATGTTCTGAGCTGGGTGTTAGCTCATGAGTCCAATGGCAATCTCTCACAAAACAGATTTCCTCCCTTAGACAGCACAATGTTGATGACAAATCTCTAGATGTTTTTAACATTCTATTTGATGACAAGATTTCAGATTGGAAAACCACTAGGTCAGTCCTGGTTTAGGATTACATGTATCTCTAGAAAAGAAACAGGGAGTGTGAACAAATAAACGCTCAGAAATATTTATGGACACGTATATTCTCACTTTAATCTTGCTTGAACAATATAGCCAAATGCAATGCTTCTGTCCCTAGTATAACTCAAAATCCAGCCTACAAACTCTGTCAAATTTCATATATTTATTTAACTGCTCCTTCCTTTTTATTTTTTCATTCCTCCAAGGTAAATTTCTGTTTAGAGAATGTTATAGTCAGTCTTTCCATAAAATGAAAGTTTACTTACCTAAATCCAAATTTACGATTTTTACCACCTTTTAATATCCCTGTGATATTTTTCCTGTTAAACAGCAGATTTTATATATTTATGATTTTCATTTTAATAGTTGTAATTTCTTACATGAAAACTCTGCCTTAGGAAGGTTAATTATCATATTCTGCTGGATGTGACATGTAGTGTAATAATGAAAGTGCGCCTTGGTACTAGAGAATTAGAGTACTGTACACAGCTCTAGCAAACAGAATGAATAATTGAAATCCAATGCCTTTATGCTTCACTGAAACAAAACAATATTTCATGGCACATAAAGTTATTCAGCTTATTTGCATTAAGGTTGAATGATCACCACTGACCAAAAGAGAAGCAATGATGGTACCTTGATGTAAGTGGCAAAGAACATACATAAATATTCTTAGGAAGCAAGATGTACCTGCGTTTAATCAGTACTTATTAAAATTTTATTCCCTATAGTTATTCAACAGGATCTGTGGTATAAAAACATAATTACAAAAATCAGATTTGAGCTCATTTGACAACAGAAGGGTTTTATGGTGACCTATCTCCAAATGTTCCTATTTGTAATTAAATGCAGCGATCAGCAGTAAGGATTTTGAAGCTGTTTTAGTAGTTCCGCTATTCTGCTTAACATGTGGCACCCGTAATAATTAAAATGATACTAACACATGCACAATTTTATGGCCCTTATGGTGCAACCCATTATGCCAAATAAGGGCCTCTGTTTTCACAGCATACTGCACATGGTCTCATTACACCCACTTTTCTTTTCCTGTCTTCACACTAACAACTGTTAAAGTGAATCAACACACGAAACGTACTATAACAGCTTAGTGTTTATGATATGTGTGCTGTTAGTCAGTGAACAGGAAAATCTAAACATTTACTGTTTATGTAAAGAATAGCGTTAGTGTTAGCGAATTGCTTGGGTCTGCTTCCTTTATTATCTAGATCACAAATGTAATGACGGGTGTCAGTGGTACCTATATTTCCCCTTTGCTTTGCTCTCCTGTGTAGATGTCTACAAGAATTAGAGGAACCTCACATTTGCAGTTCTTGAAATGGTTTATGTTTAATAGCTTTCCTTTTCTGCGTTAAAGAGGAAGAAAAATATTTCTATCATAAACTCCCACCATATAAAAAATATTTCCATACATTTTCTCTTCCTCTTCAACATATTGTACTTGGACCAGTCTGGTTTATCCAAGGTGTTAGAAAGTTATACATTTTTCCTGTGGCACCTCAGGAAATTCTACAAGATACTGTGAATTCTAGTTTAGTGCTTTTTTATCATGAATAATTTTGCAATTACACAGCTACTCAAAGACCTCCTACACTCATTTTACAGTCATCAGTTTGGAATGGCTTTCACTCTCTTGGTCTGGGATCCATTCCAAGGGAAGTCCCATAGGTAGGACACCAATGGATTGGACTAAATCTATCCTCTGCATTTCATATTATAGCTTTGTGTGAACATTAGTTGAAAGTTCATATAAAGAGTAACAACCTGTCCTTTCATTTTCCCCTCTTTTCCCCTGAGGATTGCCATTTAAACCTAACAGTGTCAGGAATTTGCCGTGTTATCAGTGGTAAGGGAAAACTAAAGCCCCTGAATGCAAATGGCAGATTTGATTTCAAAGATATAGTGAAAATCATCACAAAATTACAGTGGTTGGGCTCTAGATATGACAAAAACAGAGAAATCAACCAGAAAATGTGTAATATAATGTGTAATATATAGGGGCTACATACACATTGAAGTGCAGCTTTTAAAAAAGTACATCTGAAATCACGTGATTTTAAACACCAACAGCAGTGCCACAATGCAGAAAAATGGAGTAAAAGCCAGCACTGGACTCCTTTCATGTGTTCATGCCCACTGGTGAGTGATACTGTGCAGAAAACTTGCAGTTTTGCTCTCTGAATATTCAGGAGGAGGACGTGATGGGGGGAGATGTGAGGGAGAGGACCAAGGCAAAGAAGGACAGTACCCTTAATGTTGTAACAACTTCTCCTTGGCCTGTTCTGAAAAAACCTTGCTTAAAAACAAAAACAAGCAAACAAACCCAACAACAACAAAAAACCCCTTATCACTGACATTCAAAAAGACTAAAGGGAAAAAACCCACTTGATAATTACGTTCTGTCTGAACATCAGGAAAGTTGAGTTCCACGATCTCTTTTTCTTTGATTAAAATGAATGTTTGTTATCAGCATTACTATCTACTACCCCATGATCAAAAACAAATAACCCACTTTGTTTGTTTCTTACTGCAAATGAATTAAATTAGACGCCATTAGGAGCACTAGCTGTTTATATCCTTGTTTCAGCAGTGGTAGTATTTGAAGTTTCCTGCGGTAAGTTCATTACTCGTATTTTGTCCAGAATTAGTGAAGCGTGCTGAAAATTGCTAATGACAGATGTTTCTCCACTCTGTCACACTTCTTGTATCATTTGATTTGGAAAGCAACATACGGTGTTCTGCTCTATCAGTATGTCACAGACTGTCTGTAAACAGCTGGTCATAACTCAGTTCAGTGAAAACCATTACTTTCCAATGAAGTGCTGGACACCCTCCAAATTGCATTTTGGCATGGCCTGAGCTGCATAATGCACAAAGTTCTTCTGTTCTGAGGTTACCTAAGGAAGGATTTTTCTCCCCCTTCCACTTGTTTATTGTGTTTCAGGAAACAAAATATCTTTTCAAATGGTTAGGTAAGAGATGAACAGCACAGGAAATAAAGATGCTTTTTCTTCTCTCAGGAACCCACAAAAACTGTGACTGGTGCTGTGCTAACAGAAAAAAAAAAAGATGCAACCCTACCTCACCATTTCTGTTTGTGCCTCAGGTTGAATGGGGTGTATTATCGGGGTCAGGGCACACAAGATGATGACAGATTGAAATGTCTCCTATCAAATAGTTGTGGCATTCTAACATTGCTATGACTATGGGGCTATTCCACAGCTCCTAATCACAATGAATCCTATTAAAAACATCTCCCTGCGGTTTATGCGTTGGTCAGATGCAAAGAAATCCATTTCACTTATGCATGTGAGAAGCACAAAACACAGAGGGCAGATTTAATGCCACACACATGGGGATAGAATGTACAATCTGCTGTTTCTTTCCAACAAACCCACTTCCTTGGTTGTTTGAAGATGATATGTTATTAGCCTATATTTAACTAAATATGTATCATACATTTCATGAATACCAGTATCCATTTCTGAGATAGAGTCTGGCATAGTTGTGTTATTTATAAAGTAAGTATGAAACATTTAGACTGCACGTTTTATTAACTGTGTTTAATTGACAATAACTACTACTTGTACTGTATTTAAATGAAATCTTTACATAGATCCTCTTGGTTTAGAGCATGACAGTAGGAAAAGGCATCAAAGCCACCTGCAGTCCCTGGAGACTTCTGCAGTGCCTGTACATTACCAAGTGAAGAACATCCTTCCAGCTACTGCAAAATTATGATTTTGACATTTAAATTTAGGATAATAAAATTTGAAATCAAGAATCATGAAACTCAAAGATCCCCATGGAAAAGGGTAGGGATAGATGCCAAGATATCCAACCATTCCTGCATCCTATACCAAGGTTAACATAAAAAGGATTGGGAAAAACCCAGCATTACCAACAAATATGGATTTTCTAATATTTGATAAGATAACATAACATTTGTCCTCTCATAAGATGTTATCAAAAGTTATCGCTGAGGAGGAATCCACTGATAAAGAAAACAGCTCTTGTACACAGAAATAAATTTTCCAGACTACTAACACTGAGGAACAAAAAAAGACATCTCAGTGTCTCTTTTATTTCTTTGAAATATATCAATCTATAGGAATAACAAGGCCATTACATTAATTTTTTTTTTCTTTTTTACATGTTGAACACCGATGAACAGATGGGCTTTAGTGAGATATGGTCTTACACAAAGTGTTCAGCTGAGTTTTGATGAGGAGGATGTAGCTTCTCTTTTGGTGTAGAACTTTTACTGAGCTTGAAGTATAAGCCTGCTTAGAGGATCTGACGGAATAAAAAGTCATAGAAGTCTCTACCCATTTTTATAGCTGTAATACGTTACTTATACAGAGAAACCACTTAAAATGTTTCACAGATCAGTACAAAACCAAGGATCCTGCCCTCAAGAATTTATTTTCTCAATAGAATAGGTAGTATAGGAAGAAAAGGGTCATACAGCTACAACACAAAAGACAGAGCAGCTCAGTTTTGCCATGTATTAACAAAATGAATACTGCATAAGCTACTGACATCTGTTGATTTAAAGGAAAAGTTTTCTAATTAATATTTAATTTAACTCAGTAAATAGACAGGGAAACTTTCACTGTCAAAAATTTAAATTAATAAACTCATTTTCCCTTGTCAGTAAGTGGGTACCTGTTGTTCATCATTACACAGGCTGCCTATAACAGGATTATTCACTCCTACAGCTTTTACCTTTTCAGAAAATGTCAGAGGTTTTTCGTTTGTCTTGGTATCCCATCCCACACAATAGGTCAGACACATCCTTTAGCTTATGTTATAACTTATAACTCATGTTGTATAATAAAATCTAATTAAGAAACTTCACTTTCTTTTACAGCTATTTTCCTGTTAATTTTGTGACTGTGCCCTCTGGCCCAAGCAAACTGCTGTAACATTTGCAATCCAAAACCGTTGTAATTTCCATCAAAAATAATTAGTCATATAGTTCTGTGAAGTTTTCACCAAAATTGATGTTTGGACAGAATATTTAATTCTGGTTTTAGAACTGCAGTGATCTTATTTCAGCATAGAAGTTCAGTTGTGCCAACAGAAAAAGGCTCAACATTCACAAAATGTAAGAGAAGATGCCACAAACTCTGTCTTATGCTCAGCCTCCAACACACACCAGTCAGAAGCACAAATAACAACCAGTCCCGGCAGACTCACTTTCTGTGCAAATGAAATCAAAACTAAGCAAGAACACCCAACTGAAGGTCTCTTACTGCTTTACCACACCATTCCCTCATCTGTCCACTTAACTCCTTGGATTTCTGGCACTCTCCTACTTATTTGACTCTCCAGGACCAACCACGTTGTCTGAGGGTACCAAAGAGATATCATTTAACGGCAAGAAATGCAAAAGAACCTGATGACTGAGCTGTCAAACCATTGTCTGAGATCTCAGCAGCTCTTTCTTGCATCCTACCTCCAAGTTTGACTAAAATAACCTCCAATGCTACAGTATCACTGAGTCTCCATAAGTTTTGATCTAACTAGGCTGAACACATTTAGGTAGCCAGTACTATACATTACTGGGCTGAGTTTCAAGTTCTTTGTTCACCATATGGAGGCAATCATAACAAGACACAAAAGCATGCAGAGTAAGGGGGGGCTGTCTCATATCTCCAATAAAATTTTGCCAAAGTGTGTCAATCTCAGCACAAGTTGCAAAGACACATAAAAAGGAAACATATTCATGAGTGCACCACAACAAGGCAAAGCTCGGATGATGTTGATACCAAAACAGAGGTCTTTGTTGGGTCTGTTGATCAAAGCAAAATTCTATAACAGATTGGCTTTGTGAAAATGGAAATAACCAGTCAAAGTAAATTTCAAAATAGATACTGGAGCTAAATACATTATCATCATTCTAAGCACATGCAGAATTGAGATTGACCTCCCAGTACTAAAAGCAAAACCTAAGTTTTCGTCATAACACAATCACAAAAAGTAGACAGGACATAGAAAGTATGAACTCATACTGGCACAAGATATCTGTTGAAAGATATAAGATGAAGGCAAGTGGTATAACTGTCTACAAATCAGTGTTCAAAAGCTATTCTTAAAGAATCTGATGAGGCAGTTAGCAATCTGCGAGGCTCTAAGAATATAATGTATCACAGTTGCAGAGATTTCAGTGTGCCATCAAAACGCTTGCTCTGTTAGTACCAGGAGATAGAGTCTGAACTTGAGTGAATGATAAAGTGAGAAGTTATGGGCACATTCACACATCAATTGGCTGGAGTAGCAGTTATGTTGCCATAACAAAGCCAACAGTTAAAGATTGTTAAAATCTATAAGATTCCAACATGATTATCAAATATTATCATTAGCCAATAATGACAGCTGATATGGAGTAGACCCTGACATTCAAAAATATTGTGATTTCCAAATCTAAGCCATAAATAGTTCACAGTGAGGAAAAGTCACTAAACTGAGCAACTTGCCATGCCCTCCTGGTATCTGCCTAAACGGAAGACTTATTTTCAGACTTGTAACTGTCCTGAAGGTCACATTCCTACAGGAGTGGATTAAGTACTAACATTTGTTGTCTGAAGTCTTAATTCCTAGATTTTCATCTGTGTTGTAACCCAGAATACTACATACACATAATCTCTACAAAAATGGTCCTTACTCCAAAAATGCAAAAGTTTAATTTCTTTAAAAGCTAAATAAGGAGATATTTGCAATGCTTTAATACAGAAAAGAAAATAATTTTGCATTTGTTATGGTTTTGCAAGTTCTGATTGTCCAAAGCATTCACATATTTGATCTAATGTTGTGATTCAAAACAACTTTTTGAATGCTGGACTTTTACCATTCAGGCTTGTAATATGTACCAAACTGGAAAAAAAAAAAAAAAGTTATCTAAGAGAAAAGACTTATGGAAAACAAGAAGTTCAGGAACAATCAAAAAAATGACATATGTATAGTAGCTCATATTTATGGAGCATGTCTAACTATGAAAGTTGAAGAAGATTTTGACCTAACCTTGCATTTATACTTGGAGAACAAACCACATGTGACAGATTCTACTCATAATATTTAATGCTCTAGGGGAAAACTCAGGTACTGTGGCGGTGTGTGTTGTAAAGAACCTGAACAGACAGCTTTGAAAGACATTTGAATTGCTTATTATTATTATTCTTAACTGTAGATTTTTATGCAGTAGGAGGTCCATCATACCCTGATTACCTTGTGAATGTGGGCGTTACCAAAAGAAAAGCCAAAAAATGAACAGTACACAGTGAGATCTGATTGCTTTGCTACAGTAGAGATGTATATACCCTTCTTGGGATTTTGACGTGGTCCATTATGAGAAAGTGAGATGCATGAAATTCTCAGCCAGGGTTTTCTCCTGTCACTATGGCCTGAAAAATCCAATAATTTTCTCGTTATGAAATATTGGATAATTTTACCATCATTTGGTTTTTTTACATTTTATTTAAAAGCTGTCAAATGGCACTTGGCTCAAGAAAGGAACAGTAGCTCCTTTGGAGCAATTCCTGCTCAGCACATCAAGTTTTATCGTGTTACACTTTTTAAAAGGAATGAAAAAACATTCAACGTAACTTATAGAGGAAAAAATTATGAAAAAGAAATTCTGTAGGAAAATTTTTAATTTTGTCCAAAACCTGAACAATTTCTCTTATTCCTCCTTACATTGCAGAGTGCTGTTTCAAGGGCGATTGCATTAGGCTGTTTTGTTCCCTCCTTAATTACTGTTGCATATAGTTATAAATAGCAGACAGAAGGTGAGCGGAAAATGACAAAACAAGTTTATTCTGAAGTCTAACATAAAACACTACGGGCTAAATATGTACAGGGAATTACACAAACAAGTGTTGAACTATATACACATGTTATAACAGAAGGAAAGACATTTCATACATGCAAGGAAAATCTTCCCAAAATAACTTCAGTGAAAAAGCCTACTTATCCTTAACTAAACTAGTGATCTAAGAGGCCAGAGAAAGCAGTAGCTTTCTCTAGATACCAGCATCTTCTTAAGGGTAGTCTTTTGGTAGCTTCACAGGCCAGGGGTTAGAGGGTTTCCTGCAAGCTTCTCTTTCTAATCTATCCTATCAATCCTTTTGGCACCACTACAGTGCCCAGGAATCAGTACCCAGGTAAGGTTGTCTCGTCTCTGATTGTGCAGGAAATACAGATGAGTTTGCCAAGCTGTGCTGGATCCTTCCTCAGAGCAACCAGTTGTACCAGCTGGTCTTTTCAGGCACCTTCCCGGCCCATATTTCAATTATTATGTTGTCCCTTACAGAAGATTGTCATTTCAACTCAGTGACTCACAGCAATCAACCAACCTCTTAGGCTGGATTCCTGGTACAAAATAAATGTTACAAGGCTTGGACTATCAGATAGAATGATGCATTGAATCTGCCATCCTCAGTTTCCATAGAGATGCCATACGGATGCCTCCTCAGGTCTGTCGGTCCCCAGCTAGAGTAGCATTCACATTGAAGAAAGAAAACTGTACTAAATCTGTGCCTTGTCTACACAAGCAAAGCAGTCAGTAGGATCATTTAATATTTGTTTTCTTTTGTTCAAGACTGGAAGATCTTCACAGAGTTTTGACTATAATACAACATAATCTTTTTAAAAAAGCAGTCATAAACTAGCAATATGAATATGCAACACTCAAAAGCTGTCCAGAAAAAACATTGCTTAATTTGACGTGAATTATTAAGCTTGGAAAATGCCATATCTAAGGCACAAAATAAAATGACAGAAGATTTCTTGAATAGGAATCAATTAGTGGTTCACTAGACTTAGCCTTTGCAATGACATATGTGGACTAATTTCCTACAGTTGAATCCTCTTTCTAGATATGCTTCTGATAGATTATTGAGATAGGACCCAGGTCTGGATTAGACACATCTGATACCTTATCTGACAAAGTTTTCAGAAAAAGGACTTCAAAAGAGTTCCAGAAAATGGAGAAGAGCAAGTTAGGAATATATTATTTTAAGGAAAAATTGTTTTCAAATTCCATCAGATTTGGTGCTAGAGCTAGTTTTTGTCTCAAAGCAAGAGAATTTTATCTTCAAAAAAGTGCTTACATGCTTAATATAACTACATTCATATCTCTAAACATGAATCATCTAAAATCCCAGGTTTGTACACCTACTAATATCCTGCACTTTTGTAATATCCTACACTTAGGTGTGAGTGGTGCAGAGGAGAAGCCCTTTCTGCCACATTTAAATGCATACTTTTCAGATTTGTTGCATATCTCTTCTGCTATTACAAAGAAAGGCAAATGTGAACGAAATTGAGAATGTTCACCTTCCTTTAACCATTCATGACTTACAGATATCTATTATTTTTGCTTCCATTCACCTTCTCTGAACAAACCCAGTCATCCGTTCTCTTGTCAGATAGAAGCTTGACATACAACTAATGATTTTTCTCATTTAGCCCAAGACCTTGCATTTGTGTCTCAGATCTTTTTTATAATAAAGTTATCCACTACCTTTGTGGTAAGGTGCATCAAGTGGCATATATCTGTATGTGGGTTTACAGTGTTACCCTTTTTTTTTTTTCTCCTACAATTATTTATAGGTGCCACCATTTTCTTTTGCTATGGTAGCATATCAATATCATACATTAAGAAGAAATTTTCATTCATCTGTTACAATTTGAGTCTGGGTATGCAAATTATAATTCTTTTCATTCTCTGCAATATACATAACCTCACATTTACTGACACAGTTCTAGCAGTTTAAAATCTGTATGTTCCATAATTCTTCTCATATTGATCTATACTTGATTATTTGTCTGTACTTGAACAATCCAAACATTTTCATGCTACAACTTTCCAAATCTTGCCACAAGACTCAGAATAGATCTGACCTAGGCATAGGATGAAGCCCAAGGGAAAAAAATGATCCCTGTAATAAAAGACAGCATGTTAATGCCTGCCTTTGAAGGTGCCATGGCTTGCCAGACAGCTTTAGCTCTGACATTCAGAATTCTACTTTGCTGTGTTAATAAAATTCTTTTAACCCAGGGGGATTTTTATGGAACACTTCCAACCAACTCCCCCAAAATATCCGAAGCAAATGCCACAATGTGCTTTCAGACCGGCTGCCAAATGGATCTTAGGAAGTGTTGCAGTCCAATGTACAGACCTTCAGCTTACCAGCTAATGATGGACATGATAGCAACAAAATCTTCTCTCAAGTGCATGAACACAGGGATGACACGCTAACAGGGGACCAGATATTTCCCTAACTAGTCCCACAGATTTTTGATTACAGGACAAACATGGTGACACTCAGGAACTTCACAAACACAACAAGGGAACTGTAATAGGGACTATATCTTTGAATTTCTCCCCTTTTTTGGAAGATGTTGATTCACCATTTAGAAAATTAGTTGTAAATAAGTATGTTTGAAAGTAGCTTTTACAAAAAATTTGGAACTGATTTTCTGAACAATATACTATTCAGGGTGAAAGCAATTATATTGTTTAATGTGCATATATTAACTTTGTTTTTATTTTATTATGAAACTACTTTTCCTATTTACTAGATTGTGTCTTTCCTCACGTTTGTGCTTTTGGGTGGATATTAAAATTCAGTTAACAATGCAGAAAATTAACACTGCAGATTTATAGTAGTTAAAGAAAATTATTTCAAATATGCTAGATAAAAATATCAATACTGACTGTGCATTTTGAAATGACTAATTTATTTTAGAAAAGGTTGATGATCTGCAGTTAAAAATCCTTCAGACAAGAGAACTAACTATTCTTAGACCCTCAAACCTATTTTTAAATCCTACAAAAAAGGGGTAAAACATAACATTTCCTAAAATTGATTTTATTACATTTTCATCTCCTAAATAGCTTTTCAATTTCCACTGAGTTATTTAAAAATTTCAAAAAACCTAACCACATTGAAGTCAAATTAGAACAGTCTCCAAAAAAGGGTACAGCTTTCCAAAGTAGACATTTTTTTCCACTTCCTTCTCAGACGCTGAACTAATGATTTCTCCTGGTTTAGCAATCTGATTTACTTTAAAGATGTGCTGATTTTCACTCATTTTAAGTCATTTAAGCAGATTATTGGAAGTTATTTCTAAACATATGCTGTCATGGTTTCAAGTTTAAGTTTTAATATGTTTGCATTTACAAGGAGAGATGTATGCAAAGGCACTCAAATTGCAGCAACACACATATCTTAAATAAATGATTAATTTATTCTGCTCCACAGTCAGCAGTTATAACACAGACTTGCAATCAGTAGTGCATGCACAGTGATGGCAAGACCATTTTGTAGGATGGCCTTGGTTGTATATCAACATCCTTAATGCCAATCCAGACACTAAAAATATTCTAGTTAACATACTTAGCTTAAGAGGATATCTGGTTTTCAGATCACCTCAGTTAGTTCTGTAAAAGATAAGCTATTTATTTAGGTTTCACTTAAAGATCAAAGAGTGTCATTAAAACAAAGCCATCTTGCCAGCTTTTTAAGAGACCCCAGAAATTGTCATCTGAGAAATAGTTACTAATACTGCCAACTCCTAAATTTAATGATTCCAGAACAGTAGTTACTTTTTCCAAAATTTGAACATAATGTCGACTTCTTGCTTAGAACTTTATTTTGATGTACAAAAGCACTCAGAAAGCAAATACCAAGGCTGAAAAAGAAAGTAGGACAGAAACACTGAAAAAATATAATTCATTTTAACAGTAGGTGTTTTGTCCTCATTTATTCTCCTCCAAGTCCACAATATTAAGAAGAAACAGCCGAAATCAAATGTGTCCTAAGAAAGGCAATTTAAAGGACAAGTAGCAAGATGTTCATTCTGTTGAAATGAAAAATTGATTTATTATTTGAAATGAAAGATGATCACATTATAAAAGTGTTATATAGAGTCCCCAGAAATAAATAATCAGATTTAGGAAAAAAAAGTTTAAGCTACGGACATTTTTTCCATGATTACTCAGTACAAGGCATTCCACTGTACAGCACGGATGACTCCGCACATAAAACTATGGCCAAAGGTGAGTTGCAAAGTTGAGACCTGAGCCCGTTGTTTACTGCAATAGCAATCAGCATGAGTGTGTCATCTCTTGGTCCAAGCATGGTGAAAGCAAATCACAATCTCTTTCTAATGAGGCTTCTTAGGAGTTGTTGAAAATAGACATTTCAGCCACTAAAAAAATGCCATGGCAAGCGTAAGGCAGAGTGGCCTTGGAGACAGGTAATATGACTGTGAGAAATCAAGTTTTTAGTTTCTGTTCCTTCCAGAGTGTAGTTCTTCAGCAGCTGCAGAACTCGCCTTGATATCATGCAGTTGTATTGATTTGGTGCCTACAATGACGGCAAGGGAAGTGCAAGTGATTCCATAGCCCAAAATCCACCTGTTGCAAAATGGGAGGGGAGAGGGAAGCAAATCAATGCACTTATTTCCCCTTTAAAAATTGTAAAGGGCTGAATTTGAAACAGAAACATATCTCTACCAAATGATTTATTAGCATATCTGTTATAGCAAATAGCTATTACTAACTGGCAAATAATTGCCCTATCAGCCCGTCCATTATGGCAGTGAATGCTCAGGTTGTACAACTGAATCCCTTTTCTGTTTGGGCATGTAGGAAAGTCAACATGGGCATGTAGGAAAGTCAACGTGGGCATGTAGGAAAATCACCTTCAGAAAGGTGATTTGTACAGTTTCATCCCCTCATTTGAGATCAGCGGTAAGAAGCCCCTACCTCTGTTTATTATCACAGTATTTTTCTGCTTGACCAAGAACCAGGTGGTGCTTACCTTACTCATGTAAAACAAAGCATGTTTCTCTCCAAGGATGCTGCACTCCATCACCCAAGAGGACACATCCACTCCATTCCTGTGGGAGTCCCTGGAACCTGGACCATGTAATACTGAGCACACCAATGCAGGGATGGGATTCTTAGGGCTGGGTGCCTGCTCTGGCAGACCAGAACTGGCCCTCCAGAAACCACCCCTGCCTGGATATTGCCTAGCTGTGTCTGGCAGGGATTAAGGGGCTGGGTACAGAACTGCACAGAAACAACCAAGCTGTTCCTGCTGATGCACATGGTATCAGCAAAGGCACCTCTCTACCTTCTCGGGCCAGGCATTCAGCTAGTTAAAACCAGCCTGTCATGTTTGCTGAGGCAAAACAGATGTATTGTTAATGCCCTGTGGTGTCATTATCCAAAAATTATGGTGCCACTTCAGAGGCAGGGTTCACATGGACAGGAAAGCTTTGTGGCCACTGGAAGGAGAGGCACTCAAGGGATGTTGAGTAATATTAAGCAGGATAGAAAACAAAAGCTTAACTTTTGTTACCCTGAAAGCAAATGAGTATAATTTCAGGTGTCCCATGGAATTGTTTTCTTATGCCTTGCATTGGACATATGGCCCAGAGAGACACCATGCTCCCACATTGCACATGGAATCAAGGATAGCCCTGGATGTTCAGTGACACTTAGCACCCAGCTTGCTGTAGCTCGCATGTTGAGGTCCTGGCAAGCTGAGAAAAAGCTTGAGAGAAAGCTGTGATCCTAGAATAACAAAAGCATCTAGTACATCTATATACAGTGGAAAAGGGAATGGCACAGATATCCCTCACCCTGTAAAACCCCAACAAGTAAGCCTGTATGACACAGCAGAGCTAAGCAAATGCAACAGCCTATGTCCAAGAGAAATTTAGTTATATTTGTGCAGCTCTGTGCCCAAACCATGAAGCCCTGCATCCCAGTATGACCAGATGGCTGAGAGTAGTCTGCAACCACCAAAGCCTTTACACACACTTGTTTTAATCATGCTGATGAGATAAGTTCTCCTCAGATTTTAAAGGGCTTCAAATTTGTCTATATTTCCTGTATCTGCCACTTATCTTTTCACAAGACTATTCCCCCATGCCCTCCAAGGGCTAAATCCATTCAAATATGCAGATGGATTGAACTGTTTCTTGATATTTTATTTTCAAGGAGACTGCGGTCCCAGGTCACCCTGTAGCCATGGATATTCTAGGTTACTGGTGAGCACAGTCTTATGTGATAATGAAGATACCTCTGTTTGTCCAGAGACACTCTCAAATAATGGAAATCAACACAGATCCTCATTCAATAAAATAGAAATTGTCACCATTTTGCTGTGCTTCCGCCAGAGCAACATATGGTAGCACAGCTGACAAATATAATCTTTTCCTTTTTTTTTTTTTTCCCCATTTCACATGCACATTTCATTTTGTAGAATACTAAGACTTTACATAAATTGCCTGTTAACCCCTTGCAGTCACAGCACTTGCTTCTTGGGCTCCCTTGAGCTTTCGAATATTTGAAAGATGTAGTTAAAATGCAACAGTCAGGGAACAGTTTATTACCTTCAATATGTAGCCTATTTACCCTTTTCACAAGGAAAATCTGCTCTTTTTTTTATTTCTCTCACACCCAAACTTTCTTTTTAGGGAGTATACTGTATAAACAGTATACTCGAGCTGTATGAAAGCTTATTGATGCAGTAAATTGATACTCAATTCACTTGCTGCTTCTTTAGGTGTTTTTCAATGCCATAAGCCAAGTCACACATGCCCAGTGACTTTCCACTGATGTGACTCATTTACACTGATTGCGCCAATTTGATTGTATAAAACTGAACAGTGTCCACTTTTGAGGTGCTGGTTTAAGATATTTTATTTGTTAATCATTACATCCACACCAAGGTCAACTTCTCCCCATTCGGGTACAAGAACCTTCTTGGTGCTTGGTGGCCTTTTCTGCAGTGGGAGACTCCTCCAAGGAGTTCTGCATCGAGAGAAATCTCTTGCGCTTTCCTTACCCTTCATCAGAACAGATTCCTTCCTTGTACTCATGCTGGTTTTCAGCCCTTGTCCAGCCATCCAGGAGATAGACTGTGAAAGCTGCACTCATAATTGTTACGGATACACGCAGAGTTGTTCACTTGAGTTTGACAAGAGGAGGGAGGTGTCTTTGTGTGTTTGCTTTTCCACAGGACTTTTTGGCACCCAGTAATAAGACTTAAGGCTGCAGAGGGCACACAGAGAAGGTATTCATACTATAAGAAGTAACTTTTTTTGTGTAAGTTTGCCTAAGCTAATTTACTCCTACTCTGAACCACCCTATTGAGGATCCTTTCTCTCTTTGCTGAACATATAGGGAACCCAAAGAGATTAGCACGTAATTTCTGTCTTTTAAAAGGAACCTGAAGCTGGAATAAATGAATGCCCTCTGGCAAGGGTGGCTCCACTCAGAAACAGCATTTGTGTATGGGGAAAGACTTAGAGGACTCTGAAACGGCCCAGTGTGACTGGAAAGCAGTGAAGCTCACTGTAAGGTAAACCTGCTTGTTCTAAGCAGGATTATTTACAAAGAATAAAACTTCTCATTTGTTTGGCTTAGAGTCAGATTAACCCCAATTACAAGTGACTTTGTTGGTATTTCTTTGCATGCATTTGCAATGTAATGTCTTGACACAGATACAGCATGAATCAAAGCTCTGACCACTTCTTAAACACATTTGCATCCAATTTGTGAGCAGAAAAGAAAAACCTGCTTTTCACAAATGTCATTTGCTTCCTGACAGTTTGCAAAAGCACACTCCAACAGTTGCTTTTAAGGACTGAGAGCACCTGCACAAGCTAAAAGGGAAGAGTGGGGGTTGAATCACAAAATTCTGACATGCATGCTAAGTATTCCACAAACAAAGGCTAACACCACACACTACAGGGCTGCCAATATGAAGTGCAACAAAGAAATATGAAGGAAAGTCTACATAGGCTAAAATTAAGAGTCAAATATGACTTAACCACTCATCTAGATTAAGTCAATTTTATATTCTTTTCTCCATTCAAGTATTAGGCAGCAGCAGCAGCATCAGACTGGATGGGGAGCTTTGGGCTGACTCAGTGTGTCTGTTCTCACGAAGTGTTGATACTTTGAGATACCCGAAAACCTGTCCATTACCCAGATTTTAAACTGATTGGAGGTAAGTTTTGCCTGGAGTGGGAAGGTCTCTGTCACAATGAAACACAGCCTCACTAATGGCAATAAACATCAAAATAGTAGACACTATCTGAAGTGACTCATTTTAAGGGCAAAAATACTGTTGCTGAGGCCTTTGATTTTCACTTTAATAAGGGGTTTGGAACTTGCCATTTTGTTAGCTGACATATCTTGAGCATTTGCTTCCTTTTTTTTGTTGTTCATTTTACAGACTGATACTTTCATATTATATCTAAACAAATTATCAGATTCCATCTCCATGAAAAACTGCATCGTATTTTATTACATACTGTAAGCAAAACCTTTGGGGGAAGAGGCACATTATGTCTTTTACAAATCACTGCATTTTTCCAGATGTACGGTATGTTAGAAAAGTGACACTGAAGATGTGAATTGAGTTAATGAGTCCAGCTATATTTCCACCAAAATGGGCTGTTAGTTCATTTGAATAACTTTGACCTTTTCTGTTTATTGTCTTTCTAAAAACAAAAACAAAACCAAAACATGAACCCAAAAAAACCACACACACACAAAAAAATCCTCAGCCAATCATTATGATGACCACAAGTCTACTCAGGCACCTTGACAGCTGAATCACCATCTCACATCAAGAGATTTAGCCTTGGGCATCTGGCTTAGCTGACACACATTAGTTGGTCCTTTTTACACATTAAATGTCTTTACAGTTTTCATATTTCTTCTGTTTTTACACTCTCCAGCTCTGCATTGTTGTAGAAGGAGGTAGCTAAGATACATACTGCACAATGAACACCATTAACACCTTTCAATTCTTTTTTGTCTTCAAGAAAAAACTAGACACAAAAGGGATGCTTAGATTTAAAAACCACTCAAAAACTACATGTACCATATATTTGGACAAGAACAGAATGAAAAAAACTGATAAAAGCCTGGAATTATACAATTCCCTGGAGAGTTTCCCTTTTAGTCACACTGCAGGAAAGAAAAAGTCAGGTAAAAGCTAAAAGGACATTATGTCATCTCCCCCCATACTTTGCATTCCCACGCTTTTGTTGCCTGGTGGTCTGGAAGAACTTTTTTTTCCTAATGAGGTAGGAAAAAACCCTTTTGGGATGCAGAAAGATTTACACATGGGCCTGATTCAGCAACCTGACTCACTTCACATGGGAATAGTCCCAACTGGTTTCATCTTCTAGTTATGACTTCAGTGATAGCCACTTTAGCTGGTTTACTCATGCAAACAAACATTATTCCAAGTGAGCAGAGACTGTAGACTGGAAATTTCCCCCTCTGAGCTATGGCCAAATGGAAGAGAAAATGGAGGGAGGCTGAAATGTGGGCACTGAAAGTTATTTTCCAAGGCCAAGCTCAAGGGAATTTTTCAATATAGTCAGAAATCTATTTAGCAGTCTCTTTGCATTTTAAAATCTTTGGAAGGAAAATGTCGCTTTTCTTAGATTCTACCTCCTTGCCAAGATTTGTATATCAGGAAGAAGAAAGAAAACATAGCAGACAGAAATAAATGAAAACCCTAATGCATGATCTTGGTCCAGCCACGTTTCCCAACAGTAATCATTCAGGGTTTTCTGACCATTGAAAATCTTTTACACTAAACCCCACATCAAATCTCTCATTTCTCTAGAGTGCCATAGTCTTCCTATCCATAACTATGGCTTTTGCAGTCAAAGCTGGAGACTGCAAGATGCGAGGTGCCTTGTGGTTTTGATTAACTGAATTAATTAACAAATACGAATACCAGGAATAATGCTGGTAAATCTGTTTACCTCTGTTTATTAATTTAGACAGAAGGAAACTACCTTCTTTTTCTTGAGAGTTGATATCACATCCAACTCATACAGCATGGTTGCATCTTGGACTCTCTTTAATACTGGTTATCTATGAGCCAGGCAATATATATGGGCTTACTACTTTTACTCCCACACATGGACGTGTCTCACACAAGCAGGAGACAGAAGAGCAATTTAGGCATTTTAGATCCTCGGTGTGTCATGTACTTTCCAAGCCAGTGCTGAGTGTGCAGGAGAATTCCCTCAGGGTGCATCTCATGCAGGCAGTGGACTTTGTCTGAGGAATGTCTGTCTTGTCTGCTGAGCACTGAGACAGTGGGAGCAGAAAAGCTCCTCTGAGTTTCTGCAACTTCTCAGCCAAAGGTAGTTTCTTCAGTTTTCCTTAAAATGAAGAGGAGGCAAATACATAGTATTGATCTTTCCATTAGCATTGGAGAAAAGTATTGCAGATCTGAAAATGGGAGAATTAAACCATCCACATGAACGCCACCCCTGTATGAACACAACAGCCTGGGATAAGTGGATTTAGTCTTCCGTGCTCTCCTTGTAAAATGTTGCTGATTGCTTTAAGATTCTAATTCAAAAAGTGCAAAACACTCTTAATTCCTGAGGATAATCTGTGAGCTCTGTTCCCACTGTTAAAAAAAAAAAAAAAAAAAAAGTAAGAAGAAGAGAAAATTTGCAAGACTGCAAGGGAGAAGTATTAGAGCTTGAATAAAAGCAATAGCATGTCTATGCTAGGGCAGGAGGGAGAACAGTGCTCCATCTCTCTCATAATGCTGCTGAGTCATGTTGGTGTCAAGCTGGATAATGTCCCCGTTTTCTTAAAAAAAAAAAAAAAAAAGGAAGAAAAAGAGAAAACTTAGTTTAAGAAAGTTCATAATCCATATATCTTCATTTTTTGGAGTATCGTCAGGCACCATTGCTGGAGGTTTCCCAATCTCCTAAGTGTGCATCAGGGCACTGATCTCAGTGGTTCATAACCCTAATCATGAGTCTGAATAAAAGGGTCCAGAAAGCTGTTCTGGGCTGTACTATTGAAATGAGGATTTATTGCATCTCTCAATGTTACTATTCAATTAACATATCCATTGCATGCCCAATGTCTCCCATCAAGCAGCTCAAAGGACTTCACATATCACTATTACACATAATCAATCAGAACATGAACAGATTCTAAAGAGAGCTCATCAAAATTTTCTGGGTTTTAGTATTTCAATCATACTTTTTCAACTGATGTTTCTATTCCGTATGAAAGATGTGGATAATATAAAAACAAACCACAAATTTTCAGTTTTAACTATTCCAATTTTAACTTTCTTCTCAGATAATTGGAAAATATTTCCCTAATATAGCATTTCTCAAAATCAACAGTATATTTTTTTTTGACAGCATGATGACAAAATCACAAGATATTCAGTCCAGGGCAGGAATAAATTACCTTATTTTTCTAGTGAATTCTACTGCTATTTTCCAACTTGGTATGATTGCCAGAGAGAACTTAGGGAAAATAAATATAGAGAGAGTAAAATAAGCCATACAGACAGCAGGGGAGCATTTTTCGGGCACCACTGGAATCTTACTAAAATATTTAAAATGAGAAGGCCCAAATTATCAGCCATATCCAACCATAGGAAATAAGTGAGACTTCATTAACAGCTGTAATTGTATGTTTGTAATAACTTTACTCCGTTTCATGTACATCCAGGTTGTTCATCCCCCGATTTAACGCCTCTGCGATACCACACCACCGCGTCCTTCTTGCTTCAGCCTCAGCAGGAGAAGCTTCCCCACCCGGCACTGCAGGGACCACCACCAAGGGTAATTGAATTTCCATGCATATTCAGCCCCGGGTCCGCACGCTGACGCTGCCAGCAGCCAGCCCCGGTTTGTCTCTGCAGAGCACTCGCCACTGCGGCATTGAGGGCTGCTGCCAAGGGTCGACGGGGCGGTTCTCCTGGGGGGAAGATGTCGAGGAATAAGTAGCTTAACCAGGATAACCAACACATTGCAGAAAAGCTCTTCGGTAGACATTGTATGAACTGCCTGGCTACTAGTGACTCCAGCTCACTTTGAGTCTGAAGGATAAGTCTGAGGGACTACGCATTTATTTTTGGTTTCTACGAACCATTTACTCCTTTTTGTATCGCTCGTCCCTGTGCGAACGATCACACACACAGAGTTACATTTTCTTTTCTATTTTCCTTGACCTGCCAAAAGATAATCTAGAAATTTAAGAGACCACTGTCATCAGGACAGTCAAGTGATTCACACTCAACCGTGATGTTTAAAGTTTAGCCCGGTAAATACATACTGTAACTGCTAAGGAAAAGCATTTGGTGCAGATGAAAAGGGACGTCTTTCTTCCCCCTTATCACCATGGCTAAATATCCTCTTTTGTAAAACAGTTGAGCTGTTAAGTTCTATGCTAAGGCACGTACACACTTTGGAAAGGTAATTTGAAAGCGAGTTGAGCCATGACAAATAGGGACAGCTGGCCTAATTGAATCATTTGATCTAAGACAGCTCAACTTGGTTATCCTCACTGCAGCCCACATTGATATTAGCGAGTGAATCATTAGCCATGAAATCATGTCGACTTTCCCGATGCAGCGTTCTTGACATGACAGGGAACGCAGTCTGCCTTTCATTACAGCACCAATGAGTTCTTCAGTCTGTCATGAAGAGAGAAAAAAAAAAAAAACAAAAAAAAAAAAAAAAAACAAAGAAAAAAGAAAAAGTGCTTTGAAAACTTTTAGGCTCGCCAACAGAAAGTAATTTGCTCCTCCATACATAATGGAGCAGTTAAAGGAGGAAAGACCCTTTCTGGTGGGTCTCAGGTTAGCTGTCAGCCTCAGCAGAGAGCTGGCGTGCCCCAGCCTCGCTCAGCCGCCCGTGGCAGGCATAGTCTGCGGTGAGACAACGGGTGACCATTTAGTAGCTATTTCCTTATTTCCTAGGGCTTAATTCCTTTCCTTGTGTTTGTGAGGATGAGAGAGCCCGCAGTGTCATATGCATTTGCATAGGCTGTTTCTAGGAGTAACTTCTTATATCATAAATCCTTTGTAGATTAATTAATAGCAGACTAGAGCTGCATCTTTAGCATTTGGACCACAATTTCTGGCTATTTTAAATGCTAACTGGACTGCTCTTAATCTAATTCACATCTCAGTTATCCTAGCACAAAAATAATCACCACAGTTCTTTACCAAATATCTCCAAGGCATTTAGGAAGAGATACTAGTCTTCAAAGTCCTTCCTTGATTTGCAAACTAATGGGCTCATCCAGCTGCCTTTGAATGGAATAGAAATTTTCTATGGGAACAGAGCCAAAGCCAGATCCCAGGCTCTTTTAACAGGCATGGGTGGAAAAAATTACCTAGTGGTTTAGGTCAGGTTATTGGTGGCATGACCAGACAAACATCATTTCGGCAAAATGAGGAGCCTGATGAAATTTGTATAATGTCCAACTAAGGGAGAGCGACAGAAGAAAAGAGGTGGTTTTGTAAGTCAGAGAGACTTGCCAGCACTGGATAGGGATGAGATTCAGACCTGGCAAAAGGGAACTACCATATCTTACCCTGCCAATAGTGGTCTAAATGGTATATCCGCAATCTACCAGAGAAAGCAACAGAAAAAAAGGAATAAGCACAAGGGCACGGGTATTTATACATCAAATCGGAGTGATCCTAAAGGCAAAGCAAAACAAATTGCGAGTTTGAAAGGATACCAGAAAGTCTGATAAAGGCCAAAAAATCTTTTTTCTTTGTGAGGGGTTGTATAATAGGGGTTTTTTCTTCTATTCCAAATATGAAAGATAGGTGCAAAGGTTTCATTTAAAAATCTGTTTCCCTATAATAAGCGGCTATCACTTTGGTAAGCAGAGCTCTTTCCATCCCAAATGTGGAGTTACATTCTGTGTCATGAAGGTTGGGAAGTGATCATTATTTACCAGGAAGGGAAAACCTTGCCATCTTGCCTTCTGGAGAGATGGAAATATAACAGTATCAAATGGGTAGAAGCTAATCAACACAGAAATTAGATGTACGGAAGGGGCACAGACTTTTTTCCAAAGAAATAAAATAGTGATGAAATTAAAATAGCTTTGTCAGAGTGATTACTCAGCTTCAGGGCAGAATTTCTGCCTGTGCAAATCACCTAATGCTTAGGAAACTCATCTGGCTGAGTTAGTGTCCTAGCTGCTTGGTTATAATGGAGAAGTAACCCTTAATTGAGCTGTTTTGTGTGAATAACTATATAAATCATAGAGAAGGCAGCTATTTGTCTATACAGGTGATTAGAGTAATCACCTGGGAAGTGAGAAACCTGTGTTCAGGCCTCCCCTATGCCAGATAAACCATGTTTACCCTTCAAGTATATCCCTGTGGCGTTTCAGAGCATGGGGGGAGACAGGCACATGGGCTTGGGAAGTGTTCCCGGTGCTGGAACTGAGTTGGTAAGTCCTGCACAGGTGCTGTGCTGCAGCCAGCAATCCCAGGCTGTGTTCAGCAAACCTCCAGCCATGTCGGTCCGAGCAGAGATGCCGAAACTCAGGTACCTGCGTGCCATAACCCACTGCACATATAAAAGCAAGAACATCTCTTTGGAAAACCACTTCCAAGAGATGTGTGTCTTAAAAACCTCCAGAATTGGAGCTACCACATTTCCCATATGTAATCTGTCCTGTGCTTATCCATTCCCCTCGTTAGAAAGATTTATTCACTCTGCAGCATGTGTCTCAGCTGTTGAACAGCTTGAAGACTGTTGTATTTCCCCTCAGTTTTTCAAATGAAGACAAAGACATCCCTTACTTCCTAGCTACTTGGCAAAGATAGGGCTGAGGTAAGTTTGTAAATCTAAGTTATGCATTCTTAAAATAGTTTGTTGTACTGAGGTAGAAAAAGATAACATATATCCACAAGGTTTTGGAAAGGGATTTCTTTTTCACCCTTTGCAAGTCAGTTACCAGTTTTCTGCCATTGCCCAGACTTTCTACCAACTGATTAGCTGATATGGCGTATTTGTCAGGATGCTCATTTGTCTGCAAGAAAGGCACAAAGATTATATGTAGGTCAGCCCAAATGTGTGGCAATGAAACTTTCATAGCATCATTGTCTCACATTCAGTAGATGTCAACATGCCACAAAAAAGATGGTTCTGAAGGATTTTATTAGTTCTGAAGTTTTTCATTAGCAGTGTATACATGCATGTCGTAAAATATGTCAGATTCTTCTATTTCCTAGGGAGAGGAAAACATATATACTTCAGAAATTTCTAGTATCGTCTCAGATGCCTTTTTTAAAACATCAGGAAAGTGACAGTTGCTCTCCTGAGCTCTCCCAAAGCAACGTATGCACAAAACTTTTATGTTTGGAAAGTAGATTTCCTGCCTTTCTAAAACACAGAGCAAGACCGGTTTTTCATTTTGGACTGTTCAGATGGTGGTAGGCCAAAAATCCATCCAAAACCCCATGACTATTTCTTTCTCTGAGCTGCAGTACATTTTTCCAGTGCGCACAACCAGCAGCAAGAAAAAACATTTCTCTGTCAACCCTTTCAGACTGACTGCTGAAGGAACCAGAATTTGGGCTAGTAAATGGTGAATGAGTTGTCTAGCCTGCATGGATCACATCACAATTATCTACATAAAAGCTTTTGTGGGTTCATGAACACATGTGTACCTTTGTAATACAGCTGTATCTCCCACCCTTTCCAACTCCAGGCATTCAAATCCCAGTCATGAGACTGGCTAAAAATTAATAAATTTTATGTATGTCTAAATATGTATTTTGACTATAGTAAAGAAAAGTGATGAGCCTTCAAATGAATGCAATGGCATAATTGCTATTGACCTTTTTGCAGATGGCATTCAAGAGCAACTCCATCAATCCAGCTTGGCCAGATAAGCTCCTGTTGATTTTTCACCAATATGAAAGTAGAAAATAGATAAAGATATTCCCTTCATGTATATGCTGCACAACTTTTCTAATGCTTAATAAGATTCCATTTGTTTCATGTTCCCACCAAAAAAAAAATTGAAAAACAACAGGCATTAATTTTCTGTACTTTTCTCCCCTCCTTTTCTATCACCTTTCTAATTGTTAGAAGCTAATTAAAGAACGTCCTCAACAAATACGATTTTCACAATGTTTTCTCAAAAACATACAGCATCACTTCTTTGATGCTAACAATCAACCATAAAACTCAGTCAATTTTAGGCATTTTCTTTAAAAACCTTTCAAAATTACAGATTTAACACTGCCCTTGATTTCTTCATCTGTCCAGTTTCTTCCAACCTAAAGATGCAAGGTTTATTTAGTACTTAAGAAAAGTGAATGTTTGCTGTCTTAGAATAGTCTGATTTAGTAGCTTGTTTCAGTGTGAACCACAGTAATGTAATGCTTTTATTCACTGATGAATTTGAGCAGTTCAGAGTTAATCATTCTCACTACTGTATGTCACTTGAATAATCAACAAACCCCAATGATACATGTTCCTAGATCCTGTGGAGTGCCATTTATCACTGACACAGAGCCTGTTTATTCCTGACATGTCTTATTTGTGCAGAATAAGCAGAGAATTTACTGCATAAATAATGTTAGGTGGGTATCATTTAAACCAAAATACAAGAGATTTGAATTCATTCAGAACCAGATATGTCTGAAAGAGGTAGAAAAGGTGGGAAAATGGAACTTCAGTAGTAATCATAAAAACGCATTTAATTTATTTATACCTTACTGTGACTTTCAGAAATGTGCTGGTGAACTCTTTAGGGTGGCTCCTACCACTTGTGTAGGTCATCATATTTCCTACTTTGCACTCTCAACTGCAGTTCAGAGGAAAGTCTTTCACACAACTAGTCTCAGGTTTTACATTTTGGGGTTTTTTTGTAATGTCATTTGCATATTCTTACCTGAGCGTGTAAAGATAGTCTCATTCTTTGCACAGTTTTGAGATGGTGGCAGTCCAGTAAAACAGGCACCAAATGACAGGGTAGGGATGGAGGTGACGGTGAGATCGCTCCTCACCTCCTGCATTGCCTGA
This sequence comes from Pseudotriccus pelzelni, assembly GCA_035584735.1. NCBI lineage: Eukaryota > Metazoa > Chordata > Aves > Passeriformes > Tyrannidae > Pseudotriccus > Pseudotriccus pelzelni. Next base: position 116,036,344 of record JAWMRA010000078.1, read on the forward strand.
TGCTCCCGAATGCAGAGTCTCTGCGCCTGCAACTGCTCTCCCCTCCAATGCAGGTCATGACAGATGCAGGATGTCACATGTTGTGTCTGTCGTTTCTTAATGTCCTACTGGAGTTATGTTTCGGTCTCCAAACTGGTAAAAGCAGCGAAAGTCTTGCTCCAGGCTCCTGTCTCCTAAGGATTTAAAATAGCATTTCCAGCAGAAACAATCCTAGTTATAACAGTATCTGTCTTGAGACTGAAAAACAGCAAGCAAGGATTATGAAACTTTGGCAAAGTGGCATACATCAGGTAAATTTAGCCAGTTTTACATGTGAGCCTGAAATCAACCTGTCTGGCAACAGGGAGTATTTAACTACGCTAAGGTGACCCATCCAGCACAGAACAGCAAAAGATGGACAAATATTGAACAGCACATTTGTATCACCAAAACGTCTCTAAGCATTGGATTCAGGCACGGCCTGATATGAGACAAAAATCAGGTATTTGATAATCCCTGGGACAGTCCAGCATCTGTAACTCTCCCACTTCTGTATGTCAAGTATTTTCTGAGGTGAAATGTAGTCCAAAATCTCAAACTTTCTACGTCTGAATCATGCTGTAAACCTAACAAGGTTATTTGCAGTTAATGAAAAGGCAGAACTACGGAAACATGACCAGCCTATGAAGGGGCAGCACTGTACCTCATAGTTTTACTGGAAAAGTCCTTCAAATGGTCTTGAAGAAATCTTTCTACAAGCTCTGCAGCCCAACCTGGGACAAAGTAGTTCATCCTGCCACAGATAAACAACTTTATTTAGAAATTTGAGGGCTATTAAACAAGGTGAATTTCCCTAGTGGATCAGCGCAAATTTATTAATCCAGGTGTTACTGTAATTGTGATTCATTGGGGATAGGAACTCTGTTCAATGGTCCTCAAACTTGCACTTCCATTTAGTGCTGTGCTGCAAACACAGCACTGGGAGCTGCAAGCTGGCTTTAAATCCTACATATTTCCTTGTATTTTGCCATTATTTGTACTTCATTGTGTTAGAAATTCTGCTTTTAATTTTTCTAGTTATAGAAAGGTTGTTGACAGTCAGATTTGTCACTCTAATCTCTTTTACCTGCGGGAACATGTTTATCGTTCTTTAATCATAAAGCTATATTTAAAAGGAGGAAAATCAACACACAATCACAAAACAGGAGTAGGACACACCTCAGTCAGTTAGAAAAGACTTTACTATCACAGACAAACATGGAATACTAATTCCACTGCACTTGAAAACCACATTTCCTATTCCTTCCTTTGAAGAGGAAGACTGTTTTAAAAAATCATCAGTGGTCTAAGCATCCTCCCTAAGTTTCTGGTAATGATTTTCTTATCATGCTGTTGCCTCATTACAATCTTTAGCATCACCCTTTTAATAGTCTTTTTTCCTCCCGCACCTCTGACACGCCAAAGGATCACTTTGGCAGTGGTCACTTCCAAAACCATCTTAAAATGCCACTACAGAGCAATGAACCTGCAAAAGAAAGTCCACAGACACCATAGAGTGGGACCAGATATCGCAGAACATGGTTGCTCAGTGTGATATCGCTGCATATCTGTGCAATGACAAAGTGATTCAATGTCTTATTTTCCACATATGTGGAAAATGTTCAAGGCAGTGATGTTCAAGGAAAAAGTGGATGGATCCACTTTATGCATACGCATACAAAGATTTAAACTAAATTAAAAACAGAGGGGCGCACAATGTGTGTGACAATTCTGTTCCATTGGCATCACCTGTAAAATGCTGCCCATAGCTACAGCACCATGGAAATGTCAAGCTGTCGCCCAGTAGGACATGAGTATTTACCTAATAGGTTGTAGGAGCCGGGCTACTGAATAAATAGATACAGTCATGATAGAGGCCTTTCTGTTGCCCACCATTCGTTTACTCCCTAAATACTGTGTATCTATGGGTTTAATTTTATTTGCTGAAATCATTAAACACAGAAACATCTGTATGTGGAATATGTGTGAGGTAAAGAGAGACAGAGACTTAGCACCAGTGTGTTAAAGATAAGGACCATCTCATCTTTTAATACCACCTCTCACTCTACTTGAATCTGTTCAGCATAGCTGTAACTTGCTGCTGGATATTGAGACTACACCACCAGCTTTAGAGGTTTTGGATCTGCAGTACAATTTCCCTTGGCTCAAACGGGAAGTTTATTTCAGTATTGTACTTGTCACTCTCAGTGATTCATCTATACTGCTTAAATGAGCTGTGTAGGAAATTTTTTCAGAGTAAAGGTAGATGTACTGTAAATTTATAGAGTAAATAGGTTCAGCTCTACAAATAAGGCAAAGAAAACTAGTGCTCTCTGATGAAATAACCACACGAGACTATAAGGCAAAAACTCCCATATAAGTGCACTTAACTTAGTGTGTAACAAGGGGCTTTCAAATCTCTGCACTTTCAACAAGGTTAACACTTTGAGGTGTTAGTTTCCTTCATGTGTGCTTTAAAGCTGCTAATACATCATGAATACAGCCTATAGTGAATTTCGTAATTTCATTCCTGAAAACTTCCTGAAGACATCCTCCCTCATTTTATCTCTCCAGTTTACTAGGAAAAAAAAAAAAAAGGCTAGTATGAATGATCAGATTGAAACTGGCAGACTTAAAAACTAATTATAAATCATATTTAATGAAGTTCATTCTGAAATCAGTAAAAAAAAAATCATGCAATTGTTTATTTCCTTTAACAGCCAAGATCACAAATCATTAGTATTCTCTTGAACACAGGGGGACTTCACATCTTTTCAGAGGTCAAAGACTAATCTATTATACTTTGTTGTGGTGACTGCAGAGTGACTGGAAGAGACCAAAACATCTAGGATAGGATCAGAAACACAAAACACTCATGAAATAGCTTCCCACAAATAAATGCAGAACTGGAGCCAGGCAGCCACTGGTAGAGCTGAACTTTGTCCAGCTGTACGGTGCTTGCCCATCCACACCATCCATGTGTGGATGAAACAAGAAAAGGGAAGATTGGGAAAAAATTGTGGAGGAAGTTGCATGGTGTCACAGGAGAACTTTGCCAACTTTCCCCTGGGCTGCACCGAGAGCAGCGTGACCAGCAGGTCGAGGGAGGTGATTCTCCCCCTCTACTCTGCTCTTGGGAGACCCCACCTGGAGTACTGCCTGGAGTACTACCCCAGCCCTGGGGTCCCTGGAATAGCAAAGACATGGACATGTTTAGTGAGTCCACAGGAGGCCACAAAGATGATCACAGTGTTGGAACACCGCTCCTATGAAGACATAATGAGAAAGCTAGGCTGTTCAGCCTGGAGAGGAGAAGGCTCTAGGGGTATCTTTGAGCACCTTCCAGTACCTAAAGGGGCTACAAGAAAGCTGGAGAGGGAATTTTGACAAAGGCATTTAGTGATACGATAAGGGGTATTGGTCTTAAACTGAAAGAGGGCAGGTTTAGACTAGACATTAGGAAGAAATTCTTCAGTGTGAGGGCAGTGAGGCACTGAAACAGGTTGCCCAGAGAAGTTGTGGATGACCCATCCCTCGAAGCCTTCAAGGCCAGACTGGATGGGGTTTGAGCAACCTGCTGTAGTGGAAGGTGTCCCTGCCCATGGCAGGGGGGTTTGAACTAGATGATGTTTAAGGTCCCTTTCAACCCAAACAGTCTTATGACTCTGTGATTTGTGTTTGAGCAGATGCTGATAACCCCTCACTCAAAGCACCTCTCTAATGATTGCTGCAGTCTCCACTCAGTCAGCCACATATGCCACCAGATCAGTGGCCTCAGGCTCCAGCTGATAACCACTTCCTCTGCTTCATCTCTCATGGTTAGCCAAAAGCCAGGACAGCTGAGGGTATCTCTTACCGCTTTGAAGAGTTTGGGGTTTTGGAAGGATTTTGTAGCCCCCATACAGATTTGCAAAACATGAAACACTCTACAGTTCAGCCCATAGCCCTAGCCTCACTGACTCCACCAGACTGAAAAGGAAATAAAATTTTTTAAAAAGTAGCTTGTGGTTTGATAGATGGTTCCCCAAAGAGGAACCTTCCTAGGAAGAGGAAGATGCCTTCAGAGGAGCTTACAAATTCATGCATAAAATTAGAAAGCCAGAGCACCTCAACAGAGGAAGAGAGAAATAGGGACAGGCTGTGACAGAGTAAAATGAGATATATAATATATCTATACTGTAAGGTTGCCTTTTTAATTAATTTGCTTTCATGCAAATCCCCAAAATCCCTATTGCATATTTTTTTTAATTGGTGATTTCTGCTGTTTGCATTTATTTGTAACTGACAAGGAAATTAATTCAAAAAATAGAGTTTTGTTTGAGATGACCTTTTAGTTATATCTTTTTATGATGTTCTAAAGGAGTTTTCTAAGGCTGGAACAGCCGACAAAGGCAGTCAGTCACATGATCATAGCATACTGCAAATTAGTCTACAAGTAGAAGTCTAAGTTACTTTTTTTTTATACAATATTAGCTAGTAAAGAAACTCTCATTCAGCTGCTTCCACTTTTCATCATGAAGAATCTCGCCAAAATTTAGGGGCAAAAAAATCTTACCATTCTTTTATGCCATTCTCTGAAAATATAAGTATTGGAAATTAAGGGGAAAGTTCCTGCTTTTCCTTGTCACATTCCCTGTAATCTTCTGGGTACTATGTGAGTGAAGACATTCGCTTTCATTTTGAACACCAGCCAGAAGCTGTAGGTGGACTCTAATCACATATTGCTGCAAAATTGTAGACATATTTTACTTTTATCAGTCACATATTTTGTTCCTTTAGAAAGTTCATTTACACTAGTTCACTAACACTTCAGGACCCTGCTAAGGCTTAATGAGAGACCAAGAGTGGAAGGGAAAAACCTGCTTTCTCTTTGGCTTAAAGAAAAAAAAAGAGAAATGCAAAAAATTGATCCTGCTTTGAACATTTTTCATCACAGCTAAAGTGAAAAGTTTGACACCACTGTGATTGCTATATTACTAATGATTCACCATAACACACAAATTTTTTGTTATGCTACTTTAAGATAAAAACTTTTCATTTCCTAATCAAAGTTGCTATCACTGCAGAACCTGAACACCAATAGCTCTATTCAAATCTCAGCTAAATGAGGTTTAACATCCTAAAATTTGAGAGCTTCATTAAATGTTAATTTAATGGGGGGGTGGGGTGTCCAGATTAATTCAGACTAATTTGCATATAGGTATTCGTGCAGCTCAAGCAGTATCTTTCCTTTCTGTCAGTTCCATCATCTGATGGACAGTGGAAAAAAGAAAATGTATAGAGAAGATGTACAGTGATAAAGTAAGTTCAGGAAGATTTAATTACAGACTGTTATTACATATTCTGTCCTGGCAAGCTCGCAAAAGGTAAGAGAGAAACATAAATTTGCTAATGACTAGAGTGATAGAAGATACTGGAATGTCTTAGATAAATAAAGTGAGCAGTTTGAAACAGCAGAGCAAGGTACATGACTATTAATGCTGCTGCATTCTCTGCTGAAGTTTAAAAATTGTTTGACAACATAGGAAGCTTTATGCACATCAAATGAATTGAATATTTCTACTCGCACAGTTAAAAATACATAAGAAATTTCAGAAAGTGGGTTTATGGGTGTCTGAGGGAAATCACCACAGATGGGTATGGGAATTCTGAACTGTTGTGAAAATTGCTAACACTTGCAAAACACTGGCTGAAAGAAAACAGAAAAATATTCTTGCTGCTCCCAGCATAATCATTTATTTATTAGGGACATGCCATTTATGTTTGGAACTTTTTCATATGTTTCCAATAGAGTATGTCTACAGGGAAGCATTAAAATGAAGTAAGTTAGGGCTGAATATATGATACAGTACAATTCAGATCCAGGATCTTACTAATTATTTGTCTGGGTGCTCTGTAAATATGATCTCCATACCATGTCTTGGATTTCCATTGCTAGCAATAAAACCCTGACTCACTTACAGGGAAGTTTCATCACATGCCCCTTTTCATGTTTATACAATGCAAATATACTTGTTATATTTCTGTCAGGTAGCAGAACCATAGCTGGTCTTCTAGAACTCATTAAGCATTTCATATCCCCATAGCAGTTAAGTGGACTTGTTACAGACACATGTTGCAAAAGAGGTCAGAATTGGCCAAGAACTACAAAATTAGTGCTACACTGTGCCCATTGGGGATGTCAAGGATGGACACCACTCTACCTTGAGCCTCCAGTGAAGAATCTGACTGTGATGGTGATCCTCTCTGCTTTGATATCAACACTCATTTCTAGCGTCTTCCAGACCAGGGCATAAAGGAGAGCAACAGTGGCATCCCAGAGAGATACATCAACACTGCTGTGTGTGGATACTCTAAGTATAATCCCTAGGGCACAGGAGGGAACTCTATCAAGAGGAGAGAGACAATATGGTTTGTCCCTTAACAAGAAGGGCCAAATACGTGTAATAGGGACAATGGCTTAAATCACTGACTGCCAAGAAAAAACATTGTTTTGATTGGAGTCCACAAGAGAGAAGCATAAAGCAAAAATCATTAAATAGCTAGAGCAGGGCAGTACCTACTGCAAAACAATCCGCTAAAAATGGAATTCACAATAAATCATTCTTACCACTGTACCCTACGTGTTATCTCATCATAGCTCACAAAATAAAACATTGTCAATCTGAGTAATGATAAAACAAACACTGAAATCATACCACAATATTGACAAAATGTAAGACAATCAACAAACTATTAGAATGGGCCTGTTGACTCAAGCAAACGGAATGTAGTAGAACAGCTGTTCTCTTTATCCTGCTCATAAAGGAAAACCTTGGTTACTCACTGAGGGCTTTATGAATTACCAGCTTCTTTTTTTTCCCTTCCCTGCCATGAATAGAATTCTTCAGCCCTGTCTCCTGTGACCAACTTGCACCTATCTTGACTCTACTTACCATTGCAAGTGCTGTTAAATACTCACCACTTTCCACAAGGAATTGAGATAAGAAAATCACTAATCTATTTTCAAAATTGTTAACAGCGAGTTAAGTGATTTAGCTTCCACCAATGGGCAGAAAAGAGCCTAAGAGCTTTTGGGAGCCTTTTCAGCTTCCACATCAAAATGTAAAGAGGTCCAATGGGAGCAGAAATGAGGTTTCATTGACTGATGCCAGAAAATATTCTTATTTGGGCTTTTAGGAAGATGGTATGGTAATAAGCGTGACTTAGGGGAAACCACAGCCCAAAGAGTCAAATTGCAATGATCTTAATCATAATTTTTCCCCATTCAGAAACTTGAAATAATATAGACGTTGTAGACCAAAACAGATGATTAGGGGCACTCCTTAGAGCCATGGACTTTCTAGATTTTTTCAGAATTGAGTCACAGCATGGTGCAAAGACATTTATTACCCCAAGGATTTGCACTTTCTAAGAAAAAAAATGTGTTTATCATTGATCTCACTACTAAAACGTCATTTAGAATGCTACATGCAAAAGCACTCAATCTCTAATACATTGCACAGTAAAATAAAATACATCTAAATTGCTCCATCATGGAAATTATAAAAAACTAGACTACGTAGAAAAGTTAAATTAGAGGAATAGATTTAAAAAAGCATAACTGCATTAATTTTTGATGGCTGATACTGCGTAGCACAACAAAGATCAAGCCCAGAAAAAGTCAAGGACCCAGCCCTACTGTTTGAGAACACTTCTTTGATATTTAGCCCAGTAGCTTTCATGGGGAGCTGTGAAGCTGAACTTAACATTTTAAAAATTAAGGGTCTGGGGAGAAAGTAAGAGGAAAAAAAAAGAGAAAAAGAGCAAAACTCACAAAGCATTGTAACTCATAGAGTAACTGTAAAGGCAGAAAATTCTGCCAGTAAAGGATGAATCAAAAAAATCCTGAAAATCAAAACCAAACAAAATCCCTCAAAGAATTAACAAAAAATAAAAGCAAAATACTTCTCTGAATGTTTTTTATAGCATATGTAACATTTATAAATGTTCTTCTTCAACACGTGTATACAATACACTGATGGGCGTTGATGTGTGATGCACTAAGCTGCTGTAAGATTTGGGTGAGACTCTCCATCAGGTAGCAGCAGCCAGTTAAGTTATGAAAGATGTCATGTCATTTTCAGAGCTACACCTTTCCAGCCATGGCCAGAGTCTGTCTGCTGCCACGAACAGATCAAACTCACTAGTCCAAGCCAACATAACCTCTCTCCCTGGAAAACAGAGGTAATTTCCAACAGGTAATTTCCAGAAAGAGTTGTGGAGGCCAGGCACAGTGCCAGCCATCACCACTAGCACCAAAGCTGGGTGGCCGATGGATCGGCATGTTGCCAGGGGCCGTCCGGGACCATCCGGCTGGCAGTTGCTAAGAGACAGCACATGCCAATATGGGTTGAACGGAAGCCAGCTGAAACGACAGGGCTACAGGAGGTAACGGCTCACACCCGCAACACCAACTCCTGGCGTCTCTTTTCGAGCTCCTCGGCGTAGTTGGGAGCCGGTTTTGATTGGGGAGCCCTCTCTGTGAGCAGCAGCGACTTTGCCAATTCTCCCCAGTCCCACTTCGTAGCATTTATTGATAATAGCAATGTGTTAATTATAGGAGACTTGTTCACGGACTGTGAATCCAGTAGGAAGGAACACATTGCAGTACAAAATGTTCCCCTCACACCAACATGCACCCACCCACTCACCTATTTTCCTTCCATTTGAATTACTTTCCACTTATCTCTCAGTATTGCCACTTCTCCTTTGTTCCTTCTCCAAGGAACCAGACCTAGTTGGGTGTCAGAAAAGATCCTCCAGACAAAATCACCATGTTCAGATCCTCAAGAACTCTCCAATGCAAGAAGGCTGGGAAACAGTCAGGCACCTCAGACAATCTTCATGAAACTCAAGAGCTCCTTGGACTTCAGTCTCAAGGTTGGTCCTCAAAGACAAATCAGAAACACTTTATTTCAAAAGCTTCAGGCATGCCAGCGTGATGTCCACTTGTCCACTGTGTTCAGCAGACACATTGACACAGGCCATAATTAGTTGCAGAATAAGCATTAACATCATTCTCTTATGAAGGTCTTTCCAAGTGCTGCAGCTTGAGATTTTAACCAAGAATGTTTCTGAGGTTTTAAACTCATTCACAAATATATATGTAGTGCCTACTGCAAAATACATATTTGGAAAATAAATTGTAACAGTGGAAAACGAGGAAAATAAAGTGAAAAAAGTATTTTAAAATTGCTATATACTATTCAATACACAGTTTACTGCTGATCAAAATAACATCTGTGGGACATTTACTTATTTAATTTTCTGCAACTACTATGTTTTTCTAAGATGTTATATGCCCTATTGCAGCAAAAACTTGAACTACACAAAACTTAAAATGTAGGCTCTTAAAACAGAAATAATAGATACTCCATTAACAAACTTCTGTTAATATGTCTGTATAATCACACATAATTCCCATTATACTATCAAAAAATAGGGCTTCCTAGGAGCTAATCTTTCACTCACATACTTAATCATTTTTTAGACTGTATAAAAGCCCACAAGATATAATTTGTAAGACCTTTAATAGGCATTTTTGCCAGTGTAATAAAATACCTTTTCTAAGTTGCATGTCATCATCTTATAAAATCAAGCTTTAAAAATACAAACTAAATGTCCAGGCCTGCTATCCTTTATCAGAGTAGACTTGCTGAGATAAATGAAATGTTACAGTACCAATGAGGCAACAGAATGGACTGTTCATATTCTATGAATTCTTGCCCTGAAAACAAGTTATTTTCCAACTTTATAAAGAGATAATAATTAATTCACCCTTGGTTTGGCAACTTCCCCCAGTGGGGAGAGCTACAGACAAAATGACAGTGCAATAAGGACACAGTGGCAGCCCTATTTCTGATTTCACTGGTCTTTGTCAGTTTTTGTTACAATATTAAAATTATTTAAATCTGGGGTTAGTTTTTCTGTGAAGCAGACAGGCTATTGACATTGTGTGACATGGTTGACTGGGGGAGATTTTGCATGTCACAATATATTTGTGCCTTGACTATTCTACCTATAGATGGATCTGTTTTTAAAAGCTTCGGTTTATGCCATGTTCCTGCAGGCCATTTCTTTGAGCTGATGAAGCAAATAATGTTTTTTTTTTGTTTTGCTTTAACACAGCTTTTAAGGGCTTGTCACAGAAAGACTGATGAGGGGTTAAGAATTTCCTTTTGAAGTTGTACAGAATTACTAACTAATGAGTCGATTTCTTTGATGAGTCTTTTATACTTGGCTGCAGCTGTACAAGAATCAGCCACAAAGGGATCTTGATTTTGTTCATCGTTAATTCCAACTCAACAGATGAAGTCTGGTTATCATTGTCACCTTCTCAGTTTGCCTTTGTATTATGTGATGCTTGTGTATTCAATTAACAATCTGATTAGCAAGTTCTTGCATTCTTCAAGTATCTTTCTTTATTACTGCCAACATATCAGCTCCTTCAAACAGGATTTAGACCCATAATTCTTTTTTGGCAATGATAAAATTTATAATGCTAGCATTTAAGATGCTGAAGCACACAGGCCAGCAGGGGAAGATAGCAATGAACTTAAGAAGGATATTAAGATTCATGAAGCCTTAGAATTATTTCATTAAAAGCTACAGTGAATTAATATTTTTTCCCTTCTTTACACAGAAGCACTGTCTAATGAAGTTTTCAGTTTTGCCACTTTTGTACAAGTTATCAAGTTCTTACAGAATTAGAACAACAGAGATCTGATGTTCTGTACTCTGGTGCAAGTTTAAATCCCACTCTGGACTGAAAATGGGGACTGGGGGCTGCTTCACCACAAATAGATGTCACAATCTTCTTGATTCCTCTTTTCCCATCTGAACCCTGGAATCACTGTTTCAGGAAGTCAGATCAAATGGAAAGGATGAGGATGAACTTGACATGGTTTAGAGCTTTACTCCAAATTTACCAAAATGCTATAAATAAGAGTAAATGCCAGACTATTGAATAATATTTGGTTAGTGTTTAAAAATTATGTCAGACCTGTGCCCAAAGGAGGTACACTTGTTTTTAATCAGAGAGAATATGCATGAAAATATCATGTTTCCTTTTATAGTCACATCTAGTCCCGGACAGAAACAGAAGAAAATACACCAAAGATGGTAATGATTTCTTAAACCAAGTTATCCTATTACAAACACATGCACACACGCATGCAAAAGACAAAAGCATGGTAGTGAAATCTATTGCATTTAGAACTTTTCATGTTTTACAATATTTACAATGATGTGTTAATATTTATGTTTTTTCTATATCAGATCTAGCAGGTACAATCTGAACCATCCCATTTCTTTTCTCTGATCTTCAAAAAGAGAAAGTTTTGTACCTCACTAAACTCTATAAATATTTAGAAGCTCCTGTTTATTTGATCAATAACACAGAATAAGTATCAAATTTTTCTCTATTCCCTTTGTAATGCTACATCGTGTTCACATAGCACATTTTGAGACACCCCTGCTATCCTACAAAGCTTAAATTCACAAAATTTTAAATGCAGCACAGTGAAAGCAGTCTCTTCCTCCACACTGTCCTCTGGAATAGGCCACTGAGATATGACGCTAGGCTGGACCCTGCATGCTTCAGAGGATACTGTATTCCCTGGAGAAACATGAAATGACATGCCTTTCTGGAAACATAAAGGTGAAAAGAAATCACAGTTTTTCAAGGAAACGCTAGCACTTTTATTACTGCTTCTAAAGGTTTATATAATGCTTTGCACTTGAATAGCACCCTCTACTCAGTGATCCCAAAACCCCTTGTAGTAGTGTATTTCACTTTGTGACAGCCCAATGATATAGGCAAATAACACCACCTCCTTTATATAAATTGGTCAGTGAGTCTGAGAAAGTTAAGCACCTAATTCAAAGCCCATCAAGGCAAATGAAAAGACTCCCAACAGGCTTTTGGTCAGTTGTTAATGAGACATCTCAGGTCATACAAAAAATTTGTGACAGAGAGCAGAACTCAAGTGCCCTTATTCCAATTCATGTGTCTTAGGTAGACATCATCCACCTTCCATACAAAAAGGATTTTTCAAAGGGCAGATTTGCACCCATCATCCTCATGCAATAGTGTCAAACATGTAAGGTTTAAAGGTTTAAATTAAAAAAACAGCTACACAGCAGAAGGTCCCCTGTGGGCAGAGATGAGTCTCACAATGAACAGTTATCCAAATCATGGTTCCAGGAAATTAAGGCCATATTTCAGACCAAAGTGACCCAAGTGTGTGCTGACCATTTTTATAAGTACAGGAAATCTTTGCCAACTGATGCATGGAGAAATAAGAGGAGGAGGAATAATAATCTGACGTCAGGGGGTAAAGACAACGTAGCCAGACACTTCTAAGAGATTTCCAGTGACAGAACAAGAGGTGATGAATGGAGACTGAAGTGCAATAAATTCTATTTAAACACAAGAAAAAAATTTTTTACTGTCAGAGTGGTCAAACAGTGGCACAGGTTGCCCAGAGAGGCTCTGAAGTCTCAATTCTTAGAGATAATCAAAACTTAACTGGACAGTCCTGAACAACTGACTCTGACCAGAGTTGTACAGAGTAATTGGACTAGGCGACCTCCAGAACTAACATTATGCTGAACAAATTCAGTGGTAGCTAACACAGAAGGTCCTGGGCGGCCGAAAGTATAAGCATGCTGTGGAATAGCAGAAACCCTTGCCCCCAGTTTACAGCCACAAGTAGTTGTAAGGCAGAGGCTTTATCCTCTGCTGATCTCTAAGCTCCTCATGTACCTTGTGCTGCTCCTCCAGTGCTCACAGCATCACCTCAACACTGCAGTGACTTCTGGCAAGCAGGGAGCATCAAGAGGTACTGGAGCGCTGTAGTTTAGAGACCCACCATACCTGGAGTGACAAATGAATTGTTCAAATCCAGCTATAGTGAAAGAACTCTTTACTTAACCATTTTTCATAACATATGAAATGGACAACTCCTTTTCAAATAACCATTTATGAGACAGGTCAAGAAATGAGGAGGAGATGAGGAGCAGGAAATACCTTATATTTAATCTGTCTGCACTTTAACTGGAAATGTTTGTCTTTCTCTTTACAGATTCTGAAAGACTTGCTTTTCAATGGATCTTATTTCCCTGCATATCTTGCTCCTTAGGTTGCATATTTCAGAAAAAAAATCTTTCCTAGTAGCACGCATTTTCTTTATTGATAACCTCTTACTTTGGGTTCATGAGGGAGCCAAGGACCTAGACAAATGCATACTTTGTTTCTAAAACTTGTTTAGTTCTTTCTCTTTGAGAGGCAGCATCAGTTCACTCCTTTGGGGAGACAAATGTCTTTCATGAAACTGGGGAACTTCTGTACTGGCAAAGCAGTTAGCGGTCCCTGTAATGATTCTTGAGTTTGAGTTGTACATTAAGATACGTATCTGACACATGCACACATGTAGATTAAATTCCTACTTCTCTATTATCTCTTGACTGGTACTAAACACAACAGCTACTGGATTTCTGGGAAACACAGAAATCCTTGAGGTGTTTAACCCAATGAGAGGACGGTTGCAGTAATGACAATTTGGGATTTTGTGCCCAGTGTGCCTATGACCGACCCTCTTGTGAGATTAAGACTTTTTCTTAGATATATTCTTATCCTTTCTTTTCTGAATCAAACATATTTGTTCAGTAGAAGCAGAACCTTTCCTTTTCTACAGTATCGGACCTAAGTTTATTTTCATCAGCATATAGCTTAACAAAAATGGTCTTTACCCATGAATGAGCATATCCTACATAATACTGCATAAAACCCATCAGTCTCGCATTTTATATATGGAGAGCCTTACAAAGAATATAGAACAAACTCCTCAGAAAAGAACTCTGCTGACACTGTATCTCAACAGGTATCAGATATATTATAAAGCTAAGGAGAAATATCCTTACTAAAAACAGAAGTAATTTATATGCTTATGTCTATTTAAAGCTAACTAAAACTATTCCATGAAACCTAGCTTTTTGAAAGTCATTCCTCCCCTCCCCCCCCCCATTTTAGTCACCACATTCTCATACTGAGGGATAAAGGTAGAGTTAAGCAACATACTTCCCTGAAATGGCAATGAAGTGCAGCCAAAATAGAGATAATTATTTTAATTAATGGTAATGATTTTAACGGTTGAACATTTTAACTAATTAATTATGATTGATTGCTTGTTACTAATCAGGAATGTGATTCAAAGTTCTAATTGAAAACCTGAGAGGAACAGGCACTAAAATATGATATACTTCTGCTGAGAGAACAGGCATTTATTTTTTACATGAAACACTTCAAAGTAAAATTCATTTTGACATTTAAGATGGCCAGAAAATAATGTACATCTCCTTCACAAGAGGCTTTTTACCCACAGACATAAGAATTTGAAGATAACCTGATAACCAACTTGAAAAAAACCATGGTGCTCTTTCTGGCCTTATTTGAAATCTGCCCTAACCCTCTTGTGTTATGTTCCCTATCAACATGGCATCACGCTGTTGTGTTTTAATACATGAGGGAGAAGCTAACTGCATAATATTTATTCAGGATATGAACTCACTGAAGTGGCTTTATAGATCTGAAGCCGTTCTAAGGATCTCAGTGAGGCATTTATTGAATTAAGTAGCCCTGCAATGTATCCTCACAGATAGAATCTCTCACCAACAGTCTACTCCTGGCTTCCTCAAGCCTGGGTTGAGGACCACACTAGCAAACTAGCCTCTTTCCTACCAAAAAGCCTCACACTGTGTCTGTATACCTGGAGGCACAGGCAGCGCTGCGAGGGGATGCTGTTCACCAGAGGCAAAGGGATGTGACCCAGGGACCAGAGGATACAGTTCACTCTCCCACTGTGGCCAGGACTCTGGGACAGCTGTAGGGTTTACCAGTGACCACTGTCTGCCACGTCACTACTAACCAGAAGGCTGGGCTGGTCCCAGAGCAGCTGCCGGATCACCGCAAATGGCAGCAGGGTGTATCAAGGAAAACCAACCCCAGTGCCAGGCTTCCCAGTGATGCCAGAGGTGGCACAGCCAAGCCATCTGTCCTGCAGATCGTGGGGAAGGCTATGCAAGGACTGAAACAAACCCCTCCATCTAAATCCCTGCATTGCAAGGACAGGTAATCAAATGCCATTGGAGACAGTTTGGCATTATCCTTTTATCAGGGGTAAGGGCAGCTTACCTTTGCAAGGGGCAGCCCTGACTGTACAGTTATCCTGGCCTCATTTTCTCTTCTCTTCCCTTCTCCCAGCTTTGGGATCTAGACATCCCATAGAAGCAGGGCAAGTGGTTTTAGAAAACTGATAACTTATCTTTTGAGATAAAGAAGGGCAAAAGCCTCTGTTAATAGCAGCCCATAGTCTTAGGTGGAACAGCCAAATGTCAGCACAGTGAGCAATTCACAGGAGGCAGCAGCCCCAGGAACAAACCACCTCAGGGTGCTAGCATGAAATATTGCAAAATGGGAAGGTCAAAAGCAGCCCCCTTTCCAGGAGGGGAGCATCAAATGCTGGGCTGAAAACAGATCCTCTCTCAAAATCATATAGTCTGAAATCTTTCCCCGATTCTGCACAGCCTTCTTGCAATGCAAGTCTTAATAAATAAAGAAATGGTCTGGCTTAGGCAGAAAGGGGTAAAGCAAGAACCATAGTGCCACCAAAATGTTTATAGAAGAACCATGAAACTGTTTCACAGTTTTGATAGAGAATTTGCTCCCTTGTTAGCTGATTTTAAAAAAGGAGAATCCCCAAAGTACCATTTGGCAACTACTATAAATAAGTGTTGCAGACATAATACTGCTTTCTTCTTCCAAAAAAAAAAGGATTAATTCACAACAAGTGTATGGGTTAGAGACATGTAGAGCTGGGATAAGAGAATGTGACGCTGTAAGCACAGCCTTGCTACAGCTGGTACCAGTGAGACTGCCTCAGGTAGGCAGTGCTTGGTCTGAACTGGTGGTGGCTGTAGAAAGGTAAGATCCAGTCCCATAATAAGCAGGCAATGCTGTGGGACTGCATGGCACTGCTAATGAGCATGCTAACAACTGGACCAAGGACCAAGTGTCCTTGCAGAGATCATGCTGGAGAAATATATCCAAATTTCTAGGTGTTTTAAAGTCATTAGGCACTTCAGTGCAGAGCCTGAGGATCCTTGAGCACTTAAATCTAATCCTATACACATAACCAAAAACCAAATATCTCACCGTGATCCAGGCTTAAGCAGTTATTTCACCTGAGCTCCACCTAAACCTTCCCAAAGCCCAAACACTATCAGACTCACATTTAATTATGACAGTAATTACCCTGGACTTTGGCAGCTCAACTGTTCACACATGCAGGTGCCCCATGGCCTTGGTGCTGTGCTGTCTGTGGGATACTGCACTCCCACCCCAAACCCAGCCAGGAGAGGCAGCTCAGGAACTGACTCGTGGATGGAGCAGGCATCTCGATTTAGCCGCATTGAATTCAGGGACAAATTCATTCACCTTAATTTCCCATCATAGATGTACCAGTACCCCAAATTCAGCCCTGGAAGGTGAGAGAGGGGATTCCATTCTGGGCACCATGCATTTACCTGCTGTGTTAAGCTATTACATTAATCTTAACAAAAACAAACAAACAACCCCCCAAAACAAACAAACAAAACAAAACAAAAAAGGAAAGCAGCTCTTCTGATCTGAAGAAGAAAAAGGAATCAGTCTCAAAGATAAAATTTCCACCTACCTCTATTCACATCACAGGAAGAGAGAATTTAGCAAATCAATCAAGCAAAAAACTTTAAAGATTTTAGCACACTTCTTCCTTAACTATTTGCGCCCTGGTAGAGGTATGAATTTTCTTCCATAGCACTCCTCTTACATAAGTTCATTGGTAGAGCTGACTAGCAGACACTGTCACACAATAGGGCACTTGCAATTTTATCTTCTGGAAGAGACAACCCAGAACAGGTTCTTTCCTTGAATTATACCACTCTACCTTCAAGGAGCAAGCTGAGAGAACCACAACTTCAGGGAGCATGGCTGCTAGCTTAAAAAGAGGGACAAAATGGGAGTACAGTGTGGAAAGGACTGTGCCCTTCAGTTTACTACTTGCATGTTGAGCTATTTAGCTGGGAGGAAAAAAAAAAAAAAAGTCATATTTTCTGATTGCATAAATAAGCCCCGAAGCTGCTGCCCTATACATTCTGCTCCTTTACAGGACTGCTGTATCATATTAGCAGTCATCAGAGGAAACCATGCCTAGAAACTTCTCTGAAAGCTGCAGCACTTCAAGAAGGATCAGAAAGAAATGTCATCAGGCAGTACTCCCTCTTGCCCCTTTAGCATAATGGCTCAGGAGAGGAAGATTACAACAGGTTTTCATCATGAATATCATGTGTTTGAGCAAGGAGCAATTTCCTGACAGCTTTGATTCCAAATTTCAACATTATGTCACTTGCTGAAGTATCAGACACATCATTAACCAGCTCTAGCAGGTTTTGTTATGATATGATGAGTCAATATCTGCCTAGAAAATTTAACCCATTTTTCTCTCTGTCACACGTTTTGAACAAGCTCTATCCTAGAAATGTCTGCCTTTCTGAACAACATTTCATCTGAATCATAAAATATCCTTTGATGCCTTATTATTTACACAGCGCTTGCACATGCTCATGCCTTATTCTCAGTCATTTCCATCTATACACAGAGTTCAAGGTGCCTTCTAGATTTAGCTTTAATTTTATTCTTTATTTTAGGCAGCTAAGCATTATAACCACATCCACTCCTGCAATTTCAGAAAAAGGGAGGGAGCTGTGATGTCTCACTGAGTTCTGCTGGATGGTTGTGAGGTCAGGCCCTCTGAATGGCCAGATGCCAGCATGCACAGCCCGCTCAGACCTCTCTTGCTATGCTCCTGCTCCTGGACCACCTTTTCTTTCTCACTTTCTGTGCACTACCCCAAATTAAAGGAGGGTCACAGATTTTAAAAAGTGCCATTTCACAGCAGACTTGCAGGATGATTCAGACAACCTAGCAATTGATACATATCACTATCTACAGTGCTTCGCAAGACTAGGACCTTGGACAGGTGGTTTTTTTATCCTCATGTTTCAAATATAAAACTATCACAAGTCAATGACTACTTACGCCAGAAAAAGATACATCAGTGTAGCATTAAATCTCCCTAACCTTTGCACCCAGGGCACGGCTGCACAGATGTCTAAAACATGGTGGAGGGAAGAGGCAGATCAGGTACTGCCCCAGTTACTCTTCTGCAAGGTGAAGAAGTTTAGTCTACCTCATTTTCTCTTTTACTTAAAACACCATTGCTCAAGTACTAATTGGAGCATTTACTTAGTTGGAAAAGTCAAAGGAAAATTATTTATTTTGTAGAGGTCTGCTGATAAATCCTTTGTAAAGTCTTTCTGTCATAGAAAATCTGTTTAAATGAGGGAACTAAAGAATAAATTTACCTTCTTTAAAAACAGTAGAGAGGCAGAAAGGCAAATCTCTCCATGTAGTTCAGCTGCAAGCAATTAGTATGGCCAAAACTGGAAAGTTACATTGTAACTTTTGAGGAGTGTAAGTTCATTACAAAGCAGCTGCTTCTGAACTGCAGCAGCACACCCAAAAAATGTGGAGGACTAGCAAGACAGACACGAGTATGTGAACTCAGGAGCTGCTGTTGTTCTGTGGACAACACAAACTCAAAACCGGAAGATAGTTTCCCATTCACATCTGTCTCTGATCTCCAAAAAAACCCTGCAACACACAACCTCACCTGGAGAGAGAAACTCAAGTCCCCTTCAGCTGCCTATAATCTTTAAATGCAGTTTCAGCCAGGCTTTATTAGAAACCTCAGCTGATCTGGGAGCAGGGAGGCTGTCTAAAACCAGGTGTGCTAAAATATATTTTCCTAACTATATATTTGTGTTCATTTATTGCATATTTTCCGTTTGTTTAAAGCTCTTTACAGGAAACATTTTCATCAAAATATGTTTGTCTGTTTAAATGCTTTGGAGTATGCTTGGAATAAAGCAATACACTTGGTTTTGTGAAGCTGTCAGCCCAATTTTATTTTCAGCAGGTTAGGACTATTTAGAGAACTGCTTCCCCCTTTCAAAGAGGGTTTGGGGAGGAAAAGCATGGGAGGATCTTCTGGGAATCTCATGTGCCATCTTCTAGACCACTGTAGGAGGAGATAACGTCATGGGTTATGCTCAGAGAGCAGGGTTGGTTCCAGACCATTAGTCTTGAGCTTTAATGCTAATACTTTTGCATAAGAATAAACATTTTTTTAAATGAAACTGCCTGAAATCTGCATTAGATGTGAATTTAGCTTCAGGCTCTCCCTGCTCTTTCCTGTGCTGTTTCTGAATAACACAATTACTCATAAAATGCACCCAAAAATATTTCTTAGCTAGTAGGCTGAAATGTCAGTGCAACAAACCACTATTTTTCAAGGTGTTCCCACATGTTTTCTGGCTCCAAATAAAGCTGTTTTTTCACTAGCACTGTATCCTCTGTATTTATGAACTTGTTTGCCCTTTTTTTTTTTGGAAATACCAATCAGAAAAATAGAGCCAGGTGTAATAAAGACAAGAAGCTAGTTGTAAGTATAAACATCAGCTTTACCAATATCAGCTGCTCTCCTGAAAGGTGTTCCAAGTGTCTCACCCCTTAAATGAATAGTGAGTAAGAAATTAGAGGTACAATGAAGGCTCTAGTTCAAAACTCATTCCTGCTAGGTTACACCTACATCTGCTATGTCTTTTAATCATTAATAAATATCTTCAGAAATAGGTACCTAAATTAGTGTTATTCACAAAGAAAAATAAAATTGAATAGAGTTCTTTTTATCAAGATGTTACAGAAGAATGAAAAATAGATTAAGATTCAACCTGATGCCCTTTCTGTCTTGCAAAGCTGCTTTGAAATGGGCTTGTTCAATACAGCAGCAGCCTAAATCTCAGGTTTCTATTGAAAACTGCCTTGGAAATGAGTGCTATACTGCAAAAGTCAGGGAGGAAAGGTGGAATAGAGGCAAAGCTCTACGTTTACTTCAGCATCAAATAGATACAAAATCCTCAGACTGAAAAATGAAGTATTGCTGTTCCAGCAAATGAATGTCTACTGAAACGGGAAGCAACAACTGCTTGTTGGTAGCTTCGACAGAAACACTGAGAATTCAGCAGAATAAAGCTGCCTTTCAGCCTTACCAGTGACTCATCAGAGGGGAAACTGAGGCACAAGGCAGGTTTTGATGTCAGCACCTGGGCCAGGAGAAAAAAAACTTCCCAGGCCTGACTCCTTTGAACACGACACTGAATATTTCCATCCCTCTTGCAGCTCCCTTCCCCCACAGGAGTGGAAATTGTTCCAGCTGGTACCCAGATCATCACCAGTTAACTGAAACTGGATCCCAGAGGTGCAGTGGTAGAAGTCCATGATGATCAATAGAAGGCCATTTCCATTTTGTGAAGCCTAAACTGTGAGCTTATTCCAATTGCTCGGGGTTTTGTTTTGTTTTGTAAAACAATACTGAGAGCCTTCTTAATTTCTGTATAATTTGGAAAACCATCCAGATCAGCCAGTTCTCTGATAACTGTATTATTAACTCAGGTATCATAGGATGCTAGCAGTTTAGATCATCCACGCTAAAATATTCCAGTAAGAAAGAGAGGAGAGCAGTGAAAAAGAGGTGAGTTGGAAAGAGAGAGAACTTACTGTGAAGAATGCAGAAGTCTCTGACTGTTTAATAGATAAGAATGAATGCTGCTGTTTAACTAGATCCAGCCACTGAAATATCTAATTAAAACTGATGTGCTTATTTAGTTTCCAATTCATCACAGGTGGGCCCACATTAATGTGAAAATGAAAGTAAATTACCAGCATTTGGCAATCTCACTGAATGTCATTCACATTATTAGCTCAAATCTCAGAATGCATTTTAAAATATGGTTCACAGGTAATAATGTGCTTGAGAACAAGTGAAACCTTGAATCTCTGTCTTTTAGTATTTTACCGGCAAGTGTGAATTCAAACTTACGGGGGGAGCTGCCAGATAATGCTCGTGATATTCTGTACAAAAGTGCCTTTAGGCAGAATGTTCTGAGGGAGTTTCACTCACTTTCCTACCACTAATATCACTTGGGAATTGTTGTTTATATTGGCCTCACTCCTACCTGACCCCCTCCAGCTAGAAGCTCATAATAACTTGAAGCCAGTTAATTGTTACCAGATTTCAGGCTCACATTCAAATCATGGAGACCCTGTGTGATTCAACTGCAATGTATTCAGCTTCATAAATGCACAACAGAAAGGAACAAATAGACTTGCAAATAATGTGTCTTCCAAGAACATTTGAATTTTTTTGGTAAATATTATATTTATAAATTGTATTTATTATGTGCACTTCAGCTGGTTGCTGAAAGAAAACCAAAATGTATTTGATTTTGATTTAGAAAATCTGTGCAAATCTTCAAAATATGTAAGAATGCATTTAAGCCATCGATTTTTATGAACTGAATGTTTACCCAGTGGTCAAAGTGGGACTGTGTATTATTGTCCAGAAATATACATACTTTCAAATCCAGTTACCAGGATTCTACTAAACTGAAAATATTTTCCATCTTTTTTTTTTTTTTTTGAGTTCGTGTAACCAACATTTCATAAAATCAAATACTATAATCAGGGGCTTACTTCAGGTGCTCAATGTGTCTTCAAATTTCTCAAGTTCAAACAACTATTTTATTTTACAGTTAATCACAGCATTGTCTTGAGTATTATTAGCTACTTAAAACTCTAACACATGGTTACTATAGTGAAAAGGGCAATTTGTGTTTCAAGACATCAAAATAATTTTACCTCTGCTGCTTTCAAAACCAACACTTTTCATTTAAAAAAAATTATGGTAAAAATATTTTTACTAGATTTGAAAAATATTTTTCTATTTTAATAGTCTTCCCCACTATCCTTTTGCCATTAAAAGGTGAATTAAGGGAATTTATTAAAATGTGTGGTGAGATTAAATAGACAGATAGATAGATAGAACTATATATGTGTATATATTATATATATTATGAATGTGTGTATATATATATATAAATGTGGACAAATTTCTTCAGTAATAAAATGTGACCTGCAGCGTCTGTTTTTATTGGAAAAAAATAATTTTTAGCCTGGCCAAATAGCTACATGAAGGCACTGCAGACCCTTGCAAGCACCATTTTAAACAGTCTCCCATTATCAACCCCACAAAACATTCCCAACACCTGTATTGCAAAGCTAAGCAAGCTACAAAATCTCATTCTTTTAGAGAGAGAAAGCAAAGAAAGGTAGAAGATGAGCCCAAGCACCCAAAAGGAGAGAAAAGGAAGGGGAGAGAAGGAAAACTATAGTGTGCCAAAGCAAAGTCAAGTTAGGCAGAAATTTAGTTTAAGGAAAGAAAAAAATATAAACAAACAAGGGTGCTACATCACTTATATAGTCTTGAAAAAAACCTCAACTCTATGTGGTTTTAAAAACAAAGAAAAAGAGGAAATATATAAGGCAAGCATATTGTTTATCCAAGGGATGTGGTAGGACTGTCCTCCCATGTTTTAGACAATGTAGAACTGATCTCAAGCTGAGGAGTTGCTGGCCAAGCCTTTTGGAGTACAAGGGTGAGAGCATCCTCCAGTCCCGTCAGGAAGCACAGCCAGGATGCTGTCAGCCCTCTGGCAGAGTGAGGAGAGAACACTAACATCCCTAGGAATGCTGACTGGACAGCAGCTGGAGATCCTGCTTTCTGTCTCCACTCCACCACAGTTTCCCTTCAAAGACTCATTTGCAGTATATGTAGGGAGAGGAGGTGTAAGGCTGAGAAACTGGTGGGAAATAATAAGAAAGAAGTGCTCTAGTTTGATGAGGATAATAACCTTTCTAACTGGTGTCCTGTCGTATTAGGTTCCCCATGAAATTATTTAAAACAGCAGGGAATCAAACATCCCCACGTTATTAACCTCTAACTCGTGCTTATTGAAGAAAATCAGGCAGATATTTTATGTGTGGCTTCCCGGATGATGGCACACAGCACGGTGAGGACCATGCATAAGACCCCAGGCTCACCCCACGAGCTCGTGGAAGGGGTTTTATGCCAAAAACATGTACGGCCCCAAAAATCTACCCAACAGATTTATTCAAAGGGCCTTAGGTTCTTTTATACCTTGAGGCTACACACGGGAGAAACGCTATGACATTTTCAGGAGGTCAAAATAACATGTTATACTGGTAAGCTTTGGAAAACAAGAGAACTTGGCAAAAGTTTAAAGCAAACATTCAATCAACATAAAGCATTTCACAAAGCATTGACTTACCAAATTCCAATCCATCCTGGTTTAAGTTACCCAAATATTAAGAAACGGGAATTAGGAGAAGAAGTAAAGAAAAAGAGAGCAAGAGAAAGTGAGAATTATAGATACCATCTCAGATCCAGCATAGAACCAGCTACTACAATACAAATCCAAGGACAGTAGGGCCATGACAATGTGGAGGCCTCATGGTGTTGATTTTATTTGCTCTGGACTCCTGTGGCCACCATGCCCAGCTGGGGCTTCTGGCCTTCCAGCCATCTGGGATCTGAGTTAGGGGCTGCAGCAGGTGTAGTGTGGGGTTCGGGTGTGTGCCGGTGACTGACAGCTGCAGTAGAGGCTCTCAAGGAGGCAGGATATGAGGGAGAGCACCATTCCACCTTGGCAGAACCTGATCTACCCTCCACCCCCACCGTGTTTTCGAGCCAGCAATAACTTTTTTCTGGTCTATCACACCATGGGACCGGGTCCTCATGCTGATGAGGGACAGCCCTCCCACTGTGCCCCAGCTCTGGCGGGCTGGGTGCCATCTCCAGGCTGCCCAGTGGCCGCCATGACCCACAGCTCCCTGTTCCTTTCTGACCAGCTGCATGCAGGCCAAGGTTTCCCCATCCACTCTGGGAAGGCACATATGCAGAAGCAAGAGAGGATGCTGCGTATGCTACGAATCACAACACAACGCCGGGGCGACACTAGAACTGGCTGCACTATTAACATGGCTGTTAATAAGGCATTTGTGTATGGCTTTTTAAATGAAAGCTAGTCTAGTGTAAAACATTCCAGGGAAAATTTTTTAAAAGCCAACTGAAGACCATTTATTAAAAGAAAACAAAAATTTCAATCCAGAAATTGGCCAAGCTGGTAAACCAAAGCGTTGTATCATCTTTCTTATGTCAGTTGCACATTTTCTAGGGTGTGACAAAATACCATAAGAAGAACAGCAAGTTGCCGCATTCAAAAGTAATTATTAGATAAGTCTGTGGATTTATATCATCTAAAGACATAGAGCTGAATCATCTGAATGGTAGGCTCTTCCTACTTAGTCACAAATTGTATTGCACAGTTTGTGCTACACAAATATAGCACTTTTTTTAAAATTGTGATCCTCCATCAGAGGAGTACATTGTTTGGCTGGGGATCCACTGCTGGTTTTCGGTTTAAACATTCTGTTTTACTTAAATTCTTTGTGGGAAATATTTTTTTTCTGTTGCCAACAATTCTTTTCTGTATTCCCAGCAAAACTCACTTGACTGTCTGTTTTTCAAATGCTTGAAAAATATCGAGCAAACCTGTTCCTTTATAAAATACTAAGGAATTTAGGACAACAGAAAGTCATTGAAATGCTACTTTGAAATATTTAAACCTTCAGAGGGCAGGTTCAGTTTTTTAGGGGGTTATTTTTGACATTTTTGAAGATATACATACATAAATTATTGGTAATGCTGAATTCCAGCACTGGAAATGCAGCGAAGGACCTTGGCGGCACCACAACGAACAGCTGCTTGTGAAGAGCCTGCCTTCCCAAACACCCAGAGGAAGGTAGGGAGTGCTGAAGTGTTGGCTGAATATTCAAAAACATTGCAAAGAATAAACGTCACCATAAAACAAAATGTGAGGAACACACTTCTGTTCCCAATGCCCCTTGGGCAACACTGCAGGAAGGACCTGGCTGTACATTTTACACCTCTGCTATATGCTCATACCAACACACTTTAGAAAAGAAAAGAAAAAAAAAAAAAAGAAAGAAAAAAACCCACAAAACAAAAGAGCCTTATTACTATTTCAGTGTCTCTGAAATAACATTAGTGTCTCATAGAAAAGAAGTATTTCCCATGTACAGCATCACATAATCATTTAGCTGCATGGTGGGAGGTATTTGCCATCTTCTGAGGTATCACTTATTAGCCCTGGTGGGGCTGCAACTGGCAAAACTACAGGTTGATCCTGTGCAATCAACCAAATGGTTTGAAGGTGCTGTGGGGAGATGAGTGGGCTCTCTTCTGAGTGCAAATGCAGTTCAGCAGTTGAATGAGAAGGGCAGGAGAGTTTTATGGTGTTGTAGGGTCACTTCTGAGAGATACATTATTGATAGTCTGCATCGTCCTCGAGCAAAGACATGCCTGTCAAGAACAAGGACTGTCGCTATGTCTGGGGCTGTGCACACATGCTCTAATAAAAACAGAGTCCTCCACCGAGATTTTACAAGCCAGGTTTATGACCAGACAACAAACAGATGTAATACACAAACACAGAGGAAGAGAGGAAAGGAGATAACATTAAAATGAGCATGCATTTTTCATAATAGGCAGTAATTTCATGGCTTAATTTAATCAATGGTCTAACTTAGTGCAGTACCTTGCTTTTCTCCTGTCCTCATAAGTTTTAAGGCCTCATTAACATATGATGCATGTGGAATATTTCACAGAAATTGCAGTCACTAAGAGTAGTCCCCCAAGCTTTATGGCACGTTTCACAGATTTCACAGAATATTCTGAGTTGGAAGGGACCCACAGCAATCACTGAGTTCAACTCTTAAGTGAATGGCCTGTAGAGGGATCAAACCCGCAACCTTGGCGTTATTAGCACAAGGCTCTAAACAACTGAGCTAGTCTCAGGGATGTCTTTATGGGATCTTATTCCATTTTAAGCACTGATCCCAACAGGAAGTCTTTAGCAACCATCATTTCAAAAGGTTAGTAAGGTGTTCTGCAATAATTTACATTTTCTGTAGTAAGAACCCTGAATGGGTGTTGAATTTTGCTCTGTTATGTGGGAAGTGCAAGCCAAAGCTTTTAAGGATGTTCACAGCATTGTGTTGTCTGACTTCTGCTTACTCCTGTGTTGCATTTGGAAGAGGTTACAGCAGCGTAAGTTATTAGGTGTTGCTATAATAAAACCACTTCCACAGAGAAGAGGATAGTGTTCCATCGGTTTAGATGGTAAACTTAAGCTCTGGTCCTGAGGACACAATTTGAGCTGGGGAAGAGGGCTTACAATGTGCCACTGGTTTCCGTAGTAAAACAGGTTGTGTTTGACTTGGCAATTAACATGAAAATATGTACAAAGTGAGGGGTAACAGCCTTTTAAATTTGTATGTTGCCACTATTCCTATTCTTACCTTCCATGTAAAGACTGTCTCCTGTACGATGTAGTCTCAGGAATACTTGCATAGGCTTAGCCATGACATTGTTTATTGATATATACGATCACACATCTTTAATTACACTTCAGAAGATCACATTATACAGTAGGCATTTTTAGTAGCCATCTTGATAGGCCCAAAAGGCCCTTAAATATTAAAGGAAGAACAGTCATCCTCCTACCTGTATTGAGACCAAAATACACGTTGGTGTTGCCAGAATTGACTTGCATATAATTGAAATTCATCTTGTAGGTTCAAATTTTAAAGAAACTCAAATCTGGTGCCAACTGAACAGGGCAGTAGAGTTAAAGGAGAAACTATTTCGGCCCAATTATTTTAATGTGAATTTTCTGATCTTGAAAGACGCTGCATTAGTGATAGCACTTTGTTTATGTGAAGGAGTACAACATGAGGGACAGTGATGCTCCTCACCAAAACAATTTGATCTTTTTCTGGGAAGAGGCTCCAGGGAAAGGGTTTGCATCCCATTTATCAAGTCCACTGGCATCTTCAGCTTCCTGAGCTTGCCATTTTTCTTTGTATTTTCAAATTTTAGAAAGAATGAGAAGCCTAAAGAAACAGTTACAGAAGTGCTACCCTTACCCTAACTTTTGTGATGTTCAGTCGTATCTATCCAGAGGATAATGTCTGTTATATAAATATTAACTTTTCTACAAATTGAAACGTGAGATAGGATATAATCCTTCGTGCTCATTATGAAAATAAAGTACTCAATATAAGCTTGTTACAACCTTGGCAGAGAATTCCAACCCTAGCATTTCTAGAGAATCCTATATATCCTAAGTGTGTGCTCTCACGACAGTTACACCTCACTGCTTCTCAGAGAACATCTGCAAGTATCTAAACTGGTATTTTGGTCCTATTCAGCATCTGTGATCTCCATCACTGGTGAGATGTAACTACAATTACACAGCTGTAATAGTACTCACTGGATAGTGCAATAGACTTCAGAGTGGACTGTTTAGCTCTGGGATTTTAACTAATTTTAAATTAAACTTTGAATTTTATGCCCTTCCTTTCAAACAGAAGGGTGTTACACCTTCTGATTATGTATTAGTCGAGGTAGATGTAGCAGAATAGCACACACAAAATGTTTGGGTTCCTTACTTGTGCCACACATTTCCTCCCCATTTTAGCATTAATATTCACCACCGTAGCGTTAAGCCCAGAATAAGGTATTTTCAATAAACACAAACAAAACCTCATCATCAATAGCACTGTCATTAACAATCAGCAATCACTGCCTAGTTACAGTTCCAGCTTTGGGGCACAGTATGTCCCCACGCTGATGACGGTGATGATTCCAATAGCAAAGGTCAGCCTTACAGCCTCCCTGAAGCCAGTCATCCAGACGATTACCATCATTGACAGTTTTTGCCAGAAGCCCACTTATTGAAAGCAATGTGAATGCCACAAGGACTGTGTATAAAAATAGAGGAAAATTGTCTGCAGTCTTCCCTCATCTCCTGGTTGCCAATTGTAATTAGATCTTCAGGCTGCTTTGCAATCAGCCATCAATTCCACAGTATAAAGACCTCTGCAGCAGAATATGCACTCTGTATCTGTATCATCAGAGTCCTCCAGTCATTCAAATGGCTTACAGTAGAGATATCTTTTCTATATAACTTGAAACATCCGCAGGGAGGGAAAAAAAAAGGGAAACTGAGTATACCAGAACTACTTCTGGAAGAAACTGAAAAGAATATCAATTGCAGTTTCCGTGCAGCATTTCCTGATGCAACCCCACACTTAACAGAAGTACCAAAAGAAGGTCAAAAAGAATCTTCATTTATACATTTAAAGTCTCACCTCCTTTTACATTTTTCAATACAAGGGATTATCTCCCTTCATACAACATACTTAATCTTCTGTGTATCACCAATTTAATATTCATAATTTCAGTGTTTTGTGGGATCCAGTCTCAATTCGGTTCTGCTGATATAACCAAAAAATATATAAATTACCTCTAAGATCATGTTCACCTACACGTTACATGATGTTTCTGCATTATTTTGTCTCAGATAGTAAAGGTTTTTCTTACCTATATGCTATTGTTTAAATAATTTGTATTATAGTTGTATTGATTTATTAAAAGATATATTCAGAATCCATTTACCCTGTGTTTAGTTGTTAGGTGCACACATAAAAGAGTGTTCACCTTGTTGACCTAAAATCTATCCTCTTTGTATTTATTGCCCTTAAAGGAATGTATATGGACAAAGACTGATTTGCACCAGTGCCCTGATTTTCACCATAAAGATTATTGAATAAATACATTTTTAAGTCCCTCTCAGCTAATTGTCTTTTAAAATGTAGTTAATGTGTCAGAAATCTCTCTCAGCTATACATCATTTGCTAAGCAATGCCAGAAATTACAGTAAGTTGTTAATTTTCTGTCTCTGAACATGCTGCTCTGTACTGCTCTTTAGAGGAACTCGGGGTGAGTGGTGCAAGAATAAGAACCATTATATCTCATAAAGCCAGAGACTACCAGCATAACCCCCCAAGGCGAGTTTCAACTGCTCTATAGTTAAGGAGGATATTCACTAGCAGAAGACTTCAGGGCACAGAGGAAAACTGTCTGTGTCTGCTGGGCTTGGCTGTTGGAGCTGGCAAGTCCAAGTTTCCACAGTAAGGACAGTTCTGGTCAACCTAGACATAGGAGCCCACTGCAATTTTGAAAGCTGTTTCTTTACTAAATAGGAATAATAATGACTCTGAGGAATTATTTCTGGGAAGGAAGTTCCTACGACTTCCATCCTTACTTATAAAAGCATTGTCAAGAAAGAACTAGTGCTATATTCCCATGATTGCACCCTGCCTCTCTAGATGAAGAAGATATTTCAAGTGAAGAGAAGGGGGCAAAAGTTAAGAGTAAGACATTCAAATAATGTTTCATGAACCTTGGAAAATGTCGTGCTGAGCTCCTCAGGTGAAAATTCAGTTTCTGTGCATTCCAATCTTCTTTCAATATGCCCATCTGACTCTCCAGATTCATTAACTGAGCAGCCACATTTTCTAGCAGGTTTCCTACAGTGATTGAAGTTTGCAACACATCTATTTCTGCATATAGCAATTCCAACACTTCTCAAAATGATCCCTTAAAGTCCAGACTTGTGGCAGATTGTCTTTCCAGCAGGACAGCACAAGATGGGCTCTGGTATGTGTCTTGAGATGTAGTGGTAATGCACGTTGAAATAAATTAACTATTTATACAGAGCATTTCATCTCAGAATTGTATGAGCTATCTACCTCACAAACCATGCATAAAAGTATCAGCCTCCAGAATGAGACAAGGGAGTTTATGCAGGTCAGGATCTTAGGTACTAAGAATACACCATTTCAGAAACCTGATGAACCTAGGTAGTTTTGAATAGAACAGTGATGTTATTTGGATCACTAAATATTGTGTAAACAAATTTGGAGGATCAGGGATTAATGATTCAATTTAGGCAATGAAAAGCACCTTTATACCTTGGTGCAAAATGACCTTTAGGCAAGACTGGAATGTTCTGCTTTTGTTTTTTAAGAACAGTTTTAACTTACCTGTATTTCAGCAATCACAGAATTAATTAGAAAAAGAAAAGTTCTCAAAGTTCTCCTAACTCATTTCTTTTCCTCTATAAGTCTTAATGTCTGCTATGAGAAAGTTGGGAAAAATAGCTAGCTAGCAATTGTATAGAATCACATCAAGTGAAAATATTTTAATAGTTTTGTTATATTGTGACATCTACAACCCTCACTTAGTGGTTAATGGATATAATTTTGGTTTGGTTTTTCACCTACCATCTCTCAGTCTGACCAGCTAACCATAGGTTGCAATCACACTTGTTTCTTGCATGACTCCAGCCAGCTGAACCCAAGTGAGATTCAGAGAAATGAAAGTTAGGGCAATAACATGTGCAATTTTTCTTTAATTCTTGTGTTTCCAGTATAAGAAAAATTAAGAAAAACAGGCTAAGATACAGACTTAGTGCTGAGCAGCACAAAAGTGATGCTAGGAGCTGTGCACTCAAAGAACTTCCTGTACAGTGAACATCCAGTTCCAAGTGTTCCTTGTCTCTTTTTGTCAGGATTAATCATAAAATCATAG
This sequence comes from Pseudotriccus pelzelni, assembly GCA_035584735.1. NCBI lineage: Eukaryota > Metazoa > Chordata > Aves > Passeriformes > Tyrannidae > Pseudotriccus > Pseudotriccus pelzelni. The sequence continues at coordinate 116,067,000 of JAWMRA010000078.1, forward strand.
AAAAGGTCAGGAAAGACCTCTAAGATAAGTCCAACTGTTAACCTAACACTGCCAACCAAGTCCACCACTTAATCATGAATCTAAGGGCCATGTATACATGGCTTTTAAATACTTCCAGGGATGGTGCCTCAGTCACTTCCCTGGGCAGCCTGTTCCAATGATTTACCACCCTCTCCATGAAGAAATTTTTCCTAATATCCAGTCTAAACCTTCCCTGGTTCAACTTGAGAACCCTCACCTTACTACAACCTCTTTTCAAGCAACTGTAGAAAGAAATAAGGTCCCCCCTGAGTCTCCTTTTCTCCAGGCTAAACAACCCCAGCTTCCTTAGCTGCTCCTCATAGGACTTGTATTCCAGACCCTTCACTAACTTTGTTGTCCTTCTCTGGACTCGCTCCAGCACCTCAATGTCTTTCGTGTTATGAGAGACCTAAAACTGGACTCGGGACTTGAGGTGCAGCCTCATCAGTGCCAAATACAGAGGGACAATCACTGCCCTGGTCCTGCTGGCCACACTATTGCTGATACAACTCAGGATGCCATTGGCCTTCTTGGCCACCTGGGCACATTGCTGACTCACATTTAGCTGGCTGTGAACCAGCACTCCCACTCTTTTCCAATGGGCAGCCTTCCAGACGCTGTGCCCCAAGCCTGCATGGGGTTGTTGTGACCAAAGTTCGGTCACTTGGCCTTTTTGAATCTCATACCTTTGGCCTCAGCCCACTGATCCACTCTGTCCAGATCCCTCTGTAGAACCTTCCTGCCCTCTTGCAGATCAGCGCTCCCAACCAACTTGTTATTGTCTGCAGACTGACTGAGGGTGCACTTAATCCCCTTGTCCAGATTGTTGACAAAGATATTAAACAGGGCTGGCCTCAACACTGAGCCCTAAGGAACTTCACTCACAACCAGCCACCAGTGGATGTAACTCCATTCAGCACAACTCTCTGGGCCCAGCCATCCAACCAATTTTTTACCCAGTGAACGGTGTACCTGCCTAAGCCTGGAGAAGCCAGTTTCTCCAGGAGAATGCTGGAGCAAATGGTGTTGAAGGTAGACAATGTCTACAGCCATTCCCTCTTCCACTAAGCAGGTAACCTTGTCATAGACAGAGATCAGGTTAGTGAAGATCATGAGTTAAGGCTATCATTGGCACTGCAATCCGTAAAACACAGTGCCAACTTTACCAAATTTTTTTTATGGGAAATGACATTAAAGCAGCCGCTTCTGTATCTCTGGTAAGCTCCACATATTGTACAGACAGCTCTGAAGTTGCCTTCAGATCTGTCATATGGTGCAAACAGCTGTCGATGAGCCATGTGAACTGCTTTGACCTCCTGTATGCCATTTTCCTCTGGCTTCCCTTTGGCTTTGAGCATGCGGCCCCTTTTACACAGCTCACAGGATTGCCACATGTAAGGTTTTTTCCCATTTGAAGGGATCAGTGATTTTTCTTGGAGAATACAAATACAAATCAATAGATTCTCATCTTAACATAAGGCAAATGCTTATTTTTAAACGAACTCTGTTTTTACTCCTGAGACTAGTACAAAGCAACCAGAAGAGGCTCCATTAGAGCTGCACGGGGGATTTCAAGACTCTGCTTCACTTGTCCCCATTTCACGTTGTCAAAACATGTAAAAACAAAGGATTTCATTTCACGTACAAAAGACATGTCAGTAAGGGTAGAGCTTCAGAAGGAATTTAATTACATGGTGTCTTCACAGGTGACAAGGTGCTAGCATTTGTATATATAAAAAACTACCTGAACAAGCTTTCAGAAGGATTTTTCCTTCAACACAGGGAAATTAGGGCTACTATGTCTGACATTAATTTTAGGTTAAAAACTCCACTCAGAGGAGTAGGACTGTGGATTGCCTGAAATGGTAGCGGAATAAATGTAGAATATGTCCACTGAACGTTCCCTTTCTCATGCTGGACACCACAATGTTGCGGGTTTTTGATATATATATCTTCTTTTTTTAGATTTATTTTATCTGTTTGATATTTGTCTGATTTAGCTAGAAAGTAAAGTCATCTTTACATGGCATGCCTTAAACACCAAGTGGTCTGTTAGGCATAAATGTCATCAAATACCCTCTGCCCTTTAAATTCCTCATGCAGAGAAAGAGGCAGTGTGAAACCATAGGAATATAGCAGAGAGCTGTTCTGGGGAGCATTACCAAGCTGTGAACCCTGAGTACAGCTGGAAGCAGGAGCAATGGGTCTCCCTGTGGGCACTTTCCATCCGTACAGGGCAAACACTGCATGTCCCAGCTCTGTCCCACTTCTGCCATTGGGGAAAATGCCCCAAGAAATTTCAGTGCCAAAGTGCTCAATTGACATATCCGGCTCAGCACAGGATATGACAGAAGATGCAGCTCTAGAACCCAAATTTTGCTCCAGCAACCTGCATGGCTTGCTGAAATCCTGCAAGTCTTACACAGGGCTGAGCTGTTTAAGACCAAAGACAAAACTTGTTTTCTTGTGTTTAGACTTAACAGAGTTACATTTCATTTCACATTCCTTATTTGTACAGCAAAGAAGCAGATTGATATTTCAAAACCTTTTCCAAATGTTTATTTTAAGCAGTGATAGAGGAATTCTGTATTTTACATATGGTTAGTGGTGCTGTTTGCAAGTTATCAGTCATCAGTTTAACTTTTAATCAAAGGTTTTAAAACATTTGCGTATCTCTGAAAGTTTCACACATATTTAAGTGGATCTTGATGAGTAGCAAAGTTTTAATTGAGCAGGTGTCCAGTGATGGATGCACACCTCCCTGAGAGCCCCTCCTGGGGGCTATCCCTGGGTAGCAAGCCATTGAGTAGCTGAGAGGACAAGTAGCTGAGAGCAAATGTACTGACAACACACCTTATTAAGTACAAAATCTGTACAGCAAAAAAACAAAACAGGAAACAAGGACAGGCTTCGATGATTATAAACGTTGCAAAGATAATTCTACAGCTACAGACGCATATTACACGTATTGCATAAATAACGTAAAGACTGTACGTATATCTCTATTTTCTATTCTATTTTATTTTCTATTCTAATATAGAAATCTTCATACATACAGGTTTTCGATTTTTTGTTTTGCTGCTGCTACCTTATGATGATTGTCTTTGGTCATATTACCTCATTTAAGTTCACTGTTTATTCCTCCGTTGTTAGAAACAACAGAAAAGTATGCAAACAATGCAGGAAAATAATCTAAGCATGAGGGTCTAAGAACAAGCATTTCTGACTCCTGCTGTTACTTCTCTCCATTCTGGGGCATATATATAATACACATGTAGTACACAGCCTTAGATACTTTATTCTTATTAGTTAAAATGTTATAGATTTACCTGCATACACATTACACAGCTAGAGAGACAGGAACAGATACTAGACATTCACAGACAGATATGAAGATTTAATTATCTAAGCAGCTTTGAAGCCTTGCAGTCAGTGTATACATACACATACACACGCGCATGTTCATACATACACTTAAGGGCAAAGTGAAATTAATACTATATATCATGCAACCTGAGTGATATTCACAAGGATTATTTCCTAAGTGACAACTAAAAATAAGCATATGTCTATTGTATTCAGAAGACAGAATTCAGTTCCTTGAACCAGTTAAAGTATAGAATATTTTAACCAAGAATAAAGATGAGTAACAGATTTACCACAGGAAGAATTTTAGAAAACTTAACTTCACAAAAATAAAATATATGAAAGTGAGTACAATTATTTAAGAATTTTTGATGTATATAAAATTCTAAACTATTAATAAATATATCTGATAAATAATGATGATAGCCTCCATATTTCTTTGTTTAATTCTCAGTTTTCTTGCAAGATCTTCTTGAAGTTTGGTTGTAATGGATCATTACGTCCATAATGTGCTCAGTGTTGGAGTGAATTTTGAACAGTTTTTAGGCTGCATACTGTTTTCTTCCAGATAATTTACTGGATTAAAATTAGCAGTGTGAAAAGCTGTAGAGAAATCTAAATGCCTGCCAAATCAAAGAAATAATCACATTTTTATGAATATTTAATATCATAGTCATGGCAAATAAGGCAAGTAATTAGTACTTACCATAAATTTGCAAAGTATTATTTTATGTAAATGTTACATTCTACTAGTTTGATATGAATTATTCATTGTATTACCAGACACTGACACAAACCAGCAAACACTAAAATCTATGTGTTATTAGTTTACTTACCTTTAATGATATTGTTTAGAGGGTATTTTTCTGAGATTACTATTTTTTCCCAAATGGGATGGAAACAAGAAGAAAGTAATTTAAAGTCACCTACTGCACATTCCCGTATTGGAGAAACTCAAGATGCAAATCAACAAAATGCAAGTTCTTTCATGTGTACAGATGAAGAGCTCTCAGCTATGTCTCCGATTGCAAAGGCTGCACAGGCGATTACTATTAATGAAGTATGGTAAAAGCTGTTTATAAAAATAATGGATGTGGGAGAGAAACTGACATCTTTAAAGATAACTCCCATAACCCCTCGCAGTCAAGAGGCAGAGTCCTTGGGTCAGGGAACTAAATGATGGAGAGAGAATGTAGACCTGAACATAACATACAATATCCAAATAGCACTTCAGGACAAAAAAGGCCTCTCTAGTTTATCTACAGGTGTTGTGTTGTCATATGTGTTTCAGGACTTGACTGCTAACTTTTCTTGATCATTACAAAAATAATTTCATTTTCCTGATTCATGATTGGCACCTACTGATCCCTGAAAACATCAACCCTCATCATACTTCCAGCGCTACAGTAATATTAAATGGCCAAAGCCACTTTCAATTCTTGCTCCATCTTAAATATAATCTCATGCTTCTTCTGGTATTAATAAAATCTTCCATTTTACTCTAAGTGGCAAATGTTCACTGATACTCCCTCTTTGGAGTCACCAGTATAGAATTACTCAACACTAATTCCTAAAACACACACCCCTTTGCAATTACCTTATGACAGTGAATCATTAACCTTTTAACAGCCAACCAATAACCTTTTAATCTTTTTTCACCTACCAAAATATTTTATTGACTCTTGATGAGCAGCATCTGACTGTTTGATTGTACAAAGTGAATTTTCTCCAAACAGTAAATCTTTCAGTCTTAATAAATTACATCCACTGCTTTATACTTGTCAGCTTGCTCTGTAGCAAGCTTATCAAAATTAAAATCTGCTTATGCTATTCATCCTCTCCTTTGGTAAATCCACGTACATTTTCTGCAGAAAGTTTTATCTTTTCTAGTATTCATCTATCCTAGTACAAACCAATTTATTGTTCATGAGACTTTCAGACTAGCTGGTTTTGGAGTCAAATTCTCACCAAAAAGAAATCTGATATTTCATATACAATAAAAAACATATATTGGTCCTTTGCATCATAGATGCATCAACTTAGAACCATCCCAAACTACATTTGGCATCTATCAAGGCATATTATAACTTTCAGTATCTACCTCACTCTTCGTCTGTCTGGCCGTGTCTTAGTGCAATAGGGTTCACAGTACACAGATAAAAAGCCAATTTTCTTGTTCGATTTTTGTGAAATCTCATCAAAGTAGCAAAGACTTTTCATATTCTAACAGAACTCTGAATGGTAAAAAAATATGAACTATTTGCATACAGTAAAATGCTGTATTACCATCCTTGGACAAAGCTTGGAACAACTGGAGTTGCTTTACTTGTGGTAAGTAAATCCAACTCAGATCACAGGCTGGTAGAGGTAGTTGTCTCTGAGCCATTGGCATCTCTGAATCAGGAATTTGCAAGCACGAGTAACATTGGTCTACATTTAATTTATTTGATATAAATACTGTTTTCCGAATGGAATCTTAAATCTGCATTACTCATGCTTTTCACTGATTGGTGTCTGGAGTTTTGTTCACCAAAGGCAAGTTTTAGCCTTCCGTGCTATCATTACAATGTAGGTGTGATTGTGAGTCATGTCATGCTAAGGCACGCACCAACCAGAATGTCTACTGAATTATACAAAATTAAAACCATCCCATTTCCAGAGAACTGAAATGCAAGGATTTTAGCTAGCGGAGAAGGGCCAGGTTTAAGATGAATATCAGATGTGGCTTCATAAAATGAAATATTTCAAAATACAGGAAAAAAGGTGTTTCAGCAGCTCTGGGAACAGCACTGTTATATAGCTGCTCACTGTGAGCTCATGTTTTCATGCTGTACTTGGGGAAGTGCAACAAGGAACTGGCAGCTAAGGATCAAGTATTAGAAGCAGTTATACAAACCACAGCTCAGTATCCCCCATTTTAAATAAAAGCTTGCCAGCTGACAAGTGGGAGAGAAGGAAAGTTCTTGTCCTTGTGGGTGGTTTGGACTATGCAAACCATCAGTCTTCACCCTAACAAAACCCTCATCAGTCTTTGGGAGTTGCATGTTTTCCCTTAAAATCATCATTGTGTAACCTGCTTTATTTAGGTTCAAATTATTTTCACCTCCAACTAGGCAAGTTAGCAGGGTCTGTGGAAGAGCAGAAAGGAGCAGATGTAATGATAAAAGCTCATGCTGAAGCATTCTTCAATTTCTGATTCTTTCACCCTCTAGTATGGACTCTCCCTCACTCCTGTACCCCACTCTGGCTTCCTCTCCCCCATTCATAATGATAGGCAACATGTGCAAAACACCCAATTAAAACCAAAATACTATTTGCATATTTAAAGTGATAGCAGAGAAGATACAAGAACACAGCACAATGGACAGCAAAAACGTGGTTCACATAAATGTTTGGTTTTAGCTTTAATATTTTAAATAAACATTTCCTTCCACTTAGACTCATCCTAATCTGCAATCTCCACCTGGTGTTTTTCAAACCAGATGGAAATGTAAATTATTTAAAATCATGAAATTCCATTAGCAGTTGGGCTTAAGTGCTTAAAAAAAAAATAGGAAGAAAGAGAACTTTTGAGGGTTCCAGAAGGCAACTGCGCCTCCCCTTGCATATGGCTGCAGCCACAGAGCAGGGTCCAGGAGCGCTCTGCTTCGTACATGCCCTGGCTGAGCCCTGAACACTGGTGAAGAAGCCCTAGATCAAAGTCGTGGCTGAGATTTGCATTGCAGCAACACCTGCAGCTCACTCATTCCCACAGCAGAAAGAGTGTGACCCCTGGAGAGCCTGCAAAGCAGTCATCCGTTTCACCTCCCAAACTGCTTTCAGCAATGCTACCTACTTTGCTTCTGTTCAACAGGGAGAAAGAACTTTCCAAAAATGTTCTTTTTTTTTGTTTTGGTTTTTTTCCTGAAGTGCAACCAATGCCCACGATGATGTCCATTAATTCCTGTTTGTAGTATAAAAGCCTGTGAGGAAATGCCATATAAAGAAGATGCCTGCATGAACAACTACTGCAGAAGACTGAGAAGGACCATGAGTAAGAAAATACAAACTAACTTCTTTCTATATGCAGGACTTTTGGCCATGAAAATTAATAACAAAAATGACATTTAAGGCACTACATTCTTTTATCTCTCCTCTTTATTGAGGCCTTGTACTAAAGGTGATAAGCAAGCAACAAGTGATAATGTTGTCTCAGACTACTCATAGCTCTCAGGTGCATCACAAGACAAGAGCCTAAAGCCACGAGCATCGACAGCCTGAGAGACAAGATGCTCCCATCTCCCTTCCTCCAAGGTGGCTGAATTCTCCCCAACACCCATCGCCCTCTGCCAAGCTCTCTATTGCCCTGCACAGCAAGAAATCAAGCAGAGACTTCTTCACCACTGGCTGGAGGACTATCTTCTTGCATCTTTAATATCAGTTTTTGTGAGTTGGTAACACTCTGACTGATTACTGCTTGCTTGGATTTATCTAGTATTTGGCCACATCATACTATAATAAACTCTCTAAAGCTTATTTAATTATTAATTATTAATGATATTAATTAATGTACAAGAACTTTAAAGAATATACAAGACGTGTAATAATGTATATGTACAAGAATATATCCAGTGGTATGGATATATTCTATTGACACTCAGTGGTCCTCTGTATAGATGCACCATTTACAAAACCCACACCAGACCCACACCCATACTCATTCTGCCTCCATTACTGATCCCCAGTTATTAACAAGAATACTATGCTTAGCCAATTACTAAATGCCCAGCTTCAACTAGATGGTAACCACACCTCCATCTTTAATCCCACTTTCACCAAGCAAAGAAGAATGGGTGGATTTACCTTTCATGGACTAAATGCACTGAAGGAGACTTAGCCACTGTAACACTGCTCTATCTGTCCTACAAGAGACGGCTACGTCACTCTTGCAAAGTATGAGAAGAGTTTGGCACTTCTGAAGGGAAGTCACAAGTATCAGCACACTGGCCGTAAATGCACCTCTTACACCCTAGGTCTGTCAGAGTGCTGACCTGGACCAGGTATTCCCCTGAGCTGGCACAGGTCTCTCCACTGCTTGGTGGAGACCAGAGATCTGAATGCAGGTCTGGTCTAACAGAAAATATCTAAATGAGAAATTTCATAAATCTTAAGCTGTACAGTCAGGGGATACAGCAGGTAGTTAAGGGCACTGGATATGTGGGTGGCAAGTGAGCATGGATCTGGAATCCCAGGTTTGATTCCAGGTTCTGTGGTTGAAGCTGGTGTCATTCTCTGAGTCTGGCCTTCTTTTTGTGCATTGCCTAATCCAATATGAGTCCTATCATCTGCAAGTTTGTACACTCTGTGAAACTCAGAGAGACTGTGATTAACAATGATCATATTTACTATGGAAGCATTCACTTTGGATCTTTTTTTTGCTTTGTCCCTTCACACCAGCACTTCTGTAAATCTTTTATGCCCTTGGTGCTTGGGCCAGTGTAATAGAAAAACTTGCCTAGGAAACCTTATACCTTCCTCTTATCTCTAAAGTATTAGCATATTGGCTAAGGAAAAAATACCTGTGAGTGACAGATAGGACCCTCTCCAGGGCACCAGCTACCTACAATTCCTGGTATTTCATACCATTGGAAAAACAAACCCTTGTTCTTAGGGAAAAACCTTGTCAAATGCTGTAGCACTGAAAGCATCCAGAAGTGGCAATGTAAGCAACAATCCAAATTTCAGTGTCTCCAAGTGAATTTCAAAGAAGCTGCCTCATGGAAGGGAGAAGGCTGCTTGCTTCACACAGCTCTGTTCTGCTTCTTTTTATCATTTCATCATTTAAATTTTGGACAAGTTATTGTCATGGCTTTTTCTCTTTCTGGTTCCAAAGGACAAACCTGGGGCTTCTGATCAGGATGGAGAAACAAAGAGAAAAAACATTCCTGTAGCAAAAGCAATCTTGTCAAATCACATTTTAAAATAAACAGTATTTTAGGGTATACCTATATTACAGTCTGGGCAAAGAGCACTGTGTTCACTCTATGGAGCCTCGGGACAATAGCCCTTGTTGCACAGAAATTAGTGGAACTAAATGACCTGATGTTTGCTGTGTTCCTCAGAAGGGCTTTGCAGTCTGCATGGAGCTCTTTTTTATGCCGCCAGGAACATCCAGGTGAACCAGTTTAAATCTAGTTAGGATATATCTGCATGTACTGCAGTCAGCTCAGCTGCAGAGTAACTGCAGTGCAGTGTCCCCTCCCATACAAAACAAGTTGCTCTGTGTTGTTAATTTTCTACAAGCTTGCATACCCCATAGGTAGTCAAAAATTATCCTGCTTCATGGAAAGAAGTCAGCAGCCATCTGCACCAGAGTGAATGGCACTCAGCATGGTAGAGGTCCCAGCTGGGAGCAAGTCTTCCTCTCATTATCATCTGAGACTTTCCCTCTTTCCTTAACAAAGCCCAGAGAAGCCATCAAAAAGTATTCTGAAATTTCCATAGCTTTATATCCATATAGAGCTTCTTCTGTGCTCTCTGTGTAGAACAGCTTGCAGCATCTGGGGGTACTTCTCTTCTGGGGGTAGGAGCCTCCTCCAGAAGTTCAGTTATTTTAGCCACAGCCCTCAGGGACAAACTCTGCTGTCGTTTCTTCATCATTATCCTGCAGATGATGCCAAAGGTAAAAGGAAAAAAGGAGGTCCAGCTGGGGTTGTACCTTCTATCTGTGCCATCTTGAACTCAGAGCTGCAGAAAATAGAAAGCTTCTCTTCACTGCTTTAGGGAGATCAGAATTTGGTAGGGATTCCCCTCTGTCCAGTGTGAATCAGAGAGCAGTACAGATTGCACAGGTCATCCTTCTCAAAGCAGGCACAGCTACAAGGTCAGATGATGTTACTCAAAGCTTTGTCCTGACAAATTCTGTAAACATCCAAGTGAGCAGGTAGTGCTCACTGTTCCATGGCTTTACTGTTCTCATGGTGTAACAGTTTTTTTTTTTTGACCCAGGACTGGAAGAGGATAATAAGCAAGTTTGCAGATGGCACAAAACTCGGAGGAGCTGTTGACTTCCTCAAAGGCAGAGAGGCCATGAAGGAAGACCTTGACAAGTCAGGGGACTGGGTAATCACCATACAAAGTTCAACAAGGGAAAGTGCTGGATTCTGTACCTGGCACGGAGCAACCCTGTATGTACAGACAGACTGGAGAATGAGATGGTGGAAAGTAGTGCCATGGAAAGGGAGCTGGGGGTCCTGGTCAGTGGCAAGTTGAATATGGGTCAGCAGTGCCCTGGCAGCCAGGACGGCCAACAGTGTCCTGGGGGGCATCAGGCAAAGCATCACCAGCTGGTTGAGGGAGGGGATTGCCCTGCTTTGCTCTGCACTGGTGCAGCCTCACCTTGGATATTGTGTGCAGTTTTAGTCACTGCAATGTAAGAAAGATATTTAGACATTAGACAGTGTCCAAATAAAGGCAATGAAGATGGGGAAGGGCCTTGAGGGGAAGCTGTATGAGGAGCAGCTGAGGTCACTCGGTCTGTTCAGCCTGGAGCAAAGGAGATTAAGAGGAGACCTCATTGCAGTCTACAACTTCCTCATGAAGGGAACAGGGGCATGCACTGATCTGTTCTCTGTTAGTTACCAGCAACAGGGCTCGAAGGAATGTCCTAAAGTTGTGTCAGGGGAGGTTTAGGTTGGATATTAGGAAAAGGTTCTTCACACAGAGAGTGGTTAGGCACTGGAATAGGCTCCCCAGGGCAGTGATCACAGCACCAAGACTGACAGAGTTCAAGAAGCATTTGGACAATACTCTCTGACACGTGGGGACTCTTGGGGATGGTCCTGCACAGGGCTAGGAGTTGGACTTCATGATTCTTGTGGTTCCCTTCCAACTCAACATATTCTGTGATTCTGCAATACAATTTTGCTTGTTTTAGTTTCTGTCCATCCAATGTCTCTTGTCCCTTAACTGCCCGCTTCTGTAAAGTCCCAGCTCCATCTTATTGCTAACCTCCTCCTTGATTCTGGTACACTTTCATTATGTCCCCCAGAAGCCATCTCCTCTCAAGGCTGAATAAGTCCAGTTCCCTCAGCCCCACTTCAAAGGACAGATGCTCTAGTGCCTGACTACCTCAATAGCCCTCTGCAGAATTTTCTTCAGTTTGTTGATGTCTTACTTGTATAGGAAAGTTCAAAACAGGATGCATTAATGAAGCTGCTGGGAAGATCAGAAGGAGCTGAAGCAGGGAAGCATTCTGAGAACTTTCTACGGTTTTGACTAGGCATTTCCCCACCCTGTTTTGCAAGTTTCAATATGAAATAATAAGTGATTACACACTCAGGTTGCAATAAATTATGCTTTTCTGGCTATCACAGCAACCAATGGCATGTACACATCTAGGGCATCACAAATGCAAGATGAAGTATAATGATTCAGTCTTTCTCACTGTGGCCAGGTAGGAACCTCCATGCAGCAGATCTCACCAGTTAGCTGGTGGGTAAAGCTCATTAACCTCCAAGCTGCTCAGTTTGGTTTATCTGACCAGTGAATCCAAATTATCTTCAGTTTTGTCCCACTGTCTTCTTTTACCCTTTTCTGTATTGCCTTTCAGTTCCCTATTCCTCTCCACTGGCCCAACTTCTTCTTCACCCTTTTTCTCCCACCTTCCATCTTGAAACTTGGGAGTTTCTGTGGTAATTCCTGTGGCAATAGTCAGCATCCCCTTACTCCAACATGCAGTTTGAATCTAATCCATTACAGTGCTAGTAGTAGTGGATCTGGGACCACTATCCATTTTATTTTGACCAATGTCTAGACTAAGGGGGGTCCATTCTTGATTTTCTATTCGCCAACTCCATAGGAAACATAATTATTCGTAATAATGACAAAACATGTCACAAATTAAGTGTATGTATCTCTAAGGTGGGCTGCATTTTTAAGACGGGTGTCTTCAGTACAAGGATGCTAAAGATGGACTCACTGAGATTAAGGCACCTGAAGTTGGATGTTTACAAGTACAGCACTGACCTGAAACAGTCATTACAAAAACATGGAGATATAGTTATGACTGGGAGGTGCCCATAGACAGCTGGTCCGCTCAATAACCCTGCAGGCTGTTTTTATCTCAAATCAAATCCCACCTGAAGAATTCAAAAATGTCTTTATATGACTTAGAAAATTCATTTCCTACTACACAGAGAGGAAATAAGGACCAATGTTAAGTAATTACACTGTTTTGTGCCAGCTTAGAGTCTCCCAGTGGGTTGTTCTGAATACCAAACCTTGCTGCCTTAAGATGCTAAATGCAGCAGATCAGCTCCATTTAAAAATACTTCTCACAGCTCCCACATGCTTTGCATTTTGCCACAAGCCAATTGAGGCACAGGGATGCAACACCCTCCAGAGCCCCCCAGAACTCCAGATTCCCGAAGGCATATCAGCACACACGGACCCAACCTGGGATGTCAGTTCCTGCCTGGAGCAGCAAGGAGGGGACCCCTTCCACCAGCAGGTGCCAAGGAGAAGTTGGTCAACAAACAGAGGCAGAAGAGAGCTCCCAGGTGAAGGGTCTGGCTGATGCAGTTGGCTGGGGAACAATATCAAGGGGGAAAGAATGGATCCCCTCCAGTAGTCACTATGCCATCTTTCTTTGTTTTCTTCTTTGTTTGGATGCAGGACAATTCAGGTCCAGATGAGACCAAGTTAAGAGCCAGTGGACTGAAGCAGTTTACAGTTACACAGAAACCATTCAAAGCTAATAAACAGGTCTCTGCAAATGGGAAGAAATAGACTCATGCATTAAAGCTGCACTAAGAGAGCAAAGAGAAAACAAATAATTCTCTCTGTCTGCCACAAGCTTGTCTTTAACTGAGCACTATTGGAAAAGAAATGCTGTTGGTCCCCAGTGCAAAGGTGGAAGGGGTGGGAAGGTTAAGCGGGGAGAAGAAGAAATCACTTTATTTCTATCACGATGCAATAAGATATAAATACAATCAAAAGGGGTTAATCTAATCCTTTTGTGAAGCACTGAGTCAGAGAACAAGACAAAAACAAATCTGTGATCTGGAACTTCCTGAGCACCCACTCAGGGTGGATTAATGAGGAGTACACGGCTGTGAAATTACGTGCCCTCTGAGTCAGGAAAATGGTCCTAGTGGTGCATGACCTTGAAATGAGGGGAAGCAAACTTCACCTGATCCACAATTATAAAGACCTGAAAGGAGGGGGACTAAGGAGGAGAAAGAACACATTAAGAGCCGGGAAAATGTTTCTGAATATGAAAGCAACAAAATACTAAACAAACTCAAGGCTTGGAAGATGAATTAAATGTAGCAGAAAAAAATCCAGAGGCTTTAAAGGATACTGGCATTAGTGTACGAGCATTATAAGGAAAGCTTGTCCTCTTTATTTACATGAAGTGGATATTTTGTTGCTGTTGTTATGGACTTAGCGATGTTTGTCTGCCTTCAATTTTCTCTTTGCAATGAAAAATTGTTGTGAGATGATTTCTAGTCTTAGCTGCTTTACATGACAGTATTATCAAGGATTCATCAAGAGGCCATCTGTCGAATTTATGAAAAAAAATGCAAAAACAAAACAGATGAAAAGGAAAGAGCAAGACAGAGACTGGTCCAGGGGACGATAGATGTGGCAGCATGTGCCTCAGTGTGAAAATTACAGCATTTAAATACTGCAGAATAAATTACTGTGCCGAAAAATTAGTGATGCTCTCCCACTTCAGATTCTCCCCTTATGATGAGAACATAATGAAATAGATCACAGACCAAATCATTTTTTCCTGTGGCTATTATTATATTCTAATGAAAAATTAAAATGGGGTAAAGACATAAAACCTGTAAGGGAATCAAATAAGCTAAGCTACTGAGTCATTTCTTAGGTACCTCAAAAATGTACAGCTGATGTGGAAAAAATAAATTCATAGCTTTTTATGTATGTAATCAACTGATCTCCCCCTGTTTTTCATAGCTTCTTGCATTTTTATAGCTGGTATGTGTAGACTCAAATACATGCCTGTAACACAGAAAAGATAATGGAAGGGAGGAAAAAATTATCTGTCTTCATTACAAGCTGGTTGAATTGCATATCAAAGTAAGTAGAATGTAAACATATATTTCCCCAAAAAATATATTGTTTATAAAATTCACTGAGTATCTACTGCTTTTTAACTAGGGTGACAACTATATTTACATATTGTGCATGAGAAATAAATTTTAATTAAGCATGTACTTATTGAAATCAAGCCATTTGGATTTAATCAGAATCTAAGAGTTTAAGTCCAGTTTTTACTGTATTTTTTGAAAGTTCATGTCTTTCCTAGCCTCTCCTTTCATTTGGCCTCCTTAAAGAGTGCACTTAACTTCTGTGAAAATTTCTGATACGCTAACACGGAAAATATCTCACGGTTTGTTGTACAAATTCAAAGATTTTCAACACTCTTTCCTTAAATGCAGTTTGCCTTTGTGCTTTATTGATTATGTTAGAAGTTATAGAAAGCTAGGCACCAGGCTATCCCCATGAAAATGCAAAAAATTAGAATGTGACATACCATATATTTTTTAACTTCAATATATTATATAATAAAAAATTTTAGTTCTTTGTGTCCTCACAGGGAGAAAAACTAAGAGAAAAAAGGCTGATCTTGCTTTTATACCACACTCAGAAAGGCATTAACAATAGTTGACTCTGACTTTCCCTACCAAAACTTCCCAAAAAAGTAAGTGGCCTATCAATGATGACTATCCAATGATGACTTTCTGCACCTGAGAGAAAGAGCAGGTGAAATTGCTCCCAAGCTTCATTAAAGGCTTTCCCAAACTATTCTAGTTTATATGGCAGAAGTCCAACTCTGAACTAATTTCCATGAGTTACAATTTTTAACTAATAAGTAAAGAAAGGCTACATCTGGCAGTCCATCAAACAGTCCTCAAACACACAGTCCTTCAGTTTAGATGATAAGCATGGAGAAGGCAACATCCCAAAATCTTCAGCTGACTTGAAAAAAAGCCACGAAAATAGTCATTAATTTTAGCTTAATTGAATTGCGAAGATCATCTTGATGCATCAGTAATTAAATGACAGCAAACATCATAAAAGCAAACTGTGCATATATCTTAATGGCACAGAGCAAAGCAAAACTACTTACAAGGACTAAACTCTGTGTCCTTCCAAAACTGCAACAGGGTTTATGGCTAAAGGCTATTATATCTTTCACTGTAGTCTGGGGAAACCCACATTAGGGAGAGTCTACAGGTTTAGCCCTGAAAATACATGCTTACTTATTTAACTTTACTCATGAGGGTAAGCTGACAAATCTCTGTTGTACTTGACCCAACTGTAAGGGCAAGCATATACAAATCCCTTGAAAGATGGGCCATAAAATTTACATGCTGGAAACTTTTTTTTAATACAATTATGCAAATACTACCATCACGTTATTATGCTTTAAGGATCAATTCTTTAATTATATAAGTGTCAATATTCACTTGACAACTGACAAGCAAAGGAAGAGGTAGTTATGCTTGGGGGGAGGGAGCTAAATAACTTTTGAATCTACTCAAATACCTAAATATGAAA
Source organism: Pseudotriccus pelzelni (assembly GCA_035584735.1). Lineage (NCBI taxonomy): Eukaryota > Metazoa > Chordata > Aves > Passeriformes > Tyrannidae > Pseudotriccus > Pseudotriccus pelzelni. The sequence goes on from JAWMRA010000078.1 coordinate 116,082,960, forward strand.
TTAAGTCAAAATAATATTGTCTCCAGGACTTAACTTCTGATTTAAAATAAGATTGGTATGTGAATACTAGACTTGGTACCTTTTATAAAGAAGGAGCAGTCATTTAAGTGCAGTGAACCCATAGCTTCACAGTGACCAGTTATGTTTCTTGAGAAAACTGGCAGAATAAACACACAGCAATCAAGTATACTCTATCAAGTATACTCTATTGTATTGTGCCACAGTAAATGGGGAAACAAGAAAACTTGTTGACTGTGATTTTTGATCCTCACTTTACTGCAGTCTAGGAACAGTTAAGAAGCAAAAAATGGCATCACAAACAACAATCATCAGCAACAAAAATTGTCAGACAAGCACTGGAGGTCCGGTTTCATCAGGAGCACTGAATTCCTGATAACCCCAATTAATCTACTGGGCTCAGAAGAAGTTGTTTTGCTGGCAGCAGACTTGCCACAGGAGCTGGTTCTTTTTGAGCCTATGTGCCCATCTGTGGAAAATCAAAAGCCCCTGTGCAACTTTTCACCTGTCCCAAATTGCTGGGGCCCTGAGAGTAGAATTACACTGGGGCAGGGCTGCGTGGGGGAACGTGAAAACACATTCCATTGAATTAGTTACTCAAGTGTGTAACACTGCCATGCACGGGAGTCAATTACCCTGATAGTCCAGCTCTGCCCCACTCCCTATAACCATATGACTGAAGATCCATTGTATAATAATATCCTGCAATAAGGTGTCAAGAGAGGACATTAGAGGTCTCTGAAGGTATGAGCATTAGCTGAGTGCAATACATTCCTAGGTCCATTTTATTGGGATAATCCTTGAACTATTCAAATACATGAACTCCCATATGAAAGGGTATCTCTCCATCTGCACAAGCTTGGGTACTGACAAACAGGATGGAAATATATGGGAAGCTACATTATTTTAAATAACTGTTACATAAAATAAGTAGTAAGTACACAGCTCAGCATTTCAAGAGCTGTAAAATAAACCATCAACAAAAAAGCTTATTTTATGAACCCGTAAATCTCCTGAAAATAAATGTTTTTTTCAATCTTCCTGTGTTTTAATAAAAAATTCCTTTTTTTACTCACTCAATTACAATATCACTATCAGTTCAAATTACAGGTCAAAGATACGAGGCTTAATGTATGTACAGCCAGTTCTCTTCTCCTAATAACCTGTCATTCCCAGGATTTGAATGTCAGAACAGAGCCTGCCGTGGTAATGCTACTCGGCAGCACAGTGATGAAAACTTTGGACAAATCATGAAGAACGTTCCAGATCCAAATCATCAGAAGGTTACTGGGGAGAGCCTTTCATCCCGCTCTGACCCCTTGATCTGATAAGTGACACCTACAAAATGAACAGCTCTCCAGCTTAAATTGTTTAACTGTAGCCTGATCAGTTTTATTATCTTGCTAATCCGGATATCAGCCATTTCATCAGAATGGAAGATATGCATATCATGAATTATTTTGACACCAAGACCTTTTAATTTTTGCCAGCAATATTTCACTACACCAATCAGGGCCTGCAGTCAGTGATGCTGCTCGCCTCCTGGGATGTCAGAGGACAGTGCACTCCTGACAGCACCAAATCATCTGGGAGCTGTAACGAGCTATTGCTGCAATTATTATTATCTCTTGTAGTCATGCATTTCATTACAGTGCAGGCAGACAGAGGCTTCGGTTTCAGGCCAGTCTTATTTAGGAATCTCTGCCATTTTATGGGCTGTAGGGCTCTGTAGTGTAATTTCTTTTCTCCTCAATAGACAAGGATAGGTGAATTTCTAATAAAAACAAAACACTACTGAGGTACTGTAGAAAGAGGGAGCACAATACAGTACATTAACCAGCAGTGAAACAGCTTAAATGGCCCACTTGTAGTTTATGAAAGCAGTGGTTAATCAGCAATATGGTTTGCTGCAGAGAGAAATAAAGAACAGTTTATCTTTAAATGCATATATATTATCCTTTTTTCAAACTACCCACCGCTAAACTTTTTTGCAGGCTAGCACAAAATGCTGAAGGGACAGATCTGTGGCTTTCAGTGATTTTTTTTTTTCTGTCACCTGATAGAAAAGAAACTAAAATAGTTAAGAAAATATGAAGAAAATGTCTGTTTATTTAAGCATCTTAGAGGCCATTATTGCAAAACGTGGATATGCAAAACAAGCATGTTGGAGAGAAAGGGGAGAGGAGTACTCTTAACTAAAAATTGATAAAAGTTATAAAAATTGTAAAAATTCAGATATTCACTCATAGAACACACCATGTCTCATGAGGAATGGCTGAGGGAGCTGGGTTTTTTTAGTCTAGAGAAGACAAGGCTCACGGGGGACCTCTTCGCTCCCTACAGCCACCTGAAAGGAGGTTGTATTGAGGTGGGGGCTGGTCTCTTCTGCCACGCCTGCAGTTGAGAGGACTAGAGGAAATGGCCTTAAGCTGAGACAGGGTAGATGCAGATTAGATATTAGAAAAAAATTTTCACTGTTACGGTGATCAGACATTGGAATAGTTTGCCCAGGGAGGTGGTGGAGTCACCATCCCAGAGGTGTTCAAGAGGAGTCTGGATCTGGCACTGGGTCGTATGCATTAGTGGCTTAGGGTTACAGTGGTAGTGCTGGGTGGATGGTTGGACTTGATGATTTTAAAGGTGTCTTCCACCCTTGATGATTCTCTGACCACAGGCCCTTCCCAGAGAAAGCACCAACAATCACCATTTTAGCCCTTTCCTACATCTAAGATTAAATGGTGGACCAAAAGAGGTTGTCCTGCCGGCCGTGTGTTGAATGTCCTTTGGAGGGTATCGCCAGCTTTCACAAGCATCATAAACCAAAAGAAGATAATAAAATGTGCATCATTTGAGATGTACATTCATGAAAAGGCAGTGGTTTGCAAAACACCCAACATTCGCTCCCCCTGTTTTCCCTCCATCTCTCCTTGACTTTCACTTTTACGATGACCAATGTCCATGTGTTTACATCACACCACATTTTCATCCTTAGCCTTCCTTTGCTACATTTAATTGATTCAAAACTCTCTTTCTCTTCAAGACTTCCTTTCTCCCTTGGTTTCCTTTCTCCTTTTCAAACCTGCTCCTCTTTTTCTCAGTATTTAAGGCACAAGTGACTTAATTTTGTAATAGAAAAAGAAGCACCAGCAAAATCAGGTACAGAATTTGGCAGTTTCCCATGCTTTTTAGTAATGCTATGTTATACAGTGAGTAAAAAAAAACAAGACCATTCCTACTAAGTGTGGGGGGCAAAGCCAAGCTCCTGACTATCTGTGTATACATAATAAAACACTGGAAAGTCAACCACACATTTGGAGAATCTAAAACTAAGGTACTATTGATACAGAAACAAATTGCTGCTATATTGAAAAAAAAATTATAATTTGAGTAGACAAATTTAAATGTAAATAATGAAAGAACCTCTTCACACCACCTTTCTCCGTGAAAACTACATGATGTCTTCTTCTATGCTGAGGTATTTAATTATTCACTTTCTGTATTCAGCAATCTCCTCCACATGTATAGTTTTTTTGACAGCAAGAGAGACAAAGTTCTGAATATTAAACTTAAAGTAACATATTCTGCCTCATCACTTGTGTAAAGACAGCTGATATTGCCTAAGAGTTTGGCACCAGGGGCCAGGCACCATATTTTCAGCCACCCACACACAAACCCTTTCAATACAATCACTAGCAACTTGACTGTGAAATTTCCAGACATTGATGGCTAGCAAAGACTAATAGCAATGCTCCTGTGATGGACTCCCGTCATGAAAAAGCAGTTCTTCAGCTTTTTGATCCCATCTGTGTGATGCAAAGAGAGCAGGGAAGACTTTGCCTCGGCAAAGATAGGATAGTGTGTCCAAAAAGGAGCAGAGCAGCACACCAGGGTCTGTAGTGTTGTGTTTATTTACAGATGCCATGCAGTTTTACGTAACTCCCTTGTTAGTTAAGGGTTGCTGATCCTACAGACTCTTACACATGTGAGCAGTTCCATCAAAGTCACTGGGACGTGCATGAATTAAGATTCCTCTTTCAAGTAAGGCTTAGCAGGATCAAGGCTGGTCCTCATGGCTGTTGAAATATTTGTGATTGACTTGAAGGAGAAGCTAAAACCACTGAGCACTAAACAAACTGGAAGATACTTTCTGGTGTCTCATGAACCTCTGAGGGACTGACTCTGCCAATCAGTGCCCATGGTATGCAACTATGGAGTAAGAGAGCTGGATCACATCCCCAGGATGATTAATGTTCCTTAGCACAGAAGAGCACCAGCTCAAGGCACCGACATGGACAGCAACGGTTGCTTTATTGCCTGGGGATCATGATGCCCCCTGCTCTGAAAGGGCTGAAGTGTCCAGGTCACCCCTGAGTGACTTGCTTAAAATGGTAAGCATCATGCCCCTCCTCCTCTCTTCAATAACAAGACTTCAGGAAACAGTCTATTAAAGTCCCTGCCCTTCGCACATCGTTTAACATTGACTGTGGCTATCACAAGGGACAAGTGAAGATATTTAGCACAAAACCAAAGCAAGACAGTTCAGACAGATGGATCTAAAAGCATCCCCAAACCAGGCTGGAATTTTCTGAACATTCACAGCTTTTTCTGAACTCCTATGGAAGCTTTCATTTGCAGGAGGAAAGCCCCTCCCAGGTCCTTCAATGTCCCTTATTTTATAACCATTTTTATTCTCTATGGCCAAATGTTTTCCTAAATATCTGTGAAATCCCTTTTTAAAATCAGCTGAAAATTGCTATCACCTCCTTATTATCAATTAATCTAGATAGAATTGACAAAAGACCCTTACTTTTACTTCTTGAAAAGTTGTAATTTTTGCGTGTGTTGGTAAGAAATTAGAAATGCAATGCAGTAAAAAAAGAAAAAAAAAAAAACAAAAAAGGACCAAAACCCAAAAAAAAAACCGAAAAACCACTAAACCTGCTGTTCTTCAGGTCAGTGAGAAGCTCTTCAAACACATTCATGCAAACACACAGGGGTACAGATTTCATATGGTGTCTCCTTTGACACTGAATTCCACATTACTGTGATTTAAAAATGCCTAACACAATATGCAGTGATAACATCAATGCAGCAATATGCAAAGATAATGTCCAAACCACTCTTATTTCTAGCATACTTTGCTGTGTAAGTGGTGTTTTTGTTTTACAGAACACAAGAGTACCTGACTATGAGGAAGTTACACAACAGATATAATTAGTTAATTAGATCCCTGTAACACTTCCAAACACTCAGGCCCAAAATTCTCAGAATCATCTTGGGTCAAATTCTGCAACATCCACTAAAGTGAAACAATGTTGTTAATTGATCTGACTCAGATCAGATTCCTTGTATTTTCCAGGGATTTTGGCATATGTTGGCATGTTGTTTAAATCTTTTGGTGGCTATTATTTCTTGTTTACTGCATATTGTGTTGCCTTAGTTACACCTTAGCTTGTTTATTTACCTTTAGAGCCAAGTCCTTTGTATTACAGTCCAAAGAGTGTTCTAGTTTATAACATCAGAATTGTAGTTATCTTTAATGGCAACACAACAGATTTGCACTAAAATAAACACAGAGTACATCATTAACATTAGCATGTGTACAGACTTAGCCTTTTCTTTTTTAAGAAATCAAGAATGACAGATTCTTTACAATACTTCTGAAAAAAGAACTTCACTACCATCTGAATCCTGACGATGAGCTGCGGCGTAACGTTGCATCCACCAAATACAGTGCGTCAGCATTTACCTTCTCAGCTGATAGGTGCATTTAGTCATCTAGGTGATCCGACAATAATTAAGTGGAAAAACTGGAGGGGTTTCTAAAAATCTGGCCCTCAGCAACCTGTCAAAAGCTATATCCTTAAATTCAAGGTAAAAATTCAATACTCCATATCTCTTGTGACTGAGCTTAAGCCGTCAATTTGTTCCTTGCTGTAATTCGAGTAAAATTGTTTTACTTCCCCCTTTGCCCTTCTGTAATGTATTACATCTTTTATTCTTGCCCAGCTAAAAGGTTAAGGATGCAGAATGTACAGCAGTAAGAGCACTTTTAACTTATACACTGGTAACCTCATGCCCATATAGGGAATATAACACAACCTGCTTAAATTCCACCTGCTTCTACCTTTGGTGACTTTAATATGGAGACTATTAAATATTCTCCATTTGTACCATACCGTACCATTAACATAGTTAGAAAAAAATAGAGAAAGATTTCATAGCTCATGTTTTACACAGACTTGAGCGCTCATTTTAAAGCAGAAATCTGCAATTTCAGAATAACCTGATAAAGGTTGACCAAAGTTCCCAAATGCAAGTGTCTGGCAGCAGGGTCCCGAGCCCGTGTTAGTCTTAAAGCTTCCAATCAAAAAAGGGGATTAGGCCCTGTGAGGAGGAGCCTTACAGCATTTCAGTGGCACCTGCTGTTGTCAAAGAGAAGGAGCCAACCATTGCCAAAAGCAAGTCTTGCTGGATCTGTATTGTGCCAAGGTATGGGCTGGCAATGAAGCTGTGCCAGGAAGGAGGTCACTCTCAGCACCCAGGGAAGAACTGCAGATTTGGGGGAGTCATTAAACCCCAAAATCTAGGTGCTCTGGAGTGAAGTTCTGAGGAGAAGTCTTTAGGGACATGATACTGGACATTTAAAGCAAAACTCAGAAATAATTAAGTGACCAAATTCACATTTGGTTTGACTTAAAACCACTAAGTGTCTGTATGTCCCATGAATGTCAAAAGCTACTGTGGCTTTTTTATGGAAGAGGCAAATTTGGAATGTAAAATTAAGCAAAATATTTGAAAACTTTGGCCTATAAACTTGGTGTGCATAGCCATTCCAAACTAAACTTCTAAATATTTAAAATCTTGTTTCCTTTTTATTGGACATAATTTTGTGTTTAGGAAAAAGAATGGAAATAAACCCTTTTATTTTTGCTCATAGGATTCATTTAGATGTATCTATGAGATCACAGCTAGATACATAAATTAAAATAAACAACACAGATCAGTGTTCTTAGGAAAGAAAGTTAAGGAAGAACAAATGACCAGTTCTCCCCCTTCTGTCTGAGTAATTTTTAATCATTCTTCCTTGTGCAGCCACCGCTACTGCTCACGCTGAAGTTTAGGGGAGTAAGAGAAAACATGTATAGCACTCTTCTACATTTATAATGACTTATTTAATTTTAAATATTGCATGTGAAATTTACAATACTAAAGCTAAAAGACTAAATTTGAAAACTTTCTAGATACCCTAACCAGTGGAGTGATTCCACCGCTCTCATTTTTTAGTAGAACTAAGGGAAGGGTCCCAAGCTGCAAGTCAGCATAGAGTAATGACATATGTGACTTTCCTCAGAAAACCCAAACTTGGCTGGAAGTTTGGCAAGTTTAGAATCAACCCCTGTGTTGGTGTTTACATTCCACAGAGAGCTTGACGTGTTCCAACAAAGTCTGCAAGAAACTTTCAGAATATTTGCTTTCAATACACTGGGTGTGTTCACACTTTTAAACCTAAAGCAATAGTACACCTACTTGTGCCATCAGTTTGTTTTCAAGCCACCACACTGGTAAGAGAAGCCACTGGCTTTTGAAAGAGGGCTTGTTCAGTACAGCTACTGTCTACTTTATGGAGGGTTTTAGGCTTGTGTTTGCCTTCCTCATTCACACAAGACAGTTCTCATTTCAAAGTCAGTCTGAATTAACTCATATGCTGCTACACAGACACATTCATAATCTTGTTTTACCCTGAACAATATGTTTCTTCTTAAAAATTAAAACCCCTTTGGACTTGTATAAATCCGTATTTGAAATTTGCTGTTGTAATTCTATAGCAAGTAACCCTCTGAATTTCTTGTAAAAGGAACTGTCCCTAAAAGGGGAGAAAATCTCTTCAATTAAATCATAAACATTTGATAACATATATTTTCATCCTGAGGAAAAAAACGTTAAATTTTTGTAAAACCATGCAATCAAAGTCTGAAAACAGTATTGAGGCATAATGCAACCCAAATCTTATGCAAACAGTTTTACTAATGCATTTTACATTGTAAGCAGTTAGGCGACTAGAGAACTCACACACCAGCTATTAAAATTTGCAGAGGATGGGCCATTGTTTGTAGAGGTGTTGAAAGTCGATGGTGTGTTCAGATGTGTGTTCTTATCCAAGTGTATGTAACCTCCTTTGTTCAGGAACAGACAAAGCTACTTTTATTTACAGCCCTCATATTAAAAGCTGAGCGTGTACTTGTCTTTGCAGAACTGTGGCCAAAATGACTTTGCAAGGCAAAAGATGAGGCAGGTCACTCATTTCTCTGGTGAATATTTATGTGCTCCTGGGTTACGTAGGCAAAACAATACTCAGCTGTCAAACTCAAATCAGTCATAGTTTGCCTTATTTGCAATCATTCTGCCGTGGGTGGCTTGCAGTTCTGTCTTCGTTATTTGTAGGTTTAGAAAGCAAAATTAAAGTGTGAAACCCTATCAACATGTGAACTCTGCACCCTCTGACATATGGGGCATGCCCCTCATCCAACACAATCTTTGGTTAACAGCTGTGGGGAGTTTTACCAGGCTAAACAGCTTTTTAGTCTAACCCAGGGGAACTGGCATGTGTTAGCGCAGCTACAGAAGGTCTCTGCAGTCCCTAAATGCAAAAACATATTGAGGATTGTGAAGAAAAAGTTACAAAGGGGACAGAGTTGAAATAAAATTTGTTCTCTGCTTCATGGCAAGATCTGTCTATGCTCACAAACACATTCAAGTCAAGCTAATTTGTCCCAGGTCTGCTTTCGCAAATCCTCAGTATGAAGACCTCCCTTTGACAACCCCAGGAGCGCTGGCACACAGAAACGCCATTCCTTTGTGGAGTGGAGACAATTTGCACCAGCTGAGGATTCAATTCAAAGTACTTACAAGAGGAGGGTAGAGTGCTGAGTTCCGTTATAAGCAAAATGAGAGGCAGTATCACCTTTGTTTTATTTTTCTTTGGGGATTCTTGCCAATGCAATATCCATAAAACTCATTCTGGTATGCAACAATCCATGGACATAGCAAGTCCTGAATATGGCAAAGCAAAAAGATCTACCTGTTGTGGCCAGTGTGTGCAGGTAATCCTAAGAGCAGCATAGATTGATGTTTTTCTACGTAGATTAGCAATGGAATGTTAACAGCACCTGTACTGGTGCCCATATCCAGGGTTGCCATATTTCTGCACCTGATCCATCTATAATGAGGATGATGCATATGGTTTATGTCAAATCTGCTGTGCAGGTATAGGCATACCAGCGTATCCTGGCCCTTGAGGCTTACTGCACCTTTAGGGTTTATCTGTCATGCCCAGCTGCCCGCCAGTGCATGCAGAGCCTGGTCAGACCCCGTGTCTTAAGCAGGCATCAGACAGCCCAGAACAGTGAGCAAATGGCAGAGGGTTCGTTTCATACCAAACAGAGGGGAAAAGAAAAGGCACTCAAGGAAAAATGGATGTACGGTAGCAACGTCCACATAGTCAAGAATCCAGACTAGTTTAACTAAGTCTATCTGCATGACAGCCTGTTCAGACCAGTGTGGTCTGCAAAAAGCCTATCGACTACTTTAAACCACTGCTGTGCTGCACGATGGAGTGACATGAACACTTACCTGCCACAGACACGAGAGTCAGAGAGAGATGGGTTTTTTCTCCCCTGTCAGTGTGAAGGGTTTGTTTCGTTATTCTGGCTTTGACTGAGTTCCTCTGCCTGTTGCCAAGTTAAACTTCTGTTATATCACAATAATTCTAGGTGCTGCTAAAGGCATTTGGTGAAGCATGAGGGAAGCTAATTGACATGGAAAAGGAAAATTTGCAGGCCATGCTTTCTCCTGTGGAAATTATGTAAAATTGTTGCTGCTGCACTACACAAATAATTTTGATGCATTGACTTGTCTTTGTCTTTACCTCATTCTCACCCAGATACTATGTTTTTATGTGCCCTTTTTGGTTCTTAGTGGTCTGGTTTCCAGAGAACAATTCACAAAGGCATCCTATAGAGCAGCTTCCTTTCCATCACTCCAAATGCTGATATGCAATAGCAGCTATTCAACAATACAAATATTTCCTTAAAAAACAGGAACACTTTTTCAAGCCAACTAGCATTTCTCTGAAGGAATTGACAATACTGACTCGGGTAAGAGTCTGCTGTGTCTTGTGCTGTGGCATGAGTTAAGGTTCTGCAGTGTTGCAGGGCTGCTGCCAGGTGAAGGTTAAGTCCTTTGTGGCAGCTCTGCCGTGCTCTGCCAAACTACTTTTGCCTGTCATCATCACCCTCACGCACAACCTGAGGTAAAAGTCCCGACCTAGCCCGTGCTGCTTGAAAGTCGTATTCAACTGCCCCTGTGCTGACAACTTTATATGACAACAGGGTTGCCATCCTTCCCCATCAAAGGTACAAAGAGCGTTACTTCCAGAAAGCAGCAACATTTCTAAAGCATTTCATTCTGCCGTATCTCTTTCTTTGTTCAATACTCACCCACACTTATTCTGTCATTAGTTTCCAAAAATTTAAGGCATTTTCGTTTTCAGTTTTCTCTGAAGCAGCATGTTAGCCTCTGACAGTCATATCTCACTGATTCTAAATATGGACCAGAATCTGACTCCAAAAAATTGAATCAACAGGCACTTTATAAATTTTACCGTATTTTCACCTCCCCGTTGCAGTGACAATACCAAGGACTGTTAGTTTGTTAGAGTGCAAAAATATACAACATTTATCATTCATATCTATTTCAGAAATGTATAAAAGCTTAAGCAAATTGCTTCACTGCAAACTGCTGAAATTGTGACCAAAAGTGAAGACATCTATGAATAAGTCCCTCAGAAAATTAAAAGAAGAGGAGCTAAAAAGAACAAACATTGATGTTAAAATATTTTTAATTATTTGCATATCTGTTGTTTCACTATATCTTGAATGTCATTTAAAAAAGGAAGCGATATTTTATCTTCATTACTAACATATATAGTAGTATTATTTTGCTATGGACTTCACAACCCTATCTGTCTTGCTAATAGATATTTTCTCTTTAGAGAAAATTAGAACATTTCTGTTTTATTTAGAGGCCAATAACATTCTTGAGTGTTCATCCTCACTGTTCTGGAAGAACAATGAAACAGCACTTACATGAAGGATTTACTAGTGTGAATGCCAGGACAAAAACAGATGGACAAAACAAGTTTAGACAACTGAATCTGAAAAATTGGATGACCTTTATCTCACAAACAAAGTTACAAAAATTCAGAAAAAGCCAAAAGTTATTTTATTGCCTTCAATGGAGAAATTCCCATATTTGTGCTTGAGCCAACCACTTTAATTTAAACCTGACGATGTGAGTTAGTAGCCAGCCCTTACGGCCAACACATATCATTCCTGAAGCACAGACATCTAAAATGCCTTAAAAAAACCCCACCCCATCCCCCCAGAAACCTAATAAAGGATTTGCAGTTCGTTTGGGTTTTTTTTTTGCATTTGGTAGCATGCATGGACTCACAGCCAAGATCAAGTGACAGGCAGTGACAATGTCAAGCTTAGGGGAGAGTTCCTGCCTCTGACAGCTATGGGGGGAGGATAAGGCAGAAATACAGCAGGCAGACAAAACACGAGGTGTGGTAGGCTGCTCAAGGGTTAAGGAGGAAGGAGCAAAACATGCCCTTGTTAGCACAAAGCACAACATTGAGATCACTAGTTTTAAAGCATGCAAAAGGAAATTACACAAAGGAAGTCTCCCATTGGTGTTTCTAAGATATCAAAGCTTGCTCTTTGCTGAAGACATAAGAATTTGAGAAGAGAGATGAGATATGGTAAGGCCACTGCGACAAGCAGGTTTTGTATCTATGCACACGTATTTCAGATTTGGAAGGGGTATCCGAACTCTGTAAAATCTGTTGAATACAATCACTGAATCAAAAAAATTCCCAAGTGGATTCTTCACATCCATTTGAGGGCACAACTGCAAACTGACATTATGATGAAAAGCTGATGAGCGCTCTTTCAGCTTTAAACATAACATGTTCTAAGAAGTTGGAGATTCAAACTAAACAAAAGGAAAAGTAAAACATACACAGAAGAATCACCCTACACAGAAGCAAATAGAAAACCTTCCAAAATATGGAATGGCACAGTTTGGGTCTCACAGTTAATTCAGGTATTTGGCAAATTTGCAGGTAGATACAGAAAATTGCTTTGTTTTCCTCTGCCTAGTGTTAAAGAGATCAATATATTACTGACAAAACACACAAGAAACCAATTTTATAGAAAATAATCAAAGTCACTTCTCAGCTTCATGTGGTCCTCCTCAGAGAAGCACCCTACAAAGGTTTCCTGTCAGGCTCTCTGTCCCTCACTGCACTAATCATGCTGGGAACCTCTGTTCACACACAGTGAAGCACGAGCACAGGCTCATGTGAATGGGTAGGGCCTTCCTCCATACACCTCTTACACAAAAATCAACTTGAGTAATATATGCCAGAAGGGGTAGCCCTCATGAGAATCCGTCAGGCAATGTAGCAGAGAAGGACAGCCTTGCCCTGTCATTTTTAAATTAGTATCTACAATCCTACTGTGGGAGTATGGGGCTGTTATGTTCTTTGTGGTTTTGCACGAGTTCCATATGTCTCTAGGAAATTCATTTATTAGCACTGTGAGTTTTTCTAAAAAAAAAAAAATAATTATGAGAGCATGGGGACGTTTGCCTTTCACTTTGTTGCCTGTCCAGGCACTATCTCCTCTACAATTGTGCCGTGAGCACGAACCTATGCACCTGCTTGAAAGGGCTGGTATTCTAAACTGAACACTCTTATGGCAGAATCTTACTTCAAAGAGACCCCTCTGTCTGGACTGTTGGTGGTTATGACTTTGGTCTTGACTTAATCCATGTACATCCCAATGCCCAGGTTAGTCTCCTTTAACTTCAATGGGAATCTGCCCTGGCTCAGGAGAGACAGGATCAGGCGACAAGTACGATCATATCTCTGCAACAGAACCAAGGATTTTTGCTTTCAAGTGAAACAGCTTTTCTGCAGTCATTTCCCTGACTGTTTGAGTTGTGAGCCAGTAAAGATGCTGAGGCAAACCACATAATACTGTGACCTTAAGAATTTTAATTTTTTTTTGGCAGGGATAAAATTCTCCCTGTTTCTCATCTCTCAGCAGTATGAGCCTTTGTTTCTCAGAGCTGTTCAAAGATCCAAAAAGATAGAATCATCCTGTTCTGCCTTTTGCAAAACAAGATGCTGTAACTAGAATAAAAATGCTCTGCAAAGATCCAGCTTTTTAATCTCAGTTATTCTGGTTTGTTTTTTTGTTTGGTTTGGTGGTTTGTTTTTTGTGGGTTTGTTGGGGTTTTTTGGAGCAAAAAATGGTGTAATTCTATCTAACAAGCAATTAATATGTTCTTCCAAACAGATCAGAACTGGGAGACCAAATTAACACCCTTCAAGAGTGATATATCAATTCCTGATTTTACAGAATGCTTTACAACCCTTCCACTTAGTCTAGTGGTTGGATTTCAAACACAAGAAAGGCGTAACATGGCTTGAATTTGAACACTTTGACTTCTTACTGGTGTGTATCGCTAATTACAGGGAGACTTTACTAAACCAAGCAGTCACCTATGTATTTCAAGGACAAGAAAACCTTTTAAAAAACCAGAGACCATTAAACATAACATTCGCTGTTATTTTTATTGAAACTTACCCAGTGAGGGAATATTTACCATTTCAGTACTGCATACATATCAGGATTATTTGTAAATCTAAAATCAGCTAAATATTAAACACATAGCAGTATCTAGTCAGAACTAGAGATATCAGCTGCTAATTTTTTCCACTTGTCTTTCACTTCCTTCAGCTCATAAACAGATTTAACAAAAAAAGAACCATGGAATCAAAACAACATATTCATGGGGAGGTATGTTCATTTAAGCAACAGGCTGTTCCAATGTAGCTTTTAATAAGATAGATGAAATTGAGTAAGTGATAATTTAACCAATGACAGAAATGTTTTTTCATACATTGCAATAATGCCAAGCTTTGAATTTTAATGAGTCTCTGTTTTTCTCATAAAACCTCAGATCTTATAGTCAGTTAATTAGGGAGCAATTTCATTTTTCTTTTGGTGGAATGTGCAAAAAGGTACAATTCTAGGTGTTGCATTAGCAAAAAGTTGATATGAAGAAAATAGACAGCAAAGGAAAAAAGAACATAATGTGATGGGTTCAGAATTATGCTTTTGTGTTGTACGGTGGGCTAAACTCACAATTAAACATATATTCAAAGTATCCACACCAGGATGTAGATCTTTGGAGTCCAGGTGGTATCGCTGCTGTACCACCTGCAAAGAAGATGAGGCAGATGGGAAATACCACTTGTATGCTGAGGTGCTCATGGACTAATATCCAGGGTAATATCCAGTGTCAAGATATATAGTCCCCATGAGAGCTGTCAAGTTGCACATAGAGCTAAGTATCCTAAACAAATGGGCAACAGCGGGGCAAGCTTCCTAATGATGCCTCACTCACATAGGGTAACTTTGTTTTTTAAGAAGTGCCTCTGAAAAAGAGACTAAATGAGCCTGCATGCCTGTACAGCTTCTGCACTGCCAAATCTGGCAGCAGAGGTTTCTGCCAATTATTTTTTGTTAAGGGAGTTGGAATGCAGCCTATGATTCATTTTACATATAGTAGGGCAAGAGTTGGCCTACATATAAAAATTCACACTGGTATAACTGTGTCAGTTTGGGGTGTGATATTTTGCTGACAGTTTTACCTCTAAAAGACCCAAAGTAGATGTGGTTAAATCTGTGCCTGGATACCTTCTCCTCACTGAGGTTGTTTGTTGGTTGGGTTTTTTTGCTGGTTTTCAGCGAGAATAAACAGGCTAAACTATATAACTATGGAACCTTTCAGCAGGCTGCATATTTACCTCTTCTTATCAAAATAATGCAGATCACGTGTAAGTCCAGACCTATACTAGAGATTCCCAAGAAAATGAGAGGATCATTAAAAGACCCTTTGCATCAGTCACCTCTTTACAGAATCACAGAATGTCTAAGGCTGGAAGGAACCTCTGGAGGTCATCTGGTCCAATGGTCCTGCTCAAGTAGGATGATGAAGAACAGCTTGTCCAGGACCATGTCCAAACCATGGACACGAATATCCTCAAAGATAGGAACTCCACAGTCCCCCTGGGCAACCTGTGCCAGCGCTCACTCACCCTCACAGTGAAAAAGCATTTCCCAGTGTTCAGGCTGAACCTTTACGAGAAGAATAAACAGGTTGAGTACAGATATTCAATACCAATACGCCAAAATTTTAGGGAGGTTAATTGATAGGTATATGTTACACCCTGTGCTACCAGAAATAAGAGTATGACTTTGTTCTGAAAATGGCATTAATGCAGTGGTGTCTTTATTACACTTCCTAGAGACTGATAATTTTGACTTAGTAGGGCAATTCACCACATTTAGCAGAGATAAGGAGATCTGAAACTAAACCCCCTCCTTAGCTATCAGCAACCTGAGACTCGTCAGAAATTCACAGTCAAAAATAAGCTAGATTTTTAATGCAAGCTACCAGTTTATTTCTCACATTAGTTGTGGAGAGGAGGAGATCATGATGTAATATAAATATTTTAAGAGTCAAGTTTTACATGAGCAAAAACATTAGTTTGTTAACTAACTACATCTTGCTTTGTTAGCATCATTATTTCTAAGAAGGCTGAAAAGTGAAAAGAGCACTGGTTTTCATTTTTAGCATTTCCCTCCCCCATTAATACTCCTCATCAATTGCAGTAATCAATTTCAGTTTGACACACTGAGCTTTCAAGTCATAGGGTCTGGAGGGGGTAGCTGGCTTTTGCACCTTTTCCATACGCCACTTTCTCCGACAAAACTAGTTTGGCAACCACATGTCAGGCTCTTGGCAAAGTTCTGACCTGACCATTTTAAGCACTGTTTTCCTAATATAATGTTGACATATGGCTATTGTGCTCTTAATGTAGTTATTTTGTGTCTGCTGTGTTGTTGCTATCTCATCTTCTGAATTTTCTTCAGGCAATTACTGTCAGAGGCATTTAATTTCTTCAGCTACATATTAACCAGTTGCCAACATTCCCCTCTTTTCAGTATGGAGGGGGTGTTTATGGGTCCAAAGCAATATTATTTCAAGGTGTCCTAGGTATATCTGTATACCTGCAAGGCCATCTCAAAATATTCTGATCACGCACCAAAGAATGGTGGAGAAGCTTTGGAGAGAATAAAGCTGTTCTTTTGGCCTTCACATGTCACGAAGCCAGAAAAAAACACGCTACGTTGCTTTCATGTCTAATATGTTGAATAGTTGCCTGTGGTTAATTACACTGCGCCGTGGAAGGTGCCACAATCAGGCAGTAGGTTTAAGCCCGTTGAAAGTGATGTGAGGAAACAGATGGAAAATAACTCAGGTAACCATAGAACGAAAGTCCAAAAGCTTTACTCGTAAGTAGGCAAAACACCACATTTAACCATTTTATGCAGTGTAAAAAGCAAACACATCTGCAAGAAAAAACCAGTACAAGCTAACACACATTGTTCACTACCATGTGTTGACAATATTTTGACCTTGAGCAAGCAAGACCAGAGGTACATACGAGAAACTGAGAAAAGCAATAGCTGGTAGGCACAGATTTAACACAGGGACAGGGGAGGGGATGTCCTTCACATTAACTCTTGATGGTTCACAACATGCTCCACATGCTGTGATGGGGAGCAGCTGCCCTCCTGCGATGCCATCAAGGCTGTATCCACTCTGACCAGCCTGTACTATTTATTACAGTGTATGGCTTCTTTTTGGGTCTCGTGTTTTGTCCTAATGTCCCTTAACTCTAAACTATGAAAAAGCTGACAACAGAGAATGAGATGAAAAGGTTTTTACTCTACAAGGCTTCACAGGGCTAAATCTGAATGGTCCTCTGAGGAGCTTTTCTCTCTTTTCATTAACTGTAAATAATTCATATCACAGGCACCTTGTCTGGCCAGTGTGGTCTCCTGCTTATCATCACTGTGTTACTGCACTTTGTCCACATTCCCAGTGTATGATGAAACTTCTTTTTTCTGTGTCTCTGCTTACAAAATAGGGATGACAAGACCTACTTTATCAACTGCAAATATTCCAGCATGTGATCAGGTAATCAGTTTTGCCTTTACAGGCATGACTCGTGATCATAATGTTTGCTTTCATGGAACAAATTGCAGATCTCTAGAAAATCAGCATCTAAATTTGTTGCAGTAACTCATTTTGAATGCAAGCTAAGTCCTATGTTTTCAGATTGTACACCACAAATACTAAAATAAGCACTTCCTGGGGGCTGGAAAATAAACTTTGAAAAAATCTATCCTTGATTTCTCAGAGAAGCAAGAGTAGATATCTGAAGAGAAAGAACAAAAGATATGTGATCCCCTCCTATACTTCATAGTTTGCCACATTTTCTTTGAAATTCAACCAACCATTAAGTCATTAGGATAGCATGTACTATTTACAACAAACCAAATATAGCAGTTGGTTTTGCTCACAATGACCATACTTTTCTGTAGTGATTTCTAAAGGAATTTTATCATATGACCATTGGTTGCACAAATGCCAGTTAGACAGACATGACAGGGGTATTCATAGTATCATAAAAACAGCGCTTAAGGCTTTGCTTAGATTAAATGGTATATGCAGCAGCTAATCAGACAACTGGTTAGCAATTTAGAAACCAGTTTATTCATAAAATTAAATGTAGCATCAAAAACAATGTGGCAATATGACTAAACTGTGTTCATATAGGTTGAAGCATATTGGACAAGAGACCTGTTTGCAAAGTTCATGAGAATTCGGCTGTAGTGCAATATTCTGTCAGCCATCATCATTATCTTGTACAGGTACCTAGTGGACAAAATAACAATCTGAAGTACACAAAACCTGTTAAAATTCACAGTTCAGTGAAAATCTGATTATAGAGCAACCCTATTTTCTTCTCCCTGTCACTCCCACCCCTTTGTTCTCCTCCACTTCACTTTTCTCCTCGGAACAGCAGACAGCGGTAAAATGGTGGGGGTAACATGTGGTATATTAGTCTTATTAGCGCTCATTTACAACAAGCCACATAGCTGCACTATTCCTGAGCCCATCCTGCTCAGCACTCCTACTGCCAGGGCACACACTTGCCTGCACAAGGGATCAGGACACCTTCTCTCCTGGGCTGTCTTGATCTCATCTGCCCCAGCCAAGATGAGCTGCTTCCTGCCCCCTTTGTGCACTTGAATGCCTCATTGTTTAAATTGAATTACCAGCTTATATTCCAGCCGATCTCTTTATCCCCTGAAACCAAGTTTGAATGTAAAAGGTAATACAGTATTTACCATAAACATTACTCCATTCTATGACTGTAATTTTTATCTCCTAATTGAAATACTTCTCATTTTACTTGCCTCAGTGAGCTATTTTAAGGAATAGCTGAATGAGATTATGTTGGAAGACACACGGAAAATTGCTCAAAACAGAGATTTATTTTTTTTTAGGGAGCAAAACATACCACTTCCAAAATAAGTTTACAGTTAATCACCTGACATGTATCTAGATTGCTAAAATCTGGCTTCTCCATAGCCAAGTCATTATGAAAGGAGAATTCATGAGAAGTTATCTAAAAAACACCTATATGTCATGACTGGATATAATCCTTGCGTGAGGCCTAACACAGGCTACAAAAATATCCACCCATCTAAAGGATTGTTCTGAGCTTCATGATGTCACTGTTGCTTGCAGAAGTAGAGGTCTCATTTTTAAGGGACACTTTAAGACTCCTTAAACCTCAGCAAACCATACTTTGCTCAATATTTTTCTTCAAAATATAAAGAATTACTTTTTATTTTTCTCAGTTATGTTAAAATAGGAAGTTATGGGGGAAAAAAATAATTTCAGACAACAGCCCAGTTACTGAATGGATTACTTGATGCCATCCCCAAAAGCTGGTTCACAAAATCTCTGGCTCATTGGTCAGGGAAATGGGAAGTCTATGCAGTACTTGATCTATTATTCTGAGCTGCTAAATTTTTCTTCTTACCTCTCCCGTCCTGAATCCATGAAACACACTGATGGATTTTAGCTAGCACAATCAGTTTGATTAAGAAGATGTCTCCAGACAGTGCAAGTCACTGTGAGACAACAGATACATGAAAGCAAGGGTCAGGACGACAAGCTGCTTTGGGGTTTGGATGGAGCTGCTTCTCCATCAAGCAGCAGAGTGAAAAGCCAGGTGTCTGCTTTAGGACAAGGAAAATATTAAGGAAAAGAAAGGTGAAAAAAAAAGGAAAAAATATAATTTATGGGTTTTCTTCTTCCTTTTGCTTTCCTGCCTCCCTTGCCACCAGCAGAGAGACAATAAATTGAAAGACCTGGTGTTGTCAGTGAATCAGGGTCCAGCCTCCATCAGCATCTAGAATCCAATTTGAAATCACCACGCCATTTCCCAGGTAATAGATATAAAAGTTTCTGTAGGAGACAAAGCACCTGAAGTTGGATCACATCATCAGTTTTGTACTGATGAGACATTGGATGGGTTTTCTATTACATATCCAAAGAGTGAACATCTGTCTTACCAGAAAGCTTATTCAGGCTCAGCCAAAAGCTTTCATATTCAGGAATACATGTCATAATTTGAGCCTAGTGAACTGGAGATATTCTGGGAGACAAAACATGCCGACATGGAATATTTTAACACAGCTGAGATTGGTCTAACATGGAAAGGACACGCAGAGAAAAAAAAAAAACACAGAGCTTTGAGGTTTTCTAGTCCTCTTTAATTCTGAGTTAATTTTTTTTTCCTGTAATTGTAGTCTGCTGAATACACACTGGACACCCACCAGGAGATAAAGCCACTCTCTTTAAAAAAAAAAAAAAAAAAAAAAAAAGAAGTATATAACAAGAAACAAAATAACCATAAATTTCAAAAGCACCAGCTCTAAAATAAATTTAAAGTATGTGGCTCCTTTTTATAATGAGAGAACAAGAAAATTCTCCCAAGCTAAGGCAGACCTCCTGAAACTTAGTAGGCCTCCAGTATCCATCATTTGTGACCAACAAGGACATCAGACTTCAGGGGAATCTTCCTAAAAAGTGCATTTGGAAAAGCAGGCTTTGAACATTTGTGCTCTGGTTGGCCTCCTGAAGGCAGCTGTCTGTACAGTGACCAACCTGCAAACTACACACCTTCCTGGAACAACTATAGTTGGCTGGGGTAAATAGCGCCCAGTATGACCATAAAATAGCATCTTCCTGGAGTTACAGTATGCTATAGATCAACCAGCTGTAAGTCAACCAGCTGTCAGAAAATTTAACTACCCTAGAGGACTTTTAGAAGACAATCCATTTGGGATGCTTAAGTATACAAGTACAAAACATAAGGGTCCAGCCTGGAAACAACTTCTTCACGCAGGCAGCACCATCAATTTTAATGTAACTATTTGCATGAGTAAGTATTTTGCAGACTCATGACTTTATTTCGTAAGTATCTTTTGTAGCAATAGCATCCTAAAGCCCTTTATGGAATTAAATGACACTGTCCACTCTCTTGTGTCTGATATAAATTACAGAAAACAGCATCATAAAGATATTGCACGGTGAATAAATTAAAGCATTTGGTCGTAAGGCCAATGACCAAGGGAAAGAAAAATTAAGAGACAGAGGCAAAGGAGGAAAGATATGTTTTAAGATGGTGTTTGAAAAGAGATAGAGTCAATGAGGCAGAGAGACATTCATGCAATGGGACTGTGTACCAAGAAAAACTTTCAGATGTTCTGATATCCAGACAAACCAACCATGGACAGGTTTGACTAGACACATGGTACACGGAGGCTGTCACACATCTTCCTACACAAACAGCAATTCTCACACTTCACAAATTAATTATAGGGCGAGGTTTAGTGCTTGACTGGTCTATAACTTGTTATGTCTCTAGTTTTTCAGTTCACTGCCCTATAAAAAGCATTTATGTTAGCACAAATCCAGCAAGACACTAAGAGAGTAGCTTCAACCCATAAACCAGAGACATATGGGGTGTCTCCTGAGAGAAAGAACAATGTTTGTGAAGGTCCTCCAAATCCTTCTGCTGTTACATGCAGAACTTCAGTAACTGTGTCTGGGATGCTGGCAATCCAAGGTGGACAAGATTACTGCAGTCACAGTAGTATAATCACAGCAGAAACTCAAGTCAGGCAGCATTGGGTTTGGTTTTCACTTCTACAAAAACTCACAAGCCATACCCATATTTATATTTAGGTACCCTGTGCCACTGAGTTCAATGGAACTTAAATACCTAAATACCTCCATAAGCACAAGTTTTATGCTTGGCCTTCAGCAAGTCATTTAAAGATTGTGTACCTCAAATCCTTCCCTATCAAACTCGGTAACTTAATAAATTAGGCTAAAGAAAAGTTTCTGTAATAACATACAGCACCAGAGCCATAATATCTGCCTAACACACTGTGTGACACATCAACCAGGATACAAATAACCCAATGTCACAATTAGAAAGTGCTGTCAGAATTTTGGGACTTACTGCCACTACAGGCAGCGTGAGACACTATCAGGCCCAGAAAGAGATTCTGAAAGCTTCTTTAAAGTTTACAGAAACCTGCTTATATGTCAGTCCCACCAGAGCTGGTGGAATGAAGCTGGAGCCCATGGGAGGACAAGCACATCTGATTCCTTGCATCAGATGCAGAGATACCAAGTCCACAGCTTCACATGTAGACCCTTTTCCTGGAATCAGGCTGGACCTTTTAAGGGGAGTATGATCAGTTGTATAAAGATAAAAGACACATTGCACCATGTACATTTTCACTATAGGTCCTCTTGCCCCATTCTCATATGCACCTTCTCGCTGTCATGACAATGCTGACCACTGTCGCAGACTTTCTACGCCTGCCACCTCTACCAAGGAGCCTTCCAACCCCATATAGATCACCTAAACATGTTTTTTTTCTGTCACCTGAAGTTTCCCCTCACGGCAAATAGCTTAGGTGTGGTCTAGGTATAATGTGCACTTCATGCATATTCATGTCATACATTCATATTTAAACTACTTGAAGGTATAAGATAAAGCATATTTTTACATCTTTTCAGTGCAAATTTATCACTGAAAAGGACAGTTAAATAAAATATTTCCCATTTTTGGCTCCTGCACTTCATTAATATTTTGCAGTTGTGTGTTCAGTCAGATCCCTCATTTGACCTTCCAGGACAATATTTTTCCAGAAGTCTTACTCCATCACTTTGACTTTTCCAATAAGCTGGGATGTTTTTTTCCACAAGTATTACACACACATGCTCACACACTCACACTCTGAGTGCATCTGAAAAATGCCGGTGACAGAACTACAAGATGCTCAGAGTCACAGACATCCCACTTGGGGCAGAGGATATTCCCACTCCCTCCCTTGCTGATATAGACAGCAAAGGTGGGAGCAGTGTGGGGGATGTGCAGCAAGGAAACATCATGCTCCAAATTTGCAACCAAGAACACTGTAAGCTGTGTAGATACCTTCTTGGTCTGTATGGAAACCCATGTGCTTCCCTCTAACCCTCACACTCTGGACCAGCTGCCTCAGTATCTTCTCGATCAGAGTGAGCTCGTGCTCCAAGACCACTACTCTCAATATTTGAGCTGACACGCACCTCTGGCAGGAACTAATATTTCAAATCCACAGTCCAGTAATGATTTCCTCAGCCTATACAAAGGATTTTCAATTTTCACAGTTCTCACGTATGGTAACTACAGTGAATGGCATGACATGACAACAAAATAAAGGTTTGGACAATAAGGCATTGTTTCTTGTGGGGTTTCCCCATCCCTTAGCTGCTGTTCTGCCACTGAAGTTAGGTATTTTAAAAATTAAAGCAATCCCTTCAATGTCTCAATTATTTAGAATTGAAGTTGCTTTATTTTGGTTTTACTTTGGAGAAATTATCCCCCATCCTCTCACCTTACTTTTAAAGGTATTGCAATGCAATAAAGTATCCAGCATACGCTTAGGGGTTTTTTTCAGATGAGTTGTTGTACCCTCAGTAAATTAGATAATGACACCAAGCTGTGTGGTGATGAAGGCACGGTGGAGGGACAGGATGCCACACAGACAGACCTTGACAGGCTTAAGATAAGGCCTAGTGTAAGGTGCCGCACCTAGGTAGGGGCAATCCCAAATACAGGGACAAGCTGGGCAGAGAACTGATAGAGATTAGTCCTGGCAAAAATGACTTGCTGGTGTTTGTAGATGAAAAGTAATGTGCACTAGCAGCCCAGAAGGCCAACCACGTCTTGGGCTTCATCAAAAGAGATGTGATCAGCAGGTTTAGGTGGGTGATTCTGCCCCTCTACTCTGTTCTTGTGACATCCTACCTGGAGTGCTGTGTCCAGATCTCGAACACCCAACACGATAAAAACATCAACCTGCTGGAGCAAGTCCAGAGGAGAGCCAGCAAGTTGATAAGAGGACTGGAGCATCTCTCCTATGAAGACAGGCTGACCTGGAGAAGAGAAGGCTGTTGGGAGACTTTATAGCAGCTTTCCAGTACCTAAAGGGGGCCTACAAGAGGGCTGTAGAGGGACTTTTAACAAGGGCATGTAGAGATAGGACAATGGCCTTAAGCTGAAGCAGGGTAGATTTAGATTAGCTTTTAGAAAGAAATTATTCCCTGTGAGTGTGGTGAGGCACTGGAACAGGTTGTCCAGAAAAGTTGTGGACTCCCTGTCCCTGGAAGCCTTGAAGATCAGACTGGATGGGGCTTTGACAACCTGTTCTAGTGAAAGGTGTCCCTGCCCATGGCAGGGAGGCTGCAAATAAGTGATCATTAACGTCCCCTGCAACCTGAGCCATTCTATGATTCTACAATTTAAACTAGAAAACCCTCAAAACAGTCACATTGCTAAGCTGCTTCTAAAACATCATGCTAACTTTCAATGCTCTATGGTGACAGCTGCTGATAACTAATCAGTACTTCTGGAAAGTGATCTATCCTGGTAAATAGGAACAAGAGAAAAATTAGTTGTCTTGGTTTCATCTGAAGACAAGAGGAAAACACAATCTTATAGGTCTATCAGTAGAATAGGAACTGAGCATTTAAGTTCTCTGCTTTAGCAAAGCCTTTTCACGTTTCCCAAACCCAGTCACACTGGCTTGTGTTTTCCATGGTGGTATCTTATTTACATTCTTGGATACCACAGGCTTGGACTCCAGATGCACTGAGCACTTCCAGATCCATACCGTTTCTACTGGTGGTACAGCCAAATCATGCTTCCCTGAGTGCTGGTTGTGAGGAGGCTCAAGCAGATCAAAGCATAGAAAAGCATTAAAATCCAGCACTGCTTTTGAAAACTTGGATATTAACAGCCCTTCCTCTGAGTTTTCCTCCCTAGTGCAAAAATGCTGCACCTGCTCAACACACCAGGGTGTTGTGAAGCTGAAACCAAAGCTTAGAAGCTTGGAAGAAGCTGCCTCAGAGGAATGATTACTTAGCAAATTCATCCTAGGAAAGGAAGAGAAACTTGTTCTGTCTTATTGAGGCTGGCTGTTGAAGTGAAACCCCAAAGACTGTATGGTACACAGAGAGTTAGACATTTGCAAAACAGACACATTCTTAATATGCTCTTTAAGTCACATAGACACTCACTAATTCTTCATTAGCCTGCTGATCCCTATGCTTGAAAAGACAAAGACCACAGATTTTTCTATGTAGCCTGGGAGCCATGAGGTCAGCTTTACTGAATGAATTTATCAATAGAGTGAGAGTTTCAATTTATCTAATATGCTTTACCTAATAAGGCAGTTCCTGTTGTAATTGCTGTTGTAGAGATAGGAGGTTAATCTTTTAAGTGACGGTACTGGACTCACCTGCTGAGAGATGATCTGGAGCTCTCCAATAAAACATTCATGGCTTCATGCATCCTCTGTTGCACTTAAATCTACGTTAACAGTTTCAAAAAGCTAAAAAGCCAAGCCTATGCTTCTACAGTGACCAATGGCACCACAGTTATATATCAGTGCATTCAGCTCAGTGGGATAAATGTTCAGTCTTTGGTAAATTTAGTAGTGGGTGGAAATGACAGATGGAATTCAAGTCTTTTATCAAAGGCTTTGTTCTCCTCCGCTTTAGTGCAAAGAAGTTCCCTGTGATGTTCTGCTTTCTTTCAAAGAGACCTGAAGCACCAATCATTTTTCTTTGTTCCCCTTGAAAAATAAAGTAAAATAAAATAAAATAAAATAAAATTTTAAGAAGGCAAGCCAAGCCAAAACATAGAGAAGGAAAACACTTACTTCATAAAGATAGGTCATGAACAATAAGTTAGGTCAATAGAAATAAGACCCAGCATGTCTGGACAGCATAATTTCAAATTTGAAATAATACAATTAAATCAAATATAATTTGCAATAGATAACCACTTAAAAGTGTTCAATTTGATTGAATAAAATTTGTGATAAATGATCAGGAATAGGAAACCCCCATTTTTTGGTATCAAACTATAAGAACACCAGATACAGTCACATATCCAATTATTAGTTTTTGGCCCTGGATTCTGTAGGACACTTACTTACAAATAATAATAATAATAAAAAAATCTGACCTCTCCCCCCCATTGCAGCAAAGGTAAGTTTAAGGATTGTTAAATACAGTAACTAGCAATTGTAGTGGAAGAAAAGTGTGAAGAAAGCAGGGTCTCCTGCTTTCTCTTCAACTGCATTTTCCTCCTTAGTCTGCAATGGAGGCCCAGATGAAACAGAGTCTTGAAGTGATTTGTGGCCATAGAGAGAGATCTTACACTGGAGCGAGACGGCCCGGGTAAGATTTGTGTGATCCTAGAGAAGGATCGATGCTGGTGCAGCTGAGTTTGTGACCC
>JAWMRA010000078.1:116109007-116264946 GCA_035584735.1 Pseudotriccus pelzelni
ATCCTAATATTATTTCTCCCCAGTCAGATCTCTTTGTCTGCATAAACCTTCTCTCACCTTAGAGCAATTTGTGGGGGTGTGGTAAAAAATTTTCCCTAGACAAACCCACGACATTTTTGCAGGTAAACTGTTTTGGAAGAAAGCATAGAGTACACCTTGGAATGTAACAGTCAGGGATTGCTTCTTCTAACCAAAGTTTGAGCCTTCCCTGTGCCCAGATTATTGACATACAGGCCTCAATAAAGGCCATGTGTTCATAACTCAGAGAAGAATGTGACCTCAAAACTTTGAAGAGCATGCAGAGTTACATGAAAATTTTCTGGCTCTTCTTTAATTATTGTCCTAGCCCTTGAATTATCTAAGTGGGGTTACATCCATGTTTCTAAAATTCTCCTTCTTCCCTTTATACTTTTGATGTGGTACAGAAACACTGCTACATGTAATTTTGGGAGGGGTTGTGTTTTGATCCCAAATCTAAAGCTCATATAATCTTACACCAAAACAGAGGGGGAATTGGAGTCTTTGGTGGTATTTCTAATGAATACCACCGAGACTGAAACTCTTGAATGAATTTTGTTCTGGGATAAAGTCTGATCCAGAAGGTCACAGATAAAATCATCTATTGAGGTGTTATACTTATGAAGAATTTACAAGCCAATCTCAATGTATTTTATTTTCCAAGAATATGTTTTTTATAAAGTGAACTGTATTTTTTTTAGTTGAAAGCTGCTTTTACTAGACAGGTATGTACAGGGAATGCTTGGAGAGTCAGCAATTGTTGGGAGCAATGTGAATGCGACTCTGAGTTTTGCAAAATGGATTACTGTCTGCTAACCATCATTGAGATCAGAAAAGGCCTTCAAGATATTTAGGTATGTGATGCATTCCCATGCCTTCCATCTGAGCAGCTCAAAGATTTTCTGTCTTTAGTTCATGAGGAATATCCACACACTGCTCATGTTTACTGAGTACTGTGTGAGGAGTGGGGAGAGGAAAGGCAAAAAGGAACAGGTATCCACCCCTTCCCTACTGAGGGAAGGTGAGGTGATTACATGGGGTAATCACCCTGAGGTGATTACATGGGGTCAGAGATTTAGAAAATAAAGAGCTAGAAGTAACTGATAAGAATGGCAGGACTGCACAGAATGACTCTGGCACATAATAAAAGTTGCAGTGAGGTTGAGTAGCACTTAGTAACTAGTTACACCCTACTATTAACTCCAGGGGATGGAGGTTACTGTTAATGGATCTGTTAATAATAGAATTATTAGATATTAGAATATCTGTTAATAATAGAATTAAGAAAAATTATGGATAAAAGGTTATCAAGTGAAAAATGGTATTCTAGTGTGAATCATCAAGCGCCAAAAACCACTGGTTTTGTTCTTAAAAATAAGAAGCCTCTCTTCCTTAATGGACAAGTTGCTAGTACCATTTAAGCACAGAATATGATTTATTGGTGTCCTATTTATTATCACCAGATGGCTGTTCAATGTTACACTTTCAAATTGCTTTTTATAAAAGTTAGGTAGTTAACAGAGATATGATGGGCATAATTTTAAACTTGTGGCCCAATTAAGGGTATAGATACCTACAATCTCAGCAAATACCAATCCGCAGTGAGGAATCAGTAGATTGCCACCAAGGGGGCTCTGCTTAAGAAGACTCAGAAGAAGAATAGTAACAAATATAACAGCTGAAGATTAAAGTCCAGTTACCAGTGGCAAGGACAAATACAGTCCTGGGCAACAATTTCCACAGAAGTTGAAACAAATATCTCTTACAAGGCCTTTTTAAAGGCGTATTCATAATAGTTTGCTTGATGTGCTTCTTCTTGAAGACAGATAATCATGTATCGTAGAAGAAACAATGTTCACCTAGAAAACAAATAATTCAACAGTGTAATATATTTTGAGGACTAAAACATAAGCATTAAGGTAAAAGTATCAATATTTCAATCCCTAAAAGGAAGCCCTTTTGTCTTATCAATAAATTTTATTATGAAGAAAATGGAACTTGAAAATTCTTGAAAAATCCTACTGAAAAAAGGCACACAAGGGTTAGAATAATTTGGAAGCTGCAGCATAAGTGGAGCCATACTGAATATGAAGATGAGACACATTTAGTTGAAACCTCAGAAACGGATTTTCTCAAAGGAGGATGAAACATAATGTTTGCTATATGCAAAACATAAAGATTGCATCACCATCCTTTTAGATACAGCATATGAACATATCTGCTGAGAGTCAAAAGTGAAAGACTCTAGGAAGCTGCCAGACCTAGGGAAAATGAATATTCTGCAAATATATTTATTTTACGTGCAAAGCAAAGCAAAGAAAAATGTTGTTAAATATTTACTCATCACCCGGTAGCTTATTAATCTTTGTTGCAGCAAATACAGCTGACTATAGAGTATGGGCAGAGATGGTCCTTATCAATAAATAAGTGGAGGATGCACCACCACAGACTGAGACTCAAAGGTAAGCAGAAGCCCTAACAGGAAGAGTGACTCAGTTGCACGAAGAGCAGCTGCACAGGAAATCAGGACGTAACTGTTACATTGTCTTGCTTTCTTTTTTGGCTCTGCGACTTCCCTCATCTGGCCCCCAGAGCTGCCTTGCACTTGCAGACACCTCACAATTATTACTGCAGCACCACTCCAGCACCGCTGGAGTTCATGAAGACCTGGACTATAGTCTGATGACCTACTATAGGCACTTAATGTTGAGGGTGACTCAGGCTGCCTATGTAAGAGCAAAGGCTCTACAACCGGTCTGTGGGGAATCTGATTCAGCTCATCAAATGTCTTTTTTTCCCTTTGGTCCTCTAGGTTTCCTGAGAGGAACCAGCACTCTAAGTGTTCTTCTGATGATGCAAGAGTCACAGTGATAACCCGACTTTGCACAACAACGTGGTGGCAGATTCCCAGACCCAGGAAGGGGAGACTTAAAATCTGAGCTCTACTTCAGACTGAGGGTCATCAACCCCACAGCTCCCATTTCCCTGGCAGGATCCCACTGTGCAGGTTACACACCAGGAGGTGTCTTTGTTGAAATTGTGCCTTCATGTCCCACTAAATGCCTATGTGTAAGACTCACAGCACCAGAGAATGCACAGGGAACCTGCCTGCACCATCCAGAAGAAGAGGAGGAGGTCTGGTTCATGATTGCTGTCATTCAATTGTCCTCATCAATTCAAAAGAAAAATATGAAGCCTCCTGGAGCAGGAAGCAGATTATCTTGAAAGAGCCTCCTCCTCACGGCTGGCATAGAGGAATTAATCTAATCAATTCCTTGATTAGATCTTGATCAAAAAATTCAAAGGGAAAAAAATTAATTACCACAGCACACACTGGAAAGACCACAAAATAGTTACCAGATAGCTTCATTGAAAAATGTGCTGAGTTGCAGTGGGCTCCGGTAATAAAATCAGGACTGGCTGTTTTCCTTGGGGATACACTGGCCTTCAAGTGTGAGTTATTTAGTGAAAGTCCAAAGGTCTATGTTATGCAAGAAGGCAGATTAGATGGTCATAGCAGTCCCTTCTGGTCTTTAGCAATTAATCTCTGACGTGTTGTCAGAAGGTTGGTTCATCACAGCCCCAAAAAAAGCAATTTCCTTGCTGATAAATGAAAAAGTAAATCAATTTTTAGCCTTAGATGAGGATGGGATTCCACTGGTCCCCAGGGGCTGCTTCCCTTTTCAGGCTCTGAGCAACTGAGCAAAGGACTGCTGCACTAAACAGCTTGTGTTCTTGCCAGGACCTGGATTTATTCTCCCTGTTTCCAGCAAAATCACAGCCACAAAAGGTGAATTCTGGCCTCTAAAGACACGGGTAGGTTTAGATGGGGTCTTAACTTTCAAAGGAGGACAGAATGCTCAACAACATGCAGCTAAACAAACTATGAAAACCAGGGAAGGAAAAAATGGGCTCATATTTACGCTGCAGGATCACAAGTTCACTGGTCCATATTTTCTCCACTAATTAAGTTCTTCAAGTCAAGATTGGACACTGAAAGACGTCTTTCAGGAAATTTCACTGAAAGAACTGGGCAGATATTGAGTAACCGATTCTCAAATGCCTGTGTGACACCAGGGCAATGCCCTTGTTACCTCCAGTTCGATAGGGAGCAAAGTAAAATGTGAGAGGACGTGGCCAAAGAACAAAATCCAAGTAAGCAAAAGAGAAGGGTTTGAAAGTGAAATAACCAAGCTCTGAGCTCCATATTCCTACCACCAAATTTCACAATCCCTCCAAGATCATTCCTTCAATTTCCAAAACTCATACCGCATAAACCTCCATTTAAATTTAAATCTCCATTTAGATAACACTAATTTCCCTTCCCTATACTGGGATCTTACGAAGACAAAGTGAGAAAACTACAGTGGTCAGAGCCTGTGCCTTTTTCAGCCAACTGTAATTCAAGATGGCAGAAGGAAGCAAACCCACAAAACAAGTTATACACCACTGTCAACAAGGAATGAAAACGGGTGAATCACACTGCCTACCATTATATTCTTAATGATACCACTGTCAAGAGGATTTCTCTTCAGCAAATGCAAATGCAAACATTTCACTGATGTAGTTGCAAAAATAATATATTACATTTTTTAATTTCTCATTGGATATGTTTAAGCATATAACAGAAAAATTAATGTACATATTTGCAAAAGACTGATACAGAGGAACCACTCAGAAATAACATGAAGTGGGACCACAGTGCCTCTATGTTGTATTTGAGGCATCTTCCCAGTCAATGAACCTCTGTGGAAGATTAATGTCATTTGAACTTTTATTGGGGAATATCATTTGTGCACTGTCACACTTTGCACAAATGGTGCTTCAGTCACAGTTCGGTAACACTCCAGCATATTATTTCCTATGCATTTGAGAGTGTAGAGAATTACTGAAGGGCAAACTGTACTCATTTGGTAATAAGACAGAGTGCAGTTGCAGTCTCCATATGATTTCAAGAAATGGAATCCATGTTAATTTCATTGAACATAGCAAAATAGTTGTGATAATAACCCCAGTGAAATATTCCACTAGAGAAAAGAGATAAAATATAGTGCCACAGTGTTTTATATTATCTATACGAAAGATTCTAGAAGAAATATCCCATTAATTTCTGAAAAAAAAAATACTCATTTGAAAATCACAATTGCTATTTCTCTGTCTTTACACATTGATTTTAAGAATGTGCTGTAGAGGAAAGAATTAAAGAAACCAACTGAGATTCATATCCTATTTTCACCAGTGACACCCAGCTTTGAGGCAGTCTAGATGTTTCAATTTGGCATTACTGCTTGTGCAAATAGGTGTTATACTGATCCTGAAAGTAAACATTTCCCAAAGCCATGACTTGTTAGCACTGTCTTCACATGTTATAGTCAATTAGTCAACAATTAGTCAAATAATTAAAAATATAATTATGCAATGATGTTGCCTTATTTTTAAATTAAGGACTCAATCGCAAGCTGATTCCTCTTTCTGATTATATGTTTCTTTGCTACTAAGTTTAAGCACATAAGCCTTGTTTGCTTTTTCTCTCTTTTTCATTTACTGTTAATAAATGGACAAGTGCCTATTAATATACTGTCACAGGCAAAGGCACAAATATGCAACTAAATACTTATGCAGCTCCCACCAGATGCAAATGTATCTGTAAGAACCATCACTGATGTGCTGGAGACCTCTAGAGCTGTAGCTCTTCTCATGAAACTACAATTTCAGATACTGCCAATTATTCTACTAGGGCTACTGTTCAGGTATACAATTAATTTTAAAAGAAAAAACAAACAACAACAAAACAGAACAAAATCAAACCAAACGAACCAACCAACAAACAAAAACCCTGACCAAACCTAAAAAAGAAATGTCCATTGCAGAATTATCAAAATGTCTTCTGGTCTCCTATACCCAATCATAAAGAGCATAATGCACCAGCAACCACTATGATTTCAGTGTCTTTAGAAACTTATTTGAAATGGGGATACCAACCTTTAGAAGGGCCCTGATGTCATGTAGGGGACATGGCACCACTGTCAGAGAAAATAAGAAGTGTCAGTGGTGTGTACTGACACCAAGAAAAGTAACTTCTACATAAATGTCACAGCCATAAGACAACCAAAATCAGGAATTCAAAGTGGCCTTAACCACCTGGTCATTTAGCTGGCTCCCAGCTATCTATACCAAGACTATGGGACTTCAGCTTACAAGATCTACATGGAGAAAGTAGGATAACTTGGGTTGAAGTGAGGCACATACTTCACCTCACCCTTTTGAGCTAAATCTGTGTTATTAACTTAGAAAGGGAAACATATTACATCCATGCTCCGTAATGACTATGACTAGACCCTCCAATCTAGCTATGTTTTGTAGTTATGTAAATGACACGAATATTCTGAGAATTTCTTTCATCTAGGGATAAAGTTAGCAGCAGGAGTAGCAATTGCATGTTTCTGTGTCATGCTTCATTGCAATCACCTCCTTCCTTTTCATACCTTAGGACTGTGAAGAGACTTTATCTCCCTGCAATCCCACAAAGTTAGATCTGGTCACGCAGTCAAACCAAACACAAATACAGAAGAATAAAGGGGCCTTCTAAATATTGTCAGCTGTAGGCAGAAATGGCAACTAAAGCAGAAGAACATTGACAGTTTGAACAAAACTTTTGGCAATCATTTCTTTTTTAAAAAAACGCTATTATTTTAGCAGGTGCAAGCCATTCCTATGAAAAACTCATAAAAGTCGCCTTACATTTTTCTTCAAGGTTGCTCAAAATCACCCCTATGGGCCAAGCCAGCCTGAATGAAAGCTCAGTGACAAATGTATCCTAATATTGGAGGTTAAGTAACACAGAATCACAGAATGAATCAGGTTGGAAGGGAGGGACCACAGTGGGCCATCTCATCCAAGCTTCCTGCTAAGCAGCGTCACCCTAAAGCACATTGCACAGGATTGCATCCAGAAGGCTCTTCGATATTTCCAGGGAGGGAGACTCCACAACCTCTCTGGGCAATCTGTTCCAGTGTGCGGTCTCTCACACAGTAAAGAAGTTCTTCCTCATATTTCCCCTTGTCCTATTGCTTGGCACCACTGAGAAGAGCCTGGATCCATCCTTCATTCAGATACTTACAGACACTGATGAGGTCCCCTCTGTCATCCGTTCTCGAGGCTGAACAGACCCCACTCTCTCAGCTTTTCCTCGTAAGAGAGATGCTCCAGTCCTTTAATCATCTTTGTTGCCCTCCATTGGACCTGTTCCAGGAGCTTCATGTCTCTTCTGTACTGAGGAGCCCAGAACTGACACAGTACTCCAGTTGTGGCTTCACTAGGGCTGAGTAGGGCAGATGCTAGGCACTTCAGACCTCTTAGGTGAGCAGGATCCTTGCCTGAATAAGAACTGAGTAAAGAGTTACTCAGTAAAGAGCAACCGAGTAACTACAGTTATGAAGGCAAGCATGCAATGCCAGTCGCACATAACATAAACTTCTAAACTAAAAGCATCCAGTACTCTATCAAAAAGATTCATTTTTGTAATATGGATGTTTTTCCAAGAAAACTCTCAACCATAATTGGTACCAAGATGTGGGCTTGGCAGGTGTATAGAAAACTTCAATTTTTGTCTCTTAATACATGGTACTAGAGATGGGAAACATTTTTGCCTTCATACAGGACCCAGATGGCAAACTGTGAAAGCTTAATTTCAAGAGCATTCAGGCTGACAGCTCTACAAGCAGCAAGCTGAATTTAACTTATGTGATTATGACACATACACAGGACTCTTCAACCAAGTGGTCCAACACTCTACCTATTAGAGGCATGCCTGAGATCTTGCGTGCTGCATGAAAGCCTTTACTGTGCAGATCAGGTCTGGATTACTACACCAGAAACCACACGTACACGTGCATACAACTTATTTCCATGGTCTAGCTTGTCAACCAGGACATTAATTCTCTATCTGCTTTTGCTAGGGGTAACAAAGAGTCTCCATGATCTCACAGGCCGGATCACTTTTACTATGTACTTTACCTAAAGGGCTGCACTCGTGTGTTATGCTTTCCTCAACTCCAATCTGGCACACCCCCTACTGACAGCCCAGCACTGCTTTCTATGTTTCTTTAAATCCTGTCCCTTTGTGAGCCCAAGACCTCTGATCCTGAGATGTCTGGCTGTGCAAGCCACAGCAGCAGCATTTGTCAAGACTCTAAAAAAAAAAAAAGGGAATTGAGAAAAAGTGTCTTCAGGCCACTGGTGGTATATTGATAAAAATTAATAAGCTCAACTCTTCAGCATTTCAAGCCAGGCAGTGGGAAATGAATTTTCTCCTGGCTGAATGAGAAGCAAAGCAGTCAGACAGCTTATCAGTAAGCAGTTAATGAGACTCCAGTATTCTGAGAATCTATTTCATCCCAACACAAAATTAGCAAAAGGACCAGTAATTCTATGGTAATATCCCATCCTCCATTTCAGCCACCTCCTTGTCTCACAGGTGCAAAGGTTGGTTCAAATTTCTTTAAATTCCACATTATTTGAAGGTCTTTGTGTCTTTTAGGTTTGGAGGTTTTGTGCTTGCAGATATGTGATCAGACTGTGGTGCACAGAACAAAAATGCACTAAAGCACGGTATTTTCTTCCTTGATGACTTTTCCTTACATACCATTACTGCACAATTCCTTAAGGTTAAACTCCCTGTCCTGATTTTTGGCAATGTTTGATGTTCTTTCTCATGTAGTTACTTTGATGTTCCATAAGTAGCACCCTTGAACCTCACAAGAGGAAACCATGACAAAACAGTTGATCCTGATGGTGAAATTAAATGTGTCAAGAGGGAACTGACAGCGACTAATGACTCCCCGTTCTCCAAGTTACAGCTGTCAGTATACTAAGCTAACCAAACCTTCCAAAACTTGATAATGTTGGGATTTTACAGATACTTCACATCATCCTGTCATCTTTAACACTATTAGAGGAATCCTGATCCATTGACTTGGCCTCCTTCAGCAACCCAGTGGTAGTTACTTGTCCTCCTCTCTTCCTGCCTTCCCATAACACCTTTTTTTGGTCTGACCTCTCCAGATTTCAAGCCCATCTGTTTTACCTCAACTCATAAAACTTCCTTAAAAACCCTATTTCTGGAACTTTTTGTTCTAGGAAGGCATCAGTGATAAAAAAGGAGGGAGAGGCTATTACATGTCTAACCAACCTGAAGAGCTGTGTGATCCTCCTTTTCCTCTGCTCGTTACATGAAGGGCACAGTGTCTGCCCAAAGATCACCACTTTTAGTGTCACTGCTAGACACTAAATAGCTATTTAGTATAATAAATGAAGGGTATTTGCTGTAGATGTCTCTGGTGTTGCTGTCTCTTGAAGAGACTAGTCTCTAGAAGTATTTAGTGTCTCTAATAATCTCTGGAGTCAAATGGAAAGAAGATTAAGTCTGGTCTGAGCCAATTAGCAGGGATTTGAGGAAGAAACAAAGAAAAAGTCATAGATTAGCTTTAATAAATTCTCAGACTTCTGGTGATACAAATTGATACAGATCCTTCCCGCTGCTGCAAGGAGTTTTACCCTTGTACTGATGTTTCTCTGTACTAACGTGTGCACCTCAGTTCAGGTTGCACAGGATCCACCAAGCCATACAGCTCTCATGGCATCTGCATCCAGTTTGGAACATCATTGTTAACCACCACACCCGAGGGCCTTTGTTCACACAGGCGGGAGCTGAAGGTTTTAAGGTTGGATGACTCACCCAAGTCACAAAGGTACAGGAGGAAACACAGCCATGGGATCACCAACCAAAAATTACTGCCCACAACAAGGAACTTTTCTACCTCAAGTTAGAAGAAACAGTAAGAGTTAATCCTAAAGTAATATCACAAAGACCACCAGGAAACAGGCCCAGGTTTCTATTGCAGAAAGGTATTTGTAGAAAAGCACTCTCTTTACTTTAGCTTTAAGTGTTGCTGATAAAATTCCATGAAATCAAACAGTAACAATTAAACTAATGAAGATCCAGCAGATGTTGGACCAGTGATATTTTATAGCATTGTTTATTTTGGAAAAAAATCCAGTTTTACTAAAACATTAATGAAGGCATGCTCATTTTGCTTCTGGATTCACTAAACGCCTGTGTTCTATAGCTTGTTCCTGTGTTCAGTTTCCACTCTTGCTTCTTCATCTTACCAGTAAGACAGCAATAGGCGAAAATAAAGAATTAATAGTCCTTGTGCACTGAACTGTTGGATGTCTGCTGTGAAGAGGATAACAGAGAGGCTGGCATGAACCTATTTTCTCCTCCACCAGTGCACCTTGGAAACATGTCCATTTGAAGCCAAACTGAATTCAGACCTCTGCTAGAACCTCCTTTTGATGATGACATCCATACTGTATGAACAAAAGTCACAGAAGATTTTTCAAGTCTTGATCTTCAGACTGCAAATCTCATTTGGACAAAATACACAATATATTGGGAGGTTTTCATATAACTATGTTCGACTTACTATGAAAAAATAAAAAAAATCCCGAAAATATTGCACTATGAAATTCAACCTAAGTCAGTGGATCCATCTGGAACCATCTACAGTTGCCATAAGTTCTTGCTACTTGGAACATTTCTAAAAGCCAAGACTGAATTCCCTTTTCTGACTGACTGCCAGGAGAAGATCTCTTTTCTGTCCCCACAATAGAAACCTCAACTTCTGTCGTTTTCATAACACGCGATCCTGTGCCTGTTTTTTCTGAATCACTCTGCTATACGTGCCTCTCTCCTGTTATACATCTGTTGTGGTACAAGCTCGTATCCCCACTGTCATTCTGTGAGTCAGTATTTGTACTTCTGTCTCATATTGTGATGAAAACATCTCTAGTGGCACTACACTTTAATTGGTATGAAAATATTTGGTAGCATAGTCACTAACACCCACAACTTTCATTTACTGCTTCTCTCTCTATGGAGTATTGGTATCATCATCCACTTTTACATGGCAGTTTTCTATGCCTATTTTTTATTTTAGTCATGGGACTCCTAGTTTTGAGCAGTCCTTTCTGGTAATGCATGTCAGACTCTTACCACGGAAATATCCCAGGGACCTGAGAAAGGAATTTAATTATGCTACAAACATCAGTAGATTTTACACCAACATCTCCAGTTGCACTTTCAACCAGGGTCAACAAGTCTGACACAAGGCCAGGCAGGCCCATAAGACAAAAGCATTTCTGAAATTACTGCAGGCTGGTCTTCTTGGTCAGCAGTTCTGCCCACACACGAAGCTGACTTCTACTAGAAAAGTCTCATGAGGAAATCACACTAACCATGATCAGTATCCTGTGTATGACATACTGCTAGAATATTTAAGCCATTTTTAAAATTTTTATGAAATTCAACTTTTATATATTCAATAGAATATGGTTGATGGATATGGCAGCAAGAAGTAGATAAACACACTATTGTCTCTTCAGGAAGGTTCAGGTAACAAGAAGAGCTCTTTGAACTAATACCCAGAGCATTTCTCTCTCCTACACATACATGCATCCATATCCACCAAGTCAGCTGAGCTTCCAATTAAATAAGGCTTACAGCAGGAAAAAATACTTGTTTCCATCAGCTGTCTTTTGGAATAAACTGCATACAGGGCATTGTGAAAAATTATCTGGGTTCTAAATTAAAATGCTTTTTTGTGCCCCTTCAGTACTGATTGTCTCAAAAACAGTGGCATTAGTTTCCTCTACTTTCATGGTTAATTCTTCTACTTTTCAGAAGGTAAGTCCAACAGAATGAAAAGGCATCGGTTTCTAAAGAAACAACTTGAAGCTAAAATTTTATTGATGTTAACCTGGGACCTAACTTTACCTGTTGCAGCATAATAAAGGGTGCAGATCTCTGCCTTGCCCCGCTCAACCTTCCACTGGAGCAAAAGGAATGTCCCTTGCTTTGGAACCAAAGCATGACCTAGAAGAGGGCATTTGTTTGCAAAGAATATGGGCTGAATTCTGATTTCAGTTACATTCAGGAAAAAAACAAGATTAAGTTGTCCTGTGCTCGCACTGCTGTCAGGTAGATCAGCTCAGGACTTCTGTCACTCAACCAGGTGGTGCACATAGCATAAATCTGCAGATATTTACGCATAGACGTACAAAACCCAGTATCCATTCCATTTCATGGGTCATTAAGATCGTCTGTAGCACTGTATATGCAGCTATGAATAAATTAATTGTAAAAAAATAAAAAGTGATTTTTAGTTAGAGACAAAAACTCACTGCCAGGGGAAGTTTTTCTTAAAAACAAACAAATAAAAGAAAAAAAAAGAAAAAGTTGAAGAAATGGAAGAGTCAGATCCATGTGAGAACAAAGTGTAATGCTACGTCAATAAAAACCACACAAAGTTCGGCAGAAAAGTAAAAGAATGGATTAAAAAATAAAAATTAAAAAAAAAATTAAAAAGGAGTTAAAGGTGGGGAGACATGGGAGACACGTACAGCCTCGCACCTCAGACGGGAGGGAGCCGGGGGATGAGGCGGCAGCATCCCCCAGCGGGGTCCTCTCTCTTTCCCTCCCTCCCTCCTTCCTTCCCTCCCTCCCTCCTTCCCTCCTTCCCTGCCGCCTCCCGGCCATCGGCACGTCCATGCTGCCATCTAGCGCTCCCGCTCCCGCTCCCGCTCCCGCTCCCGCACGGGCTTCGGCCGCGGGGTGGAACGCCTCGGAGTGGGCGGTACCGCCTGCCGGCCGAGGGGAACACCCACCTCGGTGGCACCGCCGAGGCCCGGGATACACGCCGGGTGTTTGACACGGGTCCAGGTAAACAGCAGGGGGAATGGGCGCGGGCGGCAGCGCCCGAAAGAGGCGCAGAGCCCTGAAACGCGGCGTAGGTGGGGATTCTTCCGAGAATTTCTTCGCGTACGGCAGGAGACTGGCGTGCCCAGGCGGTCTATTTAAAGTCTTTTTAGGACTTCTTTAGGACTCCAGAGGCTGAATTAGCCTTAGGTGTTGCTGCAAGCATCTGGTTATGTGGGGAATCACCCAGTCCCTCCCCCCTGTTTCTCCCTCACGCAGGAGGTGAAGAACGGTCAGTGAGATGGAAATGGAGCATCACCCAAGTCAGCGCTGCAGGTCCAGAGGCTGGCAGAGAAGGAAAGTGCCCTTTCTCCACCACGCAACTGGAGTGGGGAGAGTTTCCCCTTTGTATAAGAACTGCCGTTTAAAAAAGTGCCTCCTTAGAAACTTCACAACATTTAAACAGTCATCAAACGCTAAATGGCAGCTTTGGGAATAAAGCCAGACCAGCAACTAGTAAAAATACCTAGATTGGTGGTAAAAGAAGTCAGAAGTCCTTGCTGTCAGTGCTAGTGTGTTGCACTAGCAGCCACCCAGCACCCTAGCAAGGGGAGAGAAAAATACTTTCAAACACAGAATAAAGGAGTTTCCTGATATCTCATTTTCATTCATACAGGAATCATCCAGGAGGAGAGGTAATACAGCTTCTCTTCATAATCTTCACATCTCAGAGACAACTTCTTGTGATTTCATAAAATGTGCGGGGTGAGATTTGCTATCAGATTCCTCCACATCTGGGCCTTTACCTCTGGTGCTGCCCAGTCAAGTCTCTCCAACCTGATTATAACACTTAACTTTACCAAATCCCAAAAGATGATGGGATGCCTTGCTTAAAACTCTCTGCTCTGTTGCCCTGGTTAAAAAGTGAGATGCATAGTTATGGCAAGCAAAGAAAACAAAAGAAAACAAAACAAAGTCCAAACAACCCAGAAGACTCAAATGCTTCAGAACCACCAAGCCAGGGAATCAGGAAACAGTAGCATGAAACAACTGAATGATCACTAGAATAAAGCTGAGGCCAGTGAGGAAACAACTAAACTAGAAAAATAATAAGAAGGGTGGAAAACTGTTTTAATATTTCGGTTTGTTATGTTTTTCTGATGCAAACCCCTAATTTGTAAGGACAGCAGTTCTAAAGTCTCAATTTGCACTAAAAAAACCAAACATCCCCAATCCTCCCAGCTGAAGAGATGATGGAAAAAAAACATGGAACTGCATTCTAGCATACCCAGATGCCAGGAGAAAAAGAGCAAGAAATAAAATGATTGGTGGGTGTCCAGTTTGCTGAACAGCTCTCCTCTTGGCAGGGGACAGACTTGGTTCTCAGTTTTTCCTTTTGATGTTTCACACAGCAACTTTCTTTGTGTAAATAGCTATCTTCATTTAATTTATATTCATTTATAATGCTCAGGTTTAGAGAGTCAGGCCTGGGATTATGGAGGAATTAAGTTTTGTTGTAGGACAGTCCTCATTGTACTGAACTGTACTACATGAAAAAAAGAAAAAAAAAAGAAAACCCTTTATAGTAGAGGCCAGTAGTAGTCGTTTCTGAAGAAAAGCTGGTGCAAGGAGCAATCCCTAATAATTTTCTTCAGAATTGTAACTCTTTACATTACTGGATTTAAAGTCCAGCCTCAGAAAGGTATGAGGGAAATATGTTCTTGCCAAAAAACCACACTAGTGTTAGGAAAGACTATTCATGGAGCAGTGATTGCTTTGGGGTATTATTTTGGCACTACAGACCATCACTGACAGTGAATAAAAGGCTTGTAAGCACTGAGTCTTAGAGAAGTGAGACCACATTACCCTTGGACAAACTAAAAGCATTTTTACAGTTTTATTTCTATCAAAGAAAGTTTCCCACTAATAGCAGTGGAAGATGTTGATCAGCTCACAGACTTTTTTTAAATCAGCTTAAGGACAACATTGCAATCACAACAGCATTATGTGGGGGCATTTTTGTCAGCATTGACAATTTTTATCCTGTACAAATGGTGGTGTTTAACAAAGACATATGTTTACACAGATGGAGGAGGGAGGTTGTAGTAATGGTGTGATTGAAAGTAAATTGGATTGGTTGGGGAGCTGATGCCAGCTGCCATTTCAGTCTAGGAGTAGGTGGGTAGTCGAGATGGTCTGTAGTCATTGGGACCAGATATTGAAAGTTTGATGGGTACCTGTTATTGTCCATTTAGATGAGACTAAAACCATCACTCAGCATCTGAGAGCTGGCTCGTGGCTCAGGATTCAGTGGAGCATTTTGGGTCCGGGTGTTCCCATCCTGAGGGAAGGAAACAAAATGTTCCCTGGTGACATTTAAATACACATCTTTTTAGAGGTGAGCACAGAGCAACATAGGTGAAGGCCAGACTTGAGTACCCTTACAGCTCTCCAAATGCAAAATTTATTTAAAACCCACTTGCTCTCTCTTTCTCTATGGTGGCTGACTATCCATCAAGCCAAATACAAAGACAACCATACTGTTAGTTAGCCAAAATAGTATAACATTGATCTTGTACAAGAAACACTGTTCCTGGAGCACTAATGCTTTGCCTGGTCAAAAAGGGGCTTCTAAAGGCAGATGCTCATTTTCAGGATTTGGGTCTTTATGAGCTACTATTACTGGAATACTGAAGAACTGCAGAAGTCATGGGAATGACACCTTTTTGCACCCAGTGCTAGTCTCGCATGAGCAAAGGGTCTGCTCCTCCCCACCTCTTTCAGTTTACAGGCACTGCTGCAGTCTGGTGGTGATGCTGTCAGGACAAGGAACAGAAAAGGAGCTGAAAGGGCTGCACTGCATTTGAGCTTTCACTTAATTTTGTGGCAATAGGTTTTTTCCTGCTCCTCCTCCTACCCCAATTAATTTAAATAACGCAGGGAACTTTTACATATTCAGGGTCTGCACAAGTAATAGTCAGGCCTAGCTCTCACTGTAGTTTGCCAGATGTCAATCCACTCTGCAGAGAGGTCAGGACGATGCTTCCTTCCATATGTGTTATCTTGTCTATTATGAATAGTGTCTCAATGAAGTTGTTTGGTTTTTTTAATTTAGATACATTACAATTTTTTAAAATTCTAAAGCTATTTTTGGTATTTTCCCCTAATAACTACCTTTTCATCATTTACAGCCCCTTGATTGACTGAATTGCAACTGAGTATTTAGCCATAGCACCAGCAATATCTTCATGAGGGTTCATTAGTCTGGGGGTGGTGTGTGTGTATATATGTACATGGAAGGCTGAAGAAAAAGGAAAATAGCACCCTATGGCATTCTAAAATTATTTAGCTAGACACACAAATATGAACTGCAAACATAACGTTAAAAGAGGGCATGACTTACGAGACATCCTAGTGAAGAACTAATCACCGCCAGCTTTCATTTATAGGTTCCTAGCTTTGAAATGGGTAACATACACCTATATGATACTAAGCACTGCAAAAACATGTTTCAAGAAGCTTTTTTCACAGTGAAGACATATATATAAAACCACTTTTTTTTCCTTAGAACAAAATTTTGCAAGATGGCCCAGAGAATATTCATTGTTGAAACTACTACAGTGAAAAAGGTTTCAAACCCAGTCATTATTTGCTTATTCTGTTGAAAGGTTCAGATATAACTTAATTTAAACAGCAAGAGTAGCCTTCAAAAACACATAATTTACTGTTACAGATAGCAATGCATTTTATACACCAGAACATATACACATATGGAGAAACAAACCCAGCTACACTGACTATAATAATAAGATTGCTTTAGCAGCCTAAATGACAGAGTTAATGCTCGACTATGTTAAATGGCTGCTATTTCCTTATTATAGTGGGTGATATATCTTCATTGTTTCAGTAATGTAGCCAACAATTGAGAGCTAAGTAGTAGCTACTCTTCGCCTTCAGTAAGCTTTACAGGTATTTTATATGCAAAGAAATAGACTCCTTAAAATATGCCATTTACTACATCCCACCGAATTACAGTGTATAAACAATAATGGTTATTTGCTAAAACATTACAGGACATATTTGTTGTACCAGAGGAGGTGAAGCAATGAAATCCAAGGACAATGTTTAAGATCTTAGTTTTATACCAAGATTGTGAACCTGAACAGCATTGTCAATATTGAAAGTGGCACTTCCATATTAACGATATAGGGGTTTATAATAAAAAATCTATTATGATAGTTTAAGGTGTTATTTGGGAAATAAATATGAAATTTGCAATAATACAAATTAAATCCTTACCTTTAGACAGTCTCAATGTTAAATTAGTGCTGTTCTTATGGCCTGGAGGAGCAGCCTTTTGCAAGTGAAAAGCCTCTTTCTGTGTGAATTGGCTTCCAGCTTCCTTCTACTCCCTCCCAG
Organism: Pseudotriccus pelzelni; assembly: GCA_035584735.1. NCBI lineage: Eukaryota > Metazoa > Chordata > Aves > Passeriformes > Tyrannidae > Pseudotriccus > Pseudotriccus pelzelni. Next base: position 116,126,202 of record JAWMRA010000078.1, read on the forward strand.
TCTTCCCAAAACTGGAGTTCCCTATCCTGGATTGACTACTTAATGCTCAAAGTTTATTACAAACCAAGGTACCGTGGATTCTTGCCCAGTGAAGGAAGCGTGGTCAAAAGGTCACACAACGAACAGGACATCTTCTTGTGCTACCACTTTCAACCTGTGCAATATACAGAGACAGGCAAACCAAGCATGCTCTTGAAAAGTGATTGGAAAGAAACATCACATTCATATAAGATATATAAAGTCGTGTATCCAGGGAGCTAGAAAGGAGATCACACCTTCTTAGAGAAATGTTAGGGGTAAAAACCCACTGATCGCATTAATTGCTGGAAAGGGTGTAAACACCATCATCAGAGTGATGCTTTAACTCCCAAGAAGGCCTTGGGCACCCTGTGCAGGTAGCCCTGCTGAAATAGATCATGTTGTGCAAAGCTTTTGGAATAGAACACATGCAAAGATAGCTACGTTGTTTTATGGGTTTTTTTAGAAAATAACTAGGAAGGGTATTTGTGACCAAAAGTTCTTTGTTACACAGAACTTCAACATATCAGTAATGACTATTTCGAGATGAAAATTGGCTTTTGACCATGCCTTTTGACATCACGATGCATTCAATGTATAACTCAGGAGGGAAAGTTGCTTATGACAGGTTTGACTTTTCTACTCCAGGCCAGAGAAGTTCAGACAGTGCAAAGGCCCCTCTTAAAATGGAAAGCATTTCAGTTTGTTTATGTAGTGAAGCACGAACTAAGATTCAGAGACAGCTCACAAAATTTTGCACTTCCCAGGATTCCCGAGCAATTTGGGTAAACAGACTCAGTTGTGCAGTCTGTAAAATGAGGCCAGTAGAAAAACACCTCTGTAAAGACCTTGTGTTATGCATGTTCAAGCGTCTGTGGGATGTTAGGTGTGAACAGTGTGCCAGCTGCTCCCTGTTAGCTCACCATGAGCTCACGTGGTATCTCACCCTGCCGTTTCACCGGCAAACATACAGAGGGGCAGTTCCCACAGAGAAGCTGACAGAGCGATTCCCTGCACCGGTGGATTCGAACTCCATTTCCCTGAAGGTCCTCAAAGAGAAGGGGTATGAAACAGGAAGGTATTACTGCAGACCAGCAGTATCCACTTATTCTCAGTATTTACACTTACGTCGGTGCTCCAACGGGAAATGAAAGCAGCAATCCTGTCAATATGGTGGTTTTGTGGTATTCAGGTTTTTGTATCTGCTACTTAAAAGACCCTTGTTATGCCAGTCAGACAATGCACTGCTGGCACAGGAGTGCTTTTTACATGAGAAGTTTGGTTCCAGTTGTGATTTTATTCATCTCCTTAGAAATGCTGGTTAGATAAGCACAAGCACCATAGGCCAACCGACCTGAACTGAAGGCACTGGGAAAGTATTAAACGCTGCAGAAAGTATTTTGGTAGCCATGAAGAGACCAAGCTGCTGTGAACTTCATCCAGATAGCAGCCTTCAGACACTAACATAATAAACAACTTCTACCATGACAACTGGAACAAAAATCTGTTAACAGCATGCATCTCCTCTGAGATGTTTTTGTATCTTAAGACTTTAACTGCTTTGAGGAATCTTAATTTATTCCACAGAGGAAGCTCTAACTCTTGCAGTCACTAACAAGCCTAGTGGAACATGCACATAAATGAACAATAACATGAAGAAACTTTAAAATAATGCAGATTCTAATATGGCACATGCACCAGCTTACAGAGGTAGACTTTGCTCTCCATGCATTAATCTATGTATGTGCAAAGTACTGCAAATTTAAATCATCTTTTTTCAACCCTATTCAAAACCTGCAACACAGGCTAAACAAAGAGCATTGCCTGCTCTGTGTAAACTACAAAAAGGACAATTTTTTTTTCTAACAGCTTTATACTAAGCTTTAGAGCAGGAGTCTCAACAGGCAGTCTCACCCCTGAGGCTAATTAGATGCTGTACCTCACTGAAGAAGTCTCCAGTGACCCTGATGCTCATCCTCTTTCACCAAATCATGTGCTCTCAACTTTTCCTAAAGAATTACAATCAGCATCAGAGATGGGTTGAGAGGTTATTCTCATCTCCGTCTTTATTTTCAATCCTTATAGACAGGTTTGTTCACATTTTAGGAACTCAGAATAATTAGGTATAGAAGAAGAAACAGGAAAGACACTATGGTCCAGCCTTCTGCAAAGTGAGTATGGCAAGGACTGCTGCTGCTAACTTTTATTAGGTATGTTTTTAAACTCTGCTAGTTGGCAGCTGGAATGTTGTCACAGGCAAAAAGGAGCACCCACATTTTATTTCTCGTTGCAGGCAGTTACAGGAGTACTTCACACCTGCCAGTTTGCATCTGCCGAGGTATTCAATGTTTTCTTCCAAATTAGCCCCACGCAGTACTCTCCCCTCAGCTTACACGGCCGATGGCAAAACCCAGCAACATCGGCTATTTTTGTACGGAGTAAGCCATAGGTGATCAGGGAGTGGGAAAGCCAGAGTATGATGTATTTCACAATACCGCAGAATGCTTACAGTGCTTTGACAGCTGTTCACAGAGGCACAGTCACGAGCCTCAATTTTGCCTCTACTTATCCCATCAGCATTTACTCTTATTATGAGGAAACACAGCAGTGATAACTCCATTATCATGCTGTACACAGCTTTAACCCTAGAATGGTTCAGGAGCTTAAGCCATGACGCATGTGGTGGCTTTCCTGGCAATCAAGTACTTTGCAACGACTGCAATGTGATACCAGTGCTCTGTCTCCCAATTCAGCTTCTTTTTGGAAGCCTCTAATGCTGCAAATTTTTTTGGTCATATCCTTAGGTCAAAGAGTTTTCTTATGATTAATCTGACCTCTGAAAAAGTACAAGCATAAAATTAATGAGTCTGTGCTGTGACTTCCCACACACACACCTTTTCCCAAAGTGAGAGATTTCTCTAGGATTGTTGATTCTTCTTAACTTCCCTAATGAAATATGAGCTATATAGCAAAAGTTATTATTAAAAAAAAAAAGCTAATGTCCAAAAAAAACTCCCTAAGAATGAATTTGAGACAACATCCTCAGGTAGCTTTTGTTTACCTACATTTTAAAAAACCTTTGTTGAAATGGAAGCGTGTTCTAGATGTACACAAAAGCCCAGCTGTGATATGCAGCAAAGGACTCATTAGGACTAGACATTTGCATTCCTCTCTGTTAAAGATGAAAAACATATACTTTCTAATGCCCCAACAAGCTTAAAAAGAATGTCAGAACATTTAAAAAAGCACCAGTTACGTTTTGTTTAGTTATATTATCCTTTATTATTTTACAATATATCTCAAAAACTTTTACAGATGCCTTAAACTGTTCTACAAGAGCTGCAATACTGTCATAAAAGCACACCTACAGACCGAATGCACAAACAAACTGTAGTACCTACTGGTATTGAACCATTAATATCCAAAGGGTGTAGTCTTTTAGTAAATAGATGTGCAGTAATGCAAATGCAAACAGATGTTAATGCAGAAAACCAAAACTCTGCATTCATGGCTATAGAACAGAGGACTTTTCAAACACATTTGGTACTGTAACATTCTAGACAGCAATGAGTAGTATTACATATTTAAAGCAATACATGCCCTGAAAAGCCTGTATTTTCAATCTGTGCGTGTAAACCTGAATCAAAAATAAACTATATATATTAAAAAACATGAGACATCTAGTCTGCCGACAAGCTTTTGTTTCCTTTTTCTTTTTTTTTTTCCTAGAATGACAATTAACCTGGGTGGGTGAACTCTGACCTGCATTATTATTTTACATTATCATATCCTCAGCATTTCTGTATTATTATTATATGACAGCCTGTGATTTTTTTTTTTATTTATTCCTTGTGCATAGGCACAGGGAATAACTTTGATGCATTAAATTTCTTTTCTGAATCTCCAAGTGGTAAATATAACTCCTATTATAGCAAATACATTACCACAAAAAAGCATTGTATAATGAGGTTTATAACATGTTTTGAAGTCCTCAGCTGTATTTCTCTGGTGCAACAAAGCAGTGGCACTGCAGTTTTCAAGCACTGTGTTTTGAGTCCTCTCACACACAGTGTTTACTAACAGCTCAGATATATATTACTCTCTACCTAGTGAAGTTCTGCTTGTATTATCACTTCTGCTCACAGAAATTACTAAGACATCTCTAAACTTATACTGTCTGTAAGTTACAGGGCAAAGCCAATTATTTGCGTATGTTTTTAAGCCAAGCTGATATACTTTCATGGGAGACTCATGAAAGGCATTAGAAGAGAACAGTAACTGCATATCAAATTTGTTAGGGGGGAAAAAAAACATAAAGTCAGAATTTATGAGTGTGGCACTGTGGCAAGACGCATTCTGTCCTGCTTTATACTTCAAGTTTAAAGTTTTAGTTACCATTAAATATTTCCTAACAGTAAACACCATTTCTTAACCAAGTACAGTCTACATTCCTCTAGTCTCTGCAGGCAGGGCTGCAGTGGGTCATCACTACATTAGACCACAGCTTTTTCTGCTGGTCTTCCCAGCTAGCCTAAACAGCAGTCAGTGCTATTTATTAGCTTTTTATATATATATATATATCAGTCAGTCACACCCATCATTACAAATATGTTCTAGTTTATTTACTGTACAATGTATGTATACATATTTGTGTTTATTCAATCCCTTTTTTCTTATCTTAAGCACTCCAACGGTTAAGGGAAGGCTGGGAAAAAATTCAGTATACATAAAAGGGTTATACATTTCAAGTCTGTAGTGATTCTAGTTTAATAGCAAAAGGGGAGCATCGTGCTCACGCTGTGAACATGACTGGCAAAAATAAAGGCAAAAAAAGTGGCAGACTGTATTTTTCTCTGGAGTCAAAATCTAGAAAATTAAACAAAATAATGTTAATCCAAAGGGATGCAGAAACAAAAAGGGCATTTTATTTAAAGCACAACTAGAGCTATTAAGAATTTTCTTTCACAGAGGCCCTGAGACTTGAGTTGAATGGATTCTCCCTACCATGTGTTTCACGTGAAGTCAAACTTAAAGCTCTATACGTATAGCATAAACATTTGGTATATAACAGTGGACCCATTTTTAAAAAGTGATGCAATAAAATCTACATGAGAAACAAATGGAAGAACAACTTGATTGGAGGCCTCTGTCCTTTGACCCCTGCCCTATCAGGCTAAACGTCCAATAAAATGTAAAATGCAGCATACATTTGCTTAATCTAAAATTTTCGTGATGATTTATTGCAAATTGCACTTGGCAGTTCACCACACCAATGGAAAACTGGCCCCCCTGTTGTTCATTCACACAGTCTTTTAACACCAAATACAAGTCACCAGTAGAAAGATCTTGATAGAAAGTTTGCTGCCGTGCTGAGCCAGCTTGCTGCACCTTCTGGGTGTGACCCAACACGAGACACTGCTTTGTCCTGTTCCTTAGTAGGGCTTTCATCTTCTGGTAAATATTCAGGTAGATCTGTGTTCTGCTCGACTTCCACTGGAGTATCTTGGAACGGAACTAGCATCTGATAAAACACAACACATTAAAATTATGTCAGATGTTGTAACTTAAAAGAATGAATCAAAGTTATAACAGATACATGTCCAGGATGACAGACATGCACATTGTGACACTCCTCCCCATCACCCCATACACCAAGAATATAAATGGAACCTAATAGGCTTAGAAGATATATAAGAAAAGCTTTGGCTTAATATGGAAGAAAAAGTATCAAATAAATAAAGACATAGCCCTTTTACTGTAGTTGTGAACAAAAGCACATCAGCAACTCCAACCAAAAAAACCCAGGTTCATTGTGACCCTTTTCATACCATTAAGGAAAGAAACAATTAGAGTATTTTGTCCTTCTTCTGAAGTTCTGTAAAACTGTTCTACTGATTCACACCCTGACGTAGGATACCCTTTATTCTCTTTGTACTGTACGTGTTGCACTACTACCAGATGTTACAGGCACAGAGGTGCTGACACTAAAGACACAGCCAAGCTATAACAGTTGGTATTTAGAAAGATACACGTCCTACCTCCTCACCACTTTCGCTTTTCACAACTTGCTGTGCCTTCATAACTTTGGTTGATGCTATTGCCGTTGCCAATGCCTACAAGTATACAGAAAAAAACGAGCTCAGTGCGACAGAATGCAATAATGTGGGGATCTGGAGGCTTACCAAGCACTTACCTCTGCTTTTAAGTCTGAGCGAATTCGGACCACGCACCTTTGAACAGCCATTTGAAAAGTAAAACTAATAACACCTTTAATTTTCAACAAGGCTTCTTCACAAAGATTCCGCCGAGACTGAAAAACAAACAATTCCACAACTGAAGTCCTTTTGTAATACACCAAGTGAAAATGCTCACAATTAATTGTTAAGGTATTCCTGTATGTCTCAAGGCACATGGTTACAGAACCACATTTTTGTAACAGAAAAACTAAGACTTGCATTTTAGTGAACAAATATTAGACTCTCTTGCCACCCAAAAGAAAAAAAAAATTGCTTACACTTTAGAACTTGAAGAAGGATGGAATCAACTGTAAATAATTAGAGAAAAGTGCTGAAAAGCAAAGAATGTTTTTCTCCGTATGATCAGCTAAACAGTCCCCTCTGGTTAAGTTCTGATTGACTGAAGTGCTCATTGATGAGTAGTTAGTGTTTAAGTTGCTATTTATCAGGCACCTTGGCTCCATACTGACTGAATGCATCAAAGCAGCTGTTGTATTTTTCAGCTGCTTCATCTGTGGCAGCTCACATACATCATGGCACAGCATAAGCTTAATTCTTATTTCAAAGGGAAAATATTTGGATGATAACTCACAGAATGTTATGTTTAAAGCAGGTGACATTGCCTGTGTTGTAACATTACATTGACCTGTACTAGTTGCAACTGTTACAATACCTTAGAGCGTTCTATTTTTTCTTTGTACTATTTGCACAAGAGGGTTGTAACAAAAATAATTAAAATATTGGAGGGACTGCTAGCACCACATAAGGGGATAAAAAAGATACACTGTACCAGAAATGAACCGACAACCTTTACACAGGTTTAAAATAATCATGTATTTAACTTCTACTGCAAGTTTCTGCAAGGTTTTATGTAATTAGTTATTTCAAAGCATATTTGCATTAGTTGTCAAATAACCACTGGTCAGTATTTAAGATAACTCCATGTACAACAATCAAATTAAATTCTTTTAATCTCTGGAAGAACCAACTGAAGTGGTTTGGGGTTTTTTTTAGCAGTTTAGCATGTATATTGAAATAATTCATTTGTGAAAGTTTATGGAGTGAAATAATTAACATTTTTGTGTTTTACAAAAAATAACTTTGTCAGGTAGGCTACCTTTTCTATACAAAGCAAATATTTGATGCAAAGATGACAGGCTGCCTTACATGAGTGAAAGCTGAAACTACTTCTGGACACAAGAAGCCAAACATTCATAGCTCCTTAGCCTAAACAAATAATTCGTGCTTAGGTGAGTGTAAGCAATTCTGTGACAGAATCTGGCTTTTTACTCTAAGATCCCAGGAAAACCATAGGCACCTCAGTTTAATTTGAAATGAAACAGATAACTGGTGAATCACTTCTTAAAGACAGAACTTTAAATAAGGTCCACATAAACTCCTTAAAAAGCTGGCAGCTGTCCAGCCCTGCTGCACAGACATACTTTGCAAAAGACATTTAACTACGGCAGGTAGCTGCAAACCCCAGCAATACACAGTTAGATATCATTCTGCATGGTATTCCTGGAGCATGGGCACAAGGCAGGACAGGCAAAATGTAGGTTATTTTCTTGCACACCAAACCCTGATTGCCACACCCTGACAAACACTGCTAAGATGTATAGACCAGAAAACTGACTGAGAGGCATGCAACAGTCTGCTGAATTATTGCCCTGGTTTTTTACGTTTTTAGTAATTATCACCAAATTTGATAGTTAGATCTTCAAACAAAATCATCTCACTCCACACTAAATGACCTTTCCTCTATCTTCCTAAAACAATCAATACCTACTATTTGACGTTTCGAAATCCACAAGCATTTGTAGGATCCGCAATCATTCCTAACAGCAGCTTCTTGTTACAAATGTAAATGACAGCCCTGTGTTTGCTCACTATGCCTTTTAATGCTCATTCATGCCACTTAATATTCTTTGGTAGTTAAGTCAGGAGTAACCTATTCAATGAAAGTAAGCTGCTTTTGTTGCTCACATCGTTCACCATCCTCTCAGTCTTACCTTATTGTGACATTTAAATCAGCATTAAAGGGAAGGTTAACTGCAGGGTGAGCACCTGGATCATCACTAGCCATCTCAGCCAGTGCACAACCAGATTTTTCTTTAACAACGAGCTAGGAAAACAAGCTGGTCTACCTGCAGTTTTTCTCTCTGCAGATGAGTATCTAAATACCCTATCCTTTTTCTCAATACCTCTGCCTCAGTATCGAAGAGAGAAAACTCCACAAATCTCGCTAAGCTGCACTTGTCGAAGAACACAAAGAAACACTTTTAAGATAGAATCAGACTACAGGCAAAAATCTAAACTCACGAAGTAGAAATGGTTGAAATTTCTTGCTTGGAGATACCTGTGAACAAAGAAATCAACTACAAGCTTAAAAACAACAACTGATGGAACTGAATTAAAAAAACTTCACAGAGCACAAAAGCCAATGGTGTTGACAAAGCACTGCCTTTCTAGATAGAGCAAGTGCTGGAAGGACAAAACTGTAAAAAATATTTACTTTGTATAAAGTGAGCTAGAGCAGCATGTTATTTCTAAAGGAATTAGCTGTGGTCTTATGAAAACAGTACAGTGGGGATGCTGTTGATAAACTGGGCCTGTGGACACGCTTACTTGGCAAAATGTAAAGCAACAAAGCAAAGGATCAGGTTTGATCATTTAAAATGGGTACAAAACTGAAAGATACAGAGTCCGGAGGGCACTTGTGGATAACATGCTTAAGCAGTCTACATGCTGTTTGGCAGCCGTAAAAAGGCAAACATGGCCCTGGGGTGTTATCTACAGGGGTATGGTAGATAAATCCGTAGAAGTTATTCTGACATTACATAAAGACTCAGTGAGACCTCATTAACTCAAATGCCATTCTGGTCACTATGGTAGAAAAGATCTCATGGACAATGAAAAGATGCATCAAACAAAAATACTGTGTTTCTAAATTAAGAGTAACAAAAAAACCCCACAGTGTCTGAAATCTCTGGTAACTAAAAGGAACCTTTTTTTTTATATTAACACACTGATACAACCACAGGATACCTGTGAGTGAAAATGCTGGCGGCACCTTGTTTATTTCATTCTTTCTTGAAAAAGGAAAGAAAATTAGGAGAGGTAAAAACAGAATAGATTGTTAGAGTAATTAAAAAGCCATCAAGAAAATTGCCTTAAAACATCTTCAGATACTCTGAGTAAGTTCAATTTATGTAAGATTTTATACATATCTCGTGATTTGAAATATGATCCACAGAAATTGCTGACAACTGATGATGCTACATTAGTAGCCCAAGTACCTTATTTCTGTGGGCAAAACACATCTCAGTACAGCATGTCTTATTTACACGAAGTCTGCAAGGTTTCCTTACCGAATCATCAAGGCCATCTATATGCAAAACCACTGTCTTGGCACGCTTATTTGTGCTGCCAAGGAAAAACTGTGCTTTCCGTCGACGATAATTCATCTCATTCACATTGTCCGTGTCTGACATGTTGGAAGACTGAAGGATATCATAGACTTCAGAAGCTAGAAGTTTAGTCTCCCCTGGTGTAGTGGTCCTTTAAAAAAAAAACAAAACAAAACAAAAGGTTAAGATTTTTAAGTATTTTTACATTAGAGCTCCAAACAGCTGTTGGTGACATCCTTGTAACTGGAATACTCCCTGTGCTGCAGTCAAGAGGTGGCAAAAATGTTAAGAGAGGAGAGCAGAAATTAGGTAAAACTATTTTCTTTCCCATACTCTAACTTTAAAGTTGATCTGTTAATTCCAAGACCATTATAAACAACTCTGTTCTCAAACAACATGAATACAGTTCACATCAGTCGGACAACTAGAAACCAAACATGGCAGTAGAAGGTCAGTGCATTGTGGTTACTCTGTCCTGAGCTTTATTTTATTTTTTTAAAACAAAAATTCTCCAATTGCCTTCTGACATATTTTGCTTCCCACTTTCCTTCCTACATTATAAAAATAATTCCTCTGTCGAACTGTAATCTTTCCAAATGTTTTCTTCAAAATTACCAAGCATCAACAGCACAGCAGAAACACAAATTTTCTTGAAGAATCCAAAGGTTATTTCTGATTAAATTAAAATTTATGGTATAAACTATAGGATAGCGCTTTTTTTAAGGTAAAAAAAAATGTAGATAAGAGGCCGAACATGTATTAAATTCTTATGATTAATTAAAACTAATTGTAATAAGGTATTAATATAAATCAGTTGTCCAAATTCAATCCTGTTTTAATTATGTCAGTGATTTAAAGCTTTGTGCAGAAACAAAATTATTACCACATCAACTTGCAATTAATCTTAAAATGATGAATGACAGCTTTGCTGCTTTGTTTAGCAAACACTAAATAAGTAACAAGTACCTTTAGATTTATTTTTTTCCATTTGACTTCCTTAATTACCAGACATTAAACACATTTTCCATCCTACCATATGGACGAGAGAGAACACTGAAGTAAGCATGTTAGGAGTTCTTGGCTTGTGGGGGTCTCAGCTAGCCTTTTTTTTTTTTTCCTCTGCACCTTGTTTTGAACAGCACCCATTTGGAGAGGAAAAATATGAGTTCTTGTGATAGTTCAGTGCATTAGCAGCATTCCAAGGGAAAAAAAAAAGAAAAAAAAGGAAAAAGCAGTAATAAACCAAACAACCAAGACCTAAAAAAGGAAAGCATTTCAGCATATGTTCAATTTTAAATACATGCTTACATTCTGCTTTCCTACACTGAAAAAAATGCTTATGTTAATTCACAGAAACAAGTGCTGAGAACTCACAAATATTTCAACTTCATCCTTCCATAATTCATTAGACAAAGTAATAGAACAGATGATAATGCCATGCAAGCTGACGTCTTGAAGTAGTAATAAATTAGCTTCTGCAAAAATGACATCTTATCAAGATACTAAGAAATTAACCCACCTGTTAGTTTTGGCAAATTCTTTCAACAACAATCCTGTCCATATCAAGTGCTTTTGTTTATTGGTAAGTTTAAATTCAGCTCACTAAGCACACTGTTGAAAGAGTCATTATCCAATCTACAGCACCCACTATGCTGTTGGAAAGGGGGTTTTGCCTGAATACAACTTTACTCTTGCATCACAGAGTTTAAAAAAAGGAAAGAGACAAATGAGAAATAAAGTATACTTGATATTTGCCATTTTATATATATACATATACATACCTACACTAAAGAGAATTTAAAGTTGTCAGTATGTCAATACATCTTAAATAAGATATTTAAATGCCTAAAAGTAAAAAATGAACAGTGATTTTCATACACGTTTTGTTCTCCTAGCATTAGTTGGCACAGTTCTTATACTAACTGTATTGTTGAAACAACCTGTTCATTTGAAAACACAAATGTACATTTGTTCTTATTTGATACAGTTATTCTAAAATCTTCCTAAAACAAGTCTATTCAGGTAAATGAATACACACTCTCTTAAACAAGCTATTCAGGTAATTTCCTGTATTTTTCCAAACAGAGGATTACCATTACCTATTCCTGAGTTACAGATGATAACTCTAATTATCACTACACATTAAAAAAAAAGCCCAAATGCAAGACTTTAATCTTATATAAAGAGAATCTGTAATAAGCAACTGAATGTGTAATAAAAAGCAGCATGAAACTCAGACACTACACTACAAGGGTAAGAACAATGGATGTCATGTAAGAACATCAGACTGCAAAACAATCCCCAATAAAGGTACACACCAGTTTTATTCTGCAGAAATAAAATACTACACTTGCAGCAACTCACTTGAAAATAAAAATGGTCAATATTCCTGACAAAACCTTCTACAATTTTTAGTGCACTGGCAAGATGAGTGACTACAAGTTTTGCATCAACTCCTTATTCTTTTCATTAAACTAACTTATACAACAGCTATAAAAAGAATAGAAACCATAACATCAGGCTAGACAAAAGGAATATTTTTATGATGGCAGTGAAACACTGGAACAGGTTGCCCATAGAAGTGGTAGTTGCCTGATCCCTGGAAATGTTCAAGGATGTTGGACAGAGCTCCGGCTGACTTGAAGGCATCCCTGCTTGTTGCAGAGGGGCTGGACTAGACAACCCCTACAGGTCTCATAGGGATTCATATTCTATGATAATTCTACCACCTTCAAGGAAAAAAAAAAATTACTATCTGGAAGTAAAGTATAATAAACGCTCTCTATTGCAAAACCACAGTGACGTGCAATGCTGACTCTGTTTCTTTATACACTATATGGGCAATAAAAAGATAAGCGCAATGAAACTACATGTAAAATTAAACCATAGAACAGTGGAAGTTTTTTTAAAAAACGCAAGGATAACACATATGCTGTGGTTTTGCTGCCCAAAATGAGAAAAAAAAAATGCAACTTCAAAAGAAGAGGGCACAGACTTGGGCCGTCCCAGCACCTGTGCATCAGGAGTTTCAGATACCACTGCCCAGACCTGCCTGACCCAGCCTCCTGCCATAATCAGAGCAGCACAAGGGAACTCTTGCACATCTTTCTCCCACTCCCATTCTCACTCCAGTATAGCACTTTATTCACCCCTGAAGGTGCAGGTACATACTATAACATCAATATGCACTTAGAGATTGTTTGAGAACAATCAATCACTGCAATAACCTCACCAAGGACATGACAGAGTTCCCACTGCTGGAGGTTTTCAGGATAAATTGGACAGGGCATGAGAGAGTCTCACTTAGGTTCCCTTTCCTAGAAAAGGTTGAAGTAGATGATCTTTTGAGGTCCCTTCCAACCTGGGCTGTTTTGTGATTCTGTGACTAGCGTTCTTCTACCCTGCTAGGGAAATGGTAGTATCTCATTAGAGCAAAGTTGGCAAGAGTTGGTTACCATCTCTTTCAGAGGCGGTAACGTCTTACATTACTTCAGCAACATTCAGAAGACGCCTGTCAGAGACCCAGCCCTTTAGTTTTCACTATCTTCTTGAATTCCTGTCATCCTAGATTGCTGCCTGTCCTTCCATCATGTTCACCCAAGGCTGGCTGTAAAAGTAATATGAACACAGAATCCAAGTGACATGTGCTGTATCTGTCAGAAGAGGATACAAGAAATAGTTCTCATTTGCTTCACAATTAAAAATAACTTTGTAAACATGGTTCAAGTGCTGCAGGGGTTTTATTAACATAGAGACATTTTTTAAAGTTTTAGCTCAACTTAAAGGACCCATAAACCTATTGACTACCACTCCAAAGATGATGTAGGTTGAGTATAGATGCTCAAAATAATGCATAAGCAGCACATAGCATTATGGCTGTACAACCAGTACGTGACTTAAGTATACACAGAGCATCATACATGATAATATTTAAGGACCCAACAATCTTCCTAGCATTGCTGCATCTGATGCACAGATAACACAGAAACTCAGTTTCTCCCTTTAGAAGATGCACGAAGTCCGAGAAGGACTAATATAGTGGGTTTTCCCCTTTTAGAGAAAGACAAGACAAATATATTCATAAATATATATATGGGAGTGTGTGTAAAAGATCACATTATCCTTTCTAAAGCAAAATGCATTTTTTAAAAATAAACACATGCACATACATGTACATTACAGACACACTCCTGTATCAGAGGAAACAGATGCTACCATAACTCTGCTCAAAGACAGACACTGTGCACAAGCACAGAAACTATTACAAATGCATTTCCTTAGAGGCACACATTGCACTCTAAAGAAACATTAGCCAAACAGTAACAGACACCCTGTAACAGCTTTCATTAGTGTTTCTACTGACTTTATAACCTTGAGACAGGAGGTTTTCAAATAAAAAAAGGGAATTTTTCTTTACCCAAGACTCAATTACATCCCAGATTCTATCAAAATAAGATTTGCATCATTTAATTCCAAAAGTTTCACTTCCACAGTGATTCTGCTTTTGGATGTACTTGCTCAGTTTGTCCAGTACCCACAATAAGATAACAAAGTAATTACCCATCCATGAAATTTCAAGGCTCTTGATCATCTCTGAACCCCTAGGAAGGTGATGAAACAAATCTGGAAACCATTTCTTCCAAGTACATAAAGGACAAGAAGGCAACCAGGAAGGGTGAGCCTGGATTCACAAAGAGGAAGTCATGTGTGACCATCCTGGAAGCCTTCACAATGAAGTGACTGGCTTCATTGGGATGGGACAGCAAATGGATATTGTCTTTTGACATAGTCTCCTACACAATCCTCACAGAAAAGCTGATGAAGAATAGACTGGCTGAACAGAATGCAAAGTGGACTGAAACCTGTCTAGATGGCCATACCCAGAAGGTGGTGATCAAGGCCATGAAGCCCAGCTGGAGGTGGAGATCTAGCAATGTACATCATGGGTCAACACCAGGTCCAATTATGTTCAATATCTTCATTAACAATCTCAACGATAGGGCAGAGTGGACTCTTAACAAGTCTGCAGATGACTCAAAACAGGAAGGAGGGGCTGATATGCTAGATGCTTGCACCAGAGGGACCTCATCAGACTGGAAAAACGGGCTGACAGGAACCTCATTAAATCCAACAAGGGAAAGTGCAAAGTCCTGCACCTGGGGAGGAACAGCCCCAGGCAGCAGCTCAAGTCAGGCACAATCTCAGGATGATCATATGGAAAGCAGCTTCGCAAAGAACCTGGGGGCCCTGGTGGGCATGAAGTCCAACATTAGCCAGCAACATGCCCTTGCAGCAAAGAAGGCTACTGGTATCCTGGGCTGCACTAGGAAGAGTGCTGTCAGCACCAGGAGGTGACCCTGCCCCTTTAGTCAGCACTGGTGAAGCCTCATGTGGAGGGAGTGCTGTGTCCAGCTCTGGGTACCCAGTACACAAGATATATGAACGTGCTGCAGAGTCAAACAAAGGGTCAAGAACATGATTAAGGAGCTGCTAAGAGAGGGGTGAGAGCTGGGCTGGGATTGTTCAGCCTAGAGAAGGCTCAGGGGGTATCTTATCAACATATATAACTACCTGAAGAGAAGGTGCAAAGAGGACAGAGCCAGGCTCTTTTCAGTGGTGTCCAGTGCCAGGACAAGAGGCAGTGGCACAAACTGAAAAAAATCAGAAAACACTTTTTTCACTGTGAAGGTGACTAAGCACTGACAAAAGCTGCCCAGACAGGTTGTAGAGTCTCCACTCTTGAAGATACTCAAAAGCTGTCTGGACATGGTTTCAAGCATTGTGGTTTAGGTGACTGCCTGAGTAGAGGAGTTGGACCACATGACCTGAGGAGATCCTTTCCAACTTCAACGCCTCTGAGTCTGTGAACACATACTAAGAAGTCATTCAGTAAATTCAAAGAGCAATGTACATGGAGCACATCCATTTTTACCTACTGATGGATATCTAATTTTTCAGGTTAAGAGTATTTTAGGAGATAAATTTTTGCTTTACATAAAAGCCTATTTCTTTTTCCTGGCAACTACTTTCCTTATACATTGTCTTCCAAAGAGTTCTGCATGACAGCTTACATAACTCTTAATGCATCTGACAACTAGAAAGACTGATCTCATAAGTTTCTTGCTCCCGTATTTAGACTTACAGTTCTCTGATCAGTCCTAAATTGTTTTATCTTAAGGCAACATGAACTAAAGGCAAGACTAGATGCAAAAAGGGAGGCTTCGTTCTCATTAAAAGTCATTAAAATTTGTCAATTGGCATTCCAAATGTTTTCACCCTCACAGAATCATCATAGAATGGTTTGGGTTGGAAGGAGATCTTGAAGATTACCTTGTTACAACCCCACTGCTGTGGGCAGGGACACCTTCAACTAGACCAGGCAGTTCGGAGCCCCATCCAACCTGGCCTTGAACACCTCCAGGGATGTGGCAACCTGTTCGACCTTAGCTTATGGCAAGATTGTATTACACACAGCCATGAAGGAAAAGTGATTCAAGATTATTACACCTTATAATAATAATAATAATTCAGAAACTTTCAATACAAAACTCAAAACCCCAGTAATTCACTGGTTCAAACATGACATTTGATTTTAGGAAAACACTGCTCCCAGTTTTGTCTCTCAAAATATATGATGTTTTTGTTGTTCTACTTAGCACAATAATTGTATTGAGTAAATTTAGTATAAAGCCAAAAATGAGATCACACAGGCATACCAAAGAAATACTTTAATCTCAAGTAATTTCACAACATAGATCAAAGTGTCAAGGTATACAAGCTTACTCAGGAGTTTACATTTTTACTCTCTTAACCAAATCTGATGTAGTTCAAGAGCTCAATTTGTGATTTAGGGACCAATCTCAGCCTTATGCCAAAGGATCTTTTTCCCCAGGGTTGCTCAGGAGTAAGAGATCCAAAGATAGACCATTCTCAACTTCTACCTCTAGAATGGGACATCACTTACAACTCAATGTTGACCTGTCAGTCTGTCCTGTGAAGGTCCAAGAGCTGGACTCAATGATCTTTGTGAGTCCCTTCCAACTCAGGATATTTTGTGATTCTCAGGATATAGGCTACAGTGCTACAGCTTATCCCCTGCAAAAGGCTGAGAAAACTTTGCGAGAAGGGGGCAACCAGAGGTAGACTCTTTCTGTCACAGAACTCGCTCCCAGAACTCTGTTAAGATCCAAGCAAGAAAAGTTATATACAGGAATAGTACATCTGCAGTACATCACTTATGTAACAGACACTTTCACATACAAAGTGTCTGTACTATATATATTCAACGGGCATGACCCCGTAAGTGAGGGGGCATGACACACAGCCTTACAATTCATGGAGAAAGCCTGTGGTGTAGATCTCAAACTTTTCAAGTCAATTCAGGTAAAATTTATTCTATTGACAGCTCCAGGACTTTACATAGTAATGGAAAGTAGTACCTTAAAGCACAGATCTTTAAAAAAATTCCACTATACAATACAGTCTAACAAATATGAAGAGTTTGAAGATAATGAAGACATTTTTCTTCTAAGTTAAGGCTCCAATAATTGGCAAGACCTCAGCTGAACCCCATCCTAAATAACCTACTCATAAATTAAAAGTAAAAACAACGCTCAGATTTAACTTGGTCTTTTACAGAAAAATCCTAAATCACTGAATGGAAGGACCAACAAAGGACCAAATGCACCATTTTTCCTTAAACTACTAGTTTGAGAGACTCCATTTACAGAATGATCTAAGTGCTTTTCCAAAAAGTTTGAGAAAACTTATGATCACACAGAAGCAGATATTTTCACTTGATCCCTATCCTTCTCATACATGTGAATATTGCCCTATATGGCAGAGCAGTCTACAACTGCCTCCTAAGGGGAAGGCGGGGGGGCAGGCACTGATCTCTTTTCTGTGGTGACCAGTGACAGGACCTGAGGGAATGGCCTGATGTTGTGTCAGGGGAGGTTTAGGTGGGATACTAGAAAAAGATTCTTCACCCAGAGGGTGGCTGGGCACTGGAACAGGCCCCTCAGGGAAGTGGTCACAGCACCAAGCCTGGCAGAGTTCAAGAAGCATTTGGATGATACTCTCAGGCACATGGTGTGACTCTTGAGGTAGTCCTGTGCAGAGGCAGGAGTTGGACTTGATGATCCTTGTGGGTCCCTTCCAACTCAGCATATTCTGTGACTCCATAATATTTTTCCCTAGGATCCTAAGTAGTGATATTTTCAACCATCATTTTATTTCAGTAATGAACTTAATTCTATGCAATAAATGTAGTATCCCATATGACAAAAAAAAAAAAACCACATAAGTAAAAATTTCATGGATTGGCATCAATTCTATCTAAATAAGTTGTTGGGCAAATGCATGTGAATTAGAACACTTGAAGCATACACATGGCAGGTAGTTATCATATAATTATGGTTATAAATTGCTAACAAATGGATATTAAATCAACTATGCATAAAGACCACTGATGTATTTGTTTCCAGGTGATCAATTTCTTTTGGAGCCCATTCTTTCTCTACTACAGGAATTGTCTCCAGCAACAGCTAAAGGGAGCAGTAAGCTGCAAAGAGTTGCTACATTCTGTAAGGGGTAGGAAACCACTAATCCTTTATTTTAGAAGAAAGACACAGTGATTGACATGGTTTTGATAAAAATGTTGAGCATGAATGACAAGCCTAAAGAAAGAGCATGGTATTAGAGAAAAAGCAATCTGTTTCAAGACAGTTAACTAATCTAGCTGTTTTTCTGGCTGTTCTGCTCCAGTGCCAGGGCAAAATTCTTTCTTACCTCCAAGAATGCTGCTCTTTCTTATGAGCTTTTAGTGCATCCCCTCATACAGTGGGAGCACTCACAAGCATGGCTGCTTCCCTGACTCATTCCAGGCAACGGGCACATCATTTGAAAACAACTTGAAGAGTCCCATTGCTTCAGTGCACACCTTCTCAGAGTCCCTGTATGATGCTACTACCATGCCATGCTTTAAAGTACACATCAGTTCCCTCCAGCCCCAAAACACAACGACCAGATAATGTTATACAGCAGCTGACAAAAATTATCACCTGCTTCCTTAAAAGAAAGAAGTCAAAATCCTAAAGCATACAGGCAGTAGTATCTTCCTGTTGGCCAACAACAATATATCAAGCATAGTAGTGGATTAACAACACGAGAAACAATTCGTACTTGTAGAACAAGAGAAACAAGAGAACCTGTAGGACTGGGCAAGTTTTAAGTGACAGAATAAACAGCAGCACATGGAACTCCAAAGCCCAAGACCAAGCAGCAGGTGAACTGCTCAACAGACCTCTGCACAGCCTGAATGCAGCTGTTACACGTGACTGCACTTCAGTGCTATCAACTATGTGCTCCAAGGCTGTCACACCACAGAAACAAGGCAAGGTCAGGCAGATTTTCCTAGAATGCTCTCCTAAACTGCAAAATGCCTGTCCCTTGGCAAGTCTTCCGGACTCTACTCACACTACTGGCTGTGACAATTTGACCATGAGACACTAAACTAACAAGCTCATAACGGCACAAAGAAACCTGATGTTGTAAGGTTGATTTTATACTAAACAGGACATACCTCACTGAAATTAGGAGTGAGGACTGGATTTCCAGTGCCACTTACAGCTCAATTTCCATCATATGCCTACTGACCCTGAAAATGCACAGAAGCCCCATGTAAATGCTGGGATGTTCTAAAGACTGCTGAAAATGAAAATAAAAAAAACCCTAAATATTAAATATGAATTGTAAATATGAGTAAAAACACAGCACAGTCCCATTGGCTGCTGTAAAATCAGTGACTGTGACACAATCCTAAACATTTGGCAAACGGAGTAATTATCATACTTAAAACATTTTCCTGATTCATTCCATTGTCCTCTGATCACAAGAAGAGAAGGAACTTTCAAGAGTAGAATAACAAATTTGAACATATGCCATATGCTTAACCCAGCTATTCATCCAATTTTGTTTAACTCTTGCTATTTATACACTAAATGGAAAATGAAGTTTTAATCTTCCACAGCTTGGTATCCACCATATGGACATACTCTCCATCTAAAAAAAAAAAAAAAAAATCAGGGCCTGTTACTCAACTAAACTCAAAAGGCCTCATAGTAGCATTTGCTAGACAAGAGTCTGCATAACAGACACAAACTCCATACTGCATTTCACAGTAGCTAATTCTAACATCTTGCCTGCTAATGAACAGTAATAATTTCATGGATTTCTATGGCAGAAATCATGTTTATTATATGGTTTCAACAAACCGCATCAGGGTTAAAAAAAAAAAAAATAAAAAAAAATTTTTGAGGGTAACAACTGCCTCTGGTCCTTTACAGTGAAAGATTCAAGATGCTGTCATTAAAGAGCCAATCCTTCCCAGGAATAATGCTGTAGCAGTATTAGTAGTGCTGAGATGAGGCTTGGTACTGAAGCATTTTACAAACATCTTGAAGGAAGCCAAATATCACTTTCTGGTGTTATCAGCATGCTAACAGCATTAAGTACATAATATAACAATAGATTATTATATTACATAATTATCTGGAAAATCCATTTATTAAAAAAAAAAACCAACACCCACCATTCATTTTAATTTTGAGACGTGTGCTACATCTGATTAAAAAAAAAAAGTTTGCAAACTTACAGAAAAAGGCTTCCCTAAACAAAACCTGTATGAATAATAAAAATCAAATAACAGCACCAGCCTGTCCCAGAGAAAAACAAATGCAGATTTAATCTATGTAGGCATATCTACGTGTAAGTTTTATATTTGACTGATTTGCTAATATAGTTAACACCTACTCAGCAGAGACTTGAAGTAGGTAACTATTTCAACATCTTGTTTTCCTACTCTTCAACTACTCATTTATTAGCAAAGAACTTGTTTGGGTTTTTTTATTTATTTTTTTTAAGCAAGCCAGTATTAGTGACTTTACTTCTAGCTAAAGGTACCACGCCATGCAAAATAATTTGAAGCACATACCAAGGTATAAAAAAAATGTTGTGGGAACTTGATGATGTACTGTATAAATACAGAATGTGCTAACAATTTTAATTTGTTCCAAGTTATTAGATAGGACTTTCTACATGCAAAATTCAGTGGAAATCTTGCTGAAAGATATTGTAGCAGGTACTGCAAAACAAAGTATCAAAACACATTCCTGGATAAAAATATATCTAATTCAGAATAATATATTCACTTTGCACTAGTTGTTCCAGAGTAGAATTCACTGTCTTCTGAAATAACAGCTCCATTCAGAAACTATTAATGAAGACTGTTTCATCATTCATGTTTTAAGCACTTCCCTTTGTAGCATTTACTGCCTATAATACCCATGTGAAACTATGTAGCTTCTAATCATACATCAGCACCTTACTATGTTTATCGATCAAGCAGCACTCAGAAGATAAAAAACAAAAATAGAAGGGTAACCCAGACACTTATGGTTTATTAGAAAAAGAATCTGCAATTTTTTTGAGATTCTTAGCATGAAGGTCAAAAAACCGGGGACAAACATCATCTGTGGATAAACTCACTATAAACCAAATACAGACACATGACACTGGCAAGGAAAGATGAGAAACTTCACAGTGTTATTTATCAACTGCCCTTTCATAACTAAATGGCTCCAACCTACAATACAGTCAATCCACATGTGCACTAATATTAAACATTCACAACAGAACTTGCTACTTCAATGCTTCTTAATCCTTAATTTTTGTAAGCTGTCAACAAAAGTCTGCATATGGAAGAACCTACCTAAGCTTTACTGTTCTTGTAAATTCAGTAGTAACCAGCGAAGGTCACTGTATTCCTAAAATGCATTCAACACCAGCTGATGATGAGATTTATCGAGTGTTAAAGGAATCCTGCATTGCCATTACTAATCTTGACTCTTCTGCCAATCCACTTAAATCTCTTCCCTTCTCCCTAAGTACAGAATCCCACCACAAAAAGAAAAGACAGCTGCTTTTTGGCCCATGTCAGGTGGATCTTGAGTCACTAAGTTCAGCATTATAGTATTTTTTTCCTACCCCACAGTCAGCAGCTATTTAAATACTACTTTGGATTCTATTATTTTAAACATATCATAACATTGTGTCTCACTCTGTAAACCACTTCATTTTTTACAATCATTTCTCAGAGTCCCATATTTGTTTTAATATAAGGTCTGCAGAAAAAATAGAAAGTAAAACCACCTTAAACTTACACTGCTTTCTAAAATACTTAACTCTCTGCTCTAGTCAATTTCTAGATAAAGAAGAAACTGGCTAGGACATTGAGCACAAAACACTTTTAAACAGGTATTTTTATTGAATTTATTTTAGTGTTTCAAAGTTATTCAAATTTTTTATTCTGCAGTACTCATCACAATGTTTCTTGCCTACAATCAAGAGCAATTAGTTAATTTTTAACCTCTCAACTGATTTTTTTCCCCATTTAAATAGAAAGCACTCAAAGCAATTATGATTGTGGCCCCCTGTCTGTCAGAAAAGCAACACCAGAATAATGCCTACTCAGTAACAGGTACTGAAAATTCTTTTCCAGGTTTAGGAACCTATGATTTGATGAAGTGGCTTTTCAATATTGTACATAAATCACCAGTGTAGAACTTAGGCACTTGGATGCTTAGGTAACTACTTGTACTGCTTGTCATACTCTTAAGCCAGTCATTGTAAACCAGACGAAGTCCATGATTTTGAAGAACTTGCAGGTACTGCTCTCTAAATCTTAAGCTACATAAAAACACTGCATTAATGACTACTTGCTTTGCTACCTCACTGTTTGCCAACTACTTTACTTGACATTCTTGAAATGCCAAGAAAACAAAATATATACCAAAGTAAAGGGACCAAAGAAACTGTTGAAATGCAGGTGCTGCAGCATTAGAGAAAGCTCTGCATTAACTGCAACTGCTGCACAGAAACCAGTAACAAAAGTTCTGCTGCTCCATGGAGTGTGCAAATGCATTGAGGTAGCATACTTAAAGCTGAACTAATTGAACTAGTATTGTACTAAACTGGTCCACTAAAAAGTCTATAGATGCATAGTACCCAGATTAAAATGATACAGACGTCAGATGATGAAAAGCCCCACAGTCGACAGTGGTGATACAGATGCCAGACAACAAGTGGAGAGTTCTAAGGTAAAATTAGTAGCTTGGAAAGCAAAAAGTGGAACTGCATTTCTGACTGCAGTGAAAAACACTGTGACGGGAATTACACACTCATGACAATAAGAGAAAAGTAATAAACACACAAAATCCAAAAATAGAGGTTAAGAAACACCTAACTGTTGAGTACAAAAACAGTACTGATCATATAGAGCTCACTAAGCAAGTAAGTTGCATGCAAGTAGAAATTATGACTGTGGAATGTCTCTGGCTACAGAGAGGTCCCAAGATAAACAAGTGAAAAAAACCCCCAACAACGCCATCCCACCCCTGCCCCCCACACAACAAAAGTACATCTTGGAAGATGTCTGTGCCCTACATTTGGTCATGCTTTTATATTTTTCTCTGTGATCAATTCTACACACAAAAGTAAGCACACCCTAAATTGTACCTCTCATAATAAATCTTTAGAACAGTTATTTACAAGACTGCTAATTTCTATTAACACCTGCAAAATATAAACCCACGGCAGTATTTCAACACGTAAATTACAAGTTACATTTGAATTACAGACAATCCAGTCTTGGACTACTCTTAAAAGTTGCATCCATCTTTCTAAGCCTTTAAGCCTTATTTACTAACAGCAACTGTAAGATTCTCCTAGAAAGCCTATTAGACCATGACTGAAGTCTAGGTTAACACCAATACTGTAACACTAGGATTTTACACCATTTAATTAGGTAATTCTTTTTGTGTTTTATTTATTGTTACCATTTGTCCCCGTGCCTGCACCTCTGTGTTGAGATCATGACTTCCTATATTGTTCATAACACTACAACATACTACAGGATATAGACAAAATACAGCTAATACACAAAAAAAGGTCTTGGAACATGTTAAAACCAACTGCTGAACCATGATTAAGTCTGAACTTTTGTTAGTTAGCCATGACACACAAACAAAAAGAGCAAGAAGTTTGACATGCCCAAGTGACCAAAAGTAGCCCACACAACATTGAACCCTCTCTCCTGTCCCTTCACTCCTTCCTAGACAGAACCTCTTCCAAATACCAGGAAGCTGTTTGACAGACAGGGAGCTTTCAGTCACTATAGAAGCAATAACATGGTATATTTAAAGAGGACATACTGATGTCTCCTACATTTCCTAATATTCCATTGCTTTGGGTTTTGTTTGGGGGGGGGGGGGAAGAGGATGCTTTCTCAAAAATAACTTCAAGAAACAATCTATTTCTGAAACTTGTAAGATTTAGAAAAAGCACAATAAATATTTTCCTCAAAGAAATAGTGATATCAAAGGGATAGGGGGGGATATTAAGCTACTTTGCCTAACAATGCTGAATGAAACAGCCTGCAGGCGTCCTCCTGCCGAGACCATCTATTATTAACAAGCCCATTGCTACAACACTGAATAAATACCCGGGAGCCCCACAGCCTGAGGAGATGCACCAGCAACCAGCGGTGTCCTTTTCTAGATGCACTTACCTTATAACAGACAAAACAAAGTGGGTAAAATAAGGAGGTTTGGGAAAGTAACAGGAAAGGAAAGGCCTGCCAGGAAAATTAAGGTGGAATATACAGAGATGTGTGTATCACCATTGTTCCACATGATACTGCAACTTGTAAATAATTTCTAAAACCAAAGTTCTTGGAACCTCTGGCTGACATGAATATTTAAGACATAGGATAACCATATTTTTCTCCAAAAACACAGCTTTTCAGTGCAGAATCACAGGTATGGTGGAGTCCAAAAATAATCATGCAGCCAAATCATGCTTCCCATTACCCAATCTCAACTATTTCTGAATTTTGATGTGTTAAAATGAACCTACATACCAAGGACTACAAAACTACGTGATACAGGTATATACAGGTATAGAAAAATAAAATCTCTATAGTCTACAAAAAGCCGTTTCCTTCTCTTTTGCAGATCAGAATTTAGGTATTCCAATTAATAGCATAAATGCATTTAATGTGAAAAGTTCACAGAATTTTTTTAGTTGTAGTTTCCCATAAAGTATTATCTTGAAGCTAGTTATATGGCAACATCCCTTTCATCATCAGATATCCCTTTAAATACACAGTTTGCTTACTTGCTAATTAATATATGGCCTTTGCCCTGTCTTTCCCCAACCATTCCTCTTTCTCACAAAGGAGAAAAAGTAGTGTGTCACACAACAACAAAAAGATAAAATTATTGTGATGCTATATACCTACTATTTAAATTCCAGCAAACACTACCTGAAACACTAGGCTTTTACCTTTTTTTTTTTTTTGTTAGACATAAATTCAAACTTGGCTGGTTTCAGCGAATAATTAAATTTTCAAAAAGTGCAGGTAATTAAGACTACCAAAAATTAAAATTGAGTAAGAAGTCAGCAATTACAGACTGCATGTATTTTACCAGATCTGCAAGGGACTCTAATTAAACACATATTAATTGCCCTAATCTTCTTAGGCAAGTAATAAATTGGAAGAGCTGATTAATGCACTGGATTTAGTTCAGCTTGTTAAATCTGACACCCTGGCAAAGGAAGACTATCTTGAAAAGCTCTTTTAGCTAAGTAATTGGAATTTTACTCTCAGTAATTTGCCGTTTCATAATAAGAGCTATTTAGTATATTGACTCTTCATCAGTGGTTTTTTTTAAATACATACTGGTTATATTTAAACAGTACCATTATGCTGCTCATAAAGATTATGAAAAACTACGAACTTTGACCTTTACTGTCCATCAAAAGTCACTTTCACTCTGAACACAAATTAGTATCTTTCCTTGTAGGCTATAAATCCTAATTAATTTTAATTCTAGAAGCTGCTAATAACATTTTAGAAAGTCCATACGGACACATTAAGTCCTCTATACAATTCATAAAGCCAGCAACTAAAACAGTTTTCAATATTAAATAACTGCTGATGACTGCTGGAATGCAATGAAACACCATTATCCAATGAGCTTCAGTTTTTCCTCTCCTTTTTACCTATTTACATAACCACTTTTGCACATACACTTACCGGTCCTCAGTCACCTGACAAGGGAGCAAAACGTTTTTGAAACGGTCATAAAGCAGTATCAGCCAGTAAAAAAAAAAAAAACAACCCAAAAAAACCCCCCAAAACCCCCAAAAAACAAATAGAGAAGTTTGGAAACCTGCAGGTGGGAATTTTAAAGGTCTGATTTTTCTCCAACACAGTTGCTTACTCCTACATTGTAACACGGAAAGATGCATGAAGTTTTACTTAAAAATAAGCAGCTGTGGACTAACAGAAGTAAAAATCTCCCCTCCTAAGAAAAAAAGCAGCAAGTATAGAACAGGACATCAGAAACTTTCACATTTGAAAAATGTTTTGAAGTATTCCACAAAACTTGAACAGCTTTTCATATGTCCTAGAAAATGTGGAATTGTAAGAAGCATCTCAGAAAGTCATGTGTTCTAAATCAAGTTTCAGCTTGAAAAAAAATCCTAAGTATAAAGATATCTCGCTGCCTTCAAATTTTTATTTTGTACTCCTCAGAGCTGACATTTAATATTTCTCCTCTAGAATCCATAACCTCCATATCTACACTTAAGATCTGTTACTCTTCTGTTAGCAAAAAATAAGGTTCATACATCTCAAAAATCACAGTGATCCTAAAACCTGTCCTTTTTTTCCTTAAGTGAAGTGTAGAGTCAACTAAGGAGTCAGCCAGACATTCATTTTAAGCAGCAACACAATTTTCACAACTGAGCTATAATACTTATTATGAGCAAATACAAAAAACGCTGATCAGATAATACTAGAGGATGGGTAAGTCATGAAAGGAGATATTAAGAGACCTCAAAGAACTACCATTAAACTTGGATTATTTCTCGAATATTTCCTACCCATTCTTCATGACACAGTACGATTTACTGCTTATCACTGAGGTCCCCAGCACAGGAAGGACATTGACCTGTTAGAGCATGTCCACAGGAAAACACCAAGGTAATTACAGAGATGGAGCACCTCTCCTACAGGGAAAAGTTGAGAGAATTGGGCTTGTTTGGCCTGGAGAAGAGAAGGCTTTGGGATGACCTAATTGCATTCTTACAGTACCTAAAGGAAGCCTCCAAGGAAGACAGGGAGAGCCTATTTACAAGAGCAAGTAGTGACAGGACAAGGGGGAACAGTTTCAAATTGAAAGAGAGTAGATTTAGATTAGATATTAGGGAAAAACTCTTTACTGTAAGGGTGGTGAGGCACTAGGACAGGCTGCCCAGAGGAACTGTGGATCCCCCATCCCTGGAAGTGTTCAAGGCCAGGTTGGATGAGGCTCTAAGCAACTCGGTCTAATGGAAGGTGTCCCTGCCCATGGCATGGAACTAGACGACCTTTAAGGTCCCTTCCAACCCAGGCCATTCCATGACTGGATAAACAGCTGGTACTCAATTTCAACTCTCATCCTCAGTTGTCTTATGAAGGAAACAGTACTTTGCCTTCGTGATTATGAGTTTAGTAAGTGCTATATTCTTTTTCCATTGGCTGTCTATTACTTACAACAAAAGGGTTTGGGCCTGTGCCTGAGGCTCCCATGTACTATTACAAGGAGTCATCAATAGCAAATCAATCAATTCCAACTCCTTTCCAGTTGATGGCATTGACCATTTAAAGATCTATTAGACTCATTAGCTGTAGGTAGGTTATGACAAGAAATTTCACACCTGAACTTGAGGTCTCCATTACAAAGACCTTCAAGGCTTACAAAGAGATATATGATGAGAAAAGCCCTAAAATTTCAAGATTTGCATCACTGAAAGCAAGGGAGAACTGGAATTCTAAACAAACTCAACTTCCTAACACAGTGTCAGTTTAGCACTGCCAAACATCAATTTAAGCCTGAACTACGACAAACACTCAGTTTGTGACTTGTCTTTTGCTCCCAAAGGTGCTGAGTTCTGTCTCGCCTGAGAGAACCAAGCAATAACTGGAAAAGCAGAATTCTGTCAGAAGTCTGTATCTTTTTTGTACAATTTGTTTGCATTTTTGAAACACGTCACCCCCCAAAAAAATAATCTAAACCCCAAATTAAATTATGGAAATAATAAAAATACTTCAGATAGAGCAATGAGCTAAATATACAGATTCTGGAAATAAAAGGGAACAGACAGCATGAAGTCATTAAGACCAGAGCACTTATTAATCTTCAGTTTCAGTTCACATAATATAATCTTCTGGTAAACCGAAATCTCGTTAAATGCTAAAACCTACATTTCGTAAAGCAAATCAAAGACTGTAGAGACCTAGTTTTCTCCCCTACAGACTTTCTAACAAAATAAACCACAACCCCAAACCTTTGTTTTTTTGTTACAAAAATCATTTTATATCTATCTTCTAGGCACTTCTCAACCATCTTTCTCCATATTTATGCAGGCAATACCAAACTTAACTTCAGCATTTCCTGTCAACATTAAAACCTAAAATCCTGACAAGCACATGACAAAGTCTTGTATTTGAAGATGCTATGTATTTAAATTTTCATGATATCACACTTTCCAAATGTTACAAGCATACAAATCAAACGTATGTTCTTACTCTTGCCAAAGAGCTTTCTAGAAAAAAAAAAAAAGAACACCTACAAGATTTCCAGTTTTTATTGACTTCTCTCTCCTTTCCTACACATTTCTGAACTTCACATTCTTTCGACCCTTCGAATTGAAACCTAGGAAAACATGTTGAAGAGATTTCCATAAAATTCTTCAGTGTTTCCCAAACAATACTTGTAAGCTGCAGAGACTGAGAATGAACTGCCACTCCCCTTGCAACAACCTATTCAGGGTGTCTCTGCACTCTAAACAGACATGTAATCTATACTAAAAGCTCTTCTGAAATATATGTTTCAGTTATTAACGAAACATTTCAAGTCTTATTGTTATTATAACAGTAGACAGAAAAGACTTCTCTATATTTTACCTTAATTATGCTTGCCCTTAAAAAAAGGTGAAAATTGCAAGACTTAAATTTCATTTTTCCCCCCATACATCACATTCAAGACACCTTCCATTTTAAAAAAGGTATGATTATCACACTATTCCAAAAAATAAGGCTAATCTGAATTTTAGTCATTTCGGTCATGGTTCTTCTTAAGACTTTAAGTCTTTGTGTTTTGGGTAACTGGTGAATAACAAGATGATACTTAGGCATAATTCAGAATTCCATGCCACAACATAATCTTCTTAGTTTCAGCAGATTTAATGAAGAAAAGTAAGGTAAACAGATGTAATATTTCCTAGATCACATATCACACAGGACTTGCATACAGACCAGAATCTTCCCTCCAGTTGTTTGCCAAATGACTTGCAAATTAAGATTTCTTGTAGACTGTGGTCTGACTACTTTGAAATACTGTAAAAGGAAAACAATTAATTGCTCGCAGCCACATAATTTCAACAGGGAAGAATGAAATACCAGAAACACAGTCTACAAATTCACAGTCAAAGTTTCACTTTGCATCAGAGTGTTACATTTACATGGTTTGGACCCCAACAACCCACTGTAAACTTACTTTTGTATTACATTCTGTAAGCTGAGCATCATACCCAATTCGCTTTTCATCTTTTCTCTGTTGACACGGCACTCAGCCAAGTAGCGGAGAGCCTAAAAGAAAGAGGACCAGAGCAAATCAGCAACACGCTCAGTATATTATCAGTCATTTCTACAAGTGCACATCTGCAACACATTCACAGTGGCACTTCTAGTAAGGAGAGAAAGAGCTTTATCTACTGTGAACATTAAAAAATTATTTTATTCTTATAAATACATAGAAAGCACAGAATATCTAATCTATGAGAAAAGGCTGAGGCTGGGTTTGGTTATACTGGCTGAGAGTCTAAGGGACAATCTAACAGCTGTCTACAGCTACACAAGAAGCCTTTACGCAAATGATCGAGCCCAACTTTCCTCTACAGCAGCAGACAATGCAACAAGGGGGAGCAGCCACAAATTGTAGCCTGGGAAGTTTAAAGTCAGGTATTACAAAATTCTTTTTCCCTCTGAAGGTACAACACCGGAATAGATGACCTAATGGATCTGCAGAATCAACGAGACAAAGCTACAACTGACCTGATTGAGTGCTGGTGACAGTCCCAATTCAAGCAGGAAGCTGAAGTGAATGACTTCCAGAAGTCCCTTTCAACAAACATTTATGTGATCTGAGATCTAAAGTAAGTTTTATACATGATGCTTCTAATATAATTTCCATCAATTCTATTGGCTTCCCCAGTACTAGAAAACTCAGCACCACCAAGTCTCTACTGTCCACAGAAAGAGAGCTACCACATGTGTAAGCTTTTGAAGATTAATTGCAATAGTCAGGCCGTGAATAATCCATCAATCTGGGAAAAAGAACGCACACAGCAGCAAGCTGCTTGTCTTACCGTTACCTAAACTGGGTATTTACACTTATTTGTTGCCCAAAATTCTGTTTATTTGACTCTGAAGGTAGATTCTTTGCACAGCTTCACACTGCTGACCCCAGCTGGCACCTGTATATCTGTATGATCCTCCTAACATAACACTCCCTTCCAGTTACAGTGTCAGTCCTCCTTTGCATGAGATTCTATAGTTTGTGCTGAAAAAAGTTTTCTTAGAAGGAACTTCCAAAGGTGTTTTATTGATGCAGGTACAAGAACTGCACTTGCAAAATCCTGCAATACACAAATACAATGATTTACAAAATGGGTTTTGTGATAGGTTTAGAATTGCACTGATTCTTTAAATATAGTCATGTAATAGCTACGCTGCTCAGCAACTGCTTTAAAAATAACATGCTCCTTAATCCCTCCAGAAACAGAGAACTAATCACCTGAAGTGGTTTTTTTCCAAGTCATATTCAGCACATATTAGGTAAAATTCACAAGACCTTTTTATTGCCTTTTGAGAAGCTCTGGCTGCTGTCTGGCATGATAAAAACTTGGGAAGTGATTTTTGTTATTTCCTGATGTGGATAAATATCAATAGTTGCAGTCTATAAATGTTGTATATGTATTTATCTTCCTTTTCAAGTATGAGAAAATGAATAAATAAATAAATAATTGCTCCGAACTAACTTGCATTCTATGAAATGTACCCTTATTGTGGAACAAGTTTCTCATTTTTATTAGTCTCTGGCAATTAGCAAGGGTACAACCCAGTTGGACAAAGACAAACCTATTCCCTTAACAGCTGATTTTTTGACTCAAAACAGGCAGTTTCTTTTCCATCTGTTACATACTCTTACCACACAAATGTAACTTCCACTAAAATAACACCAAATACAAAGTCGCGACACCAACTTAAGTGACCCAACTTTTCAACATAAGGAAGTTCCTATTCCCCCTGCCCCCCATGGGAGATACGAAGGTCTGAACCTTCTAAGAAGTGAGATCACTTATACTTATTAAATCCAGCATACTGAAAGCACAGGGAAGGTTACTCTTATGAACTTTGGCTCAACCTTTGTTCAGCTAAACACGTATCTATGTTACCATTAAGTCTCACAGGTAAGTTCATCATAGTAAACAGGAATATCTCCATACTTCAATATAAAACACTGTTGTCAATTTTAACAAGAGGCATCTTTGATGGTTTTAAGTGAAATTTTAAGTAGTTTCTTAACTTTGAAGTCCTATTTTTAAAAATGTTAGTCCAAATTTAAGAGGAAAAGAAAGCAGTAGTGCCCAGGTTACTTCTGATCTTTTTTATTCCAATCATTCAAAACTCTTAGAATTTGAAGTTATCATAAAGAATTCCTGAACACAAGACTAGAGAAAACTATAGAAAATATATGTCACTTCTTCATCAGACAGAAGACAAGACTGAGTTGTAACTGCACAGGAGGAAGAAAACAGCCTCCCTGAAAGATTCTATAGTGTATCAAAAGAGTTAAATAGGCAATTATTATGAATCATAGAGAACTGTTATAATTTCAGGTAGAAAAATCCCAGAATAGCATAATAAGAAATTGAAAATCAGTGCTGTATATCCCTTTATAAGATATAAACTTGATGAAAGATTACTACATTTAATGATTCCATCCAAATGGAAACACCTTTTGACTAATAGGATGCCTAGAAAAACAAAAGCAAAAGACTTTTCAGAACAGAAAAACACGAAACATGAAATCTAAAAACTTATCAATCTGAAAATTGATATATATGAAAAGCTACAGAACCTAAGCAGTTCAATAACTCATGAACAGAAGGAGTCTGCGTAGCAGACCAAAGCACGTTTTCGCAGTAAACGGACCCATTTCTCATTGCAATCAGGGTCCTGGGATCTAGCACAGTCTCCTCTAAATCCCAATTCTTAATGCACTCTAACTGTAGGTTATCCCTAAACGGAACAACCCAGCTGTCTCCCATTCTCACCTAACAAGATGTCCTTACAACACAACCTGAGTACTGTCTGGGGCTGTGGAACCACCCTGCAAACTGCACGAGTCCTCATCACTCTGACAAAGCCAGTCTTTTTCGTGTAGGGTTAGTTTTTGTAACATGACCACAGACTGATTTCTGAATCTCATTCAGGCTGTGAGAATATACAGCCCAAAGGAACAAAGGAAGGAAAAAGACATCCAAACAAGATCTTCTTAGAACACAACCTAAGGAAACCACAATGGAAAGAAAATCAATGCAACATATTCCCAAGTACAGTAAACTGAAAGTTTTCTTACTGAAGAACATTATAATCTGACAAATGCTACAGCCAAGCTAAACCAAAAAACAATTAGAAGGATACAGGTTTCCTGAATTATGGGACCTTATTTCCAAAACCCAGAAGAATATCAGAGTCACTAAGGTAATTTCCAAGAAGTCTACTAATATCTATTATGACAGCAAATGAAGAACAAAGAATTATGGTACAGAGATGTCTCAATGACATAAAGGATAATGTTGACTTGCATGTAAAAGTCAGAGCTCTTTTTTCTTTCGCACGATTTACAATTCAATAAGGACATAAAAATGGAAGAAAAAAGAGCACCACGTAAATTTCAGTAACTTAAAATCTTAACAGTCCAATTCAATTCTTCAAATAACTCAATTTTGACTTTTCCTTGTCTCACTTTTAAGCAATAAATGCACTTTAAATTACAATTCAGATTCAGAATAAGAAACTGGGACTTCAGTGTTCATGACTTAGAATGAGAAGAAAAAGACAAAAGCTGGAACAAGTTGCATTAGACATCTGTAGATTTTGGGTTGGCTGGTTCTTTGGTTTTTTAGAGGGTTTCATTTGTTTTTAATACCATGAGGGTGGTCAAGTGCTGGAACAGGGTGCCAGAGAGGTTATGGAATCTCCATCCTTCAAGGTGTTCAAAATCAAACAGGCACAACCTTGAGCTGTGATTTTAGTGCACTTAATTTGGGCATAAGACTGGACTACATAACCTCTGGAGGTTGTTTCTAACTTAAATTACCCTATGAATTGGGGGGGTGGTTTTTTTTTCATTGTGAATGTCAAATCACTGTGCATATTTACCAAGCTCCATGACTTCATCTTAAGAAAGAGATTTAAGGGTCCTTACCTCCCTCCACACAAAAAGTGAAATAGCTGTATTAGGGAAAAAATGCAAAGTGAGTTAACATCTTGAAAAAAGTTAACCCTGGGTTATTGCTAAAAATTTTCTGAAATACATGTTTTTTAAAAAACACATATAATGAATATCAACATAACATAAAACCAGGTGGGTTTTTTTCCTTGTTTAACCAAACTGTTTAAACAGTTTTGTTCATAAACTGTTTGTTTAAGCAACTTGTTTAACAAAGTTTGAAAATGCCCTACCAACATACAAATTTATTCCCAGAATACTTACTAATAAAGCTGAATGAACAACTGGAGGGTTGGGATGGTCCAAAAACAGAATAAGACCTGGCAGGCATCCTTGATCCTGAACAATGGCCCGTCTGTTCAAGGGATCAGCTGCTAGATCTCGGAGCTGGTTAACTACAGAGAGTGCATCAGGCTCCTCACTCATAGCAGAATTCATTTTTTCTGCACCATGCATACAAAATATACCTGCTGGTAAAAAAAGACAACTGTGTTACTACTACCACAATACTTACTCCCAATTAAAACACACATAAGAAAAAGCACAAAGGCACTGATTCGATCTAAGCAAAAAAAGTGTACAAGAAACAACGACTAGAATTCATAAAACATGGATGGAATTGATCTTGAGTGGATCTTGAAACTTGTAAACTGGAAATCTAAACTATGCAGAGAGAAGGTATGCTTGGTTAATAAGATTTGTATTTGTTTCCTATATGTAATTTCAGACCAGTCAGCCTCTATGGGAGTATGTTTGTTTGTATTTTTTCCACTATTGACAGATGTGAAAAAACTATGGATTTCCTGGAAACAAGGCACCCTAGAAGTCTGCAAACATACTTCTGTGTAAACACATGCAAATTCAAAATACGTATTTTCAGAGTACCTTTGGCAATCGACAAATTTTAAACAAAAAGCAACCAGAAAAGTCAGCAAAATACCTACATTTCATCAAGAACAATGAACATAAAATGTTATTCCGCATATGTGTGTGTGTGTATATATATATACACACGCAAAATAACTACTGTAATGACATATTCAAAGGCAAAAAGGGTTTTAGAGGCTGGTTTTGGGGTGGTTTTTTCCCTTTTCACGGTCAATACAACAAGAGTAAGCAGGTCACCCCTTGCTCCAGCTGAAGCCCAAGACACCAGATCAATTTCAAAGGACACATGTGTTAGCTTAAGAGTATCGGATTTCGCAGTTGTTTAATAATAACTACTTAACAGGCAACAAAAGCATAAGCTTACTCAGAGAAAATACTGTACCTTGGTGCAAAAAACTTGTTTGTTTCTTCAGATTGATTATGTGCCCCTGAAACTACTAAACACTAACTGTGGTCTTGGTTGTTGCAAAGTACCAGCTCATCCAAGTAACTTTTTTTAAGGCACAAAAGTGCAAGCAAACTAATATGTATTGTTAATGTGCTAAATATCTTGTTTTATCCAAATTAAAAAAAATATTAAATTTCTAACATAATTTTAACATCTCTTAGCATCATTTGTCAACCAACTACTACTGTACAAACATTATATAGCTTTTCTCACCGAAGGCTGCCTTTCAGCAACACAAAATAATCACACTCATAAAAAAAAAAAAAGGAGCCACAA
The DNA here is from genome assembly GCA_035584735.1 of Pseudotriccus pelzelni. Classification (NCBI taxonomy): domain Eukaryota; kingdom Metazoa; phylum Chordata; class Aves; order Passeriformes; family Tyrannidae; genus Pseudotriccus; species Pseudotriccus pelzelni. The sequence goes on from JAWMRA010000078.1 coordinate 116,161,165, forward strand.
ACATGCATTTGGATTATGATTATTTCTGACATTTTCACAGAGAAAAAATACTGTTAATCTCCAAGTCACTGCTTCTTCCTTCAGGAAAGGCAGTGCTAAAGTGAAAAGTACATGCCAGTGATTAGTCTCGGCTATTTTTCTTGACTGTCACAAGTCTAAGAGAGATCAACTGGGAGAAACAGCAGCACAACCAACAAAAAAGTTTGTATTTCCAGAGAAAACAATTCTAAATTAAAAAAAAAAAACCAACACAAAACAAAAGCAAAGCAACTCTTGAATATTATTACTTTACATTGTTCACAGAGAAACTTATTCAAAACTTAAAGATTGAGTCAGTTGTGGAACTGGTGCCAACCAAAGTCTCTGAGTTCAAGTTCTGCATCCCAAACACCAGATCATTCCCACAACTCTTTCTATCCTGATCATCTTTTACATTTTTCTAATCTTCAAGGAAAACAAAACAAAGAAATCAAATTTTACCCCCTCCTATCCCATTAGGCCACACTCATCTGAAGGGCATCTACAAGAAAGGTGGAGATGGACTTTTTACAAGAGCATGTAGTGATATGTCAAGCAGGAATGACTTCAAACTGAAAGAGAGTAGGTTGAGATTAGACATGGGAAAGAAATCCTTTGCTCTGAGGATGGTGAGGCACTGGAACAGGTTGCCTAGAGAAGTTATGGATGCCCCATGTTCAAGTGTTCAAGGCCAGGTTGGATGGAGGTCTGAGTCTAGCGGAAGCTGTCCCTGCTCACGGCAGAGGCGCTGGAACCAGACGACCTTTAAGGTCCCTTCCAATCCAAACCATTTCGTGGTTTTATGTTCTCTCAGACCCTTCTCCATCTCTCTTCAGCCACAACTGCGGGGATACCTTAAGGCCTCACCATGACCTGCAACAACCAATTTTATCAGAACTCGCCTCCCCCACCCCCGCTGACTTTTTTTAATAAAAACGTTTTAAATTAAAATGTTTTAAAAGTTGTAAGAAGTTATCTAGAATTTAGGTGCCGGGCAGAACAGTGAGCCAGGTGCCGGCTCATCTCTCCCCAACTCGTTGCTCTGAGATCAAACCCCAGCACAGGCCCCGCAGCTCTCCCTCTCTGCTGCTCCGCGCCCCCGCCGGAGCGGCCCCGGGGAGGCACCTCCGCAGCCCCGCACCCGCTGCCAGCGCCCCCCGAGCGGCCGAGCCCACGGCCCGGCGGCGAACAGGCCCCGCGGCTCAGCTCCCCGGCCCCGCGCCCGGCGGAGGCTCAGCCCCGCAGCCCCCGGGCACCGTGAGCTCCGGGAGCGCGGGGGGAGCCTCGGCCGGACCCGCGGCTCCCCCGCGGCCCTTCCCAGGCGCGGCCTGTTCCCCTCCGCGGCAGGGCCCTACCGTCGCAGAAGCAGTCTCCGGGCGGCAGAACAGCTCAGCCCCGCGCCCCCATGTCCCGCGGGGCTGCGCGGCCTGCGGAGAGGGGCGGTGGAGGCCGGGAAGAGCAGCGGGATCAGCCCCGGGAAGAGCGGCGGAACCAGAGCCGCGCACCGCCCGCCGGGCCCGCTCTGACCCTGCACCGCGCAACACCGCGCGCCGCGATTGGCCCAGCCCCGGCGCGGCTCTCCCCCAATCGCTGCGCGCTTTGTTCCTGGCGGGGCGCGATGCACGCCGGGAGTTGTAGTGCGGAGACAATAGTGCAGACACACCCCCCCCAGCTCCCCGGCAGCGACGCAGCTCCGTTTGTTGTGGGTTTTTTTTTTTGTTTTTTATCCATAGGCTGTCACCTCCAGAAGCTGATTTTGCTGCTCAAGTAAAGTGTAACATGTACTGTAAAACAATACAGTGTGAATCACACCCGATGCTGCATGGAGACGCAGTGCCGACTCCCCGTTGGGAAAGCCGGAGCGCGTAGTCTCCACCCTACGAGACCCCGACAACTAAATTTGTTTTAAAATAGAATCAAGGAATCGTTAAGGCTGAAAAACCCTCTAACAGCATCTTGATCCTTTATTGAAGGTTTGGGTTCCCGTGCCCTCCAAGTTGCGAAGGTTTTCCATTTCCATATTCCTCCACTCGTCACCTTTGCACCTTGTTTTGAAATGGTTGACCAAAGTTCTCAGTAAAGTTTGCAAAGCTGGAAACATCCCCGAAGTAATCCTGAAACCAGTTCAGCACGAGGAAACACCCCGAGTTCCCCCCTGCCCCGCAACCCACACCGCGCCCTCTGACCCCCAACGACCCCGATCTCCCAGCGGTCCTGGCGGTGCTTCCCACCAGGTTTTACTGGGACACAGCCGGGGCCCGCACGGAGCCCCGGGCGGTGCCGCAGCCCGCACCCGCCGGGCAGCGCCCTCGGCCCCCGCTGGGCAGCCGGGAACAGCCCCCAAACGCGCACCGCAGCACCGGCTCCGAGGAGACAAGGGAGGGCCGCTGCCCTTCCCCACCGCCTCAGAAACACGGGATGAATTAGGTTGGAAAAGGCCTCTGAGATCACCCGAGTCCAACCTATGACCGAACACCACCCCGTCACTAGACCATGGCACTGAGAGCCACATCCAGTCTTTTCTTGAACACCTCTAGGGACGGTGACTCTTTCCACCTCCCCAGGCAGCCCATTCCAAAGTTTAATCATCCTCTCTGTGAAGAAATTCCTCCTAACGTCCAACCTAAACCTCTCCTGGCACAGCTCGGGGCCACATCCTCTCATCCTGTCACTAGTCGGCCGGCGGAAGAGACCGATCCCCAGCTGGCTACAATCTCCTCCTAGGCAGTTGTGGAGAGCAGTGAGGTCACCCCCGGACTCCCACTGGAGCACCAGGACCACTCTCCATCCAGCGACGCTCCCGCCGCCCCGCTCTTAGCGCAGGGGGCTCGGTCACGTGACCCCGCGCGCTGCCCCGCCCCTGCCGGGTATTTCCCCTCACGGCGCAACGCGCACCAAGTCCCGCCTCCCGCGGGCTCGGGAGCGGCCACGATTGGCCAGAGCTGCGCCGAGCCGGCCGCGGATTGGCTGGCGGGGGCGGCTCGCGAGCGGCCGCGCGAGCAGCGGTGAGGCGGCGGCGGTGGCGGCGGCTGAGGCGGGTGAGGCGGGTGGACGCGGCAGGAGGGAGTCGGGGCTCGCTTTCCCGTGGGAACCCCTCTTGGCGCGGCCGATCCCGGGCGGGGGGCGGTGCGGGGTGGGGGAGAGGGAGGGCAGGTGCGGCAGCCGTGCCGCACGGCTGGCGGTAGGTACAGGCCGCTGTCCCGGGGCAGGGCCATCCCGCCTCCCGCCGGGAGCGTGGCGACGCCCGGGACTCGTCCCGGGCAGGGCAGGGCAGGTGCCGGGCCGTGGGAGCGGCTCGGGGTGCCGGGTTCGAAGCGGTCGTGCCTACTGGCAAACGGCTGCGGTAGGGGTGACAGGTCACAAGGAGTAGTGTAAATAAGAGATAATCTGGGGAAGTTTGAGGGAGGCTTTTTAAGGAGGCTGTAAAATACAGAGTTGATGTATATAGAGAAAATGAGCCTTAAGGAGTCTGGTGCTTTTATTTACCTTTTCTTTAAACTTATGCTCCTTGCTTTGTACACCTTCAGTGATACTGCTGCCGGGCTCGGGTTCTCCTGCAGTGGTCATAAATAAGTAACTTGCTGGACGCTTGTTTTCATTTTGTTTAACAAGCTGTTGAAATTCCAAATATTGAGTGCGAGTAGATTTTAAATGCTGAAATCAACCGTAGTGCATTGACCTGTGCCTGACAGCGTCACCAGGACTTCATTAACATTATTTACATGCTGTCCTCAGGCAGTCGTAGGGTTCTGCAGCTCTTGTGAAGGCAAGACTTACAAAGACTAAATTAAAAGGAATTGCGTCTTCTGATCCCCACTGCTTTTTAGCAAGTTGATTAAGAGAAAAGAAAGCAGCTCAGTTATCTGCACATCATCTCTAGAAGTTCTAGTTAGTTGTTGCTGAATCCAAATAACTTGCTTCGTAGGGGTCACTAGCTAAAATATGATTGCTGCGTGTAGGAATTCAACATTGTTACAAAGAGAGATTTCCGGGGGGAAATTTGGGTATTTTAAATGCTTTTTTCAGGCAAACACACCCTTTTGTGAATCAGATTTGCATGTTGATTTTTTCTTAAAGCTGTAGCAGAAAGACTTCACAGCGATTACCAGGGAGGTCTGTCCGTCTGGCAGGGAAGTGTAGGTGTGTCGTTGTGTCTGTATCATGTAATACCACATGGTTTATGGTGAAGGGTTTCAGTTACCTCTCAGTGGTATCACAGTGCACTGTGCAGGTATGATCTCTGCTGAGCAAAGGCTTTTGATTAAACTAGTGCTGAAACATGGATTTTTTTTTTCTCTGTCCTTAGTTGGCAGGATAGGTTAACATGAGTGAGATGTGATGAATACGGTTTTGCACCCTCAGGTATATATGATGGGGCTATATTTTCAAGAAAGCTTTAGCAAGTTCTGTTGCAAGTATGTATCATCTTGGATTCCTGCTTTAGATTTCACACTGGTACTAGCTCAGCTAAGCCCCTTGACTGTCTCTACAGGATTCACTGACTTTTGTCTGTCTCTGCATATCTTTTCAAACAGGTGTTTCTGAAAGTACTTGGGTACTTCATTATTTGTGGCTTCCACACCAAAAAATAGACTTCTGTTTTTGGCTATGTGACCTCTGACAAACACATACTTAAGTAACTTGTCTGTGTCAGTTTGGGAGAGGATCTGGTCCTTTATCAGAAGATTGTTCCTACCCCTTTGGCTGTTGCTGTGATGATGTTTTGTTGGCTTTATCTTTCTTTATTACTTTTTAAATATGTTTCCTTATGGTTATAATTTCATTAGATGAGCTTTGTTCATATGTCAGTCTAAAAGACTGGAGAGATATGCTTGCCTTAGTTCTTGCTGAAATAATGAGGAGCCTGATCTTTTTGTGTTTGATTTTTTTGTTGGTGATATTCCTTTGAACCCATGCTACTTTGAAAATTTTGTACTTCTTTATGTTACACCCTTTGAATTTAGGGACTAGACCTTTAATTTTTCAGATTTCAGATGCCCTTTTTTATTCTTTGTTAAAGCTGATCTTCTTCATCAAGCCCATTAAGTCACTCTCTTGTATTTTTGTGTGGATATGAAGTGAATGAGAGAAACTTCCTTCAGTAGGAAAAATATGAATATCATGTTTCTTTTTAAGATCAGAACTTATGCTTTGAAAGGGACTTGGACAAATATGGAAAATATGCATAGAAGAGTTTCAATTTGAAAGCAATTGCATCTAATTTCTCTTTCTTTCCATCTTTCATGTGTTGGACTCACTAGAAAGCCTAGCAAAGGCCTCCTGTTCTTCTTTACTCAATGTTATGCCTTATGTATACAGAATCCAAAGCCTTTATATTTATTTAATGAACATTTTGTAATTTAAAAGTGGTATTATCTCTCAGCTTTGTAGACTTGATATTTGATATGACAGTATTGAATGAAACCTGCAAAAGTGGTTGGGAAGAGCGGGAGGAAAAGAGAGCTCAAGGAGGCTACAATGAAGATCCCTACACTTGGAAATATAGACCTCCTAATTTCTAAACTGTAGAATTCCTGAATGTTTCCATATCAGAAAGAAAGTTCTTCAGCATTGCTAATTTTTGAGTTTCATTTAAATGAACCCATGAAATTCCAATCCCTTTGTGCTTTGTGCAGTGAAATGTAATTCTTTGTGCTGTTCTTCGAATCTCTTGGTAATCTTGTCTGTGACTGCTGATTAAGCTTGTAATAGTTTTGCTGAGGCAGAGCAGAAGGACCAATTTTTATAGCAATATCACTGTTAATCAGGGCTCTTCTTTGTAGTAATTGAGTTGTGGAAATTCTGGGGGAATTCAACTACTACTATTTTTAGTGTAGGTAGCACCGAGAAAATAGATAATAAATACCACCAAGATCAGTATTTTAAGAGGTATTATTACTAAAAGCATCAACATTTAACTCCTGCTTCTGAAATTGACATGTATACAAAGGAGAGAAAAATTTGCTAACACTTTCATTCTTGCTGTCCAGCAGTTTCTTTTGGAATGAACTCTGTCTGTTCTTGGCACATAAACCAATTGTGAAATATCTAAGTTTGGTGAAGAGAGGCGTAATGCAATACAGCCTGAAAGAAATGAGTAGGAAGTTTGTCCGGGGATAATTCTGTAGAACTAATAATTTTATAAAAATACCAAGCTGGTTTACTTAGAAGGCTTTTCCATTTAGATGACAGATTAGCTGGAGGTTGTTCAAGCATGGTGGTTTTCCTTAGTACCATAAACTAAGGAAACTAATTCAGGAACTGGGTGGTACTCTGTACTCTTACAGACTGATTTCAGTCACTTTCTGCTGTAAAAGCAGGCAGGTCATTCACAAGAGCAAGGCATTGATGATCCCAGTCCAGGTACTTGAAGTATTTAGGCTACAGAGTTAAAAATTATGTTTAAAGTGAACTATAAATATTCATTTTACTGAACTATTTGTTTTGTTCAATGCATGCTCTTTTGTGCTCGGTCATCAAAGTCTTGGAACCTGGAATTATCGAAGGTCACCTTAATGTTTTAGGGCAGGATAGGTGTTTTGGACTATTTCCAATGCTTTGTGTCATCATGCTCCTTTTATTCGTGAATCTTTTGGACCTCACTGAACAAGTTTTTAAAATTCATTGTTAATATTTCAGAAATTGCTTTGGCTGGTTTCTGTACTTTGCAAGGTAAAATTCTCTAGAAACTGTTGTCCTGGATGTTTATAACTTTTCAGAGCTATCTGTAAACCATTCTACCATCTGTCTGTCTTTTCTACCATCCTCAAGTTAAACCACTGCATATACTGACTATCCGTATCTCTCATTGCTTTCGTTCCTCTCCTGTTACATTGTGGCTGTATCTCTTGTCTCTTACTGCCAATACATATGTAGGACTTCTTTTATGTCTGTAAGCTGGAACCCATTTTGTACCTTAACCTTTTTTAGCTTACTGCTTCGTATTTATACTGTTCTGTCATCCTCATATTATGCTACTTTTCTCCTACATCTGGTTTTATGCCTTTAACTGGTTGTTTTGTCAGTTTTTGTGTCGGTCCTTTACCTCTTTGCCTTTACATTTCTTAAATTCATGGAAACTTTCTAAACCTCTGATTTTCTCAGAGGAAGTGGTAACACTCTCTTTTAACTTCTGTCCAAATTGTTTCTGGTATTAAAGACGGAGGCTTCTCAGTTTATCAGAAACAAAATAAGACCTTTTCTTCACTTCCTGAAACAACACATGACTCTGACTTCATCTGGGAATTTTTAAGCTAACAACCTGGCTATCTGTTGAAAGAGCAATGTATTAGGATACAGTCATTCCTTTTAGCCCTCCCACTTGCCTTTCTTAGCCAGCCCTGCCTTGCAGTTGCTAAGCAGTACTCTGCCTTTTCTTCTCTTTTGTTTGAATGTCTTGACACTGCTTCCGTCTTTCTTCCCTTTGATTTCCACACTGCATGTTCAACAAGTCTGGACTTTGAAGTGAGGTGGAGTGTATCACACGTATCATGCTTTTGGATCAGGTTTCCCCCTTTAAAGGAGCATTCCTGTCTCTTTTATGTCAGTGCATGCCTACAGTGCCAAATCTAATGTGAGGCACCTAGAAAGAGTTATGTTCTACCTGTTTTAAGGACACAGCAGATGCAATGTGATCAAAGATGCACACCGTCCATATGGTAGGTTATCTAAGAGAAGAATAACAGATGCCTAAGGGAATAATAAACCAAGTAGATTGTAATGCTTCCCTACCAGACTTCTCCAGTGTTCCATAAAGAAGTTCATGACTTATTTATTTATGATGAATGACTGTAGCTTGTATTCATGGCTGTTTGGTAGGTAGCCTATTATTCTTCCCTATTGTTTTTCTTATAACAATTGCAATTTCCATTCTAATCTCATGGTGTAGATTAGTAGTTTCTTCCTAGTTTATTCAGAAACAAAAGAAAATCCTGTTGGGAAATGTATTTTATTATCTGTGGGGATGAGAAACTTAATATCAACTGTTTTTTTAAGCCTGTCTAAAAAAAGATAACTGAAGAATTGCAATGTGTCTGCCAAGTTTCCACAAGAAGTAGGTTATGACTAAGGAACCGCAAACAGTTGAAAAAAAATTTGTGATGGAAACAGTGATGGTTTAACTGTAGGGCTTGTGGGCACTTTCAAACAGCATAGGTTTGCCATCTTCTGGCTTTCAAACTTCCCAAGTACCGGTTCCTTGCTGCCACACTGCTTTAGTCATCAGTCTGTGTTCAGAGTGGCTTCAGGAGCGCTGTTGTTCATACTACAAATATGTTGCTCAGGGTGGTTCAACAGTGTTGTTTCCAGCCTGATACGCAAAACAAGCGTAAAGCTAAATCTCTAGCTTCCTTTTCTGGTTTTGGTGGCACACACTTCTCAGTGACATCCAAGTTATGAGTGGTGTTGAACACAGCTAAAGAAAAATTAGACTATTTCCGCTAAAGGAGCAATAAAACCATCTTGATTTAAGTGAATGGAAGTGTATATAAATAGACAAAATTTGAAATCTGTCCAGTTTTATGAACTGCTTGAATATTTTCAATTCCCACATCTACAGTATTTCCTGTCATTTTCTTGCATTATTCATTTTTCCATGTTTCCTCTCTCTCCTTAGTTATAGGAAAAAGGAAGAAACAACAAAGCTGTCAGAGAATGTGAATCAAGAGAGGTGGTTGGCTTTCTGCAGTCAGTTCCTGCATAGAAATGAGTTTTAGATATGGTATGGCACTTGAATCTTGGTGCTGATCCCCCACCTGCAGGCATTCCATAGGGCTTGGTGCTCACTTAGAGGTGTTGAACACCATCACCTGTCCAAGCTCAAGCGAGCAATCATCTCCCAACTTTTTAAATGTTAACTTTACAATGGCTTTGATTTCTTTCCAGTACCTGGAGGGGGCTACTACAGAGCTGGAGAGGGACTCTTACAAGGGCATGTAGTGATAGGACAGGGGGCAATGGCTTAAAACTGAAAGAGGGTATGTTTGGATTAGATACGTGCCACTGCGAGGGTGGTAAGGCACTGGAACAACTTGACCATAGAAGTTGTGGATGCCCTGTCCCTGGAAGTGCTCAAGGCCATGTTGGATAGGGCCCTGAGCCATCTGGTCTAGTGGAAGTTATCCCTGCCCATGGCAGGAGGCTTGGAAAAAGATGATTTTTAAGGTCCCTTCCAACGCAGACCATTCTAGGATTCTATAAAAATGACCCTACTAAAAAGTCTTTGTTACCTGTGTTGAGTAAATAAATGCCTTCTGAATGCCTTTACTTTGCAGTACGAGGAATTGATGTCACCTAATATGTCTTGATTTCACTAAACTCTTGGTTTCTAAAGCTTGTTTTTTTAGGAATACATGTAGCAGTTTAGTCCTATGTGTGTTCCACAACATGCATCTAAAATTCTTGTGTCTCATTTCAGAACTACTATGGAACCTCGGCAGCCCTGTAGGTTTGGAAGGCTTAAATCCAGATTTGGAAAGGCCTTTTCCATTCCAGATGATTTGCTGGCTTAAGCGCTTAATTAGGATGGCATTTGAACAAGTTGGATTAAAGATGGAATCAGTAAGTGTTTCAAACTTCCTTCATGTTTTCAGAAAATCAGGTATAGAAAGAACTTCATGTATTTTAGTTTGTGCTTGTCAGTTGTAGCAGAACACTCAATACTGATTCTGCATTGCTGAAAAATCATGACGTTTACAACTTGGACACTGAAGTATTCAGTAATGTATGTGTTAAAAGAACTATGCAGTTCCTTCTAGCCCTAAAAACAAACTGTTTACTTTGTAAACACTGCTTTTCATGATGGACTTCCATGTGTGTTTTGAAGCTGAAGGAGAACTTTCAGTGATTAAAAAACTATTTCTTGCTCTTACCTTGGAGATATGAAAAGCCCCATGAAACTGAGATGGTTATAATTGTGCTATCTTTACCTCTTCTGAAAGTGTTACAGTACATGAGAGCAAGACGGCTGTGTTCTGTAGTGGCTGGACAGAGGAATGTGCACGCATAGCTCTTCTCTTGGAGGAAAGTGTGTACATAGTTTTCTTGGAATGCTCAGCAGAGAGAGAGAGAGCTGCTATACATCAACTGCTTTGTCAGTGGGACCTTTAGGAAGCTATTTTGAGTACAACTGTTGGCCTCAGTGGCCTCAGTGCAGTAATCCCTGTAAGTTGTTAAAATATTTTAATGTTTTAACCATGGGGAAATCCTTAACAGCTACATGCAGTACTTACTCGGTATTATTGTGGTAGAACCTTTTATTGGTGTTGGGAATCTATGGATAGCAAAATGTTTATGCATTGCAAATTAAAATTGCCAACAGGAATCCGTATTTTGGGATTTTATTTGAACTTTGATCGGAGATTTTTATGTAACTTTAAAAATTCAAAGTATAAGAATATGTAGCATTACCATGGGTGTAACACACCCATGCACAGTTTAGCAATTTCAGCCTAAATAGGGAGAGGAACAAATTCTTAGTCTGTTTCCCCCCATTCTCTACTTATATCAAGCTTGTGATAATGCAGTTACATTTCCAAATGTCAGCTGTTCTGGACAGCAGCAAAACACTGATGCAATAAGAGTGTATGACTAAGTAATATTTTGCAGACTTGCTCTGCCAGTGCTTCAAGTCAACAAGAAGCTCTGTGAACTTGGTTAGAGCAATGCTGAGACTGAGTAGCTGAGCTGAGCAGTGCACTGGCTTTACTTGCACAGCCTGCATGAAAATATTGTCCTGGCATATCCTGAGTTACCAGAACTGGGTCATTCAAAGTTTTGGTGCACCAGGCCACTGTGGTTGAAGAGCCCTGAGGGCATTTGGGCACCAAATATTTTTGAGTAACTAGATGCTAGTCAACATGTTGTCTGTGGTTTGAGTAATCTTTAAACAAGTTTTGCCACTTGTTTAAAATGCACTGCACTTATGTTGGTAAGACTGCATGTAGTCTGGGCTGTCTTGCTGTTGTGGAAGTACTTCTGTAATTAAGCCTTCCCTTGACTGGTATTATTTTTTCCAATGCCACATCACTTTGAGTCAATTGCCAACACTTCTGCTTCAAACACCAGAATCAGTTGTATTACTGTGGTACTGTTAGTGACTTTTTCTTGAAGGCTACTGATCTACCTGCTGTTTGCTCGGACACAAACAGTCATGCGATAGTCACAAACATGAGGTCGTTGTTGGGGCAACCAAAGTGCAGAATCAATACTCTGCATTGAAACTTTTGTGTTCAGACCTAGCAGAGTATTGAGCAACAGAATGTATGTTTCATAGAGTGAAAAAAACCAGATCTGAGTGAATTCATGGCAAAGTTGCAGCCCTGATGCATCTAGAATAGCATATGTGCAGTGCACATTTATTTTGTCAATGTTTTTATATTCTCTTATAGCCAGAGGAGGGAAAGATACTTGTTTAGAAATAGGTAAAAAGTTTGTGTAAAGTTTCTGAGATAATCTGGGGATAAATACCAGGAAGCATAAACTTTTCTTTGTAATAGAACCTTCAACGTTTAAGACTAGTGATCTTTGCTTAGTATATCTGCTGTGTATAGTTTAGCTGTGTGTTGAATAACTCCCACAGCTGTACTACAGTGCAATACAGGCAATATTGCTGTGCCAGATAAGGGTTGTTTCAGGATTAATAGCCTGGACTTTATCTAAGTGTTCATTGTCAGGCAACCTTCTAACAGGATGTCGAGTTTGCTTGAAGCTATGAGCCTTTAAAATGTCTCAGTGGTAAATTCATATTTACAGCCATAGGTAAACACTGGCCAAGTTTTTAAATTACTAATTGTAAAAAAAAATTACTAAGTGTTCTAATTGTTCACTAACAATGTACCCTTTGTTAGAGTCTTCTCATTATTCTTTTTCTTCCTTGCATTGTTTTTGTTGCCTTTCCTTGTGCTGTATCTTTCATACTTCTCTCTGGTGCTTTTTACTTCTATTCTGGTTCATTTTGTAGTATCCTTCTATGATTAAAGTCCCATTTTATTTCATTTCATGCAATTATGATAAATAATAGAGCAAACATTAAATACAACAAAAGAAAGCAAATTTAATCCCCGTTGAAACAATGTGGAGGAAATCTAAATTGCAGTAGAAACAGTTCTGATGAAGCAAAGTGTGTTGAGGTGCCATGGAGAGTTTTCTCTAGGTGAATGTTTGGGTGGATTTTTTTAGGACAAAGTTTCTTTCTTACAAAAATTTCATTTTATTTTCTTCTTTCCTTTGCTCTTTAGTTTCACAGTTACATTTTCTGGTTTATCATAGTTGATAGTTATTTCTGGTAAGACTGGTGGATGCTATTTCTGTTGTAGAACAGCTCTTAATTAAAAAAGATGAGATATTTTGGGACATGTAGAATTACATAACTTTATGGAGTTTTCAATGATTGAGTGTCTTTTCTTGAAACCCCATAAAAAGAGCTGTCTGACCTGATGCAGATTCTTTGTTGCCTTGAAAATCAACAAATTATGTTTTTGAAGATGCTTCTAACTCTTGAATTCTTGTGTTACCTGATTTATTGCTTTGAGTTTAAACTTAGTGCAAAGACTGTCTTGACCTTAAGCAGACATAGCTATATTGTAATGACACAAAGAAATCTTGTATCAATTCGCGTATAGGATGTAAGGAGTTGACTGATACAGATTTCAGTGTATATATGTTGTATTCTATTCTAGCAGGAAAGGAGTAACTAAATACAGTTAGCACAAGAATAGTACTGAAGGATAAGGGAGAATTATTACAATATGATATAAAAATCTGTTCCCTAACAGCTGGCTTCTTTTTTCTTCCCATCCAGGTGCTTTGGTCAAGCAAGCCTTATGGTTCATCTCGAAGTATTGTAAGAAAAATTGGTACTAACCTCTCTCTTATACAGTGTCCAAGAGTTCAGTTTCAGGTAGGTGTTCTCAACAGTTTAAAATATGTGTTTCACTATACTGATAAAGGTATTTGCTCCTGACTAGAAGGTTTGTAAAAGCAGAATATAATAAACTAGACATAGGATAATTAGCCTACTTTAGTTTTTCCTGCTTCCAGTTCATTGGAATTGAAAAAAATGCATTCATAGAAGAGAACATTTTTTGAAACTTATTTCTATAAACAGTGTTTACAAGCTAGGCTTAAGAGGCATGTAAAGATGAACAGTGTTAAAAATATTTGGGAAAATGAACAACTTTATCAGAAAGTAAAACATTAGCAATAAGATAATACGAGTACTCTGTTTGCTTTTGTTTAAAATACAAGGCTGTGTAGGTGAAAGGGAAGGGTAAAGAGCAAGGGTAAAAAGCTGAAGGAAGAGAAAACCCATGTTCTTTATAATGAGTCTTTCAGGAGCAGATGGGACAGTGGAAGCTGTTACACATAATCTCTTCAATTCTCTGTGTGTGTTAGGGGGTGGGTATAGAACTGGAAAAGTTTAGTACTTGGAACTGAAGTTGAGAGGAATGTTTCATGGGCTGAGCAAGGAAGGGAAGCATAAAGATGAATGGAGGGAATCATCTACCACACTAAGATAAAGTAAGTTCCACACAGCTAATTTTTTCAGTGTTTAAATTAATTTCTTTATCCTAAATGAAACGTATGAACAGTGTTTAGACTTGAAATTACATTAGCAAAACTAGATAGTTAAGATTACCATAGAAGCCTTGTTGGTGTCATGGTAAAAGCCATGATAACATTTTACCTCTCTTAAATAAGTACATTGAGAAACAGGGGGGTGGGAGGGGCAGCCGTCTCACATTTATGGTGGCTTGGTGAAACTGAAAAAATAAGGAGGGTGGGGGAATTTGTGCATGTGAGAAGGACAACAAATGGCATGCTGGATTTAAACTTTTGAAGTAATAGTAGTAGTAGTAGTTTTGCCAGCAGTAGGGCTGCCTGTGTCTCAGTTTTGAGAGGAAGTGAATTCCTGCTATAATGTGTCTGATTTGCTGTACTGTAAAGGCTGCACAAGGGAAGATGATGCTTATTTGCAGATAGTTAGTCAAATACTACCTTCTCTTAATATGGTACATAAAAGAAGACATTTCTGGTTTATGGCCTTGCAAAGAACGGTAAGATATATCTGGTGAATCTGTTCCTGAATATTTTTAGTGTTTAAACAGACAAATAAATAAATACATATTTTGGTCTGAATTCTGTTAAATATAATATTTGACTTCTTTACCTCTTAAAGAGACATTCAGTCAGCTTTGCATGCACACTAAGTATAAGCTTTCAGCTTCTATTAGATAAAAGGAAAGGATCCTAAAAATAGAAGTACAGTTGTCAGAGTTGATTTAATTAGAAAAAGTAATTTTAAAATTTGACCCTTGAAATACATTAAAAGTTATATGCCTTATGGGGTGTTTTAATATATAAACTGTTGAACATGTAACTGTGATGCTAACATCTGTTTTTTGTGTCTTTATCTCAGCATTAAGATTCTATAGTGAAGTTCAATACTGATCTTGATCGTTTTCATGCTGTTGCAACTGACACTTTCCTATAGCTGTCTCTTCCTCTTTCTTTCTTGCCAGCTTTGGCTATTTTATGAAAGGACCATGCACTGAACTTTGCTGTAAGTCACTCTATTTGAAAAAACAAATCAAATCTTACTTGCCTCATCTAAGGGTGCACGTATGTAATCAGTGATTCTAACCCCAGAGCAACAAACTGTCCACAAGTCTTCATTTTCTTTATGATAAATGGATGAAAGATACTGAATTAATATCTCTGTAATGTTCATACTTATCTTCTACCATGTGTTTGTTCAGCTAGTCTGGAAAAAAAAGAGTAGTAGCTTAACATTTTGATGTTTGAAGTCTGCTCAATGTTCTGTTTGTCTCTATGGATCTTGCCATAGTAAACATTTAAATTAGTTGCTAAATGCTGCATAAGTGTTCAGTAAGAGGCGGCAGAGCTTACCTTACTAGTCTAAATGGTTGATACAGTTCTTTTGTATGTCATATTTTTTTAGGTTTATCTGTTGTCTTTAGGAGAAGATAAACTTACTGGTAATAGCCTAGATAGATTCAACCAAACCTACAGTAGCGTCTCTGAAGATAGTTATCTTTCAGCTACAGCATCTCTGTTTTAGTCCCACACTTCTCCTGTCTGTTTGGATACCTCATAACTCAGTAAAGGCTCCTAAGGAATTGGTGCACATGTAGCAAACATCTGAATTTACTGGGCTAATTTGAAAAATCATAGCAAGTTCATCTTACTTGAAGAAGTATTTCTAAATGTCTTTATTAGTAATTTGAAACTAGAGGATTTCATTCTGTTCTTAAAAGTATAAGAGTATTTGTTCTACTTTGCACTTTCTGGAGCAAACAAAAGCCGGGGATCCTGCCCTGACACATCCCAAGCAGCGTTTCCGTAGTGTAGTGGTTATCACGTTCGCCTAACACGCGAAAGGTCCCCGGTTCGAAACCGGGCGGAAACACTGGCGAGGCTGACTCTTTCTCTGGGAGTTGGACTCGATGATTCTTTATGCATCTGTTCCATCTCAGGATATTCTATAATTCCGTGACAGTCAAAACAGTGCAGTGTGTGTAGTGTTCAGAAATTCGTGCTGGGTCCGAAACCTCCAGGCTTGTGTGTGTGTGTCTGTGTGTGCAGCGTATGGGCATACTGCAATTGGCAAAAAAGCCTGTGCTGGACAAAGTGGGGGAAGCAGGTGTGTAGTTTGCAGAGAAAGAAAAGCAGGCTACTTCACTGATTCTTTCAGTTCCTGCCTTCCAGTAGAACTGGGACTCTGCTTTCAGCTCTCTGTTCTGCATTTCAGGTGCTGGCAGAGCAGCTGTCAGTTTTCTTCAGCTGGAATTGACTGGAGGAATAGGGTAGTCACAGAGTTGTTTACAGGCAGGTGGAAGTTTTTAAGAGATAGATGTTGGCTTTTAACCTATAAATTAAAGTTAAAAGCTTGCATTAACTTAAACTCAAAATCCAGTGCTGTGGAAGGCTTTGTTGTTTTAAGGGATAGGGAAAAGAAACATCTGTATATGGGGTAGCAAGCAAATTCTGCTTACATATACATATGAACAAAAAAGTAAGAAGAAACTTGTAATATAACAGAAGGGTTGCTCCTAAATGTTGGATTAGAAGTTATTTATCTTACAGTGCAGGAAATCTGGCAGTGATAAATGTATTTCCTTACTGCTGATTTATAAAATTATATTTGATTCAAGTATTTGTAGTGCCTTTATTTAAATTTGGCTTCAGTCTTTTAATGGTAGTAGTTCCTCATGTGGCCGTTACTGTCAGGAAGATCTGTATCACTTGCAAGAAGTGGCTGATGTAGTAAGGATTTTTTAAATTGCCATTAACATCAATACAAATGCTGCAGTCATGAAAATTTCAATTTATTTTTAGAAAGAAAAAAGCCACGGAAACCTCAAACAGCAAAAATCCTAACATGCAATATAGTATTCTCCGGACTGTTTTAAAGAGAGGCAGACTGTAATGGTATTAGGCACAACTGTTAATGTGATAAACATATTACCATCTGTGCTGATGCTACCTGGAAAAAACCCTGTTGTTTCCAAATGATCTGATGGTGCCAATACACACTCCTGGGAGCTGTGATAAAGGCTCACATACAAGTTGTGAGAGTGTGAGGTGAAGATGACTAATCTCAATTTCTGAAGCTGTTTGTAACAACTCCTGGGGAAAAAACAGCCCCAGTTCCACAACCTCTTTCTTCCTGGGACTTGTGTATCAAAGGCTACAACTAATGTATGTGTGGATGTTCTTGAGAAATGGTTTTACCGCATCCAGACTGCAGTCCTGCTGTGATGGGTCTGCTACAAATTCAGATTAATGCCAACATTGTATAGTTGCTGATACATAGTGGTTTGCCCTTACAGAGAGGATTTACCTTGAAAATTGACCTAAGTGCTAATGGGCTGGATCCAAGCTGCCTTCACAGACTGGTACCTACTACCACCACCTCTGTCAGTCCCAGCTCTTGGCCACTGCAGGCAACACTTGAACAGCTGCAATGACTCGTGCAGATTTGGCTGTGGATTTGTGTGTAGTGTTGGGTTAACAGTTGGGGATGATCTTAGAGGGCATTTCCAATCCTACCAATTCTGTGATTCTATATAAAACAAAAAAAGAGGGGACATGGTTGCACTGGAGATGGGTAACTCAAGGTACAGACTGAGCAGAAGAAATTACTGAAAATTGGTTCAGTAGCTTTTATCTGCTGAGATACTGAGCCCAGGCTGCTCAGGAGTCCAGTGACTGTGCACACATGCCCTTGTCTAACCCAGGGAAGCAGAATTTCAGAATAGATTTGAGACCATTTTGCGGAGTTGTGGCTATGGAGCAGGAACTGATGGTCTGAGCAATTTTTCAAATCTTTGTTTACATCACTTGGCTGGAAGTCTAAGAAAGGTTCCAGTCTCTGGAGCCTTGCTCACCTTTGGCTTCAAACAGCTATAAGGCTAATGGGCAGAACCATGCTGGAAAATGGTCAGTTTGTTTGGCGTGTTGTAAATAGGATTGTTAGCAAATAGTGTATAATGTTATGATTGCATCCTACCTCTCACTTAGAGTCTTTGTGATTACTGAGCTAGTAAAAATGGCTTTTTTGCCTGATTTTGATGTTTGTTCAATTTGCTTGCTTTTTCTGTGCAATGTAAATACTTCTTGTACGGAAATTCTGGAAGTTGGAGGGAAAGGGAAGCTTCAACAGAATTTCACTTTCAAAATAACACTAAATCAGAGCAAAAGACTTAAGAAGTACTGGTAGCTTTAATGACTTTTTTAACGACTGGTCATGAATGTTAATTTAAAAACATACTGTTTGAGTTAATATAGCAGACTGTGTGAGAATGTTGATGTTTGTTTGTCTTTAAGGTATCAATTTGCCTTGGATTTTTAGTATTCAGTAGTGTCATGTGACAGTACATGAACCTCTTAAAGTGTTCAGCAGACTAGATTAAATAGTTTGAAGTCAGTGAAATGGTTCTGGACCAAGCCCAGGACAGAAATAAATGTGCTAAGGCTGCAGATGTGTTTGTGCATGTATGTGTTAATAGTGACATGCAGCCTCAGTAGAAGTAAAATAACTGTGGCATGGGCTAGGAATGTTGACTCTAAGGCCTTCAATCTTGTCTTTAAAATTTAGCTTATTTCTCATGTCACGGAAGGAAACCGTCCTGCTCAATTTAGAGAAGATGCAGTGGCCTCCTTTGCAGATGTGGGATGGGTTGCTGAAGAAGAAGGAGAAGTCTCTACAAGGCTCAGGTATGTTTCTCAGATCTTCTCTCTGAACTCCTGAACTGAGAGGAAGAAACCTTGGTTCTCTCTGATGAGAAGCTGTTGTGCATTGCAGTTAACTGAGGGCACTTGAATGCTGGGAGAAGAGAGAGGGAAGAGCCAGAGATAGGGTCTTGAAAAGAAGTAGTAGAAGTTAGACTATCAGGATTGTGAAAGAAGGAGCGGTTTGAAAACATACAGGAGATTGGCCTTATACAAGGAAGACTGTGGGGTTTATTTATTTATGTATTGCAAAGAGTTCCATGCAGTAGCTTCAAACATCCTTGTGCCCCCAGAAACGTCTGCTGTGGTATGACAATTGCTAACATTTGTTCCCCAGCTCTGAGATATGGGGCAGTGCTGCACAGCTTCCTCATTAGCAGCAATTGTCATTTTGACAATCCAGTACTTAGCACGTTGTTTTTCACCTTTGTAGCTAAGTACTCTGTTAAGTACAATTGTAAAATTGTGGTTGGTGTTTCATCTCTAATCTTCAGAACGAAAAACAGCAGGGAAACGTGTGAGCGCATGTGTCCAGAATGGTGGGATAGGCACTGTTGTGTTGGACCAGGGGTTCCACACAGCACTGTCACAGCTTGAAACAGGTTGGCTGAAGGGTTAAGTTCTCTATTCCATCCTACTCAAATTGTTGCTCAGATTAGCCAGGAACAAAGGTGCAGTTCTGTAGTGCAGAGGAGCTTTTTGTTTTAAATAAACTAACCTCCCGGAGAAGGGCAGAGATTGCTGGCTTCAGAGATTACTGGAGGATACTGTTCTTAATTTGAAAGCATGAAATACTTAGTTAGTAATGACTTAGATGCCCTCCAACATGACTTGTTACAGTGAAGCTTTGCATAACAAACATTCTGGCACTGCCAACATTAATTTCACAAACTCAGAGGGGAGTCACAGAAATCAACACTTGTTTGGGAAACACTATTTGTGAAGTCCATTTGATACAATGGAAATTAACTGCCCAATACTAGTTTTGTTTGCACAGGAACATTTTGTTGAAGGACTGAACTGTAAAGTTATTATGTTTAATGGAGACAACAGGCAGAATAGCTCTTTGGTGCTTCCAAGAACCTATTACAAAAGATGTAGGACTTGCATTTTTGCTGAAACGTCTGCCTGGGAAGCGGGGAAGGGGGACAGATGGATGTGGGATGGGACTAAAATAATCCTGCAGATATATGGTGACCTTAAGGCAAACAGCTTATAATGGAGCATGTAAGTGAATTACTTAGCAAATAGGAGGATTTCAATGTGCACTGTTTATTATGTCTGTGCACAGCATCAGTAGTGGAGCTAGTATACATTAGGTGTTTTCCAGGCTTTCAAAATTCTGTTTCAACAAGATCACATAGGTGTTACTGTTAAATATTTATTCACAGTATAATTCAGTAAACAGTCTTACAGACACAGGTTTTTTTTCTGTGAATGCAGTTTTGGAGAGGAAGCAACTCAATGACAAATCATTTTTCCCTCACCCCTAGTCAGAGCAATAATGACAACTCAGGCATAGTATTTTTCCACAGCTTTAGATTCCAATCAAGATGTTTCCTTAAAATACCAAAACCTGCCTTGTAGAAACTTTAAAGGAGTAGAATAGCTAAATAAAAAAGGGTATTTTCTGCTCAGACCAGTAATAAAGAGTGAAGTGACCACTGGTTCCTTCCACCATAGGGAGAGCAGGGAGGTGGCTGCTGTAGGAGTATCTTGTTCTGTAGGAGTATCTTTAGTTGCTCTCTATTCCTGTCTAGGTAACAACACCTCAATTTTGTCATCCTTGATAACATTAATTTCTCTTTGATCAAATTTCTGCAAGTTGTGCTGATATTTTCTGTCAGTATCGTGGAAGACTCAAATCTGTATCTACTCCTGGTTCGAGATGGGAGTTCATTCTTGCCTTAAATCTTGGCTCTTGCTTTAGGTCTAGCACAACTGCAGATTTAACCTGATGAGCATCTACAGCAGCTTAAACCATGTGTCCAGAGTGATGGGGCACTTGGGCTGTATTAGTCTGGAGCCTCTCTACACATTTCAAAAAGTCCTATCTCCAGCCCCCATTTTTACTCTCATGTTTGAGTAAACAATGGAATCCTGACACGCCTGAGAAGTTTTGGGATTGAAGTTAAGGAGGATCAAGGAGTTAAGTAATGTGGTCATATTTTGCAGTTTTAATGCTTATGACAATTTCTTGTCATCAATCCCTATCAGTTCTACTTACAGTATCATGAATCATTTGTATTGGCAGTTACCTTTAAAAGCCATCTTTAAAAGCCAGCCCCTGCAATGAGCAGGGATATCTTCAACTCAATCCGGTTACTCGGATATTGAGATAAACCATTTAAAAATGTCGGGGTCTTTGTAAGGGCTTATTTGACTTACCTGAGCAGTTTTTCCATAATGCCTCAGTGTTTAACATGGCTTGAGCTTTGGTGGGTAATAAAGGAAGGCAGCAGAGCTGCATTATCTTGTAAGAAGAGGAGGGAAGGTCATGGACTTTTTTTCTCTATAGTTCTAATTATTTTGTTAGGAAACTGTATACATGACCCTTGCCCATCTGCTGATAAGCAGCCTCTGCATCACTAAGCTGTTTCACATACTCCATATTTCCAACGTTGCAAGACTTGGCGATTGTCCTTTCAGAAGTGAAAAAAATACACAAAATACTCTGTGAAACAAATAAACTCTTCCTACTTCAAAGGAATCAACAAGTGACTGTTTGCAGCCCGTGGGGGGAAAATGGTGGCATTTGGGGCCAAAAAGAAAAATCTGAATTCCAATAAAATATAAAATAGGTGAGAAATAGGTTAGGGTGAGGGGGAATGTATTCCTTTTTTCTTATGAAATGAAGGATTCTACAAAAAGCTGGCCTGGGGAAGAGAAGAAATACAGGTAGTGATGCAAACAGAAAGGACGAGAAGCTCTTATTCAAGCTACACAAGGTCTTGGTGGAAGTGATTTGTGTAAAGAGATTTTTGAAGTCAGGTCTTCAGCTTGTATTCCAGGTTTGTAGGTAACGTTGCTTTAGCTTTTATCTATTACAAAGCCTTTAAAACAGCTTGTGATATTTTTGTTACAGATCAGAAGTTTGGTCACAAACAGCCCAGCCTCCCTCAGGGGAGCTACCTCATTCCAGGAGGTCCCCACGCAGACAAGTGTCCTTAGAAAACACGCTGGAAGAAGAACCAGTGCCCAGGAGAGCAGTGATGGCAAATGAAGAAGCACTGCAGAAGATCAGTGCTCTAGAAAATGAACTGGCCACTTTAAGAGCACAAATAGCCAAAATTGTAACCTTGCAAGAACAGCAGAACTTGACAGCAGGTATTAAATTTGCTGTACTCTTAGCAAAACTTAGTTAATGGATTTGTCCCTTTCATAATTAATACTGTGCTAATTCATTTTTGTGAGATACTGCAACACTGAGCACTTCTCCATATTGTTTTTGTTAGTCTGGTAGACAGATGAGGCACACTAACCAAGGGGTACAGAACAGGTCTTGAAGACAAGCGACCTGACAGATTTTCTGTATTTTCTAGTATTCCAAAAGTCTTCATGTCTGTGTGTAAGTCTGCCAGAGTTCTGAATCTGTGAATGAGAGAAAAAGTATTAAACAGCTTTCAGAGCAAAGCTCATGGTAAACATGATGGCTTAAACCAAACTAAAAGAATGTAACTTAATTACTAGCACTGAAGTCTTTCCATTCAGTTATGAAATAAGCTCTCTGGTATCATTAAGTATTCATACAAGATGCTAATTATACTTTTGGAATATGTAGTATATGTAACAAGTAACAGAAAAGGCAATTAAGTGTTTACTGGAATCATCTCTGGGATCAGACACATTGTCCATATGGAACCAGAAGTGGTGCACCATTTCTGGCAGGAAACAGTAGTTCTTTTCCTGAATCTCTTTCTCCTCTTTCCCTCACCTCTGACTGCTTTCCAGTTTTAAGTCTTCAAAGATTAGTGGGAGATGGCCCTTGTCGACTGCAGATGACAAGCATTTGGTTTTAACTCCTTCCTAAGGTCACTTAGCAAGTACAGTTTTACCCATGTTTGTGTATAAAATTATATTCTGATTCTTCAGATGCTCTTGTTTAGCTTTTGTCTGTGAACTGATAGTAGTTTCTTTATTTTTCCTGACCTGCTCACATTCAAAACTGTGAAATAGTTTTAAGGATCACATAGTTTCACTCTTGGATTTTAATAAGGGGGGAACAGGGGTGTGTGCAATAACTAATAATTTATTTTTATCATCTTTACTTCCCTCTTGTGGTAGACCGTGGTAATGATGCTATGTCTTTGCCAGCACATAAACAGAATAGACTCCTCTGTATTGTCTGTCTATACATACCCTTACACACTTTATAACCCAAGCTTCAAAACTCTGATTTGATATGGTTTTCATGATTTCTTTAAATGTGCATTTGAGCAGAGGTTTCGTCATTTATTTGTCAGGTTATTGCTGCTATCCCATTTATAACACCAATTTTTACCTAAACTGCACAGGAAACTTAAATCAAGATTATTGTGAGAATCTCAATCTTCAGACAGATGATTAGGTAAAAATCCTTAACCTCGGAGAGCTGGTATGAGGTTCAACCCAGGCACTGTTTGAGCTCTGAAATTTATGTTTAAGAATCTTGTTTGGTAGTTTTGTGTTTGTGATTATAAGTAGGAAGAAACGTTGCTCACATTTGGCAGATTGTGACTTCCAGCTCAGTGACTGCCTCTCAGGAGAAAGTGAAATACTGGTAACGGCAGGAGCAGAACATGACCCTGAGATGAGCTCAGTTGGTTAGAGCATGGCTAATAATGCCAAGGTTTGATCCCCATATGGGCCCTTAACCTAAGAGTGGGACTCGATGATCCTTGTGGGCCTCTTCCAACTCAGAATACTCTGTGATAAGTAAAAGATGTCATGACATCCATCCCACTGCAATAGACATGAATGCCCCTAGAATTTGAACTGGAAATTTAAAGGATGTTTCTTACTCTTCAAGAAGGATGTTTATGTGGCTTTTCAGCTTAGGTGGTTTAAGAATGAAGAAGTTATGTGACAATCTAAAGGTATCAGAGGGGAGGCAATTGAAGTTATTACAGTGATGTTCTTACCTGGGCATTTGTGACATGTAAAGGGGAGTTCCAAGTAAACTGATGTGTAACACTCGTTTAATTTGTAGTTGGGTCAAGTCCACTTGCTCCAGCTGCTGTGCCTGTTGCACCTCCTCCGCCGCCACCTCCTCCTCTGCCACCACCCCCTCCCTCGGGTCTGCAGCAGAGCAAGTCTGCCATTGATCTCATTAAAGAAAGGAAAAACAGAAAAACGAACGCTGGCCAGAGTGTGGTGGAAAACGGGCCAAAGAAGTCTGAAGTACCAAACATGCTAGAAATCCTCAAAGACATGAACAGTGTGAAACTACGCTCAGTGAAAAGGTAATAAATAGAAATAAGTATCAATATCCTAACATTTGCATTAATGACTTGTTTTTATGATTTGGACCTACCTCAAGGTGAGACAGCTGCTGATGTAACATCTGACAAACAGAATGCAAAACCATTCACAAGTGGTTAAGTTTTGGACTGTGTTAATGCTTCTCATTTTCTTTTCTAGATCCTCAGAAGGTACAAAACCAAAAGTGGCTGACCCTGCAGATCCTGCAGCATTAATAGCAGAAGCTCTCAAAAAGAAATTTGCTCATCGATACCGAAGCGACAGCCAAAGTGAAACAGAAAAAGTGATTCCAAAGACTGAAACAAAGGCACAGACTGAGGTAGTGCTGGTGAGTATTGTGATTCTGAACATGCTTGGATTAAATTACAGTTGTGAAAACAAATGTAGGTCTTTCTGCCAACATATGCAGTTACCCACAAGTTAGCAACCCAGTCCACAAAACCCTGTGTGGCAATCCTATGTTTTTAGTTTCAAATCTTAGGACTGTGTGCTGTCTTGGCCCTAGGTTTAAAAAGTGCTGTTACAGTTCTGTCATTTTCTTTTAAACAGAAGTGGGTTTTGTTGCCACAGGCACGTGATACTCTGAAAACTCCATTGCTAAGGGCTCATACTGGAATCAAATATGAACTGACTTTGCCTGTTACCACCAACCTTAACTATTCAGACAGTGGAGGTGAAAACTTTGAAGCAAGATCCTGAACCATGTCACCATTCCTAGGAATGCAGAAAGCAAATTGTTCACAATGCCTTCAGGATCGTGGTATAGGGAGTTTCTTCTAATAATTGGAAATGCCGAGTAAATAAAAGCAGTTTCAATAGTGTGAGAACCTTAAAGTGAAACTGTATTTAAAATCCACATCGTGGCACAAGTTGCTGACTTCTATTTCAGATTGATTTGAAATGGAAGAGGTTTTTAAGGAGTGAATGTTCAAGAAACAAGTTTCTAGCAATGTACACTTACTTAAAAAACAAGCTGGTATAGATCAGTTTTATTGGTAAGCAATCCTTGAAGCCTTGTGCTACAGAACCCTTTATACCTTTGAAAAAATGCAGATAAAACTTCAGAAGTTGGATCCCCTCTGAATGGAGCTTTAAGGAAAATAACATTCCCATACCACAAATCTCAGGACTTTTGAGTATTTCTGAGTAATAATACTGAGTACTGATGTTGACTTGCTTGTCTTCTGGTTTTGGCCTTTAAAGGTGTATTTTTGTAATGTTCAGGCTGTTCTTCATAACTAAAAGGCTAGATATTCCCTAGAATTAATCACTTCTTTCCCCAGCATCTCTGGGGCTCTAAGGAAAAGAACAGAAATTGGCAACGTTTATTTATACAGAGGTTTTTCATGACTTTCTAGTTTCAAAATTTACAGTCCACATTTTGAGATTAAGGATCAAGTCCTCAAGAGCTAAGGAAATGGGAGATTTTTGTTAGATGACAGTGCATTGATCTTTAATGAGGTAATAAAATCTGTCCATCAGTTACTTACCAGTATGTACCTTCTTTGTTAGATCAAACTTGAGTGTTATCTTTGTGTGATTGTTCTGAAAAGGACTTGCAGAAAAAGGCAAAGTAGAGTAAGAACAGAAATACTGTAAAACTGGTGCTGGAGCAGTTGGTTGTCAACTTGTAAAGATAACTGCATCTGTCTTCTTATCTTGCTGTGGCAGAGTGAGCTGTCTCTCATCAGAGCTGCTCCAGCAGGTCCTTAGCTGCCTCATCTGAGGGATTTCAGCCGACTGCTGACACAAGTTTTCCTTTACTTTGTGAAATCCACACACAGAGCAGGAGGATGGTAGAGGAAATTATCTCTGCCCAAATTCTGCTTTTACTTACAGCTTGGATAGATGGTAGTTCAACAAGGTTTCTGTTGAAAGCAATCTGAACACGTTTCTGGTTTCCTTTTCAGTTTGGGCCGCACATGCTGAAGTCCACAGGAAAAATGAAGACTTTGATTGAAAAATCTTAGTGAATTGAGATCACTACACTAAAGACTGTTGAGCTCCTTTCTCCGAAATACTTTATGTTGCAATTGGCACTAGTACTGAGTGGTCTCTTACAGCACAGAAAGACCCAGTGTGAAGTGAGGCACTAAATGTGTTTGTATGTGATTTGTCAAGGGGAATAAATTGGACCATTATACTCAGGTATTAATTTTGCATTCAAGCCTGGCTTTCCACTCAGACTTACGTGGTGGGTTTAGTTTATTAACACTAAGTTTTATATACAGCATTCTTTGTGTATAACTGACCATCTTAAAAATCTGTGTACATGTTAAGGATGATGGTGATACACCCTTACGTTAATATCAATTATTTGAGCTCTACCTGTAACTTGCACTACAATGTGTAACTTGATACTGAAATTTTCATGTTGAAGTCTTTCTTTTAAATTTAACTTAAGCAAAATTTTAGCCCAAAGAAAACCTGAAGGCACTTTGCTTCTTAGTGTAGCAAAGGAAAAACTTGAATCTGCTGCAGAGGTCAGCTAAATTTTTAGTAGCAGCACATTTTTGTGCAGGGTTGTTTGTTTCAAATGAGCTTGCAAGGCTAAGAGAGTAAAACCTGCTTACATCCTCCTTTGGCCATTACAAAGAGTGCAGCACAAGTGAGTAAATCATGCTGTGGGAGCCTGTGAATAGGCAGTCCAGTGATTTTGAAATAGCCAGTAGATAGCAGCAGAGTAAAACAGTAAGAGAATATGCATCAATTAGAGTAGAAACAGCGTAGGCAAGAAAATAAAGGTACAAAGTACTGTGGGGTGCAAGTTGCCAAAAGTATATTGTTCACCTCTGCTGCTCTAAGAGATGCTTGTGGACACCTTTCTCCCCAGCTGTTTTGGGTCCTTGGATAAGTTTCTGGCAGCTGGGGCCTGCACACACCCTCATGGTCCTGTTTGCTGGGAAGACGTGGGATAAGCTGTTGCACATAACCCGTTTTCCAAGGAAAGCCCTTCTGAGGCTTCCCCACAGCAGTTATTTGTGGCCAGACCTGCAGCAACCACCTGAGCTCATGGCTCCAGCCACAGACGTAGAAAGGCTCATGCTAAACATACAAAAAAGCTGTTCAGGAGCTGAGAGCTACAGCTTAGCTACGCAGTGAAATGAAGCCAAGCTTTGCTCTGGCCATAGATGGGAGTAGAAAAAGCTGAGCCTGGGTATTTTGGTGCTCTGAGTTGATCCTGGCTCCTGGGACAAGTGCAACTGCCTCTGGGAGCTTCTGTTTTCTAGGAAAAGACAAAAGCAGCACTATTTAATAAAGAGAGCTGAATGACGAGGTTACTGGAGATAAAGCTTTGCTGCTTATAACTGGAATGTAGGTTGTACAATAGAGGAGGGTGTTTTCTGGGGTGGAACTTGAAATGGTGTTAATATGTACACAATGTAACTTCCTTCCAAAATGCTCTGCCCCATCAGTCTTATTGACAGGCCGTTCAATCCTTGAGTTCCTTTAAATGACTTAAAACCAAAATTAACTTTCAAAAAGGTGTTTTAAAGTTTTGTATTTTATGCTCTATTGCCACTATATAAAATTAAAAGCAGTTAAAATAAACACAGCATATTTGATTTGTGGTACTCTACAAATGATAGCAGCCACAGTAAAGTATAGTTTACATTCTGTTACAGTGTCTGTAAATCAACTTCCATCTCCTCCAGGACTGATCTGCTTACCCTGCTGTGCACCAGGAGTGACAGAGTTAGTCTAGAAAAGCCCCACACTGTTAATTGTTACATTCAGGTTAAACAAACAAACAAAAATGGGTATGAGGAACCAGTGAGAAGTCTGTACATCACCACAAACATAGCAGGAAGGTACTTGTTTAACCATCCCCTGGTACACGGGGTTCCCCTGGCAGTCCAATTAAATCATGAACATGTAAAATTCAGGATATCACATGACCTATTAAACTAGGCTAGAGCACGAGAAAAGCCCACACCAGGCACTGCCATTTTAAACTGAGGCATCCAGTGCCCAGAAATAGGGTGAGCCTTATCACTGACGTAAAATTACTGTAAAAGAAATGCCATCTGCACAAGAAAATAAACCCACAAAGCTGACATCAAATAACTTACTTTATACTGTACCCTAATTTGTATCTTTCTGCTTGTAATCTTGTACACGCACAATGCACTGCCCACAGTAAAACATCAAGTGCTCAAACTAAAGCCCTCCACTCTTGTTGGGCAGAGGCCATGGACATAACCTGAGGCCTCTTTGTATCCGTCCGTGAACAGTGCTGGGAGATGATCTGTGAATGAAGACAGTCTGTGGTGGGGGCCTGGCCCCCATCCCCTCACACACTGCTGGGGTCCCGTGGGCTGTGAGTGGCTGTGGTGCTTTAGGGACCCTGCTCCTGACACACTCGGAGTTCAGTGTAGGTTTGTGGAAAGCATTTCTAGACAGGTCAAAAAAAGTCGTCGTGGGTTTTTTGTTGGCTTTGTTTATTTGGGGGTTTTAGGTTTGTTTTTTCTTTGTTTACTTTGGTTGGTGGGTGGTTTTTTTTGCTTTTCTAATTCAGTCCAATGTCAGAACCTCCCATGTACACTAAGAGGTGGGATTAGAACCAGTCTTTCTAAATCCAGTCTGGTAGGAAAGGACAGAGGCTCCCCTTTCCAGGAAAGGTGGCTCAGAACAAAACTACTCATGTTTCCCTCTAAGCACCTTGGCGAGCTGTACTGGTTCCTGTCAGAGCAGAGGACAACAAGATGGCACAATGTGAAAGAATTACAGGCTCTTTATAAATACTGTATTGAAATACTGCTAGATACCTATTTGGAAATCCATTAATCTTAATTTGCATTAGATATTAAAATGCGCTTATAAATAGCCTGCAATGAGTAGTAAAACTTAGAATGCAGTTGAGGCTCTTTAAACCAAGTCACATTTTTTACAAACACGCATCACAGAAGACATCATTAGGTACTGGTTTTAGTGCTCCTTTTGAAAATAGCTGCAGTCTTGGCACAGGTTTTTATTCAAAACAGCACAATAGGAACAATACTTTTCCACATTTAACCCTACAAACCCGCTCAGGCTGTAGGGAAGCTTAGCTGCAGCTTCTTGTAGTAAGTTACTCACATGCAGTCGCTACCTCTTGTGTTCTCACAGCTTCAAACACCACTGGAAAGTGCTGCCTTTTCAAAGACAATCTGTTAAAAAGTGCTTTTCTGTTCCTTCAAGTTACAACCAAAGCTCATTGTCCCATCTGATCCTTCAACAGCAAGAACTTGCACTGACAGCAAAGGAAGGAAGCTCACGCAGGTTCAACAGAATGGTTTCATTAGAAATTTATTTCTTTAAACATGGCCACTTTGAGATTAATGATACTACTTCAGGGAACATGAAAGAAGAATAAACAATTTTAGAAGGGAAACAATCAGGTAAGTCAGGATTTGCTTTTCAAACAGTAAAAGGCCAAGCTCCAAGAGGCAATAAATTTTGGCATATGAGGACTAGTATTTTCAAATCCAAAAGTTGGCTTAGTTTTACAGTGGAAGCTGACTGCAACCTTAGCTACCTTTCCACAACGCTGGACTCAGTCGTAACTTAAATGTACAGGAGCATAATGTGAAAAGATTTTTGTTTTATTAATTAAAAGTTAACAGCAACAGGCACATATTAAAATGAATATGGCAAAGCCTTTACAAATGGCTTTACGCTGAAGCTCTCTCCCAAAAATGGCTGTTGCAACAAACTGTAAACAGAATTAATAAACAGTCTTTTACAATAATAACAGGGAAATACAAATGAACTAAAAGAAAGCACCAGTTTCTCAAACTAGGTTACAGTTGTGCTTACTGTACTTAAAACAATGTAAAACAAATTACAAAAATGGAATGTTTTAAGTTTAAAATTAGTCCTTTAATTTTGTCCTAAAAAACATTTTCTCCTTTTCCCATCAAAAACCCATCAGTGGGTAATGTTTCAGTAGAGGGAGGAATACGTAAACAATGCACTTTATTTTTTTATTATTTTTTTTTCAAATCAAAAACAAATTTGGTCACTTAGCTTTGTGCATAGTTTAAGGCATCTGTAGCAATTTGTTACAGTTTCCTCCCCAGTGTGGCTGTTCATGAAATTGTCACATTCTAAAAGAATAAATTAAAAAAAAAAATAAAAGAAAACAAATGTTGCCGTTCAAACCCTTCCCCGAGCCCTCCCGCCCTCCCTGTCCCAAACGTACTCACACACCCACACATACACACACGCTGCAGCGAAAGGGGCATTTGTACCCTTGTTCTGAAGGACACGCTTCCCATCCCACTTTATTTCAGATTGGCAAATACCCTGAGCTGATTATGGTGTTTAGACATTCCACCTTTTTCTTGCATGTGCAGTTCAAGTGTACAATAGTGAGAACAACATGCGATGTTCCCACTGCAGAATCGCAATGCAGTTCGGACGCTGCCCCCCCACCCCCACCCCGCCCTTCCCAGATTCAGAAGTGTTTGTTTTGTCGCCGTTAAAAAATTGCATTCCCATATAGCACTGGAGTAAAGCTTGGCTGTGCTCTATGATGAAT
Source organism: Pseudotriccus pelzelni (assembly GCA_035584735.1). Lineage (NCBI taxonomy): Eukaryota > Metazoa > Chordata > Aves > Passeriformes > Tyrannidae > Pseudotriccus > Pseudotriccus pelzelni. The sequence continues at coordinate 116,191,418 of JAWMRA010000078.1, forward strand.
GCTCAGCTCCCAGTGCACAAACAAAATTATGGCAAATGGGAGGCTTTTCTGGCATCCAAAGAAACGAGAGCTGCAGTCTCAGATTTGATCTTTTTCTTTTAAAAAAGCAAAAAACCCAAGTTAGTGGTTCCTTCACAGCCATGCGCAAAGGTTAAGTCTAGAACCGACAGTTTCAGAGTACATTTGTAAACATCAAGTCTTGCCAGAGGCAGCAGAGGATGGGCACTTCACATTTCCGTATTAAAACAGGGACTGAGTGGAAGGTACGCTTTGAACACATTTATGCAAGTCTTTAGCGCTAAATTCCAAGGGAGCGGAACAATCCATCTCAAGTTTTAGATTTGAAGCCCGTATTCCAAATTTCACCAAAAAACCCAAGCCGTGTGTGGCACAATGAAGCTTTCGTCCTGTTGCTCCAAGGCTCAGTCACTGCTGTGCTTTGCATATTCGGGGTTCCGAACGAAAACCAGCTGAGGCGGGTGCATATTGCTCTATGTTCAAATCTTGCGGCTTAAAAAAATTCTGGTTCAAATGGTCTGTGTCAAAGGAAAACTTGGAAATAAATAATGCTGGCATCATTTTACCATTTTACCAAAACCTTGGGCTGGCACGTATCTCCTTTAATCCAACCGTGCAGATACCAATAGAAGAGGCAGTTTTGTCATGAGGACTGAGGTCAGGACAATCGAGGTTCCTGAGGTAATATGTCTGAGTCCATTTCCTCAAAAGTAGGGTCAACGTCATCACCACTGCCAGACTGTTCCCTCTGCACTCCCTTCCAGCTTGCCTTGTTCAGTCCCAGGTGGCCAAGCATGGTCTGTGATAGCCTGGTGTTGGAAAACCGGGCCCATTCCCCGAACAGAGGTTCCACTAAGTAGGTCATAAAACCTTCAAAACCAAGCAAACAGAGGCAAATGAAGACCAGAAAACAAAGCCAGAGAAAAACTAAAATACTCAACCTCAATATTTTAAATAGAATTTAACAGCAAAAAGTAAATCTGTCAAACTACGTTCTCCAATGTGCATTTAAAAATTCATTTCAATATTTAGGGCATCTTTACAAAATAACCTCTCAAAATACAAAAGATTTTACTAATCAGTCAGAACAGCAGCAATACACTGGATTACAAATTAACCCTCTTTCTTTCGCAACAATGACCAAATAAAGGAAAATATTGAGGAACATGGGGGAATTTTATAATGAATTACCTCACAGTCTGAAGTATACTAAACGGGGGGGGTGTTAAAGAATATATCACTTTCCCAATATTAAGCCAGCTAAAATTACTTTAGAATATAAATTCTAGAAATTTTTTAAACAAGGCCAAAAAACACGCACATTTATATACATTTGTGTGCTTATATACAACTTTGTGCATAGACACATGTTAACTTACGTGTAGTGTCTATTTCCATGAACCAAAAATTCAAGGGTAAGATGACCAAAACTGAGTCTGTCAATTACAGAAATGTCCTAACATTCTAAATTGAACCAGTGCAGCTTATTGAACACATCAGCTTTTGTGTCAATTTAAAGCATAATTAATACCGTGTTTGTGGTTAAATTTATTCTTTACTGTGCTTTTAACTGAGTCCTATTCAACCTACAGAAGCAACTTTTATTAGAATAAATATAAAAAGACATTTTACTATTTTAAATCCAACTCAAGTTAGCAAAAACTATTAATATAATGGCTATTCACCATTCTGCATCAAATCTCTGTCCACTACCCTCCTTAAAGGCTGCATTTAAAGAGAACACTGACATTCCAGAAAGCTACGCCCAGCGAGCTGGAGCCCTGTTGTGGCAATCTCTCTGCAAAAGGCACCCGAGACCACGTGGCAAGGGGAAGGAACCCTCGTCTTCCAAAACAGCCACTTCAGACAAGGAATGTTCTGGGCAGCAGCAGTTCAGGGAGCGGTCAGACAGCTGCCTCCCGCCCATGCTGGCCCTGCTCTGTGAGGAAACAGAGAGGCTCTGGTCTGTCTCCAGGACTGCCAGGGCAGCACCTCTTGTGAACAGTTTAAGCCAGAAGTGTTACCCAGCAAATAGAAATAAAAGTGCTCTTTGTAATGAAGTGCTGCCACACACACACAGAGCAGGTACAGCCTCTAGCAAATGCACCCAAAAGGTCCTTTTTTTCAAATTGCATCCTAAAGAAATCTACTGAAATAAACTGAACTGCAGTTACCAATCTGGATGTTGGCAATAGTTTCTGTCTGTCGGTCACAAAGTGGACTCACACCCAAGTGATATTTTTTTTCAATATCACCTAAAGAAACAAAAGTATAATACAACCGTTAGGTCATCAGGTCCAAACCCAAATCAAACACGAAAAGAGGTGAGCTGTGCAAGGTGGCTAACAAGGATGGTATCTTCCAGCTAGTGGAATGCATTTACTTCTCTCCCCATCTCCCACAAAAACCAAGTAGATCTGTCAGTGACACTAACAGTATTTATAAATACCGTATTTAAATACTATTTTTCATCAAACACCTATTAAACAAAAAACACAGAACCACTAGTTTACTGAAGGATTAACATCCTCTTCCTCACAAAGCTTCCTAGACTGTCACAGAAATGATAAATTAAAATCCCCCCCTCAGGAATATTGAAGAGAACGTTCAGCCTTCAGAAATTTCTGGCTAAAGGCAATTTGTGGTTCTGCCTCCCCCTCACCTTTACCAAAGATTAAGCCTCATGTGGTTAGCAGCACATAAAACAGTCTGTTCCCCATTTATCATATCCATGTGCAAAATAGCAGGTCTCAAGTCAGCTAAACTAGCCTTAGTTCTATTATTAAAATTTAATAATAATGGAGGAAAGTCACCCCATTTGTTAATTACAAGCTTTATTAGCTGCTTATATAAGTAGTCGTAACTGCACGGTAACTAAAAATCTCCCCGGCTCTCACCTGCTTCCCAACAGGCCTCACAGCTGAAGTTTAAATATTGAAGGCACATGATGAACATGTTTCATCATTTACTGAAGCCACCAGGTAAATTCAACGTGGCCATAATTACTCATCCGAAGCACCTTCCAGGTTGCAGCAGCCATTCTAGGTTCAGATTCTAAGCAGATTCTTCAATGAGTTTTAGGAATTCCAATCTTTGCAAGAAGTACAACCCATGCAAGTAAACAAATCCCATACTGCACCGTACAGCTCTGGTAGCCCTAAATATAAAGGGACTAGGACTCATGACGCTCTTTCCACGCTATAAATACCTTGCATCCTAACAGATACTTCTACTCTTACCTTGATGGAAGAATTCCTCTGTTACTTTTTCACTCCACTGCTTGCTCAGCTCCCACGTCCGACATGGGTTACAAATATCCGCACACTTCAAAGCCATCTAAAAAGTTAACACACAGTGTTAATCACCTTTCCCTCCAGCAGAAGCACCTGTAATTATTTATTTCCTTACAGCAGGTTATTTTAACTTTTCTGAATAACAAACCTACCTAACAGCTGCGCTCCAAACTTATGTTCTTTAAAAAGTACTCAGGGAACTATCAGATCTCATGATCATCCCTGAGTAATATGGAAATTCAGTCAAGTCAAAGTATTTCAGGAGCACTATATTTAGTATATTCACTGGTACAGGAGCCAAAAAAAAAATCAGAAAAAGAAACATCAAAGTAAGCAAACAGCATTTTCCATTTCTGGCTCTGAATCTCATATTTTTAGCAACGGTTTGCACAAGACAGAACTTCTCATCTGTTTGTTTACATCCTTTTATAGTCCACAATACGAACCTAATAAGAAAATGTGTATAAATCTAAAAAGAATTTCAAGGTTTTTGCTTTTAAAGTTTGTTAAAAGCTCACTAGCACAGCTGCAAACTAATTCACAAGAGTAGCGCTTTCCTTTCCCTTCCCAAAATATGTTCTGACAAAGTACTGCACAATTCTGATGCTGCAATGGAGTTGCTAGAAAAGCTAAACCCTCTCTTGGAAAAACACCTCTCCTGGCTTTAGTAGCTCTAAGTCATGAGACTTACCAACATGCACTATCACTTGGGAGAAGTGCTGGGGAAGGGAATTGAAGTGGAGGGAACAACCTTTTAGTAATGAAACAGAATGACTAGAAGATAGTTCTGCTTTTGAAAGGAGGAAAAAGCCTGGCAGAAGTAGTATTTAGCATTTTTAAGTAAATTATTTTTACGCTAAAATGATGTTTTCAGAAACATTCCCCAAAAGATCACCTGTAAAACGAAGTGCCGATGGTTTGCATTCTCTAAACATAGGTCTCCTCTATCCAAATGGGATCGAAACATGGACAGATACTCGTTTTGCTGACTGATGTCTGTGGCAAGAATGAGATCGCCTATCTGGCTTTCCATCAGCTGCCTGAAATATTCAAAGCATAACAATGAAGAGCAATAGTCATCACCAGATTGAGATGTCTTTTTATCATATTTATTATGATACAAGTACAAGCTTTATAATTAGCATTTTCACTGAACTAGTTTGTTTGTTTTCTTTTGCTGAAAAGTCTTACAACATCCACAGAGACACCAGGACACTTCATTGGCAGCTTTCAGGAAGACTTCAAAACAGTTTTTAGCTTCTTTTCTCCCCACCCCTCCCCTTTTTTTGTTCTTAAAAATGCACAAACTAATTGTTTCAAGATTATTTCTCGTTAAGAGTAGGTGAAGAGTGTCTATTTTAAACTACAGTTGTGGTGGCAGAACGAGAAAAGGCTGCCAAGTTTAATCTGAACAGGTGCTTGTCTACATAAATACACTTCTTCAATGTGCTCACAGTAAATGTTATTTTCCGGATATCACGTTGCACCATGAACTGCTCTACTCCACCAGCACAGTATCCAGGAATCCTTAAAATAGATCATCATCTACATTTTGCATTCAAAACTGCCATGCAATAATTCATCTTGTTTTGCAAGGCTGTCTTACTTAAGTGACAGCTTGCTTACGTCTTAAACTAATCTATACTCTTTGGAATAAACGTACCTGTTTTCTAATGACATATGTGCAAATAAACCAGACTCTCTCAGCAACCCCACTGCCGATCTCCAGTGATGGTTCTCTAATACTGAGGTATTCTGTGAATGAAAAGGGAATAACACCTATCAATCAATGCCTTTTTCTTAAACTGCAGAGCTGTATACCAAGAGCAGACCAGAAAGTTTTGCTGTGTTTTGGAGTTGGTGTTTTTATTTCTTCCTCGTTTTGTTTGTTTGGTTGTTTTTTTCCAAGGAGGTTAAAACTCACAAACCCCAAATTTTGCACATTTTTATCCCAGCGGCATGGAAACAATGTCTGGATTCAAACCTACCACTAGCTAAACACATCACAATTTATACTCCTTTTCTGTACTACTCAAGCACTCTCCAAAACAGGCTTTAACGAAACAACTGATTCTGTTCTTACCTTATATAAAGTCGCTAAATAATGGTTTGTTTTAATTAGGAAAGGTTGGTTAACGCCTGGGTGATCCAAGTCATGTGTGGCAGCTGCTATTAAACTGAGCAGAACATCCCATGGAGTCAAAGATTTGGAAAGCTGCAAGGCAAACCCAATAAATGTTAGTAATGCAAGTACGCCCTTAAAAAAAGTGCACAAGTGTTGCATTTTTGGTTTTTAGTAATTAACAGCCAATAAAAATTCAGAGAAAATTTTGAAGATGAAAAACTAATATTCCACTGACTTTGCACAGTATTTCCCCACTCAAAGCTACAAAATTTCAACAATGCTTTAAGCATTGTTCTTTCTGAATGAGAAGGTTCAGTCTTGAAAAACACAGGCACACAAAATCCTACTTTCTGTCTGGTAATGAAGTACTATTCCTAAGCAGATCCCATAAAAGCAACAAATTCTTAAAATTAGCTCTCCTTGTCATTTACAGAGTCCATCTGTATGTGTCAATTCTGCTTTAAATACATGCTATATTTTAAAAAGCATAAAACCCCCTTCCTCTTAAAGGGAAGAAACTAATGCTCTGGAAGACTTTAGAACTGTTCAGAATGGATTTCTACTCTTATGCAAAATTACATTTAAAAGTCTAGCAGGGCCAGAACCTAAGGAGGAAATTCTGTCAGAAATAAGTATTTTCAAGAAGCATGTGTATGACAATTAACTCAGCATTCACCTGCACAGACTTAGTTTCACTGCTCATAGCTGTTACTACTTATGGTTGGAAGGTTTGTGAGTTAGACTTCGTCAGAAAGTCTAGCTTGCACTAAAACAGAGAGAGCAATTCTGCCCACACAAAGGTGAAATGCAGCAAACACCCTGCAAGGACAGAAGTTTATATTCCCTGTTGCATTTGCCATCTATCGTGCCTCACATGTTTATAAAGTACTTTGGTGCAACAGAACCTGAAGCTGTATATGTTACTAAAAATACAAAGTCTATAATTGTATCTAAAGCATCACAAAACTTCCATCACGAGTATTAAGTAAAAAGTGCTCAGAGCTTCCAAACTGCATGCCATAAAAAAGCTCATCATGTATCAGCTCTGATTTGGCTCACTGCACCAACTATCTGAGAGCAGCACTGAGAAACTGAGTGGGAGGAGTGGGCAAAGAGCCTCTGAAAAACATCAAGGGAGCCAGAACTTAGTTGGGTTTACTTCAGAAGCAGAATAAGGAGCTATGCTATTCAAGGAAATACCAGACTGGTGATAACCTGCATCAAGGTAGATAACTTGTCTCACCTGGCTATAGAGCACTGCAGTTTTCAATTTAATACAGAAGAACAGGATTTAGTCCTAAAATTGTTCAGTCACTCAGAGCAGCCTGACAGCAGTCCAAGTAAGGAGGAACAAACACTCAACCAGCTCAACTCCTTCATGTCTACAGCTCTGCCATTTTTAAAAAGAAAGGCCAAAGAGTAGTCCTAATGTACTGCTATAAACTGCCTGTAGCAGAAGCATCCTATTCAGTGACATCAAAGATGAGCAAAGCAAGGGTAACAGTAGTTTCTGGAGGAAAAAACCCACCCCAAATGATAAAAACATAAGTTTATTATTGCCAGCTCTGACTCAGGCTACAATTTTATGCAAATGTCTTGGAGCACAGCACTATGTTAAACAGCTGCAACCTTAATTCCCTACTCTGGTCAAACGTAAAGTCGCACAAAAGAGTGTCAGCTCAGAAGAGACAAAAAAAGAAAAGCACACTGTGAAGTGTGAACCCACAACCTCAGCAACAGAGAGAGCAATAGAGAGTTCAAAACTGTGTCTTTTTGGGTTCCTAGGTTTCTTTACTTTTATATGTATATATATAGATACACGAGCTTACCACTCTCTACAGCTCCCTGTAAGGATATTGTAGCCAACTGAGGGTCAGCCCCTTCTGCCAGGCAACTAGTGACAGGATGAGAGGACACAGCTTCGAGCTGCACCAGAGGAGGTTCAGGTTGGACATTGGGACACTGGACAATTTCTTCACAGAAAGGGTTGTTAAGCCTTGGAAGGGGCTGCCCAGGGAGGTGGTGGAGTCACCGTCCCTGGACGTGGCACTTTGTGCCATGGTCTAGTTTGCCATGGTGGTCTTGGGTCATAGATTGGACTCGATCTCAGAGGCCTTTTCCAAACTAAATGATTCTGTGATATGCACACCCAATTCATATGCACACACACAAAAAAGCACATACTTCTGTACAGACACGTGATGTGAAAGTGAGAACACTCCCTTACCTTGGGCTCTTTTAAGTAACAGTGCATGGCCTGAGTCACATCAGCAGCATGAACTGCATTATGATAAGGGTTTTGACTGTGATAATCTTCTTGAACCATAACTGCAGGAAAATAACATATGTCCAAATTTAAATAAAATAACAGTTTTTCAAGCAACGTTTTATATTCCATTACTAGGCACAGAAATATGCAATATCCCAAGTCACACACACATGAAAACATCACAGTCAATAAATCATCAGCTGAACACAAGTATACCATTTTTATATGAAGAAATACTATTTTCTAAAGGAAATCAATCACATGTGAAGTCATCTCAGAGCAAAATTAAACAACTTGAAATCAATATATAATCTGAGAGACTGAGACGTCCCCAGGGAAGGTTCCCTTCGATAATCTGGACTGTCCAAACCATGAGGAAACCCTGAATACAGAATGAAGATGATGCTGTCTACCAAAGCATCAGGATGATCCCATATCAGACCTTGAAAACAGACAGGATCAGAGGAATTAGGCACTGCATTTCTGTCATATGAAGTGCTTTTCTTTCCCATTCAGGAAAGTGGTCATGGAAAGCCACCTCTACACTTTTTTAGGCATCTTATGCTTCACTCAGGACAATTTAAGTTTACATGCAGTTTAGAAAAGAATCTCATTTAGATGATGATCTGACTATCTACTCCTAGATTTAACATTCCCTATTTAACTTCTTCCTTGCTTTTCTCCTCTTTCATTCATCTTCCTGGCTGTCTTCAAACAGTATAGGTAGAATTCTTTAAAGGGCATCAACATTAGCTCAAGTACATGGAATGAAAGAACTACAGTGTTAAAAAGGATGGAGGGGAAAAAGATCTGAAGCACAGCAATCAAACTACATTCTAAGGTTTGGCCTGATACAACACATTAGTTCTTTGAAGCAAACCTAAAAGAATGCTTTCCTGGCTGACTACTCATCAGTCAGTCCCATCAAACAAACATGCCTACAACCTCTTTTTCTACTCAGTTGACAAGCCAAAACTGTCCATTTAATTGTGATTGTAATGTTACAGCATTACTGACATGGTGTTTGTGAAGAGCTGTGGTTCATCAAAAGTCAAGCTACTGCAATCACCACATAATCTCAATAGTATTCAATGCATAGCTGATAGCTCATACAAAAAATGATGAAAATAAATGTTTTTGTGCTGTATCAACCTGCATTAGAACTGTCTCCCACCTGTTCCTCATATCAAGTGCACAAATGCAGATGTCCTTAATTTTTTTTGTGGCTTCACAGGCTGGTCAAGCTACCTGAAGCCTACAATTTTTCTAACTTATTTCATAAAGCAGACTTAGGTCAAAATTTTTATCATGGTTTGCCAGAACTAGAATAGCACAACCACCCTATGTTTTGTGGAATAGAGTACGTTGTATTTTCTCTCCCCCTCTTCAGGTCTGGAATAAGAACTTGAAAACACACAGTAGGAGGATGCAGATCTCCAAGTAACCTTTGGAAATCACTGAAAGATGTGTATAAACATACATATATGTGTATAAACATATATATATACACATACACATACAAAATAAAATGTTGAGATCTCACTGAGACCTAAAACCAAATTTCTCTACTTAAAAAGATTCCAGTAAATTCCCCAAAAAAATGAATTTTATATGATACTATGGACCACTTGTGCTGTCCTAGTCTTCCAGAATTTGATCTTGAGATTACTGTGGACTGAGTACAAGAGGTAGTAAAAGAAAAGAATGAACTGTGTTCATGCTGAAAGATGTATTTGGAAGAACGGTTCCTTGATCTGACAGATGGACTAGGACAGAGATAACAAATGTTCTTCTCAGTGACGTTCAGTAGAAGGCATTAACAAAAGGGAAAGGTGGTAACTTTCAAAATTGGGATAAAATTTTGCCTTCTTCCAAGTCTAATCTCATTTTAGTGACTTACAACTTTGAGTAATCACATGTAGTTAAAACTATATTTATCATCTTTTGAGAACCAGCTAACTAATCCAGTCATTCCTAACTAGTCTTTCAAGTACTATGATTTGCTAAATCTTGACTAACCAGAAGATAAGCAAGATGAGAAAGACAAACCACACTCAGTTACAAGTCGAGTAGCCTAAGACTGGATTTCTATAATAATTTTCTTCACATTTCAATATATCAATTATTAAGATCAGCTGATTTGCTTTTCTGAAACTGGAAGGAATTGAGTCCACTTTAAACCAACGTGAAATGCAAGACACAACTATTCTTTTTCTTTTTTTTAAGCTGAAAGAGAACTAAATTATGAAAACAAAAACATTTCCTTAATTTGAAAGGGAAGAAAAGTCTTCCAAACGTGATTTCTCCTCTGTTAAGTGACAAACTTTGTAAATACAGAATTGTTTTCTCTGGAACTGTGAAAGCCTGCTAAAAGGGACCAGAAACTTGTTTCTCCTGCTCAGTTAAAAAAATCATCCCACTTCACAAAATTAAAGGTACTGACTGTCACAGAAGAACCAGGGGAAAGTTGTCTCACACCAGTACCTGTCTATGGCACTGGGATGCAGAAGGCAGCTCATTCAGCTGCTGAGTGAATGTACTGCTTGGTTTGAATATTCTACGTTGTATCTACAGTTCTTTCCATCAAAGTATTTCAGTGCTGCAGACCCAAACATTCAAGTAAAATTGTCCTGCACTCTGCTTAGGGAGAAGCTACACCCACAGTACAGTGCTTACTTGTATAAGAGTTTGAGCAAGCCAGAGACAGCATCAAACTGGCACCAGCTAATCCAGCCAAGCTTACATACTCCATACAGTTAGGAAACTATATCACTGGGAAGCAAAGATGAATGCAGAACTAAAAATTAAAAGAAAGGAGCTGTCTGGCCTTTCTCAATACAAATGTCACACAATGTCACATATATTTCTGATAATTCAGAATTAATAAATGGAATACAACACTAAACTTGTTAATACTTGTCTGAATTTAACACGGACAGTTCTGTACTCATAGAAACTCTGAGAGCTTGTCTCAATCAACATAATTTAAATCACTGCACAATCTGCATTAATACCCTTCAAACCTTATTGCTAAACTTCAACCAGCACTTCAGTTAAGGTATAAAAAAAGCAGCAATATTCATCATAATAAAAAGCTGTATTTACCCAAAAATCTACGAAGTTTCATCGTATCTAACTGGAAGTGTTCAATTAGTCCATGAAGATTAAACAGGTGAAAGGTTAAGCTGACTAGACTGTTTCCTAAAAATAAGATGAAAATACTAATTCATTGGAAGCCATGAAATCAGTGACTCTTTCATAAGAAATGTATTATTTCAAATAAATTGGTCACAAAAATTATACAAGCAAATTTTTCTATACCAGTTTATGAAAAGTATTTAAATCTTATTGCATAACAAGATTCCATTAGCTGTTTTTAGTAATAACCAGTGATTATGATTAATGATAGTGCATTCACTGTCAACTGATAGGAGGAAAATTTTACTGAACATTAAAAAAAAAAATCAACAGGTTCCAACATGTAAACCCATTACAATGATATTCAACTTTATAAGTAACTTTATGCAACATATCACAAACAAACAGCTGAAAACCAAATACAAAAATAATAAGGCAAAGGTAAGAGCTAACACTGTCAATTGGCACACATTGCAAATATGCGAACTCTCATTTTTCTCATGTATTTTGCTGAACTTCTTATTTTACCCAGAACTCTACAAAAAAGTTTCTCTAAAAAACACATACTATTACAAGCTTACAATATACTTTGCCTACTCATAGCTATATTATAATCATTTGCAGTGGTAAAATAGGTAAAATTGCAAAAGACAGAGAAATAGCCCAAAATGTTTATTTGAAATAGCTTGCCCATTATTTGCTCAGCAAACAATGTCATGGCTGACAATCTTAATTTAGCATTAAAGAACCTAGCACAGACAGAAACTGAGGTACAAAAGGACAAAAATTTCTGCTAAATCTTGCTTATTACTGGGCTTAATGTATTCCCATGTGCATGCTACTTCCTCACAATGAGATATGCAATTCTTCGAACAACATTTATTGGGTAATTTGTTTCTTAGAGGTTCATCCAGGGCACCTGATCCAGCAGAGTTTTATAAAGAGCATTCTGCCCTTAAAAACTTTTAAGAACAAGGCTGCCTGATCAAAATGTCCTCCTGAAATGACTTAATTAGGATGCAAAACTTTAAACACTCTAATTGCAATTCTGTTACCTACTCCGTATGATGTAAGACCTGCAAGAGCTGCCCTTCATTCTCTTCCCACACTGGCACAAATGTCACTGTGATGCTGGACTTGCTTATCTCCTCCTTCCATTTCATTCAAAATCCAGCTTCCATGGCTGTGATTATGATACAAATATTCACCCTACCCACTGCAGCAGCCCTCCCTCCTCCTTTCCAGCACTTTTACAGATCTCTTTTCTCTCTGTCCATAAACTAAACAATACTTCAGTGTTTTTTTAACCAAATACATCTGTAGTTCCTACCGCTACTTGTAATGGCCGCACAAAACCACCTCTGATGTTCTCTTCCTTCTTCTATTTTGTGCAAGCTGTGTGTACAGCAGCTTCCCTCTGCTCAACTCCCAATTCTCCAGGTATTCTATTACATGTCCTAATTATAATGCATTCACACCAACATGCCTTTTTACTGCACTATAAAGCAACAGAACTACCAAACTTTAAATTTAATCAGAAAAATACTTGTTCAATGTAAATGACCTTTTGGATACAAGCATATAAATTACCAGCAAACTCATAATTGAAAAAAAGTCTAAGACAGTAAAATTATTTAATTTATATCAAATTACTACTACAAATTACTAAAAGAGAAGAGAAAGTACAAAGTATGTGAAGGGGCTCTTCTACAAACCAATGATTATTATCAGCACTGACAGCATCATTATTTTCATGCAGTGACCATGCAAACTAGGACTTAGATTAAACACTATTAAACCAAAAAGTACTACCTGATGAAATTTCTGCTTTTTAGTGAATCATATACTGCAACATAAGTGCCACAGTTAAGTTATGCTAGGAGATAAAACACAAATGAAATAGCAAAAGTAAACTCACCATTTGTCAGTCTATCAAAAAGAAAAATATCAAAATTCCAATTTCCAACCTTCTCCAGCATACACTGAAAGAAAATACAAAAGCTGTTATTTTTTAATCAGCGTACGCCTATCTTCCTGTAACCCGGAGGAGTATTTAAGATTTCAAAGATGGATCAAGTCTTAGGATTTCTACATACAAAAAAAAAAAAAGTAGTAAAAGAATAATTAAATTTGCCTGATAACTGAAAAATTTCAAAATGCATGTTACAAATTAAAAAAACTGAAAAAAACCCGAGAAGTGCCTTGACAGAACTGGTTGGAGATTTTCCTTTCACCTTTTAGTTGATTTCTCAAAAGAAGTAAGACACAATTTAAAACAATTAGGTTAAAACCAGAAACAATGTGACAGAAAGACTATGCATTCAGACTTCTTTCAGTTTTTCAATGAATTATCAAATAAATCTTGTAGTCTTTGATTTAATTTTCTGTCTTTTCCTGCTTATAGAAGGGAGATAGTATCTAGATGATTTATTAGATATGAGCCATTTGCATTTGAGCCATTATATGAGCCATAACGCATTGTAAATTCTTTACAAACCCAGCTTTTGACTTTCCACCTCACTGAACTAGCATGTCTTCACAGCAGCTTCACATGAACCGTCCTTGCAGCAAGAGGGATTAGCAAGAACACCAAACAGCACACGAGGCCTCACCAGAGTTCAGCAATCCCGGTCTCTGCCTCCCCCACCTGTATCACAAATACCTGTCCAGCACATTTTACAACAGACTCTTGCCTTCTTCTATTCTCATTAAATTGGTAGAGCTGTTTTATAATCCAATTATGCAAAAAGCATTCTAGCTTTTCTCTACCAGCCGCTAAAACTCTGCTACCTTACAAAACAAGAACATTAACAACTTCTCCGTACTATTAAATTACATGTACATTTTTAAGATCCATTTCATATCAGATTTTTTTCTACACCACAGCCTGACCATGTTCAGCCTGGATATGTCCCTTGTGTAAGTATATTCCTTTTTTGTGTCAATACGACAAATAAAAAAGCACTAAATGCAGTGACACACAGCCTTTGGGATCTTGAATAACCTGAATCATCTTTGCTTGTTCAGTCTCCTTCAGCACTATCCATCCTCTGCCCCCAGTACACTGATCTTTTATCCAGGTAGCTGCTCTCTTTAACACCACATCTTTTCCCAGTCCCTGATTTTCCTGCTTTAGTGCCACACAGGCATATTACAGCTATCACAGTCTTCTTTTCTAGAAGAACTGCCTACCAAAGAAGAAGTCAGTTTGGCATAAACATGTCCTGAGAACTCAATTTGCTGCATTTTACTGAGTTTGCAGTAGTAGGTAGTCACTCTTTCAGATGTTCTTTAGTTATGTTAGACTAAAAATGAAAGGAAATAGTTCCAAATTGCTCCATTACATTTCTTATATACAGATACATTTTCCTTTCTTCATGTTTTGAAAGTGCACCCTTCATTCACCAGTTACTAGGAAAAAAAAAAAAGAAAGAAAGAAAGAAAGAAAAACACTAGCCACAAAAATCATCCCAGTACACCAGTAGGCAGTAAAGGAGTTTGCTGCAAACTTTTAAGACTTATCTATATAAACACACAAAAATACATACACACACATATATAAAAAAACATGCTTAAATTTATATTTGGTTGTACTTTCAACACGTGATATAGTTATATCACGTGCTAGCAAGCATTTTAAAAAACATACTTAAAACAATAAAAATCAAGAAACCAACCTTTGCTTGTCCATTATAATCATCATCTAAAATGTTTGAAGAATTTGGAACAGTGATACCACGGAAAAAACGGGAAGATCTCAGGTATCGCTGGAAACTAAGCAACCTTCTCACATTTCTCGCAGACACAGAGACTTCGATTTCAGAATTTGCTACAAAAAACAAGAAAATAAACACTCTCGCTAAAAAACCTTTATCAAAAAGATGAGTGTTCAGGGAAGTCTGTCACAAAGGCAATGCAAATATTTTTGGTATCAAATGTTTCAGCCACAAATATAGATATTTTTATTAATAATAAATACAGAGGCAAGATTTAGAAAAAAGTGTTCCGTGTAAGCATCCTGTGAAGAAATACAAATATTTAAATCACAGCTGCAACGTATCTTTTTAAGGAACTCTGTTACTGGAAGGATAGAAATATCATGGAAATTGTCTAAAACCAAACAGTACTGCAAACAAATTATTTTCTGAAAACTGCTCTCAGGTATCCGTGCCCCTAACAAATCACAGAAAATATGCACACCAGCAAGAGAATACCAGAAACTGCATGTTGATACAGGAGATACAAGTAACTTTTACATAGGTTTTACGGCTCAGAAAATCCCTTAGCCCTACTACTGGCAAAATTTTAAACTCACTCAAGTAACTTTGGTGCTTTGGCAGATAGTGACGTTCTTCTGGCAAACAAGTATCACATTTATTTTCACGGCATATGCAAATCCCTTTCCTGGTACAGTGAAAATAAAACAAAAAAATTATTTTAACCTGTTTTCAAACATTAATTCAAATATTTTGCTTTATATTTACTAGGTTAACCATCTATTCAAATGATTGATGCTAGCTTACGTCCAGTCTCCATTTGAGAAACCTGAAGATCAAACTGTGCATAGCTACAATTTCTTTGTAACAAGTCAGATACTCTGATTTTGAAATACTGAAGGCCAAACTTGGCCTTTACTGTCTTTTCAGCAGCACCCTAATAGCAGTTTTCTATAACCAAGAGTTGATAATCTTGATATTCACTCATTCTGCCTGAAAAGACTCATGCTAAAAAAAAAAATAAATAAATAAGGTATTAAGGAAGTCAATGCAAACAGGCCCTTCTCCAAAAATGCAGATCCTCAAAACCTACATGAGCTCAACTCTATAGTACAGATCTCTTCTTCTGCCAAGAACAAGGCATATTAGAAGCTGGTGAAGTAAGGAGTTACACCTTTTGTTCTTAAAAGTTAGTCTAAAATGCTGTACAGGGGAAGTCATGGTCTTAGTGACAACTTCAAAAGCCTTAGCAACTTCTAGTGACTGCAGCTTACTCCTATGTAAAATAAATCTTATCCATTTAAATTTTTCTCCCTGCAGAAGTTCCAACTTACTTTCTGTTCTATGTTAGCTCATCAATATACTAATTTCCAAACCACAGAAATAAAATGCCTCTAAACAGAATTGACAGTGGGACAAACATACAGTATCTAATCAAACGCAGCAGTGTTCCACGTGAACAGTCTGTGCTAACAGAGATTAAACTGACAAAACTGCAATATTCTTTCCGACATGCCTGAAACACTTTATCAAGACACTGAAATTCAGGGCTAGCACAGACAACTTCACGTGAAATATCCTTCTTCTAATTATCATACTCAAGGACAAGGGCACTTCCTTTAAAGACACTGAAACATATCTATGTATATACAGGTATATACCTATACACATGTGCTACATATGATAAAGGTAGCTTATAAAACAACTTTCACATGTACAGCAAGGAAATAAATAGATTCTGTCAGGCTGCATTACTCCACCAATATTTCTAAGCACATTTGTTAACATGAGGTTACAGTCTGAGCATTGCCAGGATGCAGAACAGAGAAGCAGGGAGCAATACAGCTGCTGCTGTTACAGGAGCACAGTGCTTCCCCCTCAGCCTTGAACCAATCCCTTAAAATCCACATTTCAAAACAGAAGCTGCTAGGTTGAAAAATAAAATAATATAGAACTGTTGTAACTTCAGTCATAAAATGATCTAAAATATCCACAAAGTCACAGACAAAAGCCAGCAACTTCACTAAATGTCAATAAAACAAAATAATTAAAGCAGCAAAAATTGTGCAAATACTTTTCTTGATCTCAAGTACTTATCTACAGATCTAGCATTAACAAAAACCTATTCTTGTTGTCATACTACAAACTAAGTTTCACTGTTACACATGTCACATGTTAATCTTTGACAAAACAGTAAGATGTAGGTAATACAAGTAAAACAGCAGCCTCTGGCAGCAAAGAATAAAACAGAACACAGAAATGCAATAATTTGGCAGTATAGACATTCTGCCTGTATTTGTAAGCCATTGTGGAGGGTTGCACATGATCTTGCTTCTATTTTTTCTGATGATGATGTGGATACAGAGGCAAATGAGTTGCTTGGTTTTCTCTGAAGCTTCATTGTTCTGTGAACCATCATTACTCTTTACTTCACAATATGTTATTGAGACATTTAGCATGTTTAAACTCTCACCTATTTGTATAATTCATAAACTACTTTTACACATTAATCCTACTTTTTCTATCCCTTGTTAAGAAGAAAAAAAAGAGCACTGCTTCAGCTGATGCAATTCAAACAAACATTCCTACATCATTCCAGCTTTCCCAGCAGCAATGCTGCTTATTACAGAATCACAAAGCAGCTGAGGTAGGAAATGACTTCTGGGGTTCATCTGGTCAAACTGCTCTGCTCAGGTGGGGTCACTCAGACCACATTGCCCAGGACAGTGTCCCAGAGGCTTCTTAGTATCTCCTAGGATGGAGACTCCACATCTTCTTGGGCAACCTGTGCCATCATTTGGTCACCCTCACAGTGAAAAGGTGTTTCCTGATGTTCACAGAGGGAACCTCCCATGTTTCAGTTTGTGCACATTGCCTCCAGTCCTGGCACTGGGCACCACTGAGAAGAGCCTGGCTCCATCCTCCCTCTTTGCACCCTCCCTGGTTCATGTTCAATTTGGTGCCCACCAGGAGCCCCAGGTGATTTTCAGCCAAGCTGCTTTCCAGCCGGGGCTGTTCCTCTTCCCTTTGAACTACTAATTATTATACATGTATAGCCCAAGCTAAATACACCTTGACTAAATGTCTTTATCATTTAGATCTGCAATGATTCGAATAACTTCCAATTGAGAAAACAGATCTTGAGCCTTGCCATCCCTCTGCAGTTCCAGAACACCTCATTCGGGGGGGACAAAATCCACTCCAAAAGTAAATTTCTCTCCCTTTGACAGCTGAACATTTTCCACAAGACAATTCAGAATAGGCGAGTCAGATGCGGAGGTTTGACAGGTTATTAAAGGGAGGCTGAAACAGAAAATCGCTGGCTTTCAAGGAATGGGGTGGGAGGAAGACAGGTTCTTCAGCTGCAGGAACACAGATAGCAACTGTGCTTGCTGTTTCCTTTTCCTCACAGATAAATTATTATTAAGGATACACAAACCAACTGCTTTGTGGTTCTGGCAGACCAGCTAAGACCAGTTCATGGCAAGGATGGGTAAAATACAGTTGTGCAATGGAAACTTGGTATTTCCCTCCTGGCACATTTGTTCCCTTTATATGCATGATTAATATGAGAATGTCAGCCTACCTCTTCTATCATGAGTCATGAAATGAGATGCTAATTTCAAAGACCCTACCAAATCAAGGTTCAATAGTGTATTC
Source organism: Pseudotriccus pelzelni (assembly GCA_035584735.1). Classification (NCBI taxonomy): domain Eukaryota; kingdom Metazoa; phylum Chordata; class Aves; order Passeriformes; family Tyrannidae; genus Pseudotriccus; species Pseudotriccus pelzelni. Next base: position 116,209,637 of record JAWMRA010000078.1, read on the forward strand.
ATTATGGAAAGAAGGTGGTGAAGAACGAAGAGCACATTGCATTTGCTCATGAATAAGCATGCTGCAGAGACGTCCCTCCCCCCAGCCCAATCATCTTTCGTTTGGAGCCTTCGGTGTCCTAAATGCCCTTCTAATATCCAGTACTGACCATCTGCTCTTAAGGACAATTTAGGGACAAATCAGAATGAGAAAGTAAGTATGGCATTTACTGCCTTGAGAACTGAAAGAGAATGAAAGCAAAGTTGGGATGGCAGGCATGTTAAGAAGGATGCTGCAGCATTCAAAAGTGCTTTCAATGCAAGGAACCAGAACACAACCTGTAGGTCTTTGTGCCTAGTCAACAGCAGCCATCCTATGACATTCTTCTTCTCATTCCTTTCTAAGTTAGAGATATAATCCAAAATATTTTCCAAAGGTTTGTTGGGTTTTCTTCTTGTTTATTTTATTAAAATGGTTATATTCTTATTTCTAAGCATCTTAAGGGAGATGCTGGTAAAATAAAATATTCCTTTCTCTAAAATAAAGAAAAATAAGTAATTCTGTTTACTAATATCAGTTATTTTGCTAATGTTAAGCATATACAGCAATAAAATAGTGCATGCTGCCTTCATGCAACAGATTTCATCTGTATTTCAAGACACTAATTTTAATCTCTCTTCCCACTCTCAATCTTTCAAGCATGTCATTCTTCATGGAAACCTAAAAAAAAAGTTTTATCACATTTCACGGGGATATTAAATATTTATTTTTCTCATGCTGATATAAAAATACAAAGTGAAAACAAGTGGTAATCACAGAATCATAATCACATCATTAAATCATATACTGATAGATTTGCTCTCTGAATTTTTGCATCTTGCATACAGTAAGGACAGTCAACAAAAGGCAGAATGACAACTTAATTATGGTTTGGTTTAATTTTTTATTAATGGAAAACTTAAATCCTAACAATATGCTTCAATTTTATTTTAATGCAAAGATAAAGAGTCATACCCTCTAATGGGATCCTGGCTGAAACAAGGCTATGCAGTGTAAGAACTCTTATCTCCATTTCTTCCCTGCTACAGCACAAAAGGCAAGTAGGAAATTATCCATGATAAAAATCAAGTTCTTTGCTACAATAAATAGAAAGAGCATAACTGAGGATCTCAGATATCACTGCCACTAACAGAAAAAAGACATTTAAAATTTAAATTTAAGAAATTTAAAATCAATATTTGACAGGATGGATCTTTCTTATGTTTAATGTAAAACTTGAAGTTTGAGGTGCACAGGCCCACCAGAAGAGATTTTTTTCCTAAGAAGTATCACAGAAATATCTTCTTTCAGCAGAAGTAATCTCTCATGATTTTTCCACATTAAACCCAACTAAGCATTTATCATTTTTACACAGCAGATACTATGACTAAACATGACACAATATCTGGAAGTTTCCACTATCTGTAAATATATACACTTGAAAGCAATATCCAATTTCATACGCCATTATAACCATCTTTCTTGAGGTCTTACAGGATACAAATAATTCCTATTTACGAATAATTTGAAAGTATTATCTAGCATTTCACACCACTAGAGGGACCCATAAGCATTCTAATTTCCCGTCTATCCTGTCAAACCATTAAGAAATACATTACCTTAGATCCATGAACATTTTCTAAAAAATCAAGTCCTATTATTTAACTCTTCTGTAAGTTTTCGACTCATGATTTGAGGCTTCAAGTATTTTTTAAGACATTCAGTACTAAAGCATTATATAAAACTGTGATTTCATTTGGAAGACATAATTTCAGCAGGGATTTTGAAGTTACATAGAAAGACTACTGGGGTCTAAATTACCTTACGATACTTCTTGTTTTCCTCTGAATCCCTGCTCAGCATCAGTGTAAGGCACTACACCCCCTCTCCCACTTCAAAGAAAAAGGTAAGCCAGACAGTTTTGGTTTTAGTGTATGTCTACTTATACACACACGCATACATTTCTTTTCCAAATAGTAATGATCAATGGAAAACATGCTAAATCCTTTCATGGGTTAAGGAAACAAACACGGCTTTGCAAGTGTCTTCTGACTGAGCGGATTCAGAAAAAATTGTTAAGTCTCAAGAAACTCTGGTAATACCACAATTATATTAAAAACTCCAGTGGTTTTCAACAAATCCTCCCTGATAAAGGCAGGAAGAACTGCTAAACATCGCCACTACCCAAGATAGCATCTTTCCTAAAGGATGTTACAGAATGAAATACTGCTTTAGCAAAATACAGAACCATGGAACCATGGAATAATTTAGGTGGGAAGGGCCAGAAGAGACTTCTCAAAGTCCTTTAGTCCAAATCTCTGCTCAAAGCAGAGCTAATTTGAGAGAAATTACTCAGAGTGCAGAAATTAGACTACTTCAGTATGAAATAAGTGCCAGTTCTCCAATGGCACTGTAAGCCAATGCACAGCAAGCAAAGTGTAAAGAAAACACCACAAAAAGGTATCGACAGGATTTTACTAATGTATCTCTTGAATTTTGGCTGATCTTAATATTTCTGTAAACATCTCAGGAAAGATACAAACTTAAGTAAATTAAACAATGCCATTCCTCTGCTGCAATGAGTAATATTTTGCAATAATCTCAGGACTAAGAAACTATATACGAGGCATAATCTTTCCATACCAATTTACTGAATCATAACCCCAGCAATCCTGCAACTGTGTACTTTTTTTTTAAACCTGAACCCACCCACTGGGCAAGGCAAATCTGCAGCTCATAACAGCATGGTGTGAACCAATGAATTTCACTGAAGTAAAACATCTACAGGAATATCATCAGAACACAAATACAGAGCTCTTACAAAATGGGTTATGCTGTGTTAAACAAGATCCTGATGCTCCTGATGAACAGAAGTACATGACACAATAATGGTTCCACTACTTTCCAAAATGATAATATATTTCAAACCATCACCAAATAATTTTCTCGATGTCTCACAAAAAAACCCACCTTTCTTCTGTGTCATAGAAATCTTCAGTTCTACAATAATGGATGGTCGGAACCCTAAAGTAATACTTTTTGGCTATTTTTCACCACTAGTAATGAAAGAAGAATTCAAAAGTAACACATCATGGTTAACAGAAAAAGCATTTCCTTTACCAGTCTGTATGACTGTGAATACCAAAGTCAAACTGGGAGCAGACATGAAAATAAAAGAATTCTCACATACTTTCCATCAGATTATCCAGCATTCAAAAAAAAAAAAAAAAAAGCTTTCATCAAAATAAGCTACTTGGAGAAGAAACACATTGGAGAGATTCAAAAGAAAAGGGAAAAAGAAAGCAGAATGTGTTTCTGTCTTCTTCTAAGGTCAAACTTACTTCAGCAACAAAACACGGAGTGGGCTGTACCTGTGCAAGACTCCGGAGCACACACAGTGTTTTACAGAAACTCGTATAGAAGAAACTGTAGGTAAAACAACGATCTAGGACAGCAAAAGAAAAAACCCAAACCTGTCTTGTATTCTCAGTTGGCAGCGTTTATCCCAAAATCTTCCTTAACCAAGCTCACTTCAAGCTCGCTTTTCACTTCAAATTTATCTTCACTGGTTTTGTTTGGCTAAGGTTATATAGAGCATTTTCTGACTTCCCCTTGTGGGACTGCATTCTCCACACTAAACCGAAGTCAAAATTTCACTCACATTGAGGAAAACAATATATTTGAATAATCTGGGTTGTGAATAATTAGAAGACCATTTCAGAGTCACATCCTTCACGGACAGGCAGCTTTCGAAGACATTTCTTGAGTACAAAGTTTTTACTACTCAGTGCTGGTATTTTCATAGTGAAACAATTCAGTCAATCTATGACCACACAGAAATCTTCTCACATGATTGTGAAACTCACCCTTCTTCACAGTAGACTGTTGAACAAGACAATTACTTTTAACCATATTCTGCTTGGTAATTCCTTTGTTTTCTTGAAACAAAAAAGAGCATTCAAATTCACTTGGACTGCACTCATTTTATCTCAATCTCAAGATGGTATCATCAAAAGCACAAGGCTACTATTACACAAGGATTTTGCAAATTGTTTAAAGCCATCAGTTTAGATTTGCACTCCACTCTCTTCTTTGACTTCTGGCCTCTCAGCCAAGGGGAATCTAAATGCACTGTTTAAGATAAATCTTTTCCAACAATTTGTGAGCAAAAAACTGGAAAGTTAAAAACACCATGGCAAATACGAGATCTGACAAAGATGTCAGCATCTACAAGTACCCTACATGAACTCTGATTTCCAAGTAAACCATCTAAAGGTTGTATAATAAACTCTGGAATTTCCTCAAGTGTTTGCCTTCTCAAGAAAGAGAACTAGGTTTATCCATTACCTTTAGAAGTCTCCCTTTCTTTTCCCACTAGAAAGGCTTCATATACAGCTGAAGAGAAGGACTGTCTCAATGAAGTCTGAAGTTCAAATCACATTATTTTCTCTCCTATGTGGAGCACTATATCGTATGCAAGCATCTATCTGCTTCAAAATTGAGCCATTCCTGAATGTCAACAGAGACATACTGAATAACTCAAAAACCCTTTTCTTCTTTCCAAGATATTTTACTCACATATGTGACATATTCCCTTATCTAGAAAACAGAAAATAGAACCCCATGTGTTGGCAACATCACTATGTTCCCACATAAGCATGCTCAGATGAGAGTGGCCCAAGAGAATTCTAAAAACCTTTTGACAAGATCGTACTTATTCAGGGTCAGGCAAAACAAGAAAAAGCACAAAGAAAAAAATGTTTCCTTTCCACAATCCAAAAATATTTGGGGTTTTATCTATTTCTTTTGACTATATCCAACAACACTTCCCTAAAAAGGAAGCTTAAAAGCATTATTTAAGTTGTATCTGCATAAGACACTTCTCAATATTTTTTCTGTTATCTTAATTATTCACTTGATCTTTATTCCTTTTGGCTTCACTTCCTCAGTAAAACATACTATACACACAAGTGAGCACTGTTTTGGGGGTTTTTTTCAGGTGAAACAGTGAATGATTGGGGCACATTATATACTCCTGTTTGTGCACACTAGAAACTCCTCACAAACATAATCAAAGTTTCTTAAGTGTATTTGTAAGTGTGTGTATATACATACACATAAAAAAAATAGATATTACTGACAACCTCTCAATAGCAAGAAAACAAAACCTAAAAATTTACTGGTTTACTATTTCAGAGAAAGGGAATATTTTTATACTGTCATTTACCAATTCTGTTTTGCATTAGCTTTTCTCAACATATTCTGTCAACACTGCAGATGGAATTACTGTCTCAAGTAATGTCAAAAAAAATTTTAAGTACTCATGTTAAATGCAGCCTATTTGTAAACCAGCAGACAGCAAGGGTGGTTAACACCCTTGAAATCACTTTTTCAATCACTTCCCTGAAAACCAAACAGTACATGCGGCATTGTCACAGTGAACTGCAAAACTTCCTCCTTGTAACATGTGGAGTGAAAAGTTCCACAGTCAATTCAATAAAACATTACAGTGCAGGCATTTTAATGTGCAACTGTGATTTATGTACATCCACTGAACAACCATTATATTTAAGGCCAAAATTTACTTCAGAGGAAGAAAGCTGTATGCCTGCTCTCTCCTTCCCAGAAATGGTGGCTTTGAGCTGCTTTCTGATTTTATGCCCATGGTCCCACACAAGCATAATCACACAGATCACAACAACAGAAAAGCTACTAATTGATGATTCAACATTAACAATTTGCCAATCAATTCGAGGAATACAATCCTGTCTTTCCCCACTCATCAGGAAGCAGTCTTATTCAAACAGAAATTTGTTAATTAAGCTACTCCTCCTGGCTAGTTCCTGCAATTACCTATAAAAAGGTGACTTCTCGAACAACATGTAATATAGAAGGAAAACTACCACCCAACAAACTTAGCTTGACCACCAGTCAAATCCTGAATTTAACAGTTCTCAGATGACTCCCATACCACCATCTCTAACAATAACAATAAAGATGTTTTTTCAACAATCTTTCCTCAAACTGAATTTCCTAGAAAAAAAGTTACTGTTGAGAATACTTCTAGCCAAGGTAAAAACTTGCACAGTCATGTGTCAATTACAGAACTATGGGATGAAGAGGCTGAGCTTATAATGCTTAAAAAGATACAGAAGTGGTCTTAAGAAGTGCTAAAAATTTTCCTTCAGCAACACTAGATAAAGTTGCAAGTTAACACAGTGTTATGAAACAGAAGTGACTATTTAAAACAAATGCGCATAAGGGTAGCTTCCTGAAAATAGAATAAAGCATTTAAAACTCAGTACTCTACCAATAAAATATGGGGTTAAGAGCCTATCAATAAAATATAGCAAAAGAGAACTGGTCAGCTGATTATTAGATGGACCTCCTGAAAGATGTTCTTCTCAAAACGTCATTGACACAAAAAGAAAATGCTGAACAACAAAAATCAGCTAAGAAAAATACAGAACAGCAATAACACTTCCACACTGTGACTGACAGCCATCTGCAAAACAGGTAAGCCATGATCTTTGCAAAATATTTAGTACCACAGAATGAAGTTAGTGGATGGTAGAAGTAAGTTACACTGAAACTACACAAACATGATGCAGGAAGCATATCCATGCATTACTGATGTTCAGGATACAGCTGTGGTGGGGAGGGAAAAAAAAAAGCCAACATTCAGATGGTTTAGTTTGCTTTGGCTCCAGAAGAGACCCTTTTCAGTACCTTTGCCTCAAGGAAAAAAGAGCTGGCTGGCTCCTCTCACATGCTATTGCTCGTAAGAGTGAACATTTTCCAGTCACGTAGCTCAATGTGGCAAAATCAAATCCTTCTGGAGTTACCAGGAGAGGGCAGGGAGAATACCCTAAAAATTAAGTCACCTCTGATGCCCACAACTTCTCTCTATGTGCAGTCTCACAGTACCATCCTCAATCTCTTTTGCTTAAAACAATTAAGGAAACATTGATCAGGACTCAATCAGCATTACAGAGAAAAAGAAAATATTTTACTGATTAATAAAATCCCACAATTATGTCAATTAATAGATAACCTAGTGATAGGGTGAGAGATGGCTCTGAATTCCTTATTGACTTCGAAAAAAACTCCACAATACAGCAGGAGCCTGAAGTTGAAAGGCAACCCTGCAACAGGCTACAACACTGAAGTGCAAAAAAATCTGACTACAACAGCAACTCTGAGAACTGCCACAGCAGCTGACATGAGAGGGAAGTTATAGCCAAAGAATTTTTTTGGGCCTCCTAGCAACATTCTTTGCTGTCATCAGACACCACAGGTGATGTTGCTAAAAGCTGGTGCCTATGCCTGAACAAGTAGGGGCAAAAAGAAAGGGTGTGAAAATCCTCTTCCTGATTAGTCATGATCTGCCTGATGTACAATCATCAGGATGGAAAGAAACAGCGTGATAAGGACCATAGAAAATAGTTAATTTGACAACAGCAATAATATCATACTTTGACTGCCTTTTAACTGGTAGTTCTTTTACTACTTCTGTTAGTATTTTCCCCTATCAGCATGACACGCCACATATATATACATACACAAAAAGACATCGTTATGTACTTCATAAATTGCATGGTACTTCTAGAGAATTTATTATACTCCATCAGGACTTGAGATGAAATTCTTATCCTCTTTGTTGGAAAAATCAATATAGCACACTCTTCAAACTTTGTTTTCTCACCTATTTTATTAAACTTTTGAATGAAACTAAGAGTTTAAGAGTTTTAAATGTGATCTACTTTTTAAAAAGAGTAACTTCAGTTACGATCAGAGCATAAGACCAGGTTTCTGCCACTCAGTTTTGTTAATAAGATAATTACAACAACCACACTTGTTGCCATAAAATCAGCTTTTCTAAATCTCTCCATTGCATTCCGAATAGTTGGAACTGTGCTGATACAGTGTTGGTATAGATACTTCGTGACACTTAATGCATTCAGTATGTATTTTCACTGTGTATTGGTTTGGTGGTTACTGAAACTTTATACTACAACAACTACTGACAAATTTAGTTATAATAACATAGACAGATAATTTGCCTTTTTCCTCTACAAAAATATTATTCTTACAACACTTCTGAGAAAAAATATTCCTAAAACACATATTCAAAAAAATTTAGTCTACTGTTTTCCTGTAACACTTTAAGATTTGTATTTGTCAAAAAATTTAAGCCCTAGCTACATATTTGAGTAGATGTAATGTTAATTGATTATGATTAGGTCAAAGCATATTGATATCTACTGTAAGTCTGTTCAAACACCATCCTAGACAGGGCCCTTCTGCTGCTGCATAAAAGCAGGAAACTATTCTCCTCAACTGATTGTGTCTGCCAAGTAAGCACTCAGCACACACACCAGTAGCTGGATATAAGACAGTCTTCATTTTCACAGGGATTCAGGTTTAAAATCAGTGAGTTTAAACTAAATTTTTTTAAACAAAAATTTAGCAGGGAAGATTGTCCTCTTCTATTTTTGGTAACAAGCTAGCATGAAGGATTTTCCTAAGTATAAAAGATGGTCTTGCTATAAAAGCTGCTATCTTTTAGAGGCTTAGTAGTTAAAATTGATGGAAGCCTTTGTTTATTTGTAATTTATCTGCTTTTAAATACTTACAGTGAAAAATACGGAAATCAATGTATGGATGAGAACCTCTTCTCTCTGTTTCAAATCCTGCCCGACTTCTTACTCGCACATCTCCTAGAAACAGGGTCAAGAGTGAAATAAAAGTGTGGAAGAGTGGCAGAGATAAAATGCAAATGAACATAGCCTGGAGGGGTAAAGATTCATGTACTTAATGGAGGAGAGTAATTCAAACAATAGGCCTACTTCAATGCTTTTTGTTTTAAAGGTGAAATTCAAAACAAAGTTTGAAGACTTGTTAAACATGCAATCACATGCTTTCTCCTCAAAATCTCTCCTGCCTAAGCAAACGTTGCCAGAAGCATGTGATAAGCATTCAGATGAAATTAGGAAGAGCTTGCTACACCAGTATGGTAAAAATGCACCTTAATATGACAGAAAACACAAACATTTAAAGTTGATTTGTTCCTCAGTAACACACATAAAACGATAACATTTTGTAAAATACAAAAAAGATTCAACTTCTAGAAATGGTAGCTTTTAGCAAATAAGCTAGTTAAAATATGGTTTTATTTTACATAATAGAATATTTTCCCACTAGCATTTACTTACTTGTGCTCAGCTGTTTGAATATTACACAAGAGCCTATTAAAATACCAAAACTCAGTATTAAAATTTTATCAAACTATTTTGCACTGTAATTAGCTTCAACCTGCATCTTTTAGCATGCTAGTTGATTTCTACTTATCCATTTTACCAACTGAAAGCTGATCAGTATTCTTTCATTAGGTACTTGTATGCATTAACATAAGTAGTTCACTTGGATTAAAAGCTTTCACTTAAAATCCTTTTGCAATTACAAATTTGGACAAATCTTTCAGGATCAAATGCAATGGTGTTTCCCTCCTCAAATCCTAATAAAAAGTTAAATTGGAGACGTGCAAATGTTCTGGTTTCTAATTATGAAAATCCTTCAAGTGTAGTTTTCTCCTCACCTCAAACACAGCGCTTTTTATATGAATCCAAAATAAGTAATTAACAAAATCAACTGTGACTGACTTTATAAAAACAAAATAAAAATATAGCTATTTAATTTCCAGCAAGCAGTAGACACCTTGAAAGTATTTTTCCCTTCTTTTCTTTTCTACCCTGCTAATCTGTAATGCTGAAGCAGGCAAATTGTCAGAAAATAGCTAAAGATACTGACTTAAGCTTCGAATGCTCAACAGGTATCTTTGTAGAGATACATATCTATAAACACTGACATACCTACAGTGACACAATTGACATGAACTGTAAACCAGGCTGGAAGGACCACATAAAGGTAAGTAGGTCCAGGGCTCTTCAAACACTGGGTCTAAAATTTGCATAACAGTAAAAACATACTCAATACGTGTGCCTTTCAGTAATTAATCCTTTTATTTTTTTTGAAACTGAAAACCTTAACTGACCTGCAAGGGAAAGTAACCTGACAACACATTACTTAAAAATGCTTCAAGCATTCATTTGAGCAAAGTGCAAGAGACTTGTCTCCTTCCAGGCAATACAGAGGCAGCAAATTGTAGAAGTCTTCTGTTAGGCAAAAGCAACTGGTGAACTTCATTTACAAAATAAATTAATAAAAAGGAAAAGGAGAGGAAACTTTGAAAGAGAGGAAGCGATTGCATATATCAGTTTACAGGGAGGCAAAGTCAACTTTCATTACCTTTTACTCATATTTATCTGGATAATCAGGCATAGATACAGCTGTGTGAATGAGTTCACCAGCTGAATTAGAAGAAAAAAGACACTTTTTAGTTGAGCTAATTTTTTACAGAAAACGTGATACAGCTTTTGTGAATTATATTTAGTTTTCAAGGCAGCTCTTTACTTTCAAAATTTACAAACCACAATATAAACCAGCAAATAGTTTCAGTCAATGTACAAATAGGTTTTGGCAAACAATTTACTCGTTTTAACTATCAAGAACAGGAAAAGTTCACAGAAAAATACCTGAAGGCCAACATGGAATTCTGCAAATAAAAAAACCAAGAAGGTTCATCTGATAAATGATGTCCAGAAAATTTCTCTCTGCTTTGTGCTGTTTTATTTACTAGTACCTTGCCTACCAGCATAGACAGAATAATAGTATCCCTGTTACCCTTGAAATGCCTGCAGTGTTGAGGATTTTGAGTAGGAAAACATGAAAAACTGCCTACAAGAGAAATGCAGAAGCGCAACTAACTACATTGCTTCTAACAGGAATTATCAGCACATCTATTTACAGGAATATTTAGCCAAAAGAAGAAGTTACATACTATAAATGCACATGGCAAAGTAACAAAAAGGCAACTGTAACAAGATGTAACTAAAATGAGTGTATTTACTTGACTACATATGAAATGAGAAATTCCCAGCAGGGAAAGCAAAATATTTTTTATTAAATAGTTGTTAAACAAAATTCTCTCTCCTTAATCATGGGAGAAGAGAGTATTTTTTTAAAAATAAAGATTTCAACAATGGATGAGTTTTTTTAGAATACAATTGTATTCATTCTGGAAAAATATATCACTTCTACAGGACTGGAATGTATTACAGCAAGCAAAGTAGAAAATTCTACTGCATCAAAACAAAGGCACAAAAGCAGTCTCCATTACCATTGTAAAGAACTGCTGCATTTTTGAAGATTTCAGACAACAAATGTGCTTGAAAAATACTGGTACAAGTGGGATTTGATGACAGCATTTTTCCATCTGAAGCTTCCAAGTATACAGAAGCAGAAAAAGGAATAGCATCTACCTGGCTGCATGTTACGAAATCATGTGCCATTAGCACAGTGAAACTGATCTCTACTGCATAGGTGTAGTTAGTTCCCAAAACATCCAGGAATACTGGGCCGTCATTATGCATTCACTGTTCAGTTCATGTAACCTGCAAAGATTAACAGATCCCAAATCTTTGTGCTTTCAGACAACATAACGTATTTGCATCGATTTGCTTGGGAAATCTTGTGCAAGTGTTTTGTAACCCTATCACTCAAATCATGCAAAATTTAATTTTAAGGAAGAGACACGTTTATCTTCATAAGTAACTTTAAGCAAAGGCAGAAGACATCTCGAATTTAGGATCACTTTTATCAGACAAAAGGACACTGTTACATAAGTCCTACAAACAGCAACAGAAGTCCAGCCTCAGAGCCAATCATTATTACGGTGGTTGAAAGACAATTTAAATTCAACACCTAAACCAAAAGAACTTATGAATAGTTTTCATTTATTTAGACCTTTACAAGTATATCAAAATGGTTACAAAATCTTTTTAAACAATGAGATCACACAGTCTGCTCGTAGGTAAATTTCCTTGGGGGGGCACAGAACTGGTAGCAACCTGACTGACAGCTTTTATCTTAAGTGTTCCTTCTTTGGCCACTTTCAGCGACTCTGAAAAGACTCGTCTGTTACCTTAAGGGAATACATTCAAGCCCAGCATCTTAATGACAGTAGACTTCCAGGAACAACTTTTTTCCCTCTCTGAGAGTTTCTGTGATTCCAAAGAATCAAAAAGACGATTTAAAAGTGTGAAGCCTTCCTTTCAATATCTGATTTTGTGCAAAAAAATGACAAAACATCTGATGGCCGAGTATTCAGCTACATTTTTTTTCCATGATCAGGATTGCTTGCATTTTTAAGACAAAGGTCACACAGGCAGAAACTCAATTGAAGACTAAATAAATCATGGAAGAATGAATGTAAGTGGGAGGTTTGCAGCTACAACTGAAAACCGAAAAGGAATCAGGGCCATAACAAAACTTACCTTGAAAGAGATCGCTTAGTTCCTGCCCCTCTCTCAGATTCCTGCTTACAGGGCAAGGGCAGCTCTGATACTTACGAGGCAGCTGAAATGCCACAGCTGACATCCCTGCGCGTTAGGGTTACACAGCACATACTTCATGCTACCCTAACACTCCAGTGTGGCACAGTAACAATGCAGCAGCTGCTTGGGGAGCTGAAGCCTTCTGGAGCAGGGGCAGAAACCTCAGAGACCACGGAGGACAGCTGGGAGCAGAAATTACGACAGCCACCTCAAGGTAAAGCACCCAGTCAAAGCCATGAAGTTCTGAAGAGCAGGATTTCCAGACAGAATTACTAGCTTCACAGAGTAAAGTTCCTATTAAATTTGTTGAAGAAACAGATGACAGGTCAGCTGAATATGCCAGAATTAAAGCAAACTGAATACGACGTAACTGCTATGGGAGAAGAGCGTGCACCTGCATCACACAGTAGCTTTCCTCCAATGTCTCTAAGGGAGAGTAAAATCTCTCTAAAGGAGCATAAAATGCTCCAGTCTTAGTTGAGAGGTGCAGGCTCACCAATACAAGCAGTCAGTGCCCCACACTTTCTACTCCATGCACAGCAGCAAAACTTTCAGGCAATAGAAAACAGCAAGAAAAAGAAACCAGAAAAGCAAATAAGAGAAAAAAAATCAAGGAAATATCAAGATTACACAGAAGCACTTACAAGATATTTTGAGAATTCCTCATAGCTGCTGAGAAAAGTAGCTGAGGGGTGTAGTAGCTGAGGCGATGCAGATGTATTAGCCCTTCCAAGGTCTTAAAAGAAAAATTCTACAATGCTGCATCTGTATCTATATTTTAAAATAGTAAATAAGCCACTCGGGAGTGGCTTAGTGTATATTTTGGGAATGGGGTATGACAGATGAGTCATTACAGTCAACCCTGTTTGTTTATATCGACACACTGATGAAGACAAGAGTTCGTTGTTTATTTTGTGTAGCCCTAAAATTTGATCTTTTAAGTGGAACCGGGAAACACTGCTATACCACAGGAATTCCAATTTACTTGATATAAATTAATTTCCATTGGATTCCCATTGAAACAGCTTAAAAAAAACATCAAATGAAACAACTTTACAGCCAGCCTAGCAAAACAGAGGCAGAGGGAGGTATCCTAGATACCCTTAGCTTTATATTTTTGTCTGCTAAAATAAACATCTTATCAACATACATTTTACTAGTAGATATACTCCGTATCGAATAATAACCAAGAAAGTAAAAGGCAAAACCCCTCATGACTGTGCTTAACTTCCCATTAAGTTACAGCTGAGGGTTCCTTACAGCTCACTCCACTAAAATGTACTAAGATAAATAAAACAAAACCCAATCTTTGTCACAATACTGTAGGAAATGAAATGCTTCACATTTCTTGCAAAAAATTCTAATGTAATATATTAACTCTTGAATCTACTCTGATATGAATGTTTCTACATACAGATGCATCCAACTGTTCAGCTTTCAGGCTGGTCTTTTTTACAGTCCATTTACACTTACCAAAGTAATAAATATTGTAAATAGTTGCTAACTTGTACAGTACAGCGTACATAACATTTGGGAGAACCAAGTGATCTCTAATAAGTGAGAAAATACTACAAATTTATCATACTGATTGAAACATCCAGCGAGCAAATTTTTGTTTGCTTGTTGGTACCCTCCTCCCCCCACCCAAGTTAGAACAGCGCAAATGAGTTATGCCAGCAAGCGAGACTTATGCTATTCATAGCAAGCACCAATCACACAGTGTAATCATTAATTCCAATGACAGAACAAGTGAAAATTTAATTTACTTAACACCATATTCTGAATATTTTCCAGTTCTGCCTGAGAATAGTTAAAGATTTTTCAGACAAATGAGATTTTTCCCTCAGTTCAGGAGTATATACCAAGAACTATAGGAAGTCGTGTTTTGCTTCCCTCTAGAATTACTTGAGCATTATCACATCTCCTTCTGCAGAAATGATGGGCCTAACTACTTCATTTTAAGTTTCGAAAGCAAAATAAAACTACTTCCAACAACAACAACAAAAACTCCAGTAACTTCTTCAATAAAAGTTTAGAAGTCAGCATCTTCTGTCCTCCTCTTAACAAATCTCCAAAGTAATTATCTGATCAAAAACCCTTCAGTAGACAGCCAGTGCTGTAGTATTAACAACTTCACAAATGTAAAAAATCAAAATAATTTAAAAACAAAAATGTGAAGATGCTAAGTCAAAATTGGATTTATATGTAAATATGCAGGCGTACGCCCACATACGTAGGTCAGGACTATGAATTCATATACACACAGGTGTACACATGTATATAGCTTACAACTCTAAATTCATAGACAATGCAGTTATGAATTTCTGCGGACTTTAACACATACAACTAAACTGAAAAGAGTCAGGGCATAAAAAGACATGTTACAGCTGATTGAGTTGGAGATGGTTAAGAATTAGTAATCACTAGCTGTTGTTCATTGAGCTGTGAGAGACATCATGCAAACACATTCATAGTCCATTTCAACACAAAATCATAGCTCAAGATGGCTTAAATTAAGTGGCATCATTTTGCAGTGAAACAGACTTAGAGCACATACACAGTCCCCACGCCATCTGCACCACCAGCAGCCTCCAGAAGAGGTGCGGGAAGTACCGAATCCGGCAGCCAGAACTGCGAGAGCTTTGCATCTTTCTCCTCTCAACAAGTGACCTCAACTCCTTCTGCGCACTCAGTATCACAGAGGGTCTCCCCCTGGGTGTCTTCCCCTCCCAATACTCGCTTTCATTTGAATTCAGCTTTAGTCTTTCTCTAGTTGCTATTCTGAAAACATTCTTAGGTTGACTAAACTCCTGGCCCTCTTGTGCATCCTCTCCTTCTCAAATCACCTCCTACGATTAATGAGAAAAATATTGCTTAAAATCATATCATTATTTTAAGAATACCTTGAGCATTTCATATCCTCCCTATTGAAGTTTTTAAGAGTGTGTGGTAACCCTTACACAGTTCTCTAAGCTAAAGTTTTAACCAAAAGGATACCATGCAGAGGTGGTAAATTCCATCACAGAAATAAAGGTCATTCATGAGTCACTTAGAAAACTTAACTTCTACCAAGCACTTTAGGTTAATTACAAGAATTTATTTTTTTTTTAATACAGGAATAAGACATCCAACACAATAGTTAACTCAGGAAAAAAGAAAAACAAAAAAATCCAACAACCAAAAAACCCAAGTCAACACAAAACAACCCCAACTCTTCTAAAGAACCTAACCAAAATGTTATCCAGGAGAAAGAGAATAAGTTCATGAATTCAACACAAATATTTAAAAAGTTATTATTTAAATAAATCATAAAAATTAGAACTTTGCAATATAGAAACTGGTATGCTTACCTAGCATACGAATGTACAACGCAGTCTGATCTGAGCTGTCATAGGAAATTGCTCCACGTCTCTGCAAAAAGAAAAAGCATATTTTATGTAAGTTAAAAGTAAATAATTTTTAAATTGAAATTAAAACATTAGTTGACCATTTACAATTTAACTCTCAAAATTAATTTCAGAAATTTTGCATCTTTCATGCAAAATGCATCTTTCAAATATATATAGTCTACTGATTTTCATTTAAGAGGGGTCAAAGGAAGGACAGGAATTGGTAGTGAAAAGATTATGAAAACAGGACCTGAGTGGGAAAAAAAAAAAATACCCCCATAAATTTCTTTTCAGATGTTCCTCAATCATTCCTCACAATAAAAAAGAACAAGATTACACCGACACAAAAAGCACTTCTCATAGCCTTCTAGAGTGTCATGCTTAAAAAACCACAAACTTGCAGCTCCTGGTTTATTTATTTACTTTTGTCTATGGGGTATTTTCATCTTTCAAATGTAAAAGTAGTTTTAAAAGAAGTAAAAGAAATCAAATGACACCATTACTGCAGTCCTAGGCTGCCACATGCTACTTTCACTCTACCCAACGCTTTTTGTAGGCAAATCAAGGTACCACTGAAGCAAGAATACATATTTTAGAGAAAACAAGCAAGTAGTATTTCATATTTTATGATAAAAGTCTAAAAGAGTCATCAAGTTATCCCATACAAAACATTGAGATACTCCCATATAAGCTGTATTTCTTACCTTCCTCACTTAGAAATTCCTATGACCTTTCCCTGTCCACTACACTTCTGTCTTACACCGAGGACAGTGAAGTCCTCAGTGCTACAAAGAGTCATCAGACCCCTTTGAGAACTTCAGATAAAAGCCAGCCTGGTGGTGAACACCAGCACCCATTTTCTCATCTGTGCAGCACAAACAACACTATACCAGGGACACACAACAGCCTGAAAATGTGCGAGTTCAAAAGACAAGAAACCAAACCATGTTAGGAAACAGGAGAGGAAAAAACAGAGACTGATTACTGAAAATAATTCTAAAAGAAAGAAACTGAAATAAAGAAAAATGCCTTGGAGGGGGGAAAAGGCAGAACTGCTTATGTGCATTTATCTATCAGAACAAACTGAACGAATACAAAGAAAGACTAGAGATGAATAACCTCTATGACACTGTTTTGTACAAGTGATGTGCTAAGACTCCAAACTCCTTAGTTAGACTTAGTCTTTTAAATATTTTTCATGTTAAAAAAAGAAAGAAAACCTTACACTTGAAGTCAAGAGTTTTTCCAAAAGTAAGCTTAATGTTTAATTACAGAAATTACCCAAGACCTAACTCCAAATGGGGTCCAATAATAATAGCTGTTGTAAAGACTACAAGGAAGAACCACATAGCACTTTTTTGTTGCCTTAGCTTTAGTTCTGTATTTCCTTGGAAGATCGCAAACCATGTAAATAATTTTTCAAAGTATGTTTGTACAGCATTTCTCAAAGCAGTGTGCCTGTCCTGATAGGAAAGGCAGAGACGCAACTCATCAGCCAGAAAATTGTGCCCATTTCCCACTACATTTTCAAATTTTTTCATATAACCTACCTCTGAGTTTTAGCAAATCTCAGCTGAATATATTTTCAGTAGCCTGGAACATTTCATATCACTGACTAGGCACAATCAGTGATGTAATTTAGTGCTAACTTGCAATTTGCACCTGTCTATCACAGATTTCTGGACATGTCCAGTACAGTTCTGTAATCTAATACAGGAGAAAGCTAAGCACACATGCAGCTACAAGACCCATGCCCAACTGGAGCATTAGTCTCCAAGAAGGAAAACAATATGCAAAAATTTACTGAAAAATCAATACTTTTCATATGTTGATTCTAAAATATAACTTCCTATCTAACATATTATTTGTTAGACAAAGCAGTATAAAGTAGTACATCCACATATGATATCAAACACAAAATACGTTTTTAAGAAAATAGAGTAGTTGCTTATATAGACAAGTGATTTTGTTCTGCTAAGACCCTTAAAGATCTCATAGAAATCTTTGAACAATCAAATCTTTTAAAATTACCTTTTAAAGTTTGATTTCCTAAGGAAAATAGACTATTGTGTAAACTTCACTAGCAGTACTTCACAAATAGTAGGACATTTTCAGGTAGTTTTGCTAAAACTGCAGAGGTCCTAAAGATATTTCATTTGTTGAAATTTGTTAAACAAAATAGGTAAGAGGAAAAAAACTTATTAGCAAGTTTCACCAACAAAAAAAGGGTGGGTGGTAAATGGTCAGACCTCTTATCCTTAGACCAGGCAAATAAGTGAGGCACAGGTAGTTAGGAGCACTATGGTGGGCAGTCAGAGACAAAGGATGGAACTAACTGTAGAGAGGTTTTTTAGCTACTTGTGATAGGTGAGTAAATTAAATAATATTGCACTCATCCCGAAAGGGATTGCTTTATGTCAGCTTATGCTGCAAACAGGTAACAGACTATCTATTGCAGGTTGAGGTGTATCACCTATTTTCCCACTTCAAATAAAACTGCCTGTGTATTTTACACCCTACGCTACTCCAGAAAAATGCATGGAAAAAGGACCAAAAAGAGAGAAGTAATTTCATCTATCCCGTGTGCTGTTGTTTAAGATCCACTGCCCAGATGCCACTATTTAAATCCAGTAAACAGAAAGACCAGATTTAAAGCATCAGCATCTACTGATATGTGAACCGACACATGAAGCAAATTTGTAAGCAGGAAGGAAAATGTGTCTTGAAAAACTGAAGTTACTGTAAAGCGCTCTACAGTTCAAACAATATAATCACCAGGATTTTACCCTTGTTGATGACCAAAAATGCCACCCTCCTCACTGCTAATCATAGGCCCACCTTCTGTAGCCTACACCCAGACTAGACTTAACCTAAACTTACATCAAGACTATACTTAACCTGAAAATGTACCTTACTGACACAGTTGAGATGACCATAACAAACACTGTATTACCCTAGGGAAATCTTGGCTAAAATCTTCATGGACTAAGACTGACTTCTGGCACTACAAAATATAACATTATTGTTAATATTTTTAACTCATTTAACATAAAATTTTATTTCTAAATCTCTGCCACTTCTTTGGTCTACCTGAAGCTTTGTACCTATTAATAACAATATTGATCCTTTGTACAAACATCAAACAAACAAGCATCATTCCAACAGGCAGACAGAATTACTAGTGCTCAAAGTTAAGACAATCCTAATGTGTTTAGGCAGGTTCCCTTTTCAAGCACAAGGACAACTTTGGTCGGTTGGAATGTTTTCTGGACTCCAAATGATTCAACAAATTCCTCAAATGACTAGGTGAGGTTCTGAACTGCTCTGCTCCTTAAAGACATGAGCACAGCCGTCTGAACTGGGTGGGCTGTTTGGCTTCAGCAGTGAAGACAGATGTCAGAAAGATGACTGGAGAATTGTTTATACTGGACCTCCACTTTGAAAATCCCACCTTAAACTTCAGTTTATTAGATTGTCACTTATTCTTCCAAAGGGCAATCCAATAAAAAAGCTTTCACTTCTCCTCTCTTTTGTGACGTATTTGTGGAAAGTGAATGAAAGAAGTTCAGACTAAAGTGGGAGATTCACTAATCTTTAAGAATAACAATGAAACAAGGACTCTGCAAAAATATGCAGAGAAAGATTTAAGTTTATCTGGTTGATACTAAGTCAGATCTTTCTGAACATCTTTTCATAGAGTGTAGGAAGTTATTAAAGGCCGTGCAATGAGAACTACATGCCAAAATAGCACAGAGATACATCTTCAAAGGGAAACCGCTTCAGGGATGCTAGGGAGTACAGCATATACATGTACCACTTGGAAACGGAGCACCTGCTGCTGTTTGTGCCAAACAGAAACGTTTCCATTGATGTATCAGTTTTATCACATGGACTTCCCAAACTTGTTTAGAGCAGTCAGGCACTTCATCCTGGCAAGTGTCAGCTAGCCAGCTTTTGGACTGTCAACTGAAACAACTGCTGGTCTCCTTCTGCAACAAAACATGGTAGAGCTGTTGGCCTTCAAAATTCAAGAACCATCCCTGCTTTTTGAAAGTGTACACAACCCCCATTTCATGACGCAGTTGTGTACAGGGGACAGAGAGCAACACAGCCAGGCAGGTGTTTTTACCTACTTGGCTTTTCTGTCCAAGTTCTTTGCCCTACTGTCAGAGGATTGTTCTCAACTGCTCTATCGGTTTGGAGAACTGGTAAGTTCTTCTCCAAACTGAAGAAGTTTGAAGAAGTTGTTACATCATGGCAATTGCAATTTACTGGTCATGCTGCCTCAAATAATTTTTAAGTGTGAATGCTCTATCAACTACAAGTTCCTAGAATTACAAACTATTTAGACCTTATTTCTCCAACTAGCATTGGATTTCAAAAGCAGGACTGTCATACATGATAATTCTTAGAATTATTTCAAGCAATTAAGAGTTACATGCTAACATGAAATCCATAGTTTTCCACAAGGCACTAACAAGTTTTTACTCAATAAAGCATTGAAAAAGTTCAATTAAAGCACTTACCTGAGTTCAGTGGCAGTTTAAGTCACTGCAAAATGGTCCTACCACTGTTACTTAAATATTTCATTGGAGTTCAAAGCAGTACTTTTAAAGTTTATCAAACCAGTGAAAAGAAAATGTAGCTGAATTTCAGGGAGGCAATATTAATCAGCAATAAGAACCTCATACTCCCTCCAAATATCTGAATGTGATAATTTTCTTCCATATAAAGCTATTTCACATGATCACCTCCCAAGACAGATGGCAAACATTTTTAAACCTAGCTATCATTTGATGACAGTTATCGAAGTTAATGATATATACATCCAACAGGCACTGGTAAGCTATTTTCTCTTATATAACTTAGATGTATATCACGTGGCATCATAAGATTAACCCAAAGATTTACCAACATAAAAAATGCAAGATTTAACAGAAATATACAAAACAAAAGCTTGACAATTGATCAGAAAGTATAGTCAAAAAAAAAAGGCATAAGTGATTGACTTATGTGAGGACAGAAACACACAGGGGCACTGCCCTTAGAAACTAAATCAGAATAGCAGGAAGGCACAAAGGCAACAGCAAAATAGGGTAATTGGATGAATACAAAAATACTAATTCGTTAAAAGAAACAATTATAAGCACATGTAAAAACAGAATCACAAATAGCAGAGGTTTTTATGCCTAACAGTATTCTGTCAGCTACCTGGAATTCCTATTTTTCCCCACTTTAAAACAATCTTTGACCAAACTGGACTAGACATAATCCCTGAGCAGGCTTTTTATGTCAAGTTCCAGAAAACCAGCAGTTCGACAATCCTTCAGTAACATGTGGATGTACAAGACTAGCACACGGGCTGTAAAACTCTGGCATTTAGAATCTGCCCTCAGTCACAAATGAACATCCATTGGATATCTTGGTCTTTTTCTTGATGCGACAAAAGTTGTCAAAAGTGCCAGGAATGAAGCCTGACCATTTTTGCTTTTAGTATAGTTAGAAATGTGTTGTGGGCAAGGACTGACGAGCACAGGCCCAGATGCCTGGCAAAGCCTCTTTTTACAACAAATTCATATTCATGCTTGTTCAGATTCTTCTGTTAATTGTATAAAAATTTTAGAAGTGTGTACCAATTAAAAAAAAAACTATCTACATATAAATGCATGTACTCTGATTTTTTTTTTCAGTTTCTGTCATTCTCTCCAGTGATTCTGGCTCTTCTTCACACTCCTCAACTTGAATTTATTCCCCCTTTAGAATTAATTCCAGATTAGGCAGAAGAACCTGGTGTCATCTCTAGGCACCAATCTCACTTATATTTACTATAACAATATGCATTATGGGGATATTTCTGTTCTTTAGAATGAGAGAGTGGGTACTCCTAATCCCGTCTAGCATTACCACATATTTTTCAAAACACAGGGATCTAAAATGGAAAGGCTACAAAGTAAGCTAAGCAGTCCATATTTCATGTAATCAAACAAAACTGGTATTTCCACTCCCACAACTCTGAAATCAACAATACAAAAAGGATATCCTGTCCAGGAAGCAAAATACTTTAATTTGTATTATTCTCACTATGTTTAAAATTGTTTTTCCTTATTTTCACAAAGCCTTTAAAGGGCTATAAAGCTGAAGATATGTTAGTAATCAGAGGTAAGCAAACCCCTGCCATTCAGAAGCCATTTCAGATCCTTTTTCCCCTGTCTCCTAACTGGCACTGCTACAAACACACTTTTCCCACTTCAAGGCAGGCAAAAGTCAAGAGCCACAAAATCACGTATGATCACTTAGGAAACAGAGTCTTAAATGACGAATGATGTGTTTCCAAAACAGATTAAATTTAAAGAAGAAAAATAAGCACTTGTGAAGTTCCTAACGACTTGTTTTTTCCTCAGGCCGCTTATAAAGCCGGTTAGCCAAAACAGAATAATAAAAAGGCCTACCTTAGAAGTAATCCATTTGATAAGGATCAGAGCTAAACACCAGATCAATGCAATTCCCATTGGATTACCCCGGATCCCTGAAGCATAATCTCCTGCCGATGGCGGCCAGCGCTGAAGGCTGTGCGAGGTTCGGGAGCCGGAGCAGCAGGACGGGGCAGGGAGGCACAAGCAGGCGCAGCTGTCACCTGACAGCCCCAGCAATGTGCTCGCCCCGGGCAGCGCTGCCCCGCTCCCCCCGGTGCCGGTGCCGGGCTCCGCTGAGAAGTCTTGTAAGAAGGCGACGCGGCAACAGAGTAAAACCTTAACAAACCCCACGGAAATGCTAAAGGAAATATATCACCACGATTACATCCTTCTATCACGTTTCAATACAGCAAAGTGGGCCAGACAACAGGATCAAACTCCCGTAGTCAAAACACCTGAGCTAATTTAGGATACTGCCTTGCCTTCAAATGCTGTGAAGAGCCTGTTTCCAGCAGATTCCATTAGAGCTGATATTCTCAAATTCCTTTTATCTCTGCCACCTGGAGAACTGTTATGAACTGCACTTCAAAATGTATTTCAAAACTGCTTTTACAGCCACTTACTATAAATAATGGTAATGAAAGAAAGTTAATGCACTGAATACGTGCAATCATTCAAACCAATCATCATTCTCCAATCTCTTCTTTTGTCCACTGAATACCAGGCCATCCTTCATACTGTCTTTCTTGCCACTCACACTCATGCCTGAACTGGCATGTGGCTTTGGTTTATTGCTCCAAGGGTTGAACTTGGCTGCAGTCTTCCTAGAACTTCCCAGGGTTGGAAAGCAGATCAACTTCCTCCAAGATTACTGATGAGGCAGCCAAATGGTCCTACATGCTTGGGACAGCTTTGAGATTCATTTTAACTTTTGTCATTGTAAGCTGACAAAAATGTTTCATTTCAGAAATACAATGAAATTTCAAATAGTTTGGAACAAAAAGGAGCCACAGTGGTGGGAAAAAAAACACACTTTGGAACACTGATGAGTTTAAAAGGATGAAGCTGAATAACTGAAAGGAAAATTATATGAAAATCCTGCTCTTTGTATAATTTTTTTCCCCAAAAGATCAGTTGCAAATTCCAATATGCGCACAAAATACAAAAGTTAGCACAGATCACTAACTTTAGCATTGAGAAATTAATTTCCTCCCATCCACAGGAAAAGGGGACACATACCGCAGTGGATGATTACTGAAGGCAGGAGAAGATTCAGTAACTGGGAAAAGGCTCTTTGTTATTTTACCTGATGATTCCCAATATTTATGCTGACTTTTAAGCTATAACCATGGTCTCAACACCAGTTGTTCCTACAGCACCATTACACCCCAAACATGTATCTTCTGCTCTGTCCCCACCCCATGCCCCTGAAAACAGGTCAGAGCAAAATCATAGGCCATAACACTCAGAATGGACCTTTTGGTATCTCTCCTAATGAACGCAGGACTTATCTAAAGGTCTGTCAAGTTCCACCCAAAACACAAACGGTCACAGAGACAGATTTAAAAACATTACCACCTCCAAACAGTTGACAAGGTTAAAACACTCTGAGAATTAATCACCACCAGTCTGATGTTACTTTAAAGAAACAAACCCACAATAATCGGCATTAGGCTATATTTGCATTAGCAATTTGGCACAACTGGAGCAGATCAAAACACAGCTGCTGCTGAGATCTTTACACCTATAAGATATGAAACCCAGGAGTTTTAATTTTTTTTGCAAGGCTATATTTACTCAAACTTCCTGAAACAGACCCTACCAAAAGGGGTTCAAAGCTGCTGAAAAAGAACCCAATAACTGATCAAATCTCTACGACCCCAGTGGGGGCTAGAGTACATTTGGTGCACGCAAGGAGTGGAACAATTCAGTTTCTTTTGGAAGAAGCCTGGTTAGCACACACCAAAACCACTCTGGAAAACAAAAAAAATTGGCACAATAAACAGGGCAATGAGGTGATTTGCTTCAGGACTGAACTCTCTTCTAAATAAGACTCTAACATAAATAGCCTTGCACTCTTTGAAAGGTCAAGCATTTCTCTCCCTCACCACTGTTGTCCATCCCTGACAAGTATTCCGTTTTCCTGTCTCAAAACACATGAAGATGTTCTTGGAGTGCATGGATGGTCTTATCCCAGGTGCATGGAGCAAGACTTTCTTCCACCAGTTTCAGAAATACAGTATTACCTTAGAAAACATAGCTACACAAAGTAATCATCCTTTCCTTTTCCGTCTTCCAACAGTAAATGGTTTAATTACGAAGCTTCTTCTTACTGGAAGTTTTCTTAAAACTACTGTCTCATATCTAAGTTTAATACCAGAACACTAAAATAAAAATATATGCCCATCTGTTAAGCACCACTACAGCATTATTTGTTTTAATTATGGCTTGAAAATGAAAAGATTGTTTTGGAAATAAGATTCTGAATTTGGAGACACAGTAAGATCAGAATATGCATCAGTTTGTATGAGAACTATAAGAAAGCGACACAGAAGCTGAAGTGCTGTTTTTGGGGGAAGCACAACTTTGAATAACCTTATTAACAACTCCAAGGTGAAGGTGAAAGAAACAACATTTTACAAAAATTGGCAAGAAATTATTCAAGGTAAACCCTCAGGTAGAAGACTGCATAAAAATAAGGTAGCACTAAATTCCCTCTGTGTTAACACAGTACCTGTTATACTACCTCGGTTTTGGGAGTGCAATCAGTGACCCTTGGGCTCTGGAAATTACCATCAGTCTCAGCTGCATTGTACTTAAAAAAAATTATGGAAGTTCCTAAGGCTGTTTAATTTTCTTTTTTTTCTTTCTTTTCTTTTTCTTTCCTTTTCAGTTTTTCTAAAATCCATTTTCTTGATGCCTGCAGAGAGACCATGTTTCGTAAGGCAATACTTACAGCACTTAACACTCAACTGCAGCATACAGGTCAATATCTAGTTCTTCTGTCCTTACCATCAGCTCAAAATGTACAAGTGCAATTGCTGTCTTTCACAATTTCGAAACAAAGAAACAGAAATATCCCAATGATTCAATGTAAACTTGATGATATGTAGCACTGTAATGCATCTAAGCAGTCGAAGGCATGTTTTGCTACAGTTTTTGTATTTGCTGAGCAAACTTTTCTGTGTAATCCCTTATAAGACAAGCATTCATTATCAATACAGCATAAAGTGCTAGGGGCCTTGCAAAGTGTTGTTACAAAATTCCAGTAATGAATTTACTAAAGATACCAGTTTGCTCTCATTGTGAAACTGCCATCACATGGGACCAGCTCCTACTGATTCAAAGTAGTTCTCCATTAATATGCCATGGTGATTCGCAAGGATCCAATTATTTCTGTATACACTCCTACAGATGGGCAAGACTCCATATGGAAACCCATTATTTCCTATTATGTACTCTGTTGTCTAACGTACCAAATACAGGATCCCAGTTTTACTTACATATTCCTAAATACCCATCTATTCCAATCCTTTTCTAAGTTATTTTTTTTTTATTTTACTGAAGTTCATCAGCCCTGAAGAATGACTCAAGGTTGCTTTACAAACTTCATAACTACCATATGTGCAAAAATGTCTTTAAGTGCTCCACCCCACAAAAAATCATTTCAATAACACTTACAGGAAACTCAGAGTTGAAGCAAGAGCACCATATTTCACAGACATTATCGGGTCTCATATGACATTCCTGTTTAAATGTAGGAGGGCTTCACAGACCTCCATCACCACATGAGTTTTTATGCTAAAGTTTGAGGCCTATTGCTAATCACTCCTACTTACCAGAATGACCTGATTTCATGTGTATGCACTTCTACACCTGGCCCAGAAAAGAGATCTCCATGGAGTCTCCTTTGCCCTTCAAACACCCCCTTCCAGAACAGGCACAGGACAGATGTTTATGGCACACTGATTTCTGGGATACACTCCTGACTGGCCTATTACCTGCTACGGACCATATAACTGTATTTATATTAACAGCATGTAATGACAGCAGAGAAATAAGGCTATCATTTACAAATTCATCAGCATGTAGTAAAAAAAAACCACAGCTCTCAACTCATTTCCATCTTTTCTTTGCTTTTCTCCCTGCCTCATTATAAATATCATGTGTGATCTGTCTCCCCAGCTGACTTCACTGACAAAGAATAATTAAATGGTAATCTGTGAGTATTCTTGTAACAAGTGTGGGTAGCTATTGCTGCAGCCCAACCCAACCACCAAACACTGCACTCCAGGGAACAAAAAGAGAGGAAAATATACCATTATTTTTACAGATACTGAGAGCAGACCTTTTTGAATTTCACAATGTATACAAAATGACCAACTTTTACAAATGATACTTCTGTTTATGTCTTAATATAAAGTGTTACCTAAATATTTTACTTTCATTCAGCTTCTTTTTTAAATGATTTGCCATGTGAGCCTATGTTGCAACTAGGTACAAGATTCCAACAATTCTAGCTGCTTATTAACAAAATCATACAATCATTTAGTTGGAAAAGACCTTTAAGATCGTCAAGTCCAACCATTAACCCAGCACTACTGAGTTCACCATTAAACCACATCCCTAAATGCCACATATACACATCTTTTAAATAGCTCCAGGGATAGTGATTCAGCCACATAAGGCTACATATCAGCTAGCAAACAATAAGCAAACATGAAAAATTTAAGAAAGTTAGTAAAATTCACCTTAATGACCACATATAAATCATCGTTGCAACTACCTAACTCATTGCAACTAAACTCAAAAGGCTGGTTGATCTTAAACCAAGGGCTTAGAGCTCCAGAACATGAACTCTGACAATCAAGGACAGCTACAGATCCAGAAGGTAGCATTTAGGCACAACCTTAAGGACCACTTGGCAGGTTCAGAAATCTTCCATTTCAGTCCTCAGTAAGACAGAAAAAGAAAGAAACCCCCCTTAGAAAAGATACAATCCAAATGAACAAAAGGCAGCCAGCAACCTGCATTTCTGCACCATCACTCATTCTACTGTTATGTGGCAATAGAAAACTATCAGAATCATCCTAATGTGTACTGCATCTCCCAAAGGGGTAAGATGTAGTCTGTACTTTACATACAAATCACATAAATCTTTGCCAAAGAAAGCACATTATTAAATATGGCATTTTTCTGATGGCTGCTTTAAACCTTTCATCTTATTTGCTCAACATCATGCTTCTGCAGGTTAACAGAAATGGACATGTAACTGAAAAAGACAAAAACATACAGATATAAGTTGACTGATGGATAAGAACACATATTTAATTTCCTGACATAGATTAAACATCTATAAACAAATTATTCTTTCTAAAATGCTTCTTTTGCAATACAAATTAGAAGACTCTCACTGTCTCTGTCATACCATGAACTTCAGTTCTATAGCTAGATGCGTTTTCATAAGAAAAAGTGTTACATGGTACAAACTGGCACAGTGACAAATGATCCAATTTACAGTATTTAAACGTATAATGGTATGTTCTTTGTAGAAACTCTGAAATTTACCATGTTAGATAAAATAAATCACCAGAAGATGAACTGAAGTTCTACACACAGTATTCCTTCTCTATTTTATTCAGAGAATTTTAATTCACTATTGCATTCTAGAGCTTCGTTTAAATCCACTGAACCAAGATTTCTACTTCTCTTCAGAGAAAAAGTTTTGGAAAGAAGTTCTATTCCACTTTTACCAAACCCTCTTTTAAGAGACAAACAACTAAAAAAGTATGAAAAAGTAAAGACCGCAGCCCACACGCATATATGTGTGACGTGTTATTTAGGAAATATTTATTTTTTAACTGTTGGATGTAGTGAGACTTATGACCTTGGACAAAGAACCACGTTGGCACAGTCATACAGATGCTCAACCAGGACTGGTCTACATCAGCCCGTATCTGCCCACCCACACTGGTTTGCAGGCAGTGTCATCTGCTCATTCACAAAAGGTGTGCTGCACAGCAAAAAACTGGGCCGATTTCAGAATTTAATAAAAATGCCTTCATCTGTGATTTTGAAGAGTTAAAAAGATTGCACTACTGTCACAGGACAAAGCTCCATCAGGGTCTCAAGCCCGCAATGCATTATGTAAAAACAGAATTCCGAAGGTGAGATGCAAGAAGTTGAGTTTTAGCTGCTTTGAGTTACTGTGTTCCACTACTAATACACCTTCAGCAAAGACTGAATCGTATAATGGAGACAAATAAACAGTAATTTCAATTCCCACATACTTCACATATTGCAAGTAACCTGGCTATGTAAGTGAAAACAGATGAACAGTAACACGTGACAAGAAAAGCTACCAATGTTTTAGATTCTGTAATAAAACATTTATGTTCTAGTTCTAAAGCACATCCTTTGAACAGTGAAAGACTATCTTACTGTGCTATATTTAACTGGGAACCTAAATAAAAAGCATTGAGTTTAGAATCTCACAGAAAGACAATACAAAACTGTCAACACATCACAACACCAGAAAAGAAAAATTGCAGAACTTTAAGTCACAGAAGTTGCGTCTTATAATTCTTCATAAATTATCTAGAGAAGACATGAAGGACACACCAAGTGTGTCCTCTACATTCAAGGCTTAAGCTTTTTACCTCAGAGAAAAGCTTTCCCATTATCTTTTATGCTTATCTGAAAACTACCAGCTCACCTGTGCAGCTTCAGAGCTTCCAGCGGCATCGCTGTGGAAAGGGGGAGCACGGGAAGCAATCAAGGCCTCCCCAGACAGCAGCTCTATGTATGAATTTCCACAGATGGGGCTGTCTAGCTCATGAAGCCAGAGAAGAGAGCAACCCTGTGCAATGCATGAAGGCTAACAGGCACAGGGGCAGGGTACAGTGTAAGCTGCCCCTTTTGACTTGTTCCCTAGGCTTCTCTCTCACTCACACTTGAAAAGGAAACAGAAATAAACAAAATTAATAAAAACAACTAAGCTTCTATTTAACTAAGTGATGGGTAATCTCCCACAGCTATGACAGCTCACCTTCCTCTAAGCCTTAATTCTTGTCTAGCAAGTTTTCCCTAATCCAGCACTGCTAAAAGCTACTTTTAACCCCTTTATACACACTTCAATTCACTTTGTAGGAAGCATTTGAGGAGCAGCTTACACAAAATTAAAATATTGACCTATCAAGACTCCCCAGTCAACCAAGCTTCCATTTATTGCAAGCAGGTATATATGTAAAGATTTTCGGTTTTCAGATTTGATTTTTAAAAATTAATAATTCCCACAGGGAGAAAAAACCCCCAAACACCCAAAGATTTCAGCATTTTCCTAGGCACACTGTTACATGCTAAAGCTCCAAAAGTATGCTAAGCATTAAAAAGGCAGTAATAAAATCATCTTTGTTTCTGGTTCCTTGACAGCCATTACAAAAAATTGTATTGTCAAAAAAGATTACATTTCAAGGGGAAAGCTGGAAGTTTTGCATTCATAAATTACGCAGAGATAGCATCAGAACATCTGAAATAAATCAAGCCTGGCTTTCATTTTTCTATTCTGTGATTACTTTCATTAAAATAACTGAAGGATTACACAGGACACACACTGAAACTGGTTACACCATTTGCTGTCAAATCAATTTAAACAAAAACATACAAAAAAAAACCCCAAAATCATACACAAAACCAAACCATCAGAGGAGTTACAGTTTGTGCTACAAAGTTCTTTCTAGAGAAAATTCATCTGGAGATTCATCTGTACTAAACACTTATTTCAGAACTTGCTTATCCACCATACTCAAAAATGCTTTTAGCCTTCTATGTGTTCTTCCAAGAACTAATTAAAACCTACACCCAATTAAGGGTAAACTGACCAATTTCTACTGAACTGCTTAAGCAGACCAATTTCAGCCAAACTCCTTAAACTTGGAGAGGCTCTAATGAGAGAGGAAGCTGAAAACCCATCTTCCAAATGCCACAGCTCAACACACCTGCCATTTCAAGACCTTCCCTCACTTCCCAGACTGTAATATATTATGACAGCTTCCTACTTTTTATTTTATGAAGCGAGCAATACAAACCTGTTTTACATACCTCTAAATTCTCGTTCTCTGACCTGCAGCAGCAGATGTAAATTTCTTATAGCGAATACTTTAAAAGCTTGCTAATGAAGTTTAATAAAGGTATTTTAATGCAAAACTTGTTTTATAGACATCTACACAGTTGCAAAACATATAGTTATTGCATTTCATTAATAGTCTGTCAGCAATCCATATGTTCAAACACTTTTCATCAAAAACCAAACCTACTTATTTCAGCATCTCACCCACTATAGATAAAGCTGACCCTGAAACAGAGGGAGCTTTTCAGTAGTGTTGTGCCTTATGTCTGCAGGTGTCGAACTGAAAAGGACTACTGTGTTTGAGACTGAAATACACTGAAAAGGCTCAGCCTTCAATTACAGAGATGTCAGTGTAAGATTATATTTTCCTGGATAGAAAGAAAGAGGATTTGTTTGTATTTGGTTTGGTTGTTGGTTTTTTTCTAATACAAAAGTACTGAGAAAGAGATAGCTGACAAAGGACAAGCTCAAAACTAATATAAATATTTTCCAGGCAAAAAATCCCATATGATTGTGATCCCCTGTTCAGGGTAGGCATGGAAGGAGATATGGAAACAGGCATACAGAGTCCTATTAATAGATTAATACTTTTTTTATATACTTCACAGCTGACACATTGACATAGGAAAAAGGTGGAAAGTTAGAAGAAAAAATCTAGGGACTTAATTGCAACTAATATCCTTCTACAGCCTTCTCGAAAGTATCGTATCTTTGTACAGACTTCTCATTATTCACCTGAGTGTGCACTTCATCACAGTTACAACATTCCAAGATCTTCTGCAATTAAAAACTATTTTCAAGTAATTTTTCTTACAGAGATTTCACAGCAGTATACCTCCAAATTTAATGTGCCATTTTTGAAGGTAACAAGATGCTACTTTCATTGTCAAGTTTTTAACATTAAACAGAATTTGAATTAAGAATGTAGTATAGGGGAAAAATGTTATTTTAATAGGAATTGAAAGATTTACATTCATAAAATTATGCTTCGTTTCCATTTCACTTAATTATCCTGCAGGGATGCTGAAAAAAGCTATACAATTATTATATTGTTTCTTAAAGAAGCAAGAATTGTGGCAGTTACCAACAAGAATGTTTATCTCTGAAGCTCCTTGCCACCCACTGGACACCTGTCAGTCTTGGCACTGGCCTTTATGTGCCCATGTAAAGAAGATTTTGCATGGCATAGCCCTCTCTTGACCAAATTAGGCTAACCTCATCTGCATTGACATCAGTGCCTACAATTTTGGAATCTCATCGACAGAAATAGCTTTATCACAGGGCCCAGCATACAAATTAAGCATCTGTATAGGGCATGTTGAACTTGTGGAAGTGATAAAAAGCTGTAGTGGAAAAATCTTAGCATATACTTTGAAGCTGTATCTAATTAAGGTAACAGTTAGCTTGGGGTGAATTTATTATTTTGAAGTCTTGGTGTTAGTCTGCTTGCTGTATTCTCTGTCTGCACACAAGCTGGTGTTAAAACCTTTCCTTTTAACCTAGAACCCTGAACAGTAGCTCAGTATGTATTTCAGGTATATAGAAATCGCACAAATTTTCATTACCACATCCCGGTTTTGTCTTCAAATTTGGCATCACTAATCATCCTGTTGTTCTGTAAGAAGCCATTTCAGCTTGCTACAGGATTATCTCCAGTACTAATTTTGTGCTGTCTGCACGGCAAACTAAAAATACCAAGACACAATTAATTTCATTAATGTTATATGACTTAGACAGTACAGGGCAAATCTGGTATACTGGATCATAATTTCCTTGTGAATGTAGTGAACTAATTTTATAGAGGCACTTTTGGAACAAAGTCGAATGACAAAACAGTTGAGCTCAGGCAACAAAAGGCAACCTCTGAAACAAATTTGGAAGATTAGGGAAGAGAAAGAGAGGAGTAACTTATACTATTGTAGCATAATTCCAGGCTTCTCATCATTACATCAGAGATGGGAGTTCACAGATCAAAAAGTGTACAGCACCACTCGTCTCATTCTCCAGTGGAAAGGAGGATCTGCTGTCAGTTACTTCTCCAAATATGATGGAAGACAGACATGAGCCTCAATATAATTAAAGCCTTTCTCATTTTATGGAAATACAGAAAAAAAGAATAGTAGAAAACATTAAAAACATTCTTCGCTTTACATGAATAGGGATGTCACTGCTCCCGAAAGGAACAGTACTGGAAGTACAAAGACTACTCCCAAAGACGTAGCTAGGAAAATACAGAAAGAAATGCAACCCAGCCTGTAGTTCAAATTCCCTGGGTTTTTGGGTCCCATGTGGAGCCAACCTGTGACACACACAGCAGAACCTTGCTTCCCATGCTATAAAACACTCTACCTCCACCAAAATTGCCCCAATTTCTTCTTTATTGCTTCCTACACAAAATTATGAAGTGTCCTCATGCCTTTAACCAAAATTTTCCATGTGCAATCAAATTACTCACTCTGATTCTACTGTCCCCTCTTTTGCATCATACTCCACCAAATAACAGTGTAGGAGAACAGGAAAAAAAGGGTAGCCACTGTATGTGCTATCTCATCAGCCTGGTCAAAGTCCAAAGTCATGCCATAGAACTACTTGAAATCACCAGCAAAAATCCCAGCTCTTGGTCTTTCATTTCCCTTGCCAACTGTTAAGAGTTTTCAAATCCTCAATATAATCAACTCATTTTCAACACTGAACTTTTTATTCTGCTTTAAGATAAAAAGTACTTAATGGAAATACTTGTGTATTTATTTCAAGAAAACAAGCAACACAAACATTTTGGAAAATATTCTGCACTGAAAGGCATACATGGCAATAAACCATTAGACAAAATGGCTTATTATAATCCACACTTATGATATCCTTAATTTTAACCTCACCCTCAAAAATATCTTTTAAAAAAAAGGAGCACTGTGCATTTTAACTGAATTCTCCTACAATATATACTCTCTGTTTTTAACAGACCACAAGTAAGATTCCATTCTGGTTTTCCACAGAATTCCCAAGTCAATTTATGCACATAGATTGCTGTTCCATGTCTTAATCCCTTACCTAAAAAGTAAAAACTCTGAAATGGCAATAGGCTTCACATACTGCAAAGGGCTCAAATTCCAAAGGCAGAATTAATTAATTTTCTCTAAAGCATTTATCAAAACTACCAGAGCTCTTCACGAGTTGTTGCTCAGACAAGTTGCAGATACCTCATCCCTGGAAGTGTTCAAGACCAGGTTGGACACGGCTTCGAGCAACCTGGTCTAATGACCCTGCCCTTGACAGGGGGGATTGGAACGAGATGATCTTTTGAAGTCCTTCTAACCCAAACCATTCTATAATTCTCTGATAAGTGCCCATCCTCAAACCCCGACCCAGAACCAAGATCAGAACCCAAACTTCAGTCCTTCTGGGCACTCAGTTTAAGACTGCTAGAATTGTATTCTTCCATTATTTTAATCACATATGGCCCTCACATAAGCACAGCTCCCCGGCCGAAGCGTCTTCCTCTTTTGGGAGTGGGTGGAGGAGAGGAAGAGGGCAGGAAAGGCAAATCAGGCTGCAAGATCTCGCATCAAACACTTAACAAATGAGAAGCATACAATCATGATCTAGGAAAAGCTTGATTTACATGTCTGCACTAATAAGCAACTACAAGATGGAAGCATGAGAAATATCTTTTTCTCCAGAGTGGCATTTAACTGCCTTTTAAATACACACAATCCTCCATTCTTCTTAGACAAAACACACAAGGAATGGCTAAAATGCTTCTCATAACAAAAGCAAGTACATTTTGTGCAATAAAGGAGGCAGAGATTTCCTGGAAAACATTAACAAAATCAAAACCCCACAGTGCACTGATGTAAGGATGTTAACATGGATTGCACAGGCAATCCAAATGTGTACTTCCCAAATGCTGTACTCATCTTTAGCGTTCCATCCATAAGGGAAGAAAACATAAGTCACCATTTTTTTGTTTTATTTCAATTGAAAAAAAAACCCCAAAACAAAACAGAAAACAACAAACAAACTATGAAACTCTACAGGTCAGAATATACTCTACCCCCGTAATTTACCAAAGAAGTTACAAACTCTATCTTCATCTCAGAGGCAACTTCTGCAGTTTTAAGATATAAACTACATACATAACTCATAATTTCGAATAATAGAAAATAAAAATCTATTTCAAAAACGAACACACTGAAAGTGTATCTCCAGCAATAGAGCAATAATTCTTTTATATAGAGATAAATACACTCAGCATATAAGCTATATGTGGAAAAAATGCACAAATTTAAAGCAATCATTCTCAACCAGTGAGTGCCAACTTTTTACAGAAAGTAGTACAATGCAAAAAAAAACTAAGGTAGTTTTGTATACCCACTCACTTTTATCCTTCTAGACCTGAGATACTTATACTTTTCCCTGAAAACCTGAACTTTCTACCCTGGACTGGCTGCTTTAATTACCTACAAACCCAAAACTTCAATAAAAAAATCTTTAAAACTCGTGGGTTTAGAAGTTGTCTGAAGTTGTTTCCTCCAGGCACACAATGCCTGCTAGGGTTGTAAGCGGCGTAGTAATCAGGCCTAGGGCGTGGACAGGGCGTTAGCCATAAAGCAATCCGTCCTTAGAGAGGAGAATAAGTTTTCAGTTCATGCCAAAATGCCTTTGACCCTGAAAATTTAGCACTGTACCAAGCTTTGAACAGGTTAGCCACAAGAGCACTGCAGCGCATTTGAGAGCCTCCTCCTTTACAGTAATTACAATGAGACTAAACACTGCTTAATTAAGTTTCCTTGTTTAATAAAAATAATTACTTGATGTTTTAAAAATCTGCAGGTATAGGGCAGTTTATCTGAAATGCTGATGCTTCTTGTCATCAGGTTACAGCTTACATGTAGTGGCACAAGACTAATGTAAGTCCTTCAAGACCACCCTGAGCAGAAAGATTGCAATGCTGCCTGTTACAGTGTGTGTGCACGGGGTACAACACCCAACTGATTTGGAACCCAACCCAAGCATGTTGATAGATCTTCTTTTTATTCCCTAATTTTGCAAAACAGTTATAACACTCAACATCCAAGAAGCAGAAGAAAATGACTAAGAAGCTGAACTCCTTTCCTGGCTCCAGCCTCCCCCATACCAGGGACGTGTGGTACAGGAGGCTCGCTGCCCTTCAGCTGCACACCTTTCAACCTTCCACTGAAGCATGGCTTGTCCTAAGGCAATATATATTATTCCACCTCTCCCTGAACCCAGACATGTTGTGAAGGATAAGCTCATACAAATGCAAGGTTCCTGAGAAAAGGAACTGGAGTGAAACAAAAAATCATTTTTTGCAAGGAAGTATCTATTGTCATATGTTCGAACAGACCACAAAACCACAGTTTTGATACCGGAATTGTAACTTCAAGGCTTAGGAAGGCAAGTCTATTATTGTATTACTGAAAAATATGGTTATGTTAAAAAAAACCAGCATACATCTGTGAAACACAGAGGATAAATTTCAATTTGCATCAAGCAGGACGTTTTCATGTTAATGCTTTCCCCTTGTTTTTGTGGGAAAAAAATGTAGACAATTAGAATCTAAAAAATTTCTTTGAATGCAAAGTTATGAAGGTCACAACAATATCCCCCACAAAACCAGATGAAGGGACAATAAGCTTCTTTCCAATGGCAGATGAAATTAGCTGGATATTCTCACATGTTCATGGAAATCATTCTATATAAAATGGAATCCCATATGTGAAACTAAGCAAGTAGTTTAGCAGCCCCCAACCTCTTCGGCCCTATAAATTAAATTACATCAGAAACACCTCAGAAGAGGAATTTAGCTTTTATTCTCTAACCAAATATCACAGCATACTTATTTATTTTACTTTCATTTTTCCTAGACATTTTGTACCACAAAGCATGTTCTGACAAACTCCCCTGATGGATTACTTTTCTATTTTATTCCCCAAACAACTATGTATAAATCATGTGCCATAGTTGGAGAGTCTTCCTTTAAAATTGAAAGGATGATGATTTCCATAACTGCCAGCGTTTTTGTTATTTCAAACACAAAGGGTGAAATGTAAGAAACCCAAAAAACAGCTACAAGAAAGCCGCCATGCTGCACTGCAGAAAGACTAAAAACAGGTGAGAAAGCTTAACGTTAACATTACTTACAATTTTTGTTTCTCTTAACAAGAAAGAATGGGAGGTGGGGGAGGTCTGAACAAATCTCTGAGACAGAAATATAATTTTAATGTACCGGATTTAGATTTGGGTAGTCATTTTTTCTCTCTCCCCCTTCCCCACCCCCGTTACATTATCTATATGTATATCTATATGACAGAGGTTTGCTTACTCAGTTTCAACTCTATAAGGTTTCACTTTCTAATTTTTTCTTGCAGTAGCACAACTACAACCAACCCACCTATTTCACAAGAATATACACGAGTGTATCTCAGGCCCTAAAAAGACGCCCTATTCAATGGCGCTACTTTGTTGCTCTTCCCTTTTATCTTGCCTTCACAGTGAAACCTTCTTACCAAGGTCTGCAAACTGCTCCAGCTCATTAATTTAGAAAACGGGAGGCTGGGAAAGCTCCAGTTTGGAGTGAGGCGTAAGAGCTCCTCCTCATACATGATGACGAGCATTCTGCAAAGCCAGAAGAGTAACCCAACTCTAGGAGCTGGGGGAAGTAACTGAATTCATGAATCTATAAATGTAAACAGCATGTGTACCCTAAGGAAGGAGAAGACAACATTCACAGGCTTTTCTTTAGCTGTCACTCATGGCAATTAACTGCAGGTAGGAGCTAAGCATCACCACCATCTGACTAAACCAGAAGAAACCTGGGCTCCACTTCACAGTTTGCACAAACAGTGAACCAGAAGAGAGGCCAGGCACACTCTTGCCTCCCTCAACAAGCAGACTAATTTCTCACCTCCGACTGACAGTTTCCATTTTAGCATGCATATGCAAGAGCACACCAGTTTAGGCAAAGTTCTTAAAAAGTAACTATCCAATTTTCCTACATTTATCAATCTAAACTGCCAGATATCTGGAAACCCTTCAGATAGCAACTTAGTATCACATACCGCACATCAGCACGTTCTGGGCACTGAGATAATTAGATGCTACAAAGACTAGAACTGCCTCTGAGTTTATGAACATGGGAACTGCCTCCATGTATGTGCTAAATCTGTGCATGTCAAAGCCTGCTACATGTGTGCACAGGGCTGCTCCAATTCCTAACCTCGCTCTCCAGTTGAGAATACTAAGTGACTCATTTCCTTGATATGCATATGCATCATTTCAGTGTCAGTAAGAGACCTTTCCTTTTCAAACTGCAGGTGTTGCCAAACTCCATCAGACCAAATCAACATCAAACCAGTGATGTCCCTTTAAGGAAAACCAGTTCTTGGCATATCTGATGTCAATCCATGTTCCTGAAAAAAATTACTGGGGGATAAGGGGACACACGGACAGGCAGCTTGGAGGGAGGTAATTCTGCTTTCTAGAATATTTTTTTTGTACCTATGGTCAAAACTGATAGGCAAGCTACCAAAAATTATCCAGCATTAAAACATCGAAGAATCATCAGACAACGAGAAAAAAAAGAAATTAATAACTAAAACCAATGCATAATGTCAAGCATTACAAGGATTCATATCTTAAGCTTTGCAAAATAGCCAAGAACCGTAATACCGTAAAACGGCAAATCAACTGTGTAATATTACTAATAAAGTAACAACCCCATTGTATCTTTTGATGTAAAAGGACAATACAGTACATATAAAGGCAGTTTAATCTCTAACAAAATTGATAAAACTATCTTCAGTATCTTGATTCAGGTGTTTTTTAAATCTACAAAATCCTTCTCAAGTATGACATCACTTTTTTTTTCACCTTGCACTCATGTCTAGATTTCTGCAGAATATCAACAGCCCACAACTGAATTAATATGTCACAATGAAGGCCTCCAAGACATCAAGGCTGCCAGATTATGAAGATGTGTGATTACTTTAAGTTCTTTATTGTGCTGGTAAAAGAACACCGTGTCTGCTGATGGAACTGAAATCATTAATCCACACAAAAGGTTTTTCATTAACTAGTGAGGCTCCTGCCATTCCCCAGACAGCCCTGAAAGAGCAGATCCTCAAACTCTCCTAGAAATCCCCTATCAAGATGCTGTTTTCAGGAACAGGATTTTGGTGTGGGTTGGTGCTATCAGAGTAATACACTTGGTTACAATGTAATGGCTAAGATAAAACTCAATTTTAGAAAGCATAAACTATCTGAAAACATTATAATCACCCACCAATTTTATGATGCAACATCTATTAATGTTTGTAATTTAATGGTACTAAAATAAGTCTTCTACTGTTTTCACCTACAGAAAACACTAACCAAAGTTAGTTGTTACAGAAGAACTGAGAATTTTATCTGAAATCTTAAGTTGCTGAAAATGTGCAAACTTGAAATGAATAATGAAAAAAGAAGGGCTAAATTAAAAAAATGTCCTCCACTAATATGAATAAAAACCTGGGAACAAAAAAATGTGTATTCCAAGAGCTGCGGTTATGATCCTTCACCTACTGGACTTGAATGAAAGCAATTAATAATAAAAAAAAAATTATTTGCCATGATGCACAAAGCATTTTTTAAATCCAATTATTTAAATCATTACTATCTGCAAATATAATGAATGCATCATATTGTATAATAGGCAAAATGGTTAATTTTTAAGAAAAGAATGTCACCAGTTTATGTGAACTTGGCAACTCTTGAGACAGCAATAAACATTCAAGCTGCAACTGGAGTTGTTACATTTGTCAGTATAGATATAACTTCTGGAGTGCTGCTCTGTAGACTTTCAGTCCACAGCCTGCCTTATTCCAGGCAACCCCAAGACATCCAGTACTACCCATAAAATCAGTTACCTCACTTCTCCAAACAATAACACAGACCCATCAAAAAAAAAAAAGAAAAACCAAAGCAAAAACAGAGTAGAAGTTCACTTCAGAAGAAAACAACTTTTTTTTTTTTTTTCATTTATCTGCATACCTCAAAACCAGTTTTCTGAAAGAGACCCAATACTGAAAACATTCCGTAGGCCTGGTCTTCCAGGAGAGACCTCAAACCCCAGCTTCTTCAGATTTTGTTCTTCCTATCAGTTTCTTACAACCGCCCTTTCCTTGCCAATGTGTGAGGTACCGCAAATTCTTAAGTAACTGACATCATTTCCAAAGACAAATCACCTAGATGGCCGGACAAAGCTGATTAAAAAGATACAGTACACCCATACCAGCTTCATTTGAATGCGTGGGAGGAACCCACGTTGGTGCCAACACACTTATGTAACGTGGTCCCTGCAGATGTTCAAAGCTTTGAGTCGTCAGCTGGATTTGGAGATACACATCACAAAGCAGGCTGGTAATTTAAAGAAGAACCCTCCAGGTGGTGTTGTGTGGATTTTAACATGGCGAAACATCTCGAAAAACATGCTGGGATATCTACCATATAGAACAGCCAGTTTTAAAAACCTCAATGACACATTCCACCATGGACTAATTAAAATTAATTCATGCCCCATGGCCTCAAGAGCTGCTCTAGAATACTTATACCTCCTTAATCATCTTTAAGAAGGCACCCTTTTGCCATAATTTGGTCTACGGTTGTAGAACAATTTAAAATTCGTAACTCCAAAACTTGTCCATCCACATATAACATTTTCAAATGCCTTTATTTCTTGTCGAGGTGTGTGCCTGTGAGTGTGCTTGACAGAGAGAACAAATGAATGACCCACTCTGTCCCTTTACCACTTCCAACAGAAATCAGAGGGCTGCACTTGAACCACCTTTTGTACCCTTACAATGAATCAAAGGACAAGAGCAAAGAATGCACAGTTCTTAAATACCATTATATAGGAACTCCAACCTCAAATATCTGAAACATCTACCCATGAGCATCCCCTTCCCTCCTCAGTTTTTTTTCCCTTTTGAATTACAGGCTCAGCTACACTTTTTGCCTCTCTTTCCTACTAGTTTTACACATTCAAACAGGTTTTTTTCTCCTTCAGACTACTGTTGAAATATTTTACCTCTGTGTATCAAAAAGCACAGCTCACACTTCTAAATAACACATATTTGTTTGATGAATTCTAGTTAAAGTTGTGAAGTTAAAAAAACCCCAGCATTCTTAGACAAAAAAAGTAGGAGATGCAAACTTTAAGTGCTTCATTTTCTCAGTATGATGGTCCAATTATTGGAGTTTTCACATACTCTGATGAAGAGCCAGCCCTTATGCATCTGACCACTAGCTAGCTTCATTCAAACACCACCTGAGACCTCTAAAAACAAGCAGCTTGGCATTCCTCTCCTTAGCAGAATGTCTACTAAAAAGTCAAACAGAATAATTTGATACTTAAATACTTAAAATATACTCATGAAGGCGAACACTTATGAAAGAATGCAGTTGCTTATCATGCCAACAGCATTTTAATGTCTATGGAATACAAAGACAACATTTTATTTTAAAGCCCACCAACCAGAGATGCTTTCTCTGGAGGCAGAAGACATCGTGTTGCTCTCTGTAGCAAAAAACATACCCAGTCATCAGAATAACCCATGGTTGCTGCTGGAGGCTTAAATAAGTGTTGTAGATACAGCATAAAAGAGCTATTATCAAAGACAAGTCCTTATCTAACAGAGCAATTTTTCACAAATAAGCCTAAACATTAATTTCATTCAGTAAAAACCCAATATGCTACAAGAGTACACAAGTTAAAAGTGGAAGAACACAAGGAATCCAGCGCTACTGCCTATTACAGTATCTGCACCAGTAATTCTATATTACTAGTTCTGGGCCCCAGCTGGCAATATCAGACCCCAAAATATTTATCTTTGTTCTCCAACCTTATCTGTCTCAAACAGCAGCATGAAGGATTATACACTGACCAGATCCTTTCCCCTCTTCCCCTCCAAAGTATAGGAGCAGAACTATCATATTCTACGGTAGACAAAGGAGCCTACAGGAGAGCCTGCAAGACCTGGAAACGGAATTTATGAAGGAGTAAAGATTCCAAAACCAGCTAAGTGAAGGGATATGTTTCTGTGTATCTGTATAGCTCAGGTGAGAATAGAGATGCTGAAGGAGATCCACATTTCAGCAGCACCCTTCAACCAAATCACACAGGACATGAGAGGTCACTGCTTTTGGGGCAGAGATGACAAGTCCCTTATCTCACCTACAGTCCTTGTACAATTTTTCAGCACTAGAGCAGAGGTTTAACAGTATTTTGACTTACTGGTTTTCATAACAGTACTGAAAAAAATTTAAAATGCACATTTCAGCCAAGTAAGTGTAACTCACTCGCACACACACAACCAGTTCAGAACTGCCAACTGAAAAAATAAGTATTTAGATAGAGTAAAACTCACATAACATTTAGATTGGCACACTATAAAACTAAAGAGCATAATCACTTCACTAAATATCTATTTTAACTACAAAGCCATCTGCCTTGGAAACTGCAGATCTCCCATCTTTGTGGAACCCAAATACTATGTTGTCAAATGCACCAATGAACTTTCACGAATATATTTCTTTCTCCTGAACTGTAAAATGTAGAACCATGGACTGATAAAACAGAAAAAACCTGCAGGAAATCTGGGATTGAATATATAAAAAAGAATGTATTGAAAAAGTACTGCAATTATATGACATCAATTCTTTTTGCTGCATATAAGGGAGTTTTGCCAGGTCAGTTTATTCATGGGATGAAACCTGACTTTGAATTATTTCACTTCATTATGTGTCTAATTAAGCAGCTTTCTGGTTAAGTCCTCTGGATATCACTGCCCTGGTGCTTTTACCAAACCCCTTCCAATCACTAAACTGTGGACTGAAGACAAAACCACATTTCACAGTCCCATTTTATAAGCTATTTCAGGCCTGTACTCTCGTACTGGTTGACTTGGGTGTTGAGAAGGCTCACAGCAGTCAAAGGAAAAGTAAGATTTCAGACAAAAATCCAGAAACTAAAAAACTGCAACCATATTCTCCATCTGAACACTCAGTAGAATGAGGCCCATTTCCAATACCAGGATTGCCTCTCTTTTTCTGTACCTTTCCTTTTCCAAGTCACTTTAACTCTATCTAACGACTGATTCAAATGCAGCCCCTTTATCCCTTTATCCCAACTGCATGCAGACAGCAGTCCTCAGTCTGCTGGAATCACAGGCAAAGCAGCAGCACAGGGGACCAAACAGGGAGCACATTATAGCACCTATGAGACAGTATCACAGGCCTGATGGACAGGAAGCTTGTAAGACCACTGGGATAGAAGCGTGAGAGCCATCACACTGCTCTGACAGTGCTAGAGGCTACTATACCGTTACAACAAGGATGAGAAAACTGATACAGAGGCACTGAAGAAACAATTGAGAAGCAAGCTCAATGCTGGACACCATAACTCAGCAACTATTGCCTCACCAGAGACTTCTCTGTATTGTGTAGGCGCTGCCATACTCTCTGCAGCACAGCCTTTTTTTGCTCCCTGCAGAGAATTAGTGGCACAGCCCATAGCCAGCAGAGAATGCTGCTTCATGAGAAGTAGGAATGAAAGCATACACAACCACTACATGACAGCACATCCACACCTAGGTGTCCATGGAAGCCTTAGAAGTCCACAGCTTTCTCCTCTGAACAAGAGCTGCTTCCTTCTTTTCCTCAAAGCATAAATCAGTGGAATTCCTAAGGAGCAGAGATCTGCTTAAAAACTTATTATGTTGACTCTAATAAATATTCTATGGTTTTGCAATAGATCCGTTTCCTTTATTTACCAAACTCGTTTTCACTGGCACTTTCACAGTGAAGTGAAGCACTGGACCTCATAAAGACACACGAAACTTTCACGAAATGTTTTGAGAGGCTGTATCTGGGCCTAAGCCACCATGAAGGAACATGAAGAAAGCAATGCCACAAAGTGGGCAGCAGAGGTGAGAAAATGCAACAGATGAAACAGATGGGGATCAATGTGTGCTTTCAACAAAACCGTATTGCTTTCACAACAATCTCACGAAACGCAGAGGTAATATTGTGCCATCATGCATGTCACACGGATTATCTGATCTTCATCTTTTCCCAAGGGGAACAAACCCCAAAAGGCACTGGTGGCACATCTCTCATACACTGTCTTTTGTCACTCCTCATTCTTTGTTCTCACAAACAGACCTTTACCCAGTGACTTCTACAGCACAGATGAAGAACTACTAAGAAAGGATGCCCATACACATCACCTTTTCCATCCTCAAGTTTTACTTCATCTGCAGACCCATCATCTGCTACTGATCAATTCTCTTCTCAAACTCCAGCACATGTGAAATGGAAGTCAATAAATTTATTCCTGCAGCTTCTTCTCTTCTATCATGATCTAGTAAATGTACCAGCAGCACAGCCTATTTTATCTCCTTGAATGCTGTAAATTTCCAGGAATGTTCTCACGGTGCTACTCTGGGCAAACCGCATATGGCACCCTAACTCGCTCAAGGCACCACTCCTAGGTCAAGCGCTGGGTTCCACACAGGCCCCCGATGAACCCACCCACAAATACCTCCAACAGAACTGAATGCACTTCAGGCTGGGATTCAAAATAATTCTGCCAATCAACATAATCAGCATACTGTGTGCTCTACTAAATTCAGCAGAAACGTATGGCTGAACAACTGTGCACACACGTACACGGTCAATCCAAGTTTG
Source organism: Pseudotriccus pelzelni (assembly GCA_035584735.1). Taxonomy (NCBI): domain Eukaryota; kingdom Metazoa; phylum Chordata; class Aves; order Passeriformes; family Tyrannidae; genus Pseudotriccus; species Pseudotriccus pelzelni. The sequence continues at coordinate 116,253,783 of JAWMRA010000078.1, forward strand.
TTTGACTTGGCAACTCAGTAACACTGAGAGTCAGCTATTACCATACGACTGTCCTTGGCTTAAACCACGCTTCGGGGCAAGCTCAACAAAGTTTGAAGGAGGTATGTTATAACAAAGAATCTGGACAAAGGGAAAACAAACAAAGAAGCTAGAAAGAACAGTCCTGACACTTATCTGACATCATCCTGAAGCACTTACAACTGCAAAACTAATGTGTGTTTATCTATTGTTCATTCTGTCCAGAAGCTTCTAAAATCTTATCGTAAATGATAAAGGTAACCTAATAAGTACAATCTAATAAGTATAAACTTCTTGCTTGGAAAGATCAAGTGAAAGCAACAAATATTCCCGAAATTATCATATTTAGGATATTATTTTGTCCTGTGACTTGATGGACACAGGGCAACATGGCAGCAAATGGTATAATAAATATCTTGTTTTTCACCTTTCTGAATCTATGCAGCACCCAGAGTATCCTTATTCAGTTACCATAATTTCATATATATATTTATTTTCATTTGTGTGTATATATATATATACACTCACTCCCACATAAAAACACACACTAACAAATGTTTTAAGTATGCTAAACAATTCTCAAAGACAAATGACAGGACTGATCCTTATGTTCTCACATATTTCATTTCTAAACTGTAACAACCATAGTAACACGTCATTAAAAAAATGCACAAAGATGCTTTCAGTTTTACATGAAGATAACCTTTCATTTGTACATTATTTCTAAATGTACTACCCATACAGATGAGAAAAGTAAAAGACTTCATATTTTGAAGTCTATTAACCCAAATTTTGAAATTGGATGTTTTACAGTTAAAAAATAAGAAGAAATATAGATTCTTTTGACTTAGTGTACTTCATCAAGCATTTGTTCAAAAGTTAACAACAGTCCTCTCAAAGTGTTCTTTCTACCAAGTCACATCTGTACAAGATCTGAAATACACTAAACCATGGATTCACCTAATAGAGATGAAATTACAGATTTTGAAGAAAAAGAATATATAAAATATATGGGGTGCATAATGCTCCTTTGGGAATACTAAAATCTGATACAGTGCATTAGTTAATTTGAATAACACACGAGAATTATTCAGCCCCCTCCTTTTTGAGAAGAAAGTGAAACAATTCCACACGGTTGTCAGCATTCTGGACATTCCTCCAACTGCAACCGAAACAACTTGAGTCAGTGTTGCCACACACTGTGCGGCCCCTGCCTGCACATCCTTGCTCCTTCTCTTGCACCAACGCTCCTCAGATCCTGCAAGAAAGCCAAGGAGAGAAAAACCAGCAGAAAATTACTACTACAAAAATTAAAGGGCTTTCTGCTACTGCTGCTCGGTAAACCAGCTTTCTGCAGGTCAGAGAAGTGCAAATGTCAGCACTAGAGGAGTAAAGATACAAGCTAAAAGCAATTACTGCACAAGCCATACTGCTTACACTACACCAAAAGCACGTTGCAACTATGACTGCAGACATTAAACGAAACTCTCACCTGAAAAAGAATTTCCATTTAAAATAGTAATAGTAATAAAACTATGGCTCCTGTCAACAGTAATCATCAACCACCATGTCCCTCCAAGCAACAAGCACAGCATTACAAAGTGTCAAACAAGGCAGAATTAAAGAAATTAACCTCCTCTTTTTCATGACACATTAAAAACAAAAACCACTGTATTTAACTTTAACAATCTTAATTTGAGGCGTGTCAGAAACAAAAAACTTCTGTAACGTGTTTTATTACACTAAGAAACAAACTTAAGATGTATTCTTTAGCTTATCAACCTTCCTCTCCTCCTACCCTAAACAGACTCTCTGCCATGTTCAACATAAGAAAAAAAAATCTGATCTCCTGGCTTGCAAATTGCTCTCAATACAATCAGATTTTTCAGCATATAGCTCTTCCTACACTATGTTCTCATAAAATACAACAATATTAAGAATGAAGAAAAAAATCTTAAACTTCATTAGTCATAATAGTTGTATTTATTCAGCCAATCATGGTCTCAAATAATCTTTCTTACAAATCTCATGAAAATAGATTAGCCTTGTAGTGCACGGCTGATTATTTCACTTACAGTCTATTGTATCAAAAGGTGACAGGTGGAGAATTTTAAGCAAGGGCCTTTTACTAAGAGAAAAAACCATCCCTTCAGACCCCAGCTTAAGCTGGAAGGGCACTGGCAAAAAAACAGTGCCATAGTATCACACAAAAAAAACACAAGGTAACCATAGCTTCAACCATTCAGTGCTCCTGTGGAGATGAAGCCTTTCTCCTCCTTAAAAGGGCCTAAAGCTCAACACAGATCACAAAGTACAAGTCCAACACATTCCCCGCAAGCAAAAGTTCAGGAATTTACTACCTGCAATTTGCTATGTTTAACTTCGAGTCTTCATTTACGATAGGCTGCAAAATTCTCGCAATAATCTGAAGTGACAAAGATATAAGCAGGGGGACTATATGCAGAAGAGAATTAATACCCTTTTTGAAAAGGGGAAAAAACATTAAGGGGACAACAATTTTTTAATTAAGGGGACATTCTGAGTTTTCTCAAGGTAAGAAACTCAAGATAATTTTTTTTTTAATTCAGGCCATAAAGTTTTCCCATTTCCTCTGTCAAATTGTGAGTTGTATACTAGATGTTTTACCTAGGCAAAGATGTAATCAGTTTATTTTATCCAAATGAAAACAAGTTAGAAAAAGATTATTAGATATACTGTAAAAAGTAAAAAATTAGTAAAAAATGCAAAAATTCCTATTATCACCACACTAAAGAAAACGTAGCTCAGGCTTTGCAACAGAAGAAATGACAACAGAACTCCATAAAATTACACTCTGGATCTCTCATAATAAACAAGAACATCAAAGAAAACGCACCTTTGCTTCCATACATAGATATTTGTTATTTAGCTGTTTCACACCATGCTTGCAGCTGGAAGAGAAACTACAGATTTTTCTTTGCCCAATACCACAAAGAGCTCAATTATTGCAGTTGCTGAAGTCTAAAACCTAAAATTCCACAGATAATAATCTAGGAAATTTAAGTACTCCGGGCTCTTTGAAAACTGGTTACAGGACGCTACCATTCCAATAAGAGAAGATAAGACACTACTGACAAGACACACACCTCTGTCACACATAGACATTTCAGGAGGTTACAGTGACACATGAACTTTACTGGAAAGTTCAAGAAAATGGAAGTGCAAGTTCATGCCTGACTAAATGAAATCTTCTCCTCAGCCCACCATTAACTGCAACAACAATATATGGAGCAAATTAGCTACAAAGCAAGAAGTAATACAGGCCAGTGTCACACCTGCTATGACAGCTACAGTTCCTCCACTACCAGACTACAGTATTCTATGTCTTTTTCTAAGAGTATTGACTTTTTGTGATCTAGATATATATAACTGAGTTCCTCATGAAATCACTTGCCACCATCCTAACACCACATATACCTCCATTTTTAAGACAACTAAGAACCATCATATCAGACAGAAATCTCAGTTACTACACCTTTCCTGTTCCACCTACAGAAGTCTCAAGCTTCCCATTACAACTTTTCCCTCACAGCCTTGGAATAGGTTCCTGTATCTCTTCCTCTGGCTTTTTTTACCCCTTGGGATAGAACGGACCCCTTGTGCTAAAGGGAGCAACAGGTTGAGTTTCACATGTATTAATCATCCAGTTTTACTAGTCAGAGTAGCCTCCAGCTATGTGTGTTATGGGGGGGGGGCAGGGGGAGAGATAGGAAAAAAATCCCTACCACCCATAAAGGAACCAGTCTCTTTCCACATATCTCACCTGGCAGAAAGGAGTGGAAGGAATAGTAAAATACTCTGCTAATACAGAGCTTTCTTTATTATTCTCATTGCAGGATACTCTTTCTGATGCTCAGGCAGGCAGAGGAGGAGGGCCTTCTGCAAATCTTGGCTCCTTCACAAATTCAGCTAGGAGCTGAGAAAAGAATTCACCCTCTACCTTGTGATAAAAAGCAGACTCCAAGAATCTCTTTAATTATAATTATTGTGGGAGTGTGGTCAGGAAGATAATAAATCGGATTGCCATATCAAAGGTGTACAAAAGGGGGGGAAGTGGGAGGAAAACAGGAGTCAGACTGCTGTAACAGAAGTAAAAAATTCTCAGGCTATGGAAGAGAGGAGGGCAGGGAAGGTGAGATAACAGCCACAAATTTATTTTCAACCAGAAAGAAAACAAAATATTTGGCTACAAATTCCTTTCAATACACCTAGGATGCAAATATCTAAATAAACAATTCCCCACCTAAATCGTAAATCCAGTTTCTCAGAACTGCATTTTTATAATAAAATATTTTGTCTTTGGCCAGCTGCCTTGCTGGATTACACAGGGTGCTTATTTACACTGCAGTTACTTGTTAATGACATAATCAGAACAAACTGAGGAAAACTTCACATCTAATCAAAGACAAACGCTTCCAAGTTTTCCTATAAGGATTTCTGTGCATAACTCTGAACTGGAATTTGAGAGGTCTGGGTTCAATTCCTGGTCCCAGAAACACGCTTCCTGTAAGACCCCACATGCATGTGCGTGCCCACACCAAGTATTTCTATTTGCTTATATAAAAGAGTTTTCTTGAACAGAATTGCACATTTCATTTAGCTGTGAATGCACACAAAGGACTATTTGCACTAAATGCATTACGTAGTATGATTACTGAGATTAAGATTCAAGTTTTTAGCATGGCCATCCTCAGACCTTCATTTACAAGGAGCAGGTATTCTGACAGAATATACTACTTTCCTTTAATCATAAGATACGTGAATTTGTATCTTACACACCCACCGTACAAATTCACATGTGCAAAAGTGCTGATATATGTTAGCTAAGATTTACACAGTAAAGGACAAACAAGTTACTTTGGTTTCACACTTCTGGGAGGAAAAAAAAGAAAAGGCAAACCATCAAACTAATTTGACCTGTCAAATTACTCACTATTTCCATGCAGGTTCAGTAAATTTGTAATAAAGGCAAACACAATATGTTTAGTCCAATCCAAAAGGTGTTTCATATACCTGAGCCATAACCTAGCAGGACTTGGAAATACAGCCATGAATCTGAGATTCACAATGCCAGAAAATAACTGAGCACATTCAGAAATCTACAATGTTAGCAGAAAATCAGTGGAATCTTGTAGATACTGAGTGATAAAAGAAACACAAGAAAACAGTAAGCCCATGGTCACTGACATGAGTGAGAACTGTTTTAACAAATTCTATTACCAGGAGTTTCTTCCACCACAGACTCTGCAGAAAGAAAAGAAGAATGGAAGAAATAGATTCAAAATGCAGACGTCCTCAACATTGTTTTCCACAAGCCAAAACTGCAGAACAACAGATGTGTCGGAAAACTACATTATTTCTATGATACTTTATTAACTCAAAATTAAACATATTACCATATTGGCTCACAATTAACCTAGTCTGGATGCTGTTGCTTTTCTCAAACAACCTAAAAAACCAGATTTACTTAGCAAATAGAGAGTTGTTTTAAGAAAAGCTGCTGAAACAGATATCCCATTCAAAACACTCCTAATTCCAACCACCTGTATTTGCATTCCATTACTACATAATTAGTTCATAAAGAATACTGAATATTCATATAATAATGCTGTCTTGTAAAATTGCTTTATGGTTGAAATTCAATATTTCACAACTTAAAGGGCACAAAATTACAATCTATTTTCAAACCAATTTCTCTTTACAGATATCATGAGAAACTTGAGGTTCATTACACAACTGGGACAAAGGAGAATTGACTCCTGGTGATTTAAGACAATCTAATTAATGAGGAGTTTTAAACTATTATTCTGTTTAGATCTTACATAGACAAGTACAGGACATGAAATAAGCTGCTGTGATCTTTTACAGAATGAAAGTATCAATGTTGCCTTACACTACAATATATGAAAAAGTTAATTGATAATAAAACTCAGCATTTTAAAAATGAACTGCCACATAAAAATACTGTAGTGCATGAAAGCCTCAACCAGAACCTGACTGTGCTGTGTGTAGAATCAGTCTCTGCCTCTCATATGAATAGATGCAATCTCAGCAACCAGACACAATAAATACAAGATGAAGGGAATGGCAAGCATAGCAGCAACACAGAAATAATTCCAGAGGCTAGGAATCACAACATGAAAATTATTTCATTATTTCAACTCGTTAATTATTCATGCAGCGGAGATACAGGAAATGGCAGGAGAAAGCTAATGAAAGAGCAAGCAATTGAGAAACACTGATGAGGAGGTTTAGAAGGGTATAGAAGAAGAGTTATAAAAAACAGTGGGTGAGAAAAGAAAGGGGTTTGGGGTAAGGTTTCACATTCAATAGTAGGGCCAATGTAGGCATTCCTTCTGCTTCTCCACTGCTCGTTATTCCTGGTCTAGCATTGTGGTGTACTGCTTCCTCCTTACTGACAGTCACAATCATTTATGAAACTGTACTATGAGTCAGCCAAGGCTGAAAAATAATCTGATAAAAAAAAAGGAAAAAAAAGAAGTTGACACAACTGAAAGGAAAACGCAGGAGTAGAAATGAGCAGCTGCAAGGGAAAAATAGGTCATGTTAACATTTCTCCCAGCTAAAAGGTGCAACCATGGAATTAAAGACCAATGTCTATGTTCAGACCATATAAATACACCTCTTAATTCTGCTTTGAACTTGTCATGCTACACGCAGAGTGAAACATGTTTGGATCACATCAGGTAACAAACAGTGATAAGTCAGACAGCAAAAGGTGGCCAAAACACTCGGTTAATGTTGGGGAACACATTTTTCAGAGGAAGTGTACGCCTTTCACTGAAGAATCCACCAATGCAGGACATTTCCAGTTGCTCTTAGTGACTTTTTTCTCCACTTCATCCTCCAGGTCAAATTTAGGAATCCACGTGCATGATCTACAGTCTATTGTTCAGGTGTATAACATATGAGAAGTCACAAAGTATGACACTATATTGCTTAAATGCACAAAATGGAGAAGAAATGAAGAAGGATTATGAACTGGCTTATCAAATACGAGGAGCAGTACATGGTACTACCTGTACACAGCAATTCTTGGTGCTTCAGGTGGAAACAGCGTCTACCTTTCTGAGATTCAAACAGAGTCTTCTATTAGTTGCTCCATTCCCTCTTCATGCAATTTCATCATTAGGAGACATGTCTCTTTACCATCATCAATTTCAATCATTAAGGATAAAGGCCAAAACTAGATCTTTACTTCTATCCAGACGTTGCTACTAGATACTACTGATGTCATTTTTGGAGGAACTGAAAAAAGTGCCGAACTTAGGCCGAAGTCTTCTTACTCATGTATGATATGTTTATGTCAATTCAGCTTGAAGGGTGGGGGGAGTGCAAGGACAATTTAAAAGTGTTTGCAGCCATATTTGTGAAGTGGTTTTCATTATGAATTGTTATTCATAAAAAATACAGACTACAAATTTTCACACTAAGTACAGTTTTAGAGCTTTTTTTTACTACTAGTACTACAACACAAGTTAAAAACTAGATGAGGCAATAAATCAAAATTCATTCTCTGAAAGCTCAGCTTTAATTTGAAAACCATAATTTTGTAACATTTGGAATGAACACCCTAAATGTATGATCCAAGGTACTACTTAACATCCACTTCATCTCACAGTGAAGCTAAATTCAATCTCATCTCTACGAAATGTCCTGGTCATTTCAACTCAGTGTGAAATGTCCTAGTCGTTTCACCAGTTACCCATTTCAAGTGCCCTTAAAAACACCTTTTACCACTAGCATTTAAAATTATTTCACATTCAAAGAAAATTATTAACTCAAACAATTGTATAAACCCATACAATAGCAGCTTTTCACTTGACTGGACTTGAACAATAAATATCACAATAACCTTCAGGTAAGAGATGTTATTTTCATTATTTCTGTTGTAAAAACTTTGAAATGAACAAAAATATGACTACAGGGAAATAATTAATATATAAAATTACAAAGAAAAAGGAATAAGCTCTTCTCGGCATTTACTGGGGATCATAAAAGATATAAAGCACCACAAGAAAGATTTAATTCAGTATTAAGAAAGAACTCTCCTGACAAGAGCACTTAAGCACTATTAAGAAAAACTGACTAGTGAGATTGCATAATTTCTATTATTTGAGACTTTTATGGATTTCAAAAGCCTAGTGGTACCATCTTTTTTTTAAAATTAGTTCTGACAAACTTCACTAACTTTGAATATTTTATTCAAAGAGGTGGCAGGAAGCTACCTAGTTTGTTGCTTGTGTAAGTTTTCTGATGCTTTAGTGAACTGAATCAGCAAACACCTGACAAGCATTGGAGATGGCATAGAGGAAGTAGTAACAAGACGTGCCCAATGACAGGACTTTTAACCTTCATATAATTAGTTATGTCAACTCACCTCATCTCATAAGACTATATCTTAAAAAACAGATTAGGCAAACAGATTAGACAAACATCTGCTAATAACACTGTAAGTACAATTTATCCTTCCTGGGGCTGAGAGGAGTAGACCAGAATTCTCGAGGTCATTTGCCACACCACTTTACTGAAGTTTTAAAAAGCAACAAGTCCGTTTTAAACCCATTTAGTGAAACTTTAACAAAACCAAAGTTTCACTTAATATACACAAAGATAGATATTTGCCTACTTAGCATTGTCAAAATTGAATATGTGTAATGTAGCGTGCATTTACCTCACATGTCTTTCCTATGTAAAATACTGTCTGGCTGAAAGGATAAGCCTAAAACATTTTATGACTCCACCATTTCACTTTTAATCTCTAGGTGGGAATTCAATTTTCAAGACCTTACATTTTTGAAGAAAACCTGCTAAATGCATATTAGCTGTGAAATCTTGGCTGTATATATCAGCTTCTTGAGTACACATCTCCAGTTTTACTCCTATTGCCCCAAGCTAGCTGGAGCAGGAGACTGAAAACGACAGACTAGTATGGGTTCAGACCTCTTAAAACAGCAACGGAACTGGAATACTCTGAGTCTTACAGGAGATTTGCACGGTGACAAAGAGTTCAGCAGTTACATAGAATCATTAATCTCAGTGGTGATACTTTAGTCCATCACTTACACCAGCCTGTGACTGGAGGTCTGGTAGACATTCACATCACAATGTCTGCAGAAGACTTCCAGGGAAGGAAAAAAACACGTAAAGCCAGTAAAGCATAGCAGTATTCTAATCAGAAGTCCAATAATAACAAAGGCTTCCTCACTCAAATATCCTAATTCCTTTCTGTTAATGCACGAACCCAGTTTTTATGCAAACAAAACACTACTTGGTCAAGTACACATATAGTTTCCTTTTTTTACAAGTTATTCAAGCACCTCTTCCTGTAACTCACTAATATACCTGCAGCATATTGGTCGGAAAACAAGGAATCCATTGAGAAGCTTGAAAGTTGGGGCGGAAAATACCCTACTTTAAATGTCAGTACCATATTTGATTTGATAAGCTTGTATACACTTCATGCGTCACCTGCTCTGGCGACCATACAGGAAGGAATACAACATATCACCTTGCCCATTTTGACTATTCCTTTTCAGAAAACCATGAATGCTTCAAACAAGAGAGACGCTTCTCTTATCTGCACAGAAAAAACATGCTACATTAGGCCGGACTTTCAAGACAATTTATAAACATGGGAAAGTCACCATCACCAAGTACGTCTCAGAATACGCACTACAAATGGAAAAGATCCTAACCAAGCTGCTACATGGAAAATTAATCTGTCATAAAAGCAAAGTTTTTGTCAATTATTACATTTATATTCGGGGAAGAAGCACTGTCAACATACGTCCATCTTTGCTTGCTTTCTAATAATTATTCCCATACGCATTCCTGGTCATTAATACAGTATTTTGTTGATTCTTCCTGTCCAAACATTCCCGTGCCTAATGCTCACATACATGGAGAGCTTCACTGCTACCAAACCAGGGACAAAGCCAAAAGTGACTGGAAGCTCTATAATTTCTACATATGCATATATAAAGAAGAGCAAGTAATGAAAAAAAGTAGAATAACATAATAAGATACACCAAAAATGTACAGGAAAAAAATTATTAATACATGTGAAAAGAGCAAAGACAGCATCTTCTGTGAGGACAACATACTTCAGAACACTTAAGGAGACCTTTCAACCTTGATATCAGAAATCCTTAAAAGCCAAACGGGCTGACTCCCCACCAAAACACATGCTTTCACCATAATTTTCTCCAGGGACTTCCGCTAGAATATAATTTTATCACTGGGTGCTGGGAAACCATACTAACGCACATTCAGAATTTAGGGCAGTGTTCACAAGAAAAACCTGCCTTTAGTCCTCATAGTTATAACGACGCTTTTCGTAGTATTTCCAACACGATCACATGAAACAAAACACAGTGCAGTTCATATTGTGACTGATGTAATGTGGGCAGGGAACAATACCGTGGAAAAGAAAGAGCCAAGGATCTTTGTCTCCTTCAGACGGATTGCCAAGTCTCAATAGTTGGAGGGAGAAAAAGCACAGCATCCCAAATAAAACACTGCAGTGCATGTTCACCATTTAAGTCGCTGCAGCTTTTGGCAATCCCGTAGGAAATTTGGACCCTTCAAAGAAAGCCCAAGCTAAAAAAAAAAAAAAAAAAAACAAAAAACCAAAAACCAAAAACCCAAACCAAACCACAAAAAGACAAAAAACAGCCCTAGCTTAAAAATTACAGAAGAAACAAATAATCCACTGGCTGTGGAAATAAACCCCAATGAGCTCACCGATCGCATCGCAACCGATACCACAGAGATAAGATCGGCAATAACCAGCCATAAATCCATTTAATGCTGTATCTTTTCGCCGCCGGCGTTCGGGCGCAGGCGGGCAAGGGCGGCGGGCCCCGTGGCGGTGCCTACCTGCGAGAGCTGCCGGGGGTTGGGGCAGCCGAAGAGCGCGGAGCTGGAGCTGAAGCTGATGGCCCCTCTGCGGCTGAGGACGTGCTGCGGCACCGGCCTGTCCAGCGGCAGCACGGGCAGCTGGTAACATACTTCCCTTGACGAAGCCACGGTGCGCCGGCCCGCCGCGGGGCAGCGGCCTCGCCCGCCGCACCTGCCCGCGCAG